>BTPG01000003.1:230407606-230465106 GCA_036245525.1 Semisulcospira habei
CATAATTATTCCTCAGCTTCGCGGCCAGACCGTGCCATTTGCAAGAAGCATAGACTGTCATGAGTTTCTGCAGCAGCATGTGTTCATGAGAATCAATGCCACTTGCCGAGACCTAGACCACAGGAGGAGGGAATCGAAGATATTGCTGCCAAGAGTTTCGTGTCCTTGACTGGCTCCGACTCGGAGCCAATCGAGGGCACGGAACGTTTTTCAGAACATCGTCGATGTCCTCACCCCGTACCTAGAACTGGCCACACGGACTCATGAGAATCTATACCGCTTTTCGTGACCGAAATTGTCTCCACATAATCTCTCAAATCAGGTAGTGTACCATCTTGATTTGTATCTTCACTCAGCCACCCTGCGCTGGCCGCAAAAACGAAAAGTCCCAAATGTTTAAAATGTCGTCTGGTGACTAAATAATAGTCCAGTGGACACATCGACTATGAATCAGGCTGGTTCCAGATTCACCTGGCGAGAGATGCGTCCACTATGATAGTTCAAAGGTGGTGCAAAGACAGCTCAGTGCCTGCAGGATACAAGCTATTCAGGCAGCAACCTTCAACTATCATGGTTAATCCACATCTTGTCTGTCTGAGCTACATGGGTTCTGGCACACACTTTCATTCATTCGAGGCGCGAATACATAAGCCGCGTATCCGGACGCAGAACGTCTCGAATTTTTTAACCCTTTCAGCCCTGACGCTCTACAGCAGGAGATGAATCGACCATGATAATTCAAGGGTAGTGCCAGATTAGCTTGGCGCCGACAGGCGTCAAGCTAATCTGGCATGCCCTTCAATTATCATGGTCGATCCATCTCCTGCAACTGGTGCATAGTCATTAGATGACGCCTCCCAAATTTGGGAAATACGTGCTCCGGGCTGAATAAGTTAAACTGTACACACGGTCAAAACCGAAGGGCCACTTTTTATCGCAGGCGCACCGACAACACCGCACAAATAATGTAACATGACTTTGAGTCAGTACTTTGCTAATTTATTCAGTAACAATTTCATTTAAGTTTTGAGTAAATCAAGCAATTGTAACAACAGCAGTATGTTAGAATGTTCACCCACCCCTCATTTGAAAAGCCACACAAGACTGGTCCAGTCAGTAGCGAGTGTACGCACCGTTTGCAGCCAAAGCATTCAATGCAGCGTTGACGCATGGAGTTCACCAGGGTTCGGAGAACATGTTGTGGGATCGCTTCCCAATCTTGATGCAGGAACTGAGCTGGAGGGACGCCTTGAGGTGGGGGTGGTTGCTGACTACACGGCGTTGCCCCAGCACGTCCCAGATGTGCTCGATGGGAGCCAGATCAGGTGAACGAGCTGGCCACTCCTTCCTCATGATGCCCCGTTGCTCAAGGTACTCATCCACCACACGGGCGCGATGAGGTCGAGCGTTGTCGTCCTGCAGAACAGCATTGTCGCCTATGGCTTGGAGAGCTGGCTGGATGAGGGGCTGCACAATCTCGTCCCGATAGCGCAGTCCAGTCAGGGTGCCTCGGATGACGTGGAGGGGGGTCCTGCCTCCCCTTCTGAAGCCTGCCCAGACCATGACTGAGCCTCCTCCGTAGCGATCCACCTCTTGGACGCATCCATCCGTGAATCGCTCGCCCTGGCGTCTCCAGACCCTCACCCTGCCATCGTTGAAGGACACAGTGAACCCTGACTCATCCGTAAACCCGAGTCTACTGGAGTCTGTTCCACTTCACATGTTGACGACACCAGGCAACCCGGGCTCTGCGATGAGCTGGAGTGAGGCGTATTCTCACTGCTGCTCTACATGACGCCAGGCCAATTTCGCGCAGACGTCGGCAGACTGTGCTTCTGATGACGTTAACGTTTGCAGCTTGCATCAGTTGACGTCGCAGAGTGGTTGACGTGACAGTTCGGTCGCGCAGAGCCGCCCCACTGAGGTATCTGTCCTCCCTTTGGCTGGTGCAGCGCGAGCGTCCTGAGCAGGGTCGTCGTTCTACCCTTCCAATTTTTTGGAATCGTGCCAGCAGCCTCTGGATCACTGAATGGGACATCCCAAGACGTCTCCCAACTTCTCGTCCGGAAATTGTGCTTTGTTTGTTATGTTCATATGTCATTGTATTTTTATTTTTGTGTACAGATTGTAAAGCGCTTAGAGCTTTTGAGTAAGATTAAGCGCTATATAAATACTCATTATTATTATTATTATTATTCCATCCTGCAGCCATGCTAGCGCTGGCTTTGATCTACTGGCCTTAGGCTTCGACGTGGTGGCATGGTTAGGAAAGTGACAATTATGCCCCGACTGTACCGGTATTTGTAGCGAAACAGAAGTGTTCAGTGTTCACGACTGCCCCCTTTAGCACGTGCATCACGACTTTTTCGAGTTTTTCCACCTGCCTGCCTTTGGTACGTTTGCCAATATCGCACAGCTTTTCACAAAAACAGACGATGTTTCACGTGCATTTGACACGTTCGTGGAAATTGATGAATTGTTGTCTATTTTTCCCTGAACAGTGGACTGTCTAAGGTCAACTTTTAACCCATTTAGATCGAAAGAACATTGTACTTTATTAGCGTACATGCGCGATAAACAATGACACAGTGGGATGGCCCTTAAGTTTTGACCATTTTGGACCACTTTTTTGTCGTATGAATATGTCACGGGTGACTGCCTACATGCTGCGAGCTCTACAGCTCATGCACGTAAGCAGCCTATCAACCGACCGATTAACCCAGGTAACCCCACCGCCCTAAGATCCATCGATCGACCATGATAACTCAAGGGTAGTGGCATTACCCTTGAATTGTCATGGTCAATCCATCTCCTGCAAAACTGGTACAAGGTCGATACGTGACACCCCCAAAATTTGAATAACGCGGCTGCAGAATTTATTGGGTTAACCAACCAACCAACCAGCCAACCCAGCCAACCACTAATCAAACAACCAACCAACCAACACCTTACCAGTTAAAGGACAAACAACGCAATCGTTTAGCAAGCAAAATGTTCATTCTGCTATGAAGCCTTGAATTTACTTTGTCTATAATGATTGTACATTGCTTAACGTCCCGACAGCAACAAGACTCTCAGGACGTGCCTGCACCGCTTGTGAAAAAAAAACTAACCAAAATATTGAATGTATGTCGCCAGCCGGTCCAATACGTTAAATAAACCTACGACATGGGGCCTAAATAATGCTAAAACCATTTAGCAACACATATCCAATATCAAGAGCTTAATGCAGCGCAGACAGTAGGGAGAGTTTAAAAAAGGAAAATACAGGTGAATGGACCAAGGGTAGACAGAAACACATGCCCCAGAATAGAGGGGAAAACCCACCCTGTGGGGCTGACCACAGTGACCCTGGGAACTAAAAAGTAGTTAACCTCACCCAAGTCCCCCAGGGCAGAACCGGGTGGGGGTTACTTTGTCTATAGATCATGTGGACATACTCGTACACATTGCTTAAGGTGGTGTCAGCAAGCGGCGTACATATACTCAGAGGCAAAAGAAACGGAAAACAGTAGAGAAGTCTCTTTACGATTTAATTTTGACAATAAATTCATAATTACTGTATACAGTAAATTTACACAACTATCAAGCATAACAGACGTGTGCATCTTAACGTCGTTCTGAAACAAAATGGCGTCATTCTACCAACATTCAGAAGACAAACACTGTCAATAACGTGCATGACCACCCAGGGCGTTGATCAAAGCTCTGCATCTCCGCCACATGGACCTAACACAAGTGTTTATTTGTGCTTGCGATATCATGTGCCAGACGCGGCCAATGGCGGCATTTAGCTGGGCAGCGGTTGGAGTTCTTGGCGCCAACTTGTTGAGCTTCCTCTGCAGAGCATCCCAAAACTGTTCAGTTGAGTTAAGGTCAGGTGAGCGAGCTGGATGGGGGAGCAGATTGGTGTTATTGTGTTGCAGGACGGCTTGTGCGACACGTGCCACTGCAGCCTTGCATTATCTTGCTGGTCCAGGTGTTTTGGGTGACGCTGGAAGAACGGCACCGCATGAGGTCTCAGCACTTGGTTGATGTACCGGTCAGCATTGACGCCATTTCCTCGTCCTCGGCCGACATTTTGGACGACCACAGCAGGTTCTGTTTGCTGGTTAACCCCGATTGCACCCATATCATCACACTCTCAACTCCCCATCTGCTCCGCTGCAAGATGACTCGAAACCGCTGTCTATGTCTTCGCCAGCTCCTGATACGACCATCAGACGGATCAATGCAGAACCGGCTTTCTTCAGTGAAGAGGATCCTGTGCCAGTCACGATGACGCCAGTTATGTGGTATTGCGCCGACTGCAGACGGTTCCGGTGGTGCCAAGCAGTCGAGATGGGTCGTCTAGCTGGACACTTGCTAAACACACACACATATTGGATAATATGAGATACATTACGTAACCTGGCTGATACAAATAACTCACACGTTCATTCACACGCGCACACACACACGTGCTTCATAATCCGACTACTTTCGTAACACCTCCATATCTCTGTCACTACCTTGAAACAGACTATAACCTAACACTCTCGCTATACATTATCTCATACGCTGGAAAAGACTATACTTAACCACGTACTGCCTTCATAACGACTTAGGCATACACACCTCACATTCCTTTAGTTATCCATCTCGGTAAATAACTGTATACAAAAAAACACCGGTTACATCATTGAATTCCAAACCAACATAACTGAACCAACCCAGACACCGCTATACAACCAAATTACTCTTACCAACGCATACCGTCTTTAACTAAGCAACTATCAATAATACATATCAAAAACATACCTGAATTCTAGGTTTCAGAGTCTTGGAATACGGGCTAAGGTATCTCACACACGTCTATACCCACTGACAATATAGCCCGCACTAACGTATCTAGACCTTTGACAGACTGAGCTCTCGCCTACAACTCACTAAAACTCCCCGTGTTAACCGTGTCTTAAAGATTCCAAGTGACCCAAGTGCCACCACGGACTAGCGTCACAAACAAACCGCTGACAACTACTGTACCGTATTAAACCTACTGTGTGAACCCTATGCGTGGGCATAGAGTTTCATCACAGGAGCTCTCCTGAAATCAGCCTTTGACGTACGGTTAGGTCACTAATCGGTCTCCCGTGCCTGCCAATGGTGTTTCTGACCGTGTTGGCAGCGGTCTCGTCAGTAGGGATTCCTTATATGCTGACGTCGGATAATACGGTTTTGTGCTGCTGTCGTTGCCTTCGACCTGCCGCTCCTCGGACTATGATTAGTGGTGATGGTTGTCTGGAAACGGCTCTTATGGCGATAAACAGTGGAAACATGCACGCCGAGAGCGATAGCGACCTGTTGTGGTGACTCCTCGGCGTCAAGACGTCCCAGTGCTCTTTCGCGATCTTGGGCTGAAAGTCTTGGCATCTTGTTTTAGCAGCAGATTTTGGGCTTTTTTTAAGTATTTTCTAGGTGGAGTATTTATAGCCTGGGTTCACTGAGCAGCGTGAGCTGATGTTCACATTTCTGCACGTGGTGCAAGTGGGTCACATGACGCATGCTGACCCCGTGCAGAGAAGGCTGACTCAGCACTAATTGCACAGTGCGGTGGGTAAAACAACGGCTAGTACTGCAAGAACTAAGCTTGCTGCACGTGCTGACAACATTCAAATGGATCTGTAATCATATTATTAACGTTTTAATGGTTCCTTTCTTTTCGCGTTTTTTTATACCTCATAGTCTAGATCCTCATGGCACTCCTCGCCACAATTCTGATCTGTTGCGATATTTTGCCACCCGGCGTCTCCTTGATCATGCCTCGAAAGGTCCGATGTCCGCGTTCGGTAGAGTCAAACTTGCATTTTTTTTCTTAAATTTAATTCAGAAAGGAATGTTAACCCACTGACTGCTACTGACGATACCGTTCGGCGGAAAAGACGCGTACACGCCGAACGGTATCGTCACTAGCAGTCAAAGGGTTCACGAACTGAAAAGAATAATTGATTTTGTCTCTGTCACTTTTACGCTTAGGAAATGACAAAACAGCTAATGGCATGACTGAACAAAGGAACGAATCAATCAATCAATCAATCAATCAATCAATCAGTCCAGCAATCCATCCATCCAATCAATCAAAAAGTCAATCAGTCAATCAGTCAATCAATCAGTCAATCAGTGAAACGCAATCAATAAATAAATCAATCAATCAGTGAAACGCAATCAATACTATGAATGAATTAATGGATGAATGAATGAATGAGCCAGCCGACCGACAGATCGTTCAATCAACTAATCATTCAATCAACCAGTCAACTAATCGATCAGTCAACCGGCCAATCAACCAATCAATCAGTCAATTAATCAGTCAATCAATCAATCAGTCTCACCCGTAAGGTCAAACTGACACCTAAACAACCTGCTCCACTGACCTCTGTTCCTTCTTCAGGAAAAGCCGTTTGAAACAAAGCGCGCATCATTGCCTGTCATCGCTTGCGCTGTCTTTGCACTCTTCTTGACACTGCTCGCCGTTGTCGTCAAAGCTGTCGGTGCACAAAAAAGGTATGGCAGGGCACGCTGAGATTCCAACAAGGCTCTAGGCACTGCATACGTTTGTCTTCATCGCCAGACTGCGTGAAACTGTCACTGATTTTTTTTTAAAATTGTATGAGGAACTGTGAGATTTCACAAGTTACGACAATAGTGAGGTTTCGTTTACAACGAACGACTACATACAAACAAACGAAAGCGAAATCACGACAGATAACACTCCGAACATCGCCAAGTGCCACAGATCTTCATTATTACGTTTGTCTTTGTGTTATTCTTTTAGGGCATGTGTGTGTTGATCATAGGAAAAGGTCCGGTGTTTAGCTGAGTTATTTTAGTTTAGAATCACGTACCTTTGTAGTATGATTCGTTTCTTTTTGCATGGAGAATTGCGCTCGATTTTTTGTGTGTGACTAGAATGTTGCACATTTTGCTAACTTTTAGCAAAGTCCGACCTAGATTAAGTTGGAAGGTTTTGAAAAAGGCGCGATTGTTCTAATGACATCAAACATGACGCCAAAGTTTTGTAGCATTTGTGCTAAGAGTGCATCGTGAGAATAAAGCGCCGTTGGAACTGTTACGCCAGTGTGGTCTACAACCGTGTGCCACGTGTGACAAGATGCAACTGAGTGAGGTTTTTCTACAAGAACCCTACGTGAGTGTGTCTGGTGTGATTACATCATACTTCGACCACGACTACCAAGTAACACTCATGAGCCCAAGAAGCATAGACACACTCCAAACATCTCCAAGAG
Organism: Semisulcospira habei; assembly: GCA_036245525.1. Classification (NCBI taxonomy): domain Eukaryota; kingdom Metazoa; phylum Mollusca; class Gastropoda; family Semisulcospiridae; genus Semisulcospira; species Semisulcospira habei. The sequence goes on from BTPG01000003.1 coordinate 230,414,893, forward strand.
ACACAGATACTCATGAGCCCGGAGATGTGCCTCTTGGAGATGTTTGGAATGTTGTCCATGCTTATGGTGCAAGCTGGCTGTCCGCCGTAATGTCGCTCTCGCTCGTTTGTCGGCAGTCGTTCGTCGCAAACGAAACCTGATGTCACTCAGTAGTCTGACTTCACGACACACAGGTGTCGACACACACTGCACACATGCGATTTCATTCTCCATCTTTCAATCTATGCCAAAGATGGTGATTACTTCGCGAAAGTAGCGCAAGTCCTGACCCTTATGATTCCCTAATACCCTTTGTTCGTGCGTTTCACGAACACGCAGGTGTGTTTCACCATCTAGACCTCAGCAATCGAACGCGTCAACGAGGATAATCGTCACAGCAAAGACAGCAGCCAGGCAGGTTCACCAAGAAACGTAGATACCGTCATGCCGAATCACCACATTACCGAACGTCAGCGATATCCGCGATGACAAGTACTTCCCTCTGATCAGTTCTGTTCAGTTCAGTTCCGTCAAGATGGGATCTCTCTGCGGTCGGAAAATCCCATACGCGCTCCACCCCACCCATCAGAAGTCTTCCCAGGGTTCTTTTTGAGACTGAACCAATATTGGTTTGGTTGATTATAGATCTCTCACGTTCTCCCATGCCAGTCCAACGTCCAGTTGCTGTCGGTTAAATAATACCATGATAGCTGTTTTTGAATGACAGTTTGCGTTATATTTTGAGATACAAATACAGAACACGTATGATTGCTCTCATTCTCGAAAAACAATCTGCAGTTTTCTTAACCCTTTGCGTGTCTTTAGCGGTTTTTGTCGCGATGATTCCTGTAGGAATCATCAATTGCTGAGACTGAAACTACTGAAAGAAAGATGAGGTGATAGTCGGTGCGAGCTGTGTGTTATGGCCCTCGATGTACTGATCGAGACTGACGTGTGCAGGGAACACGCTTCATGCTACCAAAGTATCCAATCTATCACCAACGTGCGCAGCCGAGCATGCGGTGCATTCTGCATGAACATAATAAAGGGTTAACTGGAGGCAGCGAGAGACATAGATCATCATGAGCCCCCGCACCCTGCGGGTGCGGGGGCTCATGAAGATCTATGCCTCTTGCAGATGATGGGAGTTTTGCATGTGTTTTGCATCGTATCGAGCGTACCTGAGGCAGCCACGCTTTTCGGCGCACTGGTTGGTCACGTCCTGAAAGTCGTCACACAGATCCGAACACATATTTTTTCACCCGATGTCGTCGCGTCATAGTCCCCGATCACTTTGGTGCCAGTGGTACAATAAACTGGATAAAATGAATGAATCGTCGCGTCCCCAAAGGAGACAAGCGCCGGAATCAAAACGATCAACACAGACTCAGAGAGGAACATTTTTTGTCATGGTAATGTCCAAAACTGGAACCTGGGAAAGTGGACGATAATCATTATTATACTTTCAATACATCATCATCATTATCATCATCATCATCATCATCATCGTCATCAATCAATCATAATCATAATTGTGAAATCAGCATGTGGATACACGCTCGTGCTAGGTTCTCAATAAATTTGGTAATAGGAGCCTAAGCCATCGGGGACGTCAAAATAATGGAAGGGACTCCACACTTCCTTTGCAAAAATACACCACGTTATGCGGTTACGCAACAATAATTTTTAAAAAAGTAGTAAATGTCACTAGCAAAATAATGTTATGTTGCATTATATTACAAACAATCCTGAAAATCGGCCCATCGTGCATGACAAAAGATGTTTCTCCGTTTGGAGTAACACAGTGGCATACTGACGTGTCCAGTCTGTGCGTACACCTACAGATTTTGAGTGTGTATTAATGCAAAGGAATCGTAGAGTTGACTGTACGGTGCGAAAATGGCTGGCCTTTACAAATCCGTGGCTGTTTGTACCCTTGAAACACGCACTTGTTTTATGGATGCAGATAAGAGAGACTATATTGTCTGTCAAAAATAAAACAAAAATACGAATGCATCCTTACGTGCTTAAAACGATAATAACGAATGTCAGGAGAGCTTGGGCCCCAGCTCGACCTGAACCTCCCTTACACAAAGCCAACTAAAGACAACAATATCGTTTTGTCTTTTAACCGTTTGGCTGTCGGTAGCGCTTTTTGTCGCGATGATTCCTACAGGAATCATCGCGACAAAAAGCGCTACCGACAGCCAAAGGGTTAAACACGTAAACTAATGTTCTTCAATTTTCTGCTTAAAACCAGTTATACAAATATACGAATAAGCATAAACACCAATGAAAGTAGACAAGTTATACTTACAAAGTTACTACCTGGGGGCGCGTCGTTATAACAACAGGGCCGGCTATCGGACAATACCTCTGATATAAACAGTCGGCACCTAATAACTTTATTAGCCTCATTCTTCTTTATTATAGATCTTTATTAATTCGGCGCCAAAGAGGCCACCCGTCCAAGGAACACGGATCCAAAGGAGCGTCGGCAGGAGGCATAGATCCTCATGAGCCCCCGCGACTGCGGGGGCTCATGAGGAACTATGCCTCTTAAAGTTGGATTGTGTTCAGATTTTCTCCCGCGGCGAATTAAATGATTATTATAGTGTGAACTGAGTTAGATGTAAATCAGATTCTCTCCATGAGCCTCTGTGGCCGCTCTCGGTCTGTTAGGCATGGATCCTCATGAGCATCTGCAACTTCAGGGGCAATGCCTGAATATACACGCTTTTCGCATGTTGGAGTCGAGGAATAGGCGCATGTCGCCAGTGCTAGACTTTTCCCACTCGTAATCGTATTGCTTATCCCGTTCAGTGCCGGGACAATTTGAACACCATCCAACTGCAAGAGGCATAGATCCTCATGAGCCCCCGCAGTTGCGGGGGCTCATGAGGAACTATACCTCTTGCTGACGCCACTTTGAAACCATGCTTCTGGTACAGCCACGATTTTTGGTATCGATTTGTCTGAGATTGCAAAAACACATTCTGCGCCAGCTGGCACTGAACGGGACGGGGTAATGAGGACTAGGAGAAAGCGAACGGTGGAGAGAGGGTGTTGGGGGGGGGGGGAGGAGGGGGGAGGGGCAGAGGGACGGGGGGGGGGAGTGGCTGTCCTATGTGTGTGATGGCCTTTTCCATGAACTTATGTTAGGCGGTGAGAGCGGACGCAAATAATATGCCAGGCTCTGAAAAAGACAAAGTCTTTATTTCTGACCAGGGGCGGATCGGGGTGTTGGGGGTCTAGGGGTTCTGGACCCCCTCCCCTACTCCCTCCACCCCCTCCCCAATCCATTTTTTTTTTTTAATGCTATAACGAAGTCCCTGTTATGGGAGTTAGGATCCCCCTCCTCCTCCGCGTTTGATCTTTTGGCGACTTTTCACACACACACACACACACACACACACACACACACACACACACACACACACACACACACACACACACACACACGCCTCTCTTCTCCTCCCCCCCCCCCTCCCCCACCCCCTCGCCCCGCGCTCCTGGTTGATTTTTCGGTCACTGGAAGGAACGTCTAGGGAGAGGCTTTTTGTGTCAGGTCGAAGGTCCCAAACAAAAAGTTGGAGCCCCCCCCCCCCCTCCTTCCCCATCCGCCTCCAAACACCCCTGCTGACTAGGCACGTGCCGAAAGGTCAGTCTGAATTATATTTGTGTGCGTGTGTGTGCGTGTGTGTGTGTGTGTGTGTGTGTGTGTGTGTGTGTGTGTGTGTGTGTGTGTGTGTGTGTGTGTGTGTGTGTGTGTGTTACGTTTGTGGTTGTGTTATTCTTTGAGAGCATATGTGTGTTAATCATAGGAAAGATCCGATATTCATTTGCGTTATTTGGGATAAGAATTACGTACACACACACACACGCCTCCCTCCTCCTCCACCCCCCCCCCCCCCACCTCGCCCAGTGCCCCTGGTTGATTAGTTCGGTCACTGGAAGGAACGTCTAGGGAGAGGCTTTTGTGTCAAGTCGAAGGTCCCCCTCCCCGCCCCGCCATCCGCCTCCAAACACCCTTGCTGACTAGGCACGTGCCGAAAGGTCAGTCTGAATTATATATGTGTGTGTGTGTGTGTGTGTGTGTGTGTGTGTGTGTGTGTGTGTGTGTGTGTGTGTGTGTGTGTGTGTGTGTGTGTGTTACGTTTGTGGTTGTGTTATTCTTTAAGAGCATATGTATGTTAATCAGAGGAAAGATCCGATATTCATTTGCGTTATTTTGGATAAGAATTACGTACCTTTTTAGTAGGATTCATTTTCTTTCGCACGGAGAACTGCGATAGATTTTTGTTCTGAGGCAGTGTTTCGCTACATGAGACTGGAAGGTTCGAGAAGGGTCGCGATCTTTCTAGTGACCTCATATATGACGTCAAAGTGTTGGCAACATTTCGTAACACTGTATTAAAGGTAGTGGAATTTTGTAGTTCATTCTAGTGAATTCTTTTCCATCAATATTAATGAGTTTTGGTTACGTTTTCTGATCAGATTGGTTGTGTTGTGCGAATTTGCTGGATTATTCTGGAAATCTGTAATAGTATAAAAGACCGTGCTAGGAAGTATATGTGTACATTGTATGAGAGACGCACTGTGTCGAAAGTGTTATGCATTGTAGAGGAGACAGCGTATCAGTGTTGGTGCATTTGTGAATGCATTGTGTCAGTGGAGATCGCATCGCTGCAATAAAATATTGTTGGAACTGTTATTCCAGTGTGGTCTACAACCTTAAGCCAGCCACGTGTGACGGCTTGCAGCTGAGTCAGTGAAGTTTCTTTACAAGAACCCTACGTTCGTGCGTCAGGTGTGATATCATACTCTCTCTCTCTTGGCTTGACTTCGCGAACGAAGATTTTATAGGAGTTGCCCACGACGTCTGCAGGTAGTGTCATGGTCCGTGGACGTTTCCTAAAGCATATGGCCTGCGCGGTGGAGCTTTTTGGTGGAGTGCAGTGTGCGCAGTACTGGCCCCACCCTTTAAACCCTTGGTTCATCTGCCATGGCCTAGCAAGCTGGGACGATGGCATCGAGGTCCTCGGTCGTAGGTTTTATATCAGACTGTCCTTGTCCTAGTCTCTGGCTCAAAAGCCTTCCCCGAGACACGGGGCTTTGATGTCAGGGTTTCCTCCCTTAGCCTTTCCGCAGCCAAGCGGCCAGGCCTGCAAGGCAGCAGGCGACTCGTGGAGGGCGGGGTCGTCTATGTCCCGTGCAGATGTGAACATCTGCCCACTGCCCCTATCATACTACGACTACGACTATCACGTAACAGTGTGTGTGTGTGTGTGTGTGTGTGTGTGTTTGTGTGTCAGTGTGTGTGTGTGTGTTTGTGTGTGTGTGTGTGTGTGTGTGTGCGTGTGTGTGTGCGTGTGTGTGTCTTGTGTGTTGTGTTGCGTTGTGCTGTGTTGTGTTGTGTTGTGTTGTGTTGTGTTATGCTGTGTTGTGTGTTTGTGCGTGCGTGCGTGTATGTGTGTGCAAGAGAGTGAAAACAGAATTGCATGTTCCTATGATGAAATCTGATATTTCAAACGCACTTGCCGTCTGATGTCTCCACCACATCTGTTCACTTGCATGTGACTTGGTGAATCATTTCACCAAACTGTACATCCTGCTTTGACATTCATTTTTACATCATTATTTACTCGTGGCGCAGGAGGATTTTCAAACAACATGAAATGGGGACTGGGAAGAAAGGTTATGGTGGCGAACGAAGATGAGGGGTGGTTAACTTTGTAAATCTGATGATGGTATGCAGTATCCTGGCGCTTTAACCCATTTAACACCACGCCCGTATTTCCCAATTTTGTCATGTGTCACCTAACAACTATGTCCCAGCTTTAAGAAATGGATCAACCATGATAATTCAAGGGTTGTCCCAGATTAGCTTGGCGCTTTTAAGCGCTAAGCTAAACTGGCACTACCCTTGAATTATCATGATTGATCCATTTCCTGCTTTAATGCGTCGGAGCTATATAGGCTAACTTTTTGTCCCTGCCTAGAACAAGCAAACACCATCCGACTGCAAGAGACACAGATCTTAATGTGCCGCAGCAGAAGTGGGGTTCATGAAGATCTGTTTATCTTGCTGAGACCAACGAAGTCATTCCCATTGAAGTGTAGCCGGATATCAGTCACTGGGGCCCAACCATGCCTAGAGTAGGTAGAACCCGGTCTTCGTCCTAGTAGACCAAATACCGCTTCCTACATCACTGATTACCGTGCCATTTGTATGCAGCCGCGGTGTGACCTAGCCGTCAATTAATCATTGCCATTTAAGCCATAAATATGTCTGTCTGCAAGTGCCAGTGGTAAAGATTCTTATGACCCCCCCCACACACACACACACACACACACACACACACACACACCCAACCCCCAGGTTGTGGGACTCATGAGGAGCTATGCCTCTTGTCTGCGGGTGCTCTTGAGGAACTTTGACTCTCGTCTGCGGGGGAGAGATATACGGATGTTAGCCTGCTTATGGTTTTATTTGAAATATCGCCTGTGCGGCGAGGTTCCCATAGCCTCTGTCCACCGGCACCGATAGTGAAAGTATAGACAGGAGACCTAGATTCTTATGAGCCCCCGCCTGCCGAGGGCTCATGAACGTCTATGCCTCTTGCTGGCATGGTTTTATACCCTCGTTCGTTCAGAAGTGTTCCCGCAACTTGACTTGCATTTAACATCGATTGCCAACAGTCTGCAAGAACCATTGCGGAATACATTAGATCCTGCGGCTGTAATTTTCCGATGTATGTATTGTCCTATGATGGCTACTCTACAAACGGGGAGATAGACCAACCATTTTAGTTCAAGGGTGGTGCCAGAATAGCTTGGCGCCGAAAGGCGCCAAGCTATTCTTGCACCACCCTTGAACTGTCATAGTCAAATTTATTCACGCAACAGTGTGTCGGTAGCGCAATAGAGTATTCATGCAACAGTGTATCAGTAGTGCAATAGTGTATTCATGCAATAGTGTAGTATCAGTCCGAGAAGGGAAAGGGTGAGAGGACCCGCCTGCTTCAAGCAAAAAAACGGGTTAATATTTCGGAACATTAATGTTCTAAGTGTGTCTTGCAAAAAAAAGCTGCACAAAACTTAAGAAGTATGAATGTTGTAAAATGACAGACGCTAATTTCTTCTCTTGTTTTCTTTGTCCGCAAGACTGATGCGCGCCAATGGCAAGAGCCGGAGAACTGTTACGCGTGCCTGCTCTCGTGGATTGTGAAAATAAGGGTAGAAAGTGTTCTTTGAGGCAGGACATCCCGGCCTTGACTGGCAAATGTTAGAGTACCATTAGGCATAAATCCAAATACACGTTTCTGCACCATTTGTGTTTGTTATGTCTTGTCGACACACCTAATGAACTTTAACAGCAGTTTGGACAGGCAGCAACAGCGCATGCGCGCGTAACCGCACTTGTGCGGGGTTTATTCTGTGCAGCCGTTAGCGTTTCAAACTATTTTTAGCTGTTTCTCGTACTGATAGCACTGTATTTATAGAAAGGAGTAGCGTCATTGTCAGACTGGACGAAATCAGCGAGAGCTGGAAGTTCGTATCCTTCAAAATTAGCACTCATTGTCAGCTTACTTGATATTAAGACGACGTGTGCTGAACTGGATTCTCCTGTGTCCAAATGAACCATAACTAGACCTGTGTGTAGCGTTACGTAACCTTTTATTACAGAAGTGCATCTTTGAACAGTTTACGGAGGTAGCGGGCCTTCAACGGGACCTGCCCCAGAGAACGAAAGGGTTAACATTCAGGAATATCTCCTGTATAGTTGTATTCGTGCTTTTATACATTAACCCATTTAACCCCACGGACGCCGGCATTCCCCAAATTTGGGAGGTGTTACCTAACGAGTACCAGTTGCAGGGAATGGATTGACCATGATAATTCAAGGGTAGAGCCAGATTAGCTTGGCGCCTTTAGGCGCCAAGCTAATCTGGCACTACCCTTGAATTATCATGGTCAATGCATCTCACGCTGTAGGGCGTCGGAGCTACATGGGTTAATGCTGAACAAAAGGGCGAACAAAACTTATGAGAAGCTCAGGATTACATAGAAGAACTGTCGGTTCGGCAAATTGTATCAGTAACAGCCCGCCCTGCAGCAGATCGCTGTAATAATCAAAGCCCGGGAAGGAGCAAGTCGCTTTAACAATGAAAGCCCGCCCCGAAGCAGGTCGCTTTGATTATACCAGACTGCTTGTTCCAGCTGGCCGACCCCCTAAGGTTCACACGGCAGTAATATCCGTGAGCCAAAGAGACATACATCACGCAGACAAAGCCGACGCCTAACAATTCGAGTCGGCATACCCCTCATTCAGTTCCTCCTGTCCTCAAGATACATAGATTCTCGTGAGCCCTGCGGATGCAGGGGCTTATGAGAATCTATAGCCTTTAGCTGATTGATTGGGTGTTCTAGTTCTTCCTAGTTTGCGACTATTTTATTGCTCATCAACAATAAGTTACGCGTTATCAATATGACTCGAACTACTGGTGACAGCTGCTTCTTATGATGAGTTGAAAAGACAGTCGGCGTTGCAGCAGTGCACACAGGCTGCGTGTAGAGATTTTTTTTTTTTGGGTTTAGTTACTTTATGCACAGTTTATAAGTTTCTTCTGGTCATTGTAAAACGAGGCGCATTTCTCACGACGTTTATTCATTTATAAATTTATCGTGAAAACGTGAACAAAAGGTATAGGTCCTCATGAGCCCCCGCAGTCGCGTGGGCTCATGAGGATCTATGCCTCTTGCTGATGCCACTTTGAATCCATGTTCCAGGGACATCGAGGGTTTTTGGTTTTGTTTCGTTTAGTTTTGGATTAACGACTGATGATTGCAGAAAAACAGCCTAAGTCAGTTGTACGGGTTAACACATTGTACGCCAGGACCGAAATGCCCCCATTTAAAAGTTGCCGTCTGAAGGACGGTATTACAATTCTAGAGACGGATCGAGCATGATAGTTCAAGGGTGGTGCCAGAATAGCTTGGCGCCTATGGGCGCCAAGCTATTCTGGCACCACCCTGGAACTATCATGCTCGATCCATATCTTGATGTGGCGTATCGGGGCTGAATGAGTTAATGTATATCCCCCTCACCCCCCACCCCCCACCCCCACACACACACACACACACACACAGCATCTGGTAAGGTAAATCAAGACTACATGACTGCAATGTCTTGTTTTATAGAGACTAGCAAAAATAATAAATGCTAAACATTGATGAACGCGTTTCTGTACCGAAGCCTGTGGCATATCTGTCAGTGTGCACCATCTGTTCAAGGGATAGATGCTCATGCTGCTCCATGCTACTAGCTGACTGTCCGGATCGCTTAAAATTTATGATCCGCGCACTGAGAAGATTCTATGGTTAAAAGAACACATTTTTATCCTGTCTGCAACATGCGTAGATTTTAATGGACCCTTGCGTCTGGACAGAAACGAATAGATCTAAATTGGCCTCTGCAGGTTAGACCACAGAGCCCATAGATCTAAAAGGATCCCTGCAACTGCAAGGGCCCTATTTAAATCTACGCGCCCCTGCTTAGCTTGCGCGGGGGCCCATTGGGATCGCTACCCTGCACCTCAATGCTGAGGCTCATTCACAAGTGGTTGTCATTTTTTAATCTACGCTTGCCACTAGCATCTGTAATTATATATTAACATCTGCGCTCCTCGGATCGTTGAGTTGAAGTAATAACGGTTTGAATGGAATATTGCATGAACTTACCAAGCGACAGGTTTGATTTCTTCATTTTTTTTTATGTCCCACTGGCACTTAAAGTGATCGGGGATAACGACAGGTTTATCCTATAGGCTAAATTTATACAAACTACAGAAGCGCTTAGACATGTATCGACAGGATGTGATAAAACGTCACTCGCGCACGCGCAGTGCATGCGGCGAAAATGTGTGCTGGTCTGTGATTGTGGACCTTACGGCCGCAGGCCGTAAGGTCCACAATCAGACCAGCAGACAAATCTATACATTACGCGACGAGCTTGTATTGACAAAAAGACCTAAGACAGATCGTCTCGCCTGGCGCTAATTGAAACTTCTCCTCCTCGCAATAACGTCTGTACAGCGCTTTGAAGGTCTCCATTAACAGTGCACGGTTTTCCAGGGATTTAGCCGGACAAGAACACAAGACTACTGGTATAAAGCAAGGACTCACTTTAGGTGTGTGATTGTTTTGTACAAAACATGTATCTCGAACTGTGCCATTGTGCTTACCCTTTTCATTGCCAGTAGACGAGAATTATTATATCTCTGTACAGTGTCATTAGCAAAGTTCGATTTCTGAATCTGTGCTGACATTGTGTCGTTAGAGGTGTGTTGAATTTCTGACATTTTGTGCTGAAACTGTGTCGTTTGGTGTGTTGAATTTCTGAATGTGTGCTGAAACTATGTCATTGCATTACCTTTTGTAAATTCCCGAAACTGTGTCGTTTGGAAGGTTTAGTTTCTAAAACTGTGTTGAAACTTTTTCATTACCTATTTTACATATCTAAAACTGTGCAAAAACTGTGTCATTAGGCAAAATTAATTTCTGACGTGTGCTGAAACTGTATCATTACAAATTTGAAGCCTGTGAGACCGAGCTGCAAACGTGTCATTAACCCAATTAGCCCCCAACGCAGGAGATGGATTGACCATGATAATTCAAGGGCAGTGCCAGATGAGCTCGGCGCCTTCAGGCGCCAAGCTCATCAGGCACTCCCCTTGAATTATCATGGTCAATTCATCTCCTGCAACTGGTACATAGTCTTTCGGTGATACCTCCAAATTTTGGAAAATGGCGCCTTGGGGTCAAATTAAATGTCCTATCTGTGCCATTGCTAATGTTAATTAAAGTTCTTACCAGCAGCTGTATGCACAGCAGGCTTACATTTTTTAAAGTATGCATGTACCGTTTTTTTTAAGCGACCTACTTCAGCGATAAAAAGCTTAACAGTTCCCAATATCTCCTTATAAATGTTCTTAGCATGTCTCAGAATAATGCTGGACAAAAAAAGCTAACTTACATTATAAAAAAGTCTGAATGCCGTAAAATGGAAGACTTTCTTGCTCGTCTTCTCCTTCGTACGCAAGAGAGGTTGTTTTTTGCGTCTGATTTTTTGGTTTTTTTTTCGTTGGGGTTTTTGGGGTTTTTTGTTTGTTTGGGGTTTTTTGTTTGTTTGTTTTTGTTTTTTTGTTTGTTGTTGTTTTGTGGGGGGGTTTTGTTGTTGTTGTTTTTTTTTTTTTTTTTTTTTGGGGGGGGCCGGGGGGGGGGGGGGTACGCTCAAAAGGCAATGGAAACCCTCTGAGGTCAGTTGAATGAGCGAGCTTAGTCCTGCACCAGCCACTAAGCAAGGTGCGCTGCTATAGTCCTGCACCAGCCACTAAGCAAGGTGCGCTGCTATAGCAGCGCACCTTGCTTAGTGGCTGGTGCAGGACTAAGCTCGCTCATTCAACTGACCCCTGGTGCGTGTGCCTACTCACATGGATTGTGAATGGAATAGTAGAAAAGTCTTAGTGAAAGCAAGACAACATTGATGACCCATTGTGCCGGCGGACTTAGCAATCAAAGCCTGCCATGGAGCAGATCGCTTTAAAGAATAAAGCGTTGTCAATAAAAAACAAATTAGTTTGAAAAAGAAAACGTTTTTGAACCCTTTAACATCAGCGCGAATTGCTATAGCTTTTGTGTTTGTGGGCACAGCCGGAGAAGTCATTACTGAGAGCTGGGCACAACTTACAATCCAGTACGATATTGCAATGACATAGGAAACCGGGGGATTCATGAGGAATAACCACGCCATACCTCCTTTAGGCATGGTATACTGACGAGCAAAAGATATACGACATTTTCGAAACCTCGGAAAATGACGCATTTCTTTCGCTCGTCAGTATATACCAGAGGCTGAGAGTCCGTTTGCTATATCTCCTGTTTTGACTTGCGCCATACCTGCCTTTATAAAATACTTGGGTTAAACACTTCCTTCTGGCTCAGCACAGCTTTCGTTAAAAGCAACAGAAATTAGCAATGACAATCCCTCCCTCCAACGCTTGATAAAGTGTCTCCTCATACCTCCCCGAACAATCTTCCTACGCCACTGCGTAATTTCCTGTTCGTGGGTAATGTGAGTGTCCAGGCGACAGTGACCTTTGCGTGAAATTATATCTGTCTGTCTGCAAGAGACATCGATTCGAACGAGCCCTAGCAGCCGTTTTCAGTGGCTAACACAAGCGCAGTGTTTTAATTTAGTAAGCGTACCCGGATTTCATTGTTGCAATTTCGTGAGAGGGACGTGTAAGCTGCAGATGGATGCGATAAGCTGAGGATTTTTTAATATAATATTTTGTATTTCATAGCTGCTGTTTTTTTTCAACTGTAGAGTCTGCTATTTTATCAGTGCTTTCCGTTCGGGGATGTTGTGAATTTTATACCTGCGTGTTTTTTTTCCGGGATTGTGTGTATCGCTGTGTGCTGACATTTGAAAACCACTATTCTTTCAAAGACGGTGAATCTGAAAACGTTATTTCACAGGGAGTATCTCGGTGCGTACGGCATTTCGTAGCTGTTTTTGTTTCAAGGACTCTGTTACTTTTATGTCACCGCTCGACGGAAAATACTAACTACGCTTCTTTTCTGAGGAACGGTATCGTCAGTAACAGTCAAAGCCTTAACCCAATCAGCCCTGACGCACTACAGCAGGAGATGGATCGAACATAATAAATCAAGGGTAGAGCCAGATTAGCTTGGTGCCGTCAGGCACCAAGCTAATCTGGCACTACCCTTGATTTATCATGGTTGATCCACCTTCTGCAACAGGTACAGGGTCGTTCAGAGAAACCGCCAAAGTCCGGCCTTGGGAATCAAAATGAGTTAATCAGTCTGCTGCCAGGGGACGCCGATTTTCTTATTGAAATCATTGCAATTTCAACGTCAAAGATCTGCAGGCGTCTAAGGATCAAGGATGCAAGGTGGTTTCAACAAGAGGCATAGATCCTCATGAGCCCCCGCGACTGCGGGGGCACATGAGGATCTATACCTCTTGCAGGTTGGGTGGTGTTCAGTTTTTGACACGACAGTGAACGGCCTAATATTTCTGCTGCTTTCCGTGAGTCTCTGTGTCCGGCATTTCATAACTAGTTTTCTTTCAGGGATTGTAAAATACAAAATCCAGACCAGCCAAGCGGTGTGAAATGCAAAGAACAATCCCAACCCAAACACAAACACGCTAGAAAAGGGCAATTACTACACAGTTGTGCCGTAGTTGCCCTTTCCTTGCATGTTTCTTTTTCTATTTTGTTTTCAGGGATTGTGAATTCTGTGTGTACGGGTTTTCATACCTCGTCATCTTTCAAAATCAAGACCAAATTGGCGATTTTCCAAGCGTGTATAATGCAAAGAAAATCCCAGCGAAGAAAGAAACGCGCTTAGAAGAGACAATTACAACACACTTGCCTATTTTTTGTAGCTTGCTTCGTTCTTCGTTGAGACTTATTCCGTATTCTTTTAGTGATTCGCTCTGCAAGGGCATTTCACAGTCGCTTCTCTTTCAGGGACCGAAAATCTGTGAGCAGGACATTTCAGGCACTTCATAGCCGCTTTTTTTTTAAGTACTTTGTGAAGCTGTGTACCGTATTGCAAAGCTGTTGTGTATTGTATTCTGATTTTTTGTTCAGTGCCTTTGTGGCTGCATCAGGTCTGCAGCGCATGATCGGGTTTTGAGCGTGTACATCAAATGCGGAGGCGCTGTGGTGGTGTAGACAAACAGACGTCCACCATGCTGCTGGTGTGTGTATTCAGCACAGCCATTTTGATGTTTGGGCCGGTGAGTATACAAGTTTATTTTATTTTACTTTATTTTATTTTATTTTATTTTATTTTATTTTATTTTATTTTATTTTATTTTACTTTACTTTTTTATTTTTTTTTTATTTTGTTTCTTTTCTTTTCTTTTCTTTTTTTTCTTTTAAATTAAAACTTATTGATTGATCGAGCGATCGATCGACTGATGGGTTGATGGAGTTTTTGGGGGATTGATTGAATGATTGATTGATTGATTGATTGATTGATTGATTGATTGATTGATTGATTGATTGATTGATTGATTGATCGATCGATCGATCGATCGATCGATCGGGTGAGTGATTGATTGATTGATTGGTTGATTGATTGATTGATTGATTGATTGATTGATTGATTGATTGATTGATTGATTGATTGATTGATTGATTGATTGATTGATTGATTGATTGATTGATTGATTGATTGATTGATTGATTGATTGATTGATTGATTGATTGATTGATTGATTTGTCTCTCGTTCATCATGTGTGTGATTTTTACCGCTTAACTCCAAACAATGCTACCACCAACTTTGAAGTGTCAAGGTTATTCTGATTCTTCAAGTGTATCGCAATCTTCAGAGGACGCCTCCGAAATTTGGAATTTTTGACTACAGAACTAAAAAGGTTAAAGCCACAATAATTATCTACTATTTACGAGTAAGCTAAATGTCACAATTTTAGTAATCAGGGCCCGCCATTACCACTTTGGATGTCGGTAGCGGTTTCAGTCGCGATGATTCCTGCAGGAATCATTACAACTAAAACCGCTATCGACACGCAAAGGGTTCAGCAGTGTGTGTGTGTGTGTGTGTGTGTGTGTGTGTGTGTGTGTGTGTGTGTGTGTGTGTGTGTGTGTGTGTGTGTGTGTGTGTGTGTGTGTGTGTGTGTGTGAGTGAGTGTGAGAGAGAGAGAGAGAGAGAGAGAGAGAGAGAGAGAGAGAGAGAGAGTTTTGGGCAAACATGTCAGTAAGGAGATACATGTAGGCCTACACCTAGGGGTATGTGTGCGGGAGGATTCACCAAACAACTGGCCGAAAACAGAAAACGAGAAACCATAACATCAAAAGCGAAAAAAACAAAAAATTAACTTATTCAGCTCGACGCACGTATTTCCCAAATTTTGGAGGCGTCATCTAACGACTATGCACCTGTTTGCAGGAGATGGATAATAATATCATGGTCGCCCGATCTCCTGCTGTAGTGCGTCAGGGCTGAATGGGTTAATAATCCCCCTCGAGCATTAGACAAAGTCCTCCTACCTCCTCCCCACCTCCTCCAATCCCTCCCCCCACCCCCCTTCGCCACCCCTCCCCCCCCCCTCCCCAACCACAAAAAAGAAATAAAGTGGAAATCATATATCTAGATCGGCAAATTATGTTGCATCCGGTTTCTTTTATCCGTTCTGCTGCAAGCCACAGCTGTGACAGTAATTGATACACCTAATCAGCCTTTTACTTCCAGTGTATCCGTGAAGTATATCGATTTGAAAGCTCAAGGGTTCTCTCTGATTAACACGGCAAAAGCTAATCAGGCACTAGCCCTGAGCTATTGAGAAAGTGCAATGGCCAATTCAGTTTGGAGGAAAAAATAATTTGGTCGATCCACATCCAAGCGGTAACGTTTATCAGTACCTGACCCTGTCCCTGACCTGACGAGAGCAAAGTATACCGGCGAGCAAAAGAAATGTGACATCTTTCGATTCCAAAAATGTCGCATTTCTTTTGCTCGTCAGTTTATTCCAACCAAATGTTACCGCTTTTTATCTGACTTTTAAATTTTCCTTCTTATGAAGAGATGCTATATCATATTTGCCCCTGAAAAAGGAAATGACGAAAGATTCAGATCGATTTCTAGTGTAAATGAATCATTTACAGCAGAGCCTGTGTTAGCGACCACCCTATTGAGAGCTCACCTGTTTTTAAAGACCATCAGTTAGATGGCTACAGACACAGTCACAGCTACAGCCACCTAAATGATGGTCTTTAATGACATGTGACACTGTCTGCCTTTGAATACTTCTTTTGACCGAGCACCTGTCTTTTAAAACTACTTCTTTCTAGGAAAAACAATGTTTTTGATTAAAACAGGTTCCGCTGCATAGCACATCATATGACCTAAAGATAGCATTACATGAAAGCGATGTCAAACGTCACTTTGTCTATCTGCGTGCGCTTAAAGGATTCTTTTATTTAGTATGTCGATTTCAGCTGACTTAATTTGCTTGGAAAAAATGCTAATTCATTGAAATCCTAGTTGCCCAACTGTTTTAGCATCAGACTTGAACTACAGTCTACTTCGCTGATAACAAGGGCGGATATAACGCAAATCGGCTATAGCAACACTTTTGCACAGGTCCTGACAGCACTCTTTGATAATAATAATAATAGTAATAATAATAATAATAATAATAATAATAATAATAATAATAATAATAATAATAATACATAACTCTTGTATAGCGCTGTTCTCCAGGAAAACACTGGACTCACTGCGCATGCGCAACAGCACACTCACTCTCTCAGACACACGCACACTTATACACTACTTTAACCCACCCCATCCCCTCCCTGCACCTTACATCCACTTACCTGTCACAAAAGATCCAGAATCAGAATAATTAAAAGGCAGTTAGCAGTTCGCTAGGAGAAAAACAGTCAGTTACACGTTAAAAGCCTGACAAAAAAAAGTCTTTAGTTGAACTTTGAACTGGGATAATGTGAGCAGATTCCGCAATTCAATTGGCAGTGAGTTCCACACACTTGGGGCTAAAAAGGTCAAAGAACGCTCCTCGACAGTCTTCATGTTAAGCTTCGGGATATTTAAACGGAGGATGGCTGATAAACAAACAGCTTGGCAGAAAGGTACGTGAGAGAGAGATCCGTCAAAATGCCGATATGCGAAAATTGCAATTTTGTACGGCAATGCAATGCAAGTCACTTCGTTTACAAAGAAATTTCGGAATAAACAACAAGAAAAGTCGGGTCCCCCGGCGATTTCTTATATCTGGAGTTTGCCAACGGTGCCTAGTACACAGTACTGGTAGCTGCACGTGCAAGGGGAGTATCACTCCTTCACCGCTGAAAACACAACCCGACTGCAAGAGGTATAGATCCTCATGAGCCCCCGCAGTCGCGGGGGCTCATGAGGATCTATACCTCTTACAGAAAATACTTTGTATTCATGTTCCTTTCACTAGGGGGGATCTTCGACGTTTGAATGTATGTATGCGATGATTTTAAAAACGCGATCTGCGTTCATTGACGGTGATGGGGTTAATGTCCTTCTGATAAACGTGTGGGGCGATCTGAGACAGATCTGAGCGTTGAGGTCCAAAATCGCACGCCAGCATTAACCCCTTCGCTGCCAATGACCACGAACTGCTCGTCTGAAAGCCCGACACACTGATGTGAACGGGCCCGGAAATATGCACGAAGCGCACAGGACTAACAAGGGACATAAATCCTCATGAGCCCCCGCGAATGCGGGGGCTCATGAGGGTTTATGTCTCTTGCAGCTGGGTGGGTTTCCCCTTGCCCCGGCAGTTAAGGGGTTATCGACACGTACTGTTACGTCATGCGTTGGTCCTCTTTGCAGGTCGGTGCCGCGGCTTCTCACCACAGACTGCTGACGAACGGAAAAGTGAGGATCGCCATACTGGACCCCATGGAAAGCGTGTCAGACCGTTACAAACGGAGCACGGACGAGGCTGAACAGACATTATCTCGGCAGAAAAGAATCTCAGAGGACCAGTCGGAAAAAGAACTTTCCAGGCAAAAGAGACTCGAAAGCGAAGAGGAAGCACTCTCCAGGCAGAAAAGACGCGATACGACGGAGGAACTTTCGAGACAAAAGCGGGCGTCTGGGGAACCCGCTGTTTCAGTTCCCCAGACGGAAGAGGAACTCTCCAGACAAAAGAGAAAGGAAAATGAGGAAGCTGCGCTCTCCAGACAAAAAAGAACTGATTTCTTTTCTCTGGAAGAAGACCTGCTTTCAGGGACGAAGATAAAGAACGCTGAACAAGAACTGTCAAGGCAGAAGAGAAATTTCGAAGCAGACAATTCAAACATTGATGATTCTGGGAAAGAGCTCTCTAGACAAAAAAGGTTGGAAGAGAAAGAAAGCGTGTCGACTGAGGAACTTTTAAGAGACACGAGGGACAGGAAGAATGAAGGACAGGAACTCTCTAGACTTAGCGATGACGAAGATGACGTCCTTTCCAGAGTCAAGCGAAGAGATGTAAAGGAGGAGGACGAGGAGGTACGTGCAACAAACGACTCCGAGAAGCTTTTGTCTAGACAGAAGAGGATTTCTAGTGTCCACGAAGTCGAACTCTCGCGACAAAAAAGAACCGACACCACGCACACAACATCGTCAGAAGACAAAGTGTTAACCGGTCAACAACGGTTTGAAGAAGACGGCCAGGCAAAGGAGCCAGAACTTTCCCGCCAAAAGCGTACCTTCGAAAACGAGAATGCAGTAAACGACCATGAGCAATACCGAGAAACCGAGCCACTTCTGGTGAGGAAGAAACGAATTGGACTCGATGCTGACGTAAATAATTATCAAGAACATGGCCTAGAAGGACTGCCAGATGAAATCGGAGGACGCAGTGCATCGGAGCCAAATTTGTCGCGTCAGAAACGATTTGAAGATCTTCAGGAAATAAAAGAAGAGCGGTCATCAGAGAAATCTTTGTCACGACAAGAAAGAATTGAGGACGTCGACGAAACGCATCAAAGTAGAATGAAGCGGGTAGCTGAAAATGCATATCTAGTACAAGGAAATGAAGCTGATACAACAGACAAAGTAGCCACCGACAGAGTAAAGAGAACATCAGACACTAACGAAGACGGAGCTTCAAATGCAGCTCACCAGAGACAGGAAAGAGCTTCAAACATCAATACAGACGCAGAGGATGATGAAGAACGCCTGGCCGTCATGGACATTCTGCAGAGGATCGAGCGTGAAGCCGCTCCTATCACTGCCATAGAAGAACCACCTCGTCACACACGCAACCTCCTAGAAGCCGTCGAAGAGTACCCACCACTGGAAGAACCAGAGCTGCTCTCTCGACAGAAGCGGTCCTTCTTTGAAACAGACCACGAGCCATCCAGTGAACAAATCCTCTCCCGGCAGAAGAGTGACCTTCAGCAGAACAAAGGGTTGCAAAGCAAAGACCTTGAGGACGACCTTGACGACGTGGAGCTGAGAAAGCAGCAGGATAAGCGGAGGAGAAAGGTGCTTCAGGCGGGCGAAGACGGTAATGCGGATGAGGAGGACGGCTGGGAGCAAGAGCTGAGGTAAGATAAGTACAACTGAACTTGACCATGATAATTTAAGGGTAGTGCCAGATGAGCTTGGCGCCTTAAGGAGCCAAGCTCATCTCTGGCAATACCCTTGAATTATCATGGTCAATCCATCTCCTGCTACTGGCACATAGTCTATTTAGGTGATACCAAAATTGTGAAAATGCGGCCTTGGGGTTAAATGGGTTAACTAAACAAATCAAATGTCTGAACTGTGCCATTACTAATGTTAAAGTTCGTACCAGTTGCTGCATGCACAAGGGGGTTACATTTCTAAAGTATGCATGTACCGTTGTTGTTGTTGCTTGTTTGTTTTTTTAACACATTCTGCTCCAGGACCGAAATCCGCAGATTTTGAAATTGCCCCCTGAAGACTGTATTACACTTCTGGAAACAGATCGAGCGTGATAGTTCAAGGGTTGTGCCAGAATAGCTTGGCGCCTATGGGCGCCAAGCTATTCTGGCACAACCCTTGAACTATCGCGCTCGCTCCATGTCTTGCAGTGGCGTGTCGGAGTTGAATGAGTGAATAGTCCACACTATCTCCACATAAATGTTCTTAGTATGTCTCGAAATAATGCTGTACAAAAAGGCTAACGTAAATTATAAATGAAATTTCAATGCCGTAAAATGAAAAGCCGTCGTGGGCCCCGAGGACTTTTGCTTACTGGGACAAGATACAATAAGAAAGGATAAGATACAATACGCTGATAGACACGGTAAAGTAAGACAAGAGACACAAATTCTCAAAAGCCCCTGCAAATGCATCATCATCGTCGTCGTCGTCATCATCATCATCGTCTTTATCATCATCATCGTCGTATTTATCATCATCTTCTTCATCACCATCATTTATCGTCATCATCATCATCATCATCATCATCATCATCATCATCATTATTATTATTATTATTATTATTATTATTATTATTATTGTTGTTATATTAGGCCCTATTGTTATTATTATTATTATTATTATTATTATCTCATTCACTCCGGCGCACGTATTTCTTAAATTTTGGAGGCGTCATCTAACGACTATGCACCTGTTGCAGGAGATGGATCGACCGTGATAATTCAAGGGTAGTGCCAGATTAGCATGGCGCCAACAGGCGCCAAGCTAATCTGGCACTACCCTTGAATTGTAACGGTCGACTCATCTCCTGCTGTAGTACGTCAGTGCTGAATGGGTTATTATTATTATTATTATTATTATTATTATTATTATTATTATTATTATTATTATTATTATTATTATTTTGACAGGTATCGCCAAGAACTTGCCGACAACAACATCCTCCTGGGTATCGAGAAAAGACGCGAGCGTAAGGAAAGAGCGGAAGCCACCGGAGAACTCACTCTCCTGCAAAGAATCCGTCAGGACGCCAACGAGATCCTCAGGCGCCAGGCGGAAGAACGAAACAACGCTAGGGAATTTCAGGCCAGAGACAAGAAGAACAGAGAACTAACACCAGAAGAAAGGAAGTATGAGACATTCAAGAAGCCCAGAGACTTCCTATCTGACGAGGGTAGTTTGGTAGAGACCGAAAACGATGACGATGCAACGCTTCTGTCCGGAAAGAGAGACAGAACCAGAGATGATGACGAAGATGAAGATGAACTGGCGATGAAAGAGTTCGCAGCGGACAAGGGTTCTTTCGAGCTGCTGGTGGGTGCTAAAGAGAAAAGAGGCAACGTAGAGAGTGAAGACGAAGAAGAAAAAGAAAAACCGATGGCTTTGGAAGATGAGGAAGAGATTTCTAGAGACTTGCTCACAGGAAAACGCGTCGGGATCAGGCGGGTGAAAAGGGATCTTGGCGAAGACAGTCACGAAAATGATGGTACTGATAATAATGATGATAATGATGGTACTGATAATAACGATGGCAATGATAATAAAGAGGAGGTAAATGAGGCTAACGGAAACTTTAACAACATTGAAGAGCGTGCCGATAGCGACAAAAGAAGCAATAAAAATAAGAAAAATAATGCTGACAGTGAAGAAGTTAACATTGATGATCCCAAAGGATCATCTTTGCCAACTTCACCTTCAGCAAAAGCTGAAAACGACGACGAAACAGAAGCTGAGCCGACAACACAGAGACCCCTAACAGCAGTGGAGGCGGCCATTTTGAAATTTAGGCGCTTAGCAGAATCAGGCCAACTCTACGCCAAAAAGAAGGGAAACAACCGACAAAAACGAAGCAAGGGACGTAGATCTCCAGCCATGAGCAGACAAGAGAGGGAAGAATACTACAAATCCATTGGTCTTCCACTGCTGAGTGTTCCAGCCAAGCGATTCATGAGATAAGCCTGCCTATTGGGTGAACTGAATTAAAAGGCCAATCAACAGCGCTGTTGCAGATTGATGTTCATATTTGGTGCGGAACTTTAAAATCAATTCGGCGTTTCGAAAATTGAGACAAAGATGAAGCCAGATTAATAGTGAACTATATTTCAAGCCAATATTTCCTGAAGTTTGTAATTAGCAAATAGCTTCCAGACTATCTGTGTCTGATGTGTAGTGACGTTGTGCTGTATTGTCAACGCAGATGTAAAGCAAAATTTCAGTGATTTAACCCTTTAACTGCCAAGAACAACTTTACAATATCCAACTGCAAGATACATAGATCCTCATGAGCCCCCGCAACTGCGGGGGCTCATGAGGACCTATGTCTCTTGCTGAAAGCACTCATTATCCGTGTTCCCTGGACGGCTGGGGTTCTTTGGCCTTGAATTAGCCAAGATTTCAGATACACAGTATGCGTCTGGCAGTGAAGTAGTTAATATGGATTTTTTTCGTGATGTCATTAAATCGAAAACGAGTTCGGATATCCATCTCCTGCCAGCTTCGCAAGGTATAGATTTTCATGACATTCTGCAGTTGAAATCTATTTTATGTCATTAACTCTTTTGATGTTGGTGGCGATTTTGGTCGGGGTGATTCCTGCAGGAATCATCTCGACCAAAATCGCCACCGACATCCAAAGAGTTAAACACGTTCAAACAGCCCTTTTGATCTTCACAAGGAATAGATATTCATTAACATCTGCAGCTGGAATCTACGCCTTTTTTCGGGGCAGACTGGCAACATTTAAATGCTCACATTGTGGCCCATAAGTCATCCGACTGAAAACTCGTCTGCGCATTTACCGTGGGTTCTCTATGCTCTGAGAAAAAGAGAAAGACTGAAAATAAGAAATTACGTCAAACAGAGACACGTGCGCTGAATTGTGTTTTTTGGACAGTACAGATCAGGGCTGTAAGGTCCGAAGTCACAGACCGTCACACCTAATATACGATGCTGCTGGGCCTACTGTAATCACTGGAGATAGGTGATAGGGAAGGTCATATCTCTAAGAAATGCGATGCTTTTCATATGTAAATTTAATCCATAGCAGAGATGGACAAACGCAGGCGCGTGGTCATGAATGGCTTCTCTCTTCTTTTTTTTTTTAATAATATATATATATTTTTTTTAAAATAAAGGCTCTAACACATTTTCTATCGCCGAAACAGCGATCTGTAAATTTCAGAGCCTTGCTTTTGCGCCTGATCTTTATTTTTGTCAGGCTCCTTGATGTTACTTAGGAGTCCGGTTGGCCCCCTAAGGTAAACCCCCAACGTTTGGTCACCCACCTGTACGCAAAGTGCAAAAGGTCATCGGGCCGACGTCGGCCCGATGGCCTTTGCGCACTGGGTACACTCGTGCATTTTCGTATGAAGGCCTTCTTCTTGGATGGTGGTGGACTCTTTTTCCTTGCGGTCTACACACGTCGCATATCGGTTCGCATCATACGACGTTCAGCGCCGGCTGAAGCAGACTGTGTTTCTGCAATCTTCGTCCATTCAACACATACACACAAAAAACGTGTTGCCCCAGAAACATGGACTCAGAGTGGTGTCAACAAGAGGCATAGATCCTCATGAGCCCCCGCAACTGCGGGGGCTCATGAGGATCTATACCTCTCGCAGTCGGGTGGTGTTCAGAGTTTCTTGGCACTGAATGGGTAAAACTGAGGGGGAATTTTTTTTTTTTTTTTTCGTAATTCTATTAGGCGTTTTAAGATTTATTGTGAGTGGTGGGCGAGATCTTTCAACAAACTAGATTGAACGCTGGTAAAATATTTCAAGGCTAAGGGTGAATTCTGCTTTAATTTTCTGTTCACGAAAATGTGATAATATGGGCAGCATTATTGGCAAAGTGCCATCGATAAACGATTGTTTATACATGAGCTTGCATAGCAGATTGATCTATCGATCGGCCGTTTGTACGAGATATGTATTTAAGTGTGCGCCAAATGCGCAGCCATTGGTGAACACAACATTTCTATTTTTATCAAGCGGGAACGGTTCATATTAACAAATGATTATTTATCCACGTAAACGATACTCGAAATTTAATCATATCTGGTACAAGTTGTTTGTCTGTGTCGTTTTCAGGTTAATCCAGGCAGTCTTGATGTCATCATCATCATCAGTCCCTTGCCCGAACTGGGCGTTGGGGGGACTGAAAGGCAGCAGCAACAGACAGTGCTCTCCACTGAGTTCTATTTTGGGCGGTGGCAAGCAAGTCTGACATCTCGAGTTCGGTCCATTCTTTTATGTTTGCGACCCAACTCTTTCTCTGACGACCTCGCCGACGACTTCCTTCGAGAGTGCCTTGGAGGATAGTCTTGGACAAGGTGTTGTGTCGGGTCACGTGGCCAAACCAAGCAAGCTTGCGCCGTTTCACGGTTGCCAGAAGGGGTTCATGTGGGCCCACCAGGGAAGTGACGATGCTCCGTACATATTCGTTGGTCTTGTGCTCGCGGTACGAGATGCGGAGCAACTTCCTCAGGCACTTGTTCTCAAAGGCCTGGATTTTCTTTTCTGAGTCTGCAAGCAGTGTCCAAGTCTCACAGCCGTAGAGTAGAATAGACACTATGAGGGACTTGTAAAGCCTGTACTTGATGGTGAAGCTGATGGAGTTACTTCGCCATATCCTGTCCAGCCTGGCCATTGCGGATGTTGCTGTACCTATCCTGATACGGATCTCTGCTATGCAACTACCGTCTTTGGACAGGGTGGCTCCCAAGTACTTGAAGCTATTGACCTCTTCTAGCTTTTGGCCATTCATATGAATGTTGCTGCTGCTGTCGCTTGTGGTGTTGATCATCACTTTGCTTTTATCCGTACTGATCTCCATGCCATAAGACCCTGCGCTACTTGAAAGTTTGTCTGTCAGGTTTTGGAGCTCACTATTGCTGCCTGCCATGAGGTCAATGTCGTCTGCGAATCGAAGATTGCACAGGGATCTGCCACCAATAGAGATTGAAGTATGGTGGTCGTGGAGGGTTTCCTGCATGATCTTCTCCAGGAATATGTTGAAAAGGACAGGAGAGAGCAGGCATCCTTGACGGACACCGATCGTCGTACTGAAGAACTCGCCTGACTGATTGTTAAGTAGAACCGCGCTGCAGGCGTTCTTGTAAAGCGCTTCTATCATTTGGATCAGTCCCTCCTCTATGTTGAACGATCTCATGACTTGCCAGAGTCCGTCGTGCCAGACGCGATCAAATGCTTTCCTGAAATCAATGAAGTTGTGGTAGAGTTCGCGCTGATGCTGCAGATGTTTCTCGATCAGGACGCGGCAGTTGAAAATCTGCTCTACAGTGCTTCTTCCAACTCTGAAGCCAGCCTGTTCTTCTGCCAGCAGTTCCTCGGCGAAAGTTTTGAGGCGGTTGAGAATGATTCTAAGCATTACTTTGCTAGGGTGACTTATCAGACTGATAGTTCTGTAGTTCTGGCACTGTTTCAGGTTTCCTTTCTTGGGGAGCGGGATCACTAGAGACTGTGTCCATTCTACTGGCCATTTCTTTTGCTCCCAGATCTTTTGACAGAGTGTAGTGAGGACCTTCGTTGTTACTTCTCCTCCATGTTTCAACAGTTCAGCAGGTACGTTGTCTACACCTGGAGACTTTCCTCCCTTCAGGCCGCGTACGGCTGCTTCCACCTCTTCAGCTAACACTGGCAGGTCTTCAGCCTTCCTGGCCCCAGCCTGGTTGTTTTGGAGGATGCTGGTGTCTGGCTCAGCCTTGTAGTTATACAAGTCTCGGCAGTACTCAGTCCATCTGTTTAGTACAGCAGTGTTTTCCGTAAGGAGTTGGCCGCTGCTGTCTTCGATGACTGTGGCTGTTCGCTGTTGAGTCTTGGTGAGTCTTGATGTACCTGAGCAAAAAGCTGCGAGTAAAATAAACGAGGATAATATCTTCATGATCCAGCTTGTTGATGTATTTTGGGATGCATGCATACTTCTAGTTGTGACAAGGATCAGCCTCATTTTGACACGCACTAATATTTTCACGCAGAATTGGATATTGAAACGCTGACAGCTTTGTACCGCTCCTGAGTGGTGTATTAATTTTATATACACGGGTGAGCTGGCAAAAAGAGTCCTCCAGTCGACGTCACCCTTATAGTTGGCCCGCGCACGGCCGTGCGCGGGCCAACTATAAGGGTGACGTCGGCCCGAGGACTTATTCTTACTTGATGTTCACCGGCCTTTACAATGCAATGTAAAATTAACCAGCACGCCAACGTGATCGCGCTAACGCTCGGTCTGTCTTGATGGCTCCCGGTGTGTGTCGCGATATGATGAGGCTGACCTGTAAGTCTTGAATGAATTTGTTTTACCCGTTACATCCTGAGGCTGATTTCTTTTTTTTTTTAAACTGCTTATTGCCCTATGGATGCTACATTATAGATTACAGGATATAATCAACTATTTTAGTTCAAGGGTGTTGCCAGAATAGCTCGGCGGCACCACCCTTGAACTATGATAGTGAAATGTATTTCAAAGAACTTTGTATCAGGATGAAAAGAGTTAAATTTGCCGTGGGGAACTGAATAGACAAAACATCAACCCCAAAAACGTACAAAATTTATCTTGTGTAAAATGTCCACACACACACACACACACACACACGCGCGCGCGCACACGCACACGCACACACACACACACACACAACACACACACACACACACACACACACACACACTCTCTCTCTCTCTCACACACACACACACACACACACACACACACACACACACACACACAAAAGAAAAAGCAAAAGTCTGAAAATGTTCATTGTTGTGAAAAGCGATATTTGTATTGTATACACTGAAAATCTCGCTTTTCGCGTAATGGACTTTCTGTCGTTTGACGTCACAAAACATTGTTTTGTGTCATGGAAGACATGTCGATACAGTTTGGATTTCCTCTCATCATCACTGATACGAACGTATTGCCGAACTTGATGAGAAAACAACTATTTGTATAATATTGATGACGTTTTGATAATTGTGACCAGCTGTTTCAGGATAAGGGTTTAGCGCACCCAGTTGGCATACATTTAGCTTATTGATTATCCAGGCGTTTTGTGGTTATTATTTACAGCTGATAGGTCCAGGTAACGATATATCGCATATATACATGCATACTGCGTCGATAGAGTACATGTGCTCTATATTTCGTACACAAACAGGGCCAGGTAATATGAGTCCAAAAGTCCCTCTAATCTACTGACGAGCACAAAACAAATGGGACATTTTTTGGAATCATCGGAAACAATTCCAAAAATGTCGCATTTCTTTTGCTCGTCAGTATATATCTCCGACGTATTAGAACCGGCGTCTGGCCACTGACTTAACACATTATGCCCCAGGACCGAAATCCCCAAAGTTTGAAGTTGCCCTCTGAAGGACTGTGTTGGAATTCTAGAGACAGATCGCGCATGATAGTTCAAGGGTGGTGCCAGAATAGCTTGGCGCCTATGGGCGCCAAGCTATTCAGTCACCACCCTTGAACTAT
Source organism: Semisulcospira habei (assembly GCA_036245525.1). Classification (NCBI taxonomy): domain Eukaryota; kingdom Metazoa; phylum Mollusca; class Gastropoda; family Semisulcospiridae; genus Semisulcospira; species Semisulcospira habei. Next base: position 230,441,882 of record BTPG01000003.1, read on the forward strand.
CATGCTCGAGCCACGTCTTTCTGTGGTGTGTCGGGGCTGAATGAGTTAACTCGTGCAGGTTCTCTAGGCCTGACAGTGCGGTACCAATTACATTTCACTTTAGTTTGGTCAGAATAAGATCGCTGCTTTCCAAAAGGCCCATACGCGCTCGGCCAACAAAAGTCTTCGGCGCAGAGTTCCTTTCAATGTCGTTCCACTATCGGTCTGGTTCACAACGGAACTCACATGACCTTTCGTACACACTGCCTGTCCGGGGTCCGCTGCCTTTCCCTCTCCACACCTCTGATACGGAGACGATCGACTGTGTGGTGCCTTTCACAAGAACTTGAATTATCGACAAATTACGCCTTTTTGACACTCTTTATTGTTCGTTAGCTCGTTCCTTTCTTTCTTTGCTTCTCTTGTGTGGTTTTTATTTTCATACACATGAAGTATTCAGTGTAAACTATCAAACTTTAAATAAACCTATTATTTCTGAGCAGAATGTTTATGCTATATCGCCGGGCCTCGAAATTTAGCCAGTGGGTTTCCTTTGGCGTGTTAACTCATTTGAGACGTGTCGTATAAGGATATGCAGCGAACAGGCGCGTATCCCTATGCGGCACGTCCCGAATAAGTTAAAACGCCTGACTCTCGGTCCAGTCACAGCAAAGAGGAAAAAAAAACGAAGTTATGGCAGTCATGTGAACAGTTGTGCCCCTGACTCGGTGCGTCACAGTTTCTATTGACGCTCCGAGTCAGGGGCACAACTCAAACCATAACTTCCATTTTCTCCACCTGTGATCACAGGGAGAGGAAATCCACAGAGTTATGCGCCGCTGACTCTGAGCGTCAAAAGGGGATACATCGTTGTGTATACTGATTGACGTTAGCAGCCCATCTCAGGGATATAATTTGGCTTCCCAACTCCTGTGGTCTCACTCAGTAGTTTGGCTGTCAACGTGCTGGTCTGTGATTTTGGACCTTACGGCTTTGAGCCGTAAGGTCCCAAATCACAGCCCAGCACACACACACATGCTGTTTGACGTTGTAAGCCGATTATGTTTTCACGCACACATACGCACACAGAGGATTTTGCACACACCTCTTTATTGATTACTGACGTACATGTGAACTGAAAATAGGCTAAAACCAGTTGCCTTTTGAACTGTCTTGGTCGAAGCAACTAGTTTTGCCCGGTTTCGGGTGGCAAGGGGCTTATGAGGATCTGTGCTGACAGTTGTTATCCTTTACCCTTTTAGCGCCATGTGCGCACTTTGGAAGTAACGACTATGTACCACTTGCAGGAGGTGGAATAACCATGATAATTCAAGGGTAGTGCCAGATGAGCTTGGCGCCTTCAGGCGCCAAGCTCATCTGGCACTACCCTTGAATTATCATGGTCAATCAATCTCCTGCTGTAGGGTGTTGGCGCTGAAAGGGTTAAACAAGAAGTAGGTAATATATATATATATATATATATTTTATTATTTTTTTAAATTTTAACTTCACGGACGTCATACATTCCGTGAATTTACCCAGCTCACTCCACCTTGAAGTGGCGTATGTTCTCAAGAGCCCCTTGCAGCCGTCGCTGTATACTCACAAGGAAATATACCATGCCTTTTACGTTGACATCAGAAAATAGAGGTACTCATCCAGAGTTGACAGTACGACTGTCGCGAGGCAGTGTGCTACATAGATGTGATAGCGGCTATTCAGCGAAAATGTCTCTTTATCATTGCGTGGACGCTGTTACTACAAAGAGGCACGACGAACTGTCGTTCCTTACTATAAAGGGGTTCAACCTACCGTGTTCGACTTGATTCTGGTATAGGCAGAACTCCTATTGTTAGGGTTTCATATATATACATAATAGACTTGTTTTCATCCCTACGTCACACGACTAGTCCCTTTAGCCGTAACATGTGACCATGATACAAAAACCCTTGTAGCGACAAATGGCGGACTTCTTGTAGCCCTCTTTGTGACGCATCTTGGATGCGAGTTTTGTTCTATAAAAGATCACCAAAACGTTCTAAAGTTAAAAGTTATTTAGTGTTGTTCGAAACAACAAGCACACTCAGTAACGACTGGAGACTGACGGCAACGTCATGAAATATTTTAAATTACGTCAGAAGTCTATTACGTATAAATGTATATTCCTTTGACGTCAGTCATGTCTGGCGTGATCCAGGTCGGAAGATGTCTTCTTGATTTCTTTTACGAGAATAGCGGAGGAATGAAAACAAATGCGTTATTGGTAGCAGGGGCGCGCTTGATGCACGGGAGGTCAAAAGAACCATTGTACCCTCAGGCCTTCGGGGTACAATGTTTCCTTTGACCTCCCTCAGGCCTGCAAGGGTCCGTGTAGCAAATCCCTGCGATCAATAACTTATAGGCGCTTTGCAATAGATTTTCCCCAGAGAGCTAAACTGCTGCTTTCACAGCAAAGAAGCAGTTCAGCAAAATGCTAAGAAAATGCGGAGAACCTCATGAGCCCCCTCGTCTCACTTTAACCGTTTGGCTGTCGGTAGCGACGGCCAAAGGGTTAACTTATTCAACGCTGACTCTAACTACACCGGGAGACGGACTGATCATGATAGTTCAAGGTATATCTAATGCCAGAATGGTTCGGCGCCTCTAGTCGCCTATCGGCGTCATGCCACTGCCACTGAAAGTACATTTTTGTTCCTAAACTCTATGTTAATTCATCAACCAAAATTCCAAAATCGTCCAAGAAACATTGATGCAACTTGGACTCAGCATGAGGCATAGATCCTCATCAGCCGCCGCAGTCGCGGGGGCTCAAGAGGATCTATGTCTCTTTGCAGTTGGAGCGTGTTCATTTTTTTCTCGGCAGTGAAGGGGTTAATGGCTACACTGGCAATGATGGGGTTACGACTATGATTGTAAGTGTAAGGCCTAAGACTCGAGAGACCTCTGCAGCCAGTAGGCCTAAATCCATTTGGTGGAAAGCGAGACTGCCATCGTAATACAATGAAACTCTCGCTTTTCGCAAAACAAAATGGTCTTCAATCTCTTCCTTTAACTTATTCGAGACGTGTCGCATCCGGATACGCGGCTAAAGCCGCGTATGCGGATGCGGCACGTCTCGAATGAGTTAACATGGCAGACTTGAGAATCTGAAGCGCCCCGTGGGGACTTCGGTAGAGGTGGAATCGATGGACTACGAGTTGGAATCTCGGTGGAGTCACACTTTGTTCAGACCCTTTCCGGTGTCCCGTCGTTAACCCCTTCCTTACCAGGAATATGCGAGCAGTACCCAACTGCAAGGGGTCAGTAATGAACATCATCGGTGAGCCCCCTGAAGTTGCGGGTGGTGATGATGCTCTTGACCTTTTCCTGGCTCCATACATGAATGGGGTTCAGTGTTTTTGAATTCGCCATGCTTAACCATTTTGTACCTGGTACACTATTGCAAGAGATAAATTTGACTTAATAGTTCAAGGGTGGTACCAGAATAGCTTGGCGCCTAAGGCGCCAAGCTATTCTGGCACCACCCTTGAACATTTTAGTTCAAGGTTGGTGCCAAAATAGCTTGGCACGCTTGAACTATTATGGTCAAATGTATCTTTCTCCTAATCTGTAATGTAGCCATCATAGGACAATAAGCAAATTTACACAAATTCAGCCTCAGGATGTAATGGGTTTGTTAACGCCGGCAGTTAATGCGTTAAAATCACCTTTGGTGGTGGCAGAAACCATTGATCCCAAACGAAAAGAAAAGGGGAGACTGCCAGTGCTAATCATATTTTAGGAAGATTACAAAGTAAATAGGGAAAAGCACTGTCAGGGGAGAGAATTGTGCAGTATCGACCAACAATCATATTCACGGGGCTTCCATATTCACTACTTCCAGTCACTTACTTAGTGCACCCTTCTATCCTATTATTATTTTTTTCTTGTGCTTCGATCAGACTTGATCTATGATCGTTTGTCGATAGTGCACAATTCTCTCCCCTAACAGTGCTTTTACCTACTTTACTTCGTAATCATTCATCCCAACCGTTTTCGGTTTTGTTTTGTTTTTTTGCTTTTTGTTTTGTTTTGTTTGTTTTTTTAGCTGTCCGCCATTTGTACAGTGACAATAGGATCATCACTCCCCTGGATAGCTATACGAATCTGACATCTCACGTCCCCCGCCATAGTGTGGTAACCACAGTCGCTGCCACTCTGCGACGAGGAGTGCAAGTCATCGCTCTCATTCGAACCAGGCGCTTGGTACTCCAGATCTGTCATGCCTTCTCTCGCAGGCGGCTCTCTCTCGTCAGGGTCAGGGTCCGCACGCTGAGCAGCTTCGTAGAACTGAGGGGCTTGGACGTTGGGAGGAGGGGTCCTCGGGCGTGACTCCAGGAGTATCTCGTCGTGCTCCGATGACTGCGAGATTCGGTTCCGTTTCTTGCTGGCTCCGCGGTCCAAGTTTGACCGAGATCCTGAAACGCACAACAACGTTGTTTCGTTATGAATCGCGCCTGTGATTTTTGTATCAAGCTCCTCCTCGAAGTTTATTTGTATGCTGGTATGTGAGTTTGGACCTAGGTCCAAACTCACATACCAGCACACAAAAGAACTTTGTCCCTGTCTTAGAACGTACTATTATTTTTATTTGGATCCGTGACAAAATTGTGGCTTTTGGTCACACAGAGACTCGCTAGAACTCAAGTGCGGCTTTAGGGGGTGTTTCCATGTGGAAGGGCAGTAAAAGAGGTAGGGGGGCAGTGAAAGAGTTAAGGAGGGCAGTAAACGAGGTAGGGAGGGCAGTTAAGGGGATAAGAAGGGTAGCAAAAGAGGTAGGGAGGGCAGTGACAGAGGTAAGGAGTGCAGCAAAAGAGGTAGGGGGGGGGGCAGTGACAGAGGTAAGGATGACAGTAAGAAAGGTAGGGAGGGCAGTTAAATAAATAGGGGCAACAAAAGAGGTAGGGGGCAGTGAAAGAGGTATGGAGGGCAGTAAGAAAGGTATAGAGGGCAAACAAGAGACAGTGCTGGCAATGAAAGCTTGGGGTAGGGTGGGCAGTGACAAGTGTATGGAGGGCAGTAAGAAAGGTATGGGGGGAAAACAAGAGACAGTGATGGCAATGAAAGCTTGGGGTAGGGTGGGCAGTGACAAGTGTATGGAGGGCAGTAAGAAAGGTATGGGGGGCAAACAAGAGACAGTGATGGCAATGAAAGCTTGGGGTAGGGGGGCAGTGACAAGTGTATTTGTGGGCAGTAAGAAAAGTATGGGGGTCAAACAAGAGAGTGATGGCAATGAAAGCTTGGGGTAAGGTGGGCAGTGACAAGTGTATGGAGGGCAGTAAGAAAGGTATGGGGGGGGGCAAACAAGAGACAGTGATGGCAATGAAAGCTTGGGGTAGGGTGGGCAGTGACAAGTGTATGGAGGGCAGTGAGGAGGTTGGAAAAGAGTGAAGAGGCTGTAAGAGCAGTGAAAAGAGGTAGGAAGGTGAGTGAAGGAGGTAGGAAGGTCAGTGAAGGAGGTAGGTAGGTCAGTGAAGGAGGTATTGAGGGCAGTAAAAGAGGCGTACACGGATGCTTACTTCTCGTACAGAAGAGCAGCAACAAGACACTGACGATGGACACGATCAGCGCTGCGAGGACCCCGATGCATATGAATATGACGATAGTGTTCTGTTCCTCTTCTTTGGTGGGTCTGAGTGGTGAACTGGTCGCTGATGATGCTGAGCCCAAGATGGCGGTCACGTCAGGTTCGCTTTTTGAAGCTGTCAGTGAGATTTCGTCAGCAAGGAACTACGCTCAACGACAACGAACGAGAACTAAGCCAAGTCGGGTTGCCAGCCTGTACCATATTAGCATAGTCAACACTCCAATCATCTCCAAGAGGCATAGATCCTCGTGAGCCCGGAGGATGTTGTTGAGTATGCTTATATCAGAATCTGGTCAACCGCCATGTCTTTGCTCTCGTTCGTTGTTCGGAGTCGTTTCGTTTCGTTAATGGTAATGCAACTCAGTGACGATTCGAGACGCGATTAATACGCAGGGGCTGATAAGTTACCTCGGGAGGGAGGGGGGGGGGGGGGGCGGGGTCCAACGTTTTCTTTGGGACCTTTAACCTGATAGAAAAGGCCTCCCCGACGCTAGATCTATGCTTTCAGGGGCCGAAAATTCGAAAATCGGGGGAGGGAGGATGTTCGTGCGTCCTAAGACCCTCACCGTTCGCCAAAATATCAAACAACGGGTGTGGGGGGGGGGGGGTCCAAACACCCTAAAAAGCAACTTTGTTATAGCATTGTTTTTTTAATTGGGTGGGGGGGGGGGTCCGAACCACTGTAACCCACCCCAACCCCCCCCCCTCCCCGCCCCAGATCTGCACCTGATACGCGTATTTTCCGCTGAGCATATCGTCAGTAGCAGTCAAGGGGTTAAAGCACAACAGACATACTTTGAATTTTAGTGAAAAGCGAACTCTAAATGAAACCAAACCCTCTCTGTTGAGAGGGAACAAAGCTCGTCATACGAATGTTCAATCATGCAGTTGCTGTTTTGCTTGTATGCGGTGGAAAAGATAGAGCTTTTGGGCTCATTGAAAGTTTAGTTATCCCGGGTAAAAATCATAGTATTTTTGGCGCGCTTTAACACAACTTGCCATCACTGGCAGGGGAAAATGTAATACTACTGATAGCAATACTTGGACGTTCTTTGTTGTTTGGTTGGTTGTTGTTGTGGTTGTTGTGGTTTCTATTGTTTTTGTTGTGGTTTTTGATACAACATAATTATATACGTTTCTTCGGTAGGAACCTTCACTTTTGTAACTGTATCAGTGTGCACACCTACTTATTCGCGCCCAGCCGCATCCGCATTTCGTCAAAAGTACTTCGATATTCAAGGAAGTGTCCACAATCTTTGTGAGAATTGTTACATTCTCACAAAGCTCGTTACATCACGTCAATAATTTCATAACCCATTAGCATGTCATTTGAGACGTGCCGCGTCCGCTTACCAGGCATGAAGCCGAATGCAGGACGTGTCGGAAGTGAATAAACTCATTCAGCCCGACGGTCGATTTTCCCAATTTTTGGAGGCGTCATCTAATGGCTATGCACCAAATGCAGGAGATGGGTCGACCATGATAATTCAAGGGCAGTGCCAGATTAGCTGTGCGCCGACAGGCGCCAAGCTAATCTGGCACTACCCTTGAATTATCATGGTCGACCCATCTCCTGCTGTGGAGCGTCAGGGCTGAATCGATTAATGAAACACAGGTTTACTGACTTGCTTTGAAAAATGTTGTAACATTAATGCCCATTAATGCGGGGCTGCTTGCATTGTAGAAGTTTCTGTCAGCAAACGCTTGAATCTGAAAGAAAGAAAAATACTTTGTATACCTGTAGTAATTTGACCCCTTAACACTACATAGATGTATTAATGTTTTGAAATGTTATCCCCCTTAACGCATTCACTACCGAAGCATGACTGAATCTTGAAAGAATTAATCAAACGTCTTGACGGACACCCTTTAACTATATGAAAATAACGCATTAACCCTTTCGCATCAGCAAACGACACCCTTTTGCGGACACCCTTTAACTATATGAAAATAACGCATTAACCCTTTCGCATCAGCAAACGACACCCTTTTGCAAGCGGCAGAGATCCTCTGGAGCCCCGGCCGCGACTGCGGGGGTTTCAGAGGATCTCTGCCTCTTGCTGGACTCCTTAAAGGTCCGCAGTTATAACTAAAAGCATCCAAAAGAGTCACACACACACACACACACACACACACACACACACACACACACACAAATCAGAGTCTCACTGTGCAGTAACACAGTAGACTCACTCTGTTCAAGTTACATAGTTGGTAGAAACACAGTAAAACCGTGCCTAATGCGTGCATCACTTCCTTTCGCCGTCCGGCGTGCGCGCTACTATCAACTTCTCCGTGCAGCTCTGACTTTGCCCAAAAAACTGAGCTACAGTATTTTGACCGGTAGTGTCTCCAAAATATCTCTGACAGACAGTAGGGCGCAGGGACCGGGACAGGAAGTGGGGCACGCATTAGGCACGGTTTTGCTGTGTTTCAACCAACGCTGCAAATGTGTAACCTGAACAGAGTCTGCTGTGCTACTGCATAGTGAGACTGGGTTTTTAATTTTGGTGGGGTTTTTTTTTTGTTTGTTTGTTGTTGTTTTTTTTTTTACTCTTTTGGATGCTTTTTGTTATAATTGCAGACCTTTGATAACCACAATCCTCAGTGTATTGAAGCGTGCAGTCCGGGATGGATGGACGGACGGACGGACGGCTGGGTGGGTGGGTGAGTGAGTGAATGAATGAGTCAGTGAATGTATGAATGATGGGTGGGTGGGTGGGGTGGGTGTGTGTGTGAGTGAGTGAAGGTGTAAATAAACGAATGAATGAAAGTTTAGTTCTCAAAGATTTGAATAATAATAATAATAATAATAATAACAATAATAATAATAATAATATCATAACAATAATAATAATATTATAATAATAATACAATTTAGGTCTCTTTTCGTTTCGGTTCTTTGTTAACCACTACACAATTTGAAATAGCAGACTTACAAAAATGGTGTCTTTTTATTAATTAAAAAAAAAGGAAGAGAGGGATTTTGTTTAACCCCTTCACTGCAAATAGTCGCAGATACTGCCGATTATGGACTATTTGTTAGTTCGGCGCCAGCCTTCAAAGGAACATGGATAAATTGTGGTGTCAGCAAGAGGCATAGATCCTCATGAGCCCCCGCAACTGCAGGGGGCTCATGAGAATCTATGCCTCTTGCAATTGGATGATGTTCACATTTCTGTCGGCAGTGCAGAGGTTAACAGAAAGAGCCAGGCAGACAGACAGACAGACAGAAAAAGAGAGAGGGCCGTCTGATCACTCACCGACCAAGTATGCTGACGGTGCGGCTGGTAGTCTTGTACCGTGTATTCATACACTACTGCCATACTTGTTTCCTATGTGAGAGGGAAAGAACATCACAGAAGTGTGCACGGGGAAGGGGGGAGGGAGGGGATGGGGGGAGGGGATGGGGGGCCAGGTGGGGGAATGGGTGGAAAAGCTCTGGAGCCCTTCAAAGTCCCCCACCCCACCCTAAATCCAACCCTGGCTTAACTCCTTACGCCCTGAGGACGAGATTATCAAAGTTGTGTAGATATCCTCTGAGGTCTATATCAGAGTTCTAGAGACAGGTCAACCTTGATATTTCCAAGCTATTCTGACACCAACTTTGAAATATCATGGTCGATCAACATCCTGTCGTAGTCTTTCGGGGCTTTATGGGTTAAAGTGCCATTTGACTGCACGTCGTGGCCAAATTTAGCCTCAACCGTCGTGGTGTGACGATTTCTGCAGGTAAAGGGACTTAAATGTTAGTTGGCGTTTTTTCGTCCAATGTTGAGTGATCCCCCTTTAGCGAGTAATCTCGAGCATTCTTACCGTTCAAAGAAAGTACTGAAAAGGACAAAGAAATAGACACGCTTTGGGAGGTGTGGGGTGGGGTTGCGGGGAGGGGGGGGGGGGAAACAAGGGCAAACAATATAACAGTAAACACGCTTCGGAAAGAGGACTTGGAGGGAATGTTCGCTGTTGTTTTTTTCTTTTTCTTTTTTCATCGGCGGTTTGCGTTTTAGGCTACACTAGTGACAGCCTGGTCTGCCAAGCGTGTAAAATGCAAGAAAATAACAACAACAATAATACTAACAACAACAACAACAAAAACCAACAAGAGCACTGTGACAGTTTGTTACAAAGGTCATGAAGACTACACTGAGACGACCTGTCATGGTAACAGATTGTCACAAGGTTCGTCCGGGTTGAGTCCCATGAGTTTTGTGACATATAATGTTATCACAGACCTTGTGGGGGCTCAACGAGCTGCGTCAGTAAACAATTGTTACTTTGTCACAAAGCTCGTTGGAGTATGGGACACAATGAGAGGTAGGAACGATACACAAGCGGAATGAAAGCGTCTGTCAGGTTTAACCCTTTTCATCCTGATACACCCATTGCTTGAAATACATTTCGCTGTCATAGTTCAAGGGTGGTGCCAGAATAGCTTGGCGCCCGAGGCGCCAAGCTATTCTGGCACCACCCTTGAACTGAAACGGTTGATCTATCTCCTAATCTACAAAGTAGCCTTCATAGGACAATAAGCCTTTTTTTTTCTCAGTAAATCAGCGTCAGGATGAAATGGGTTAAACCAAACGGTGTACTGTTGTGTCATGGAAGGCTCAGACTTGGTTAAACGCATTCGAGACGTGCCGCATTTGGATACGCGGCGATTAACCTTCAATGAGTTAAACTAGGCCTTTGACCGAAGACAGGTTTGTAGGCTACCCCACCATGAGGAACACTCACCTCAATAGTGGTGGGATAAAGAGCGTTGTTGCTGCAGCCCGAACTGTTATGGACAGGTTTTATTTCAACGCACACATAGTAAATGAGAGCGTCAGTCTTCAGCGGTGTGATATGAACCCATATCGCCTCTCTATCCGGTAGATATTGCACGGTTAGCCTGGGTTTCCATGGCAGCTCTGAACATAAAATGCCTTTGAGGTATTAATCCCTGTCCTGTGGCGCATGCAGCCAACGGTAATTGTGTACAGTGCGGTCGGTGCCGCTGCATGGACAAAAGGGTTGAAGTAACTCACCTGGGGTCAGTTGCATGAGTGAGCTTAGTCCAGCGCCAGTCAAAAACTTGAAAGCAAGGTGCTCCGCTATAGCGGGCCGGAGCATCTTGCTTTGTGTGTGGCGTTGGACTAAGCTTGCTCAATCAATCGGACATTGAGGGTTTTGTGGTGCTCGGATCATCAGAAAGTTTTGTCAATGACCCACAAAGGGTTTCCCGTGTAGAGAAACACCAAGTGGATGAAGCAACAAACAGTTTGTGTGTGAGTCACATGAAAAGAAAAAAAAAAAAAATATATATATATATATATATATATATATATATATATATATATATATATATATATATATATATATATATATATATATATATATATATATATATACATATATATAATTTTTTTATCAGAGCGTTCTGTAAAGACAGAAAAGACAGTAAGTTCCTTTGTGTGAAAAGCAGGATTTTCATTGTATTACAATGACAATCTCGCTTTCCACAAAAGTGGACTTATTGCCTTTGGCCGGACTTCTCAGGGCAGCTCCCCCCCAACCCCCCACCCCCCCCCTAACCCCCCCCCCCCCCACACTGTTACCTGAATCTGGCGTCTACTCTGCGTTCACAGTGCGCCATCAGGCCGACGTCGGCCGCCGTTGGCCCGCGCACAGCTGTGCGCGGGCCAACGGCGACCGACGTCGGCCCGACGACCTTCTGAGCATTGGTTTAGCATCAGACATGAAATAGGCTGAGCTGGTCAATGCGGCCACAAGTATTTTGTGCTGCTCCGTGATACAGTGTATTTGAACTTGCTGCAAGGTCTACAAGCACAAACCACACAGAAAAGCATGAAGAGATGATTTTCTTTGATTCTGTGTGCGCATGTGTTTGCTTGTTTGTTTGCTTGCTTGCTTACTTACTTGTTCGCTTACTTGCCTGCCTGCCTGCCTATTTGTGTGTTTGTTTGTTTGTTTGTTTGTTTGTTTGTTTGTTTGTGTGCTTGCTTGCTTGCTTGTTCGCTTACTTGCCTGCCTGCCTGCTTATCTGATTATTTGTTTGTTTGTTTTCTTGACTGCCTAATTGTTTGTTTGTTTTTTGTCTTGCTTGCCTGCCTACCTGTTTGTTTGTTTGTTTCTTTCTTTCTTTGCTTCTTTGTTTGTCTGTTTGTTTCTTTGTTCTTTCTTTGTTTGTTTATATTTCTTTGTTTCTTTCTTTCTTTCTTTGAGCAAAAGAGCAAAATAAACATCAAGCAACATACCTGCCACTGTCCTGGCGAAGTAGAGACAGAGACACAAGACGAGGCTGGTCATTCTGCCACCAGAAAACTTTGCTATTTTCACCACATAAATTTAGTGTCCTCAAGCCTTGAAAAGCTGACCGCTGCAGATCCCACGGTATCGCCAAGATGACAGACATGCATTTGTACGTATATTTCTGTGTACGGCTTTAGTCGTCAGGTCCAGAATTTCAGACATAAGCATATCACCCACACATCTTCCTGCCCATTGAAGAGGATAAAGTTTGTGCTGTGCTTATCGTCTCTACGGCAGCAAAGACTTCCTCAGAATGAAAATTAACAGCCTACATGCTCCGACAAGATTTTCCTCCAAGGATCCGCTCTCTATCTAGAAAGCATGCAAGGTTTAACCCATTTAACCTTGCGGCCACAATTCTCAAATTTTGGAGGTGTTGCTTAACCAGTACGTACCAGGTGCAGAAGATGGGTCGACCATGATAATTCAAGGGTAGTGCCAGATTAGCTTGGCGCCTTCAGGCGCCACGCTAATCTGGCACTACCCTTGAATTATCATGGTCAATCTATCTCCTGCTGTATGGCGTTGGTGCTAAATGGCTGAACGGAAGTTTCGTAACCCAATCTCCGGCCATTATTCTTTCTTGAGCTCGAACAATGCGCGGAAGAATAAGCCTCTAGGCAAGCATGATCAGAAATAAAGGGTTTGGGCTCTTCGGGGCGACAACATTATAAATAGTTTGGCTGACGCACAATCGAAGACAAAAGAGAATATCCATTTTGCACGCACGCCGAAAAACAGTCACTTTTAACTCATTCGCAGCGAGGCGAGGCTTTAGGCCGCGTGTTCGGATGAGACTCGTCGCGTATGAGTTAACGAAGAGTATCTGCTAATGGAAATTTGGTTACTCCTTTCGGCCCCAAGGTCCCTTTTCTCAAATTTTGGAGGCGTTGCCTAATGAATGTGTACCAGTTTTATTAGATGGATTGATCATGATAATTCAAGGGTAGTGCCAGATGAGCTTGGCGCCTTCAGGCGCCAAGCTCATCTGGCACTACCCTTGATTTATCATGGACAATCTATCTCCTGCTGTAGGGACTCGGGGGATAAATGGGTTAAAATCTGCTCCATTTGAACGCTTAATTTCTTTTCCCCCCTTTACTGCTAATTACTTCTTTTTTTTTTAATCATCGCCAGTCCAACGTCAAAGATCCCCAACCGTTGAAGGAGCACTGATACACATCGGTCTCAGGAAAAGGCAAAGAGCCTCATGAGACCCCGCAACTGCGGGGGCCCATGAGGATCTACAACTCTTGCTGTTGGTAGTGGGTTTTTTCCTCGGCAGTCAAACAAAGTATTTTTTTTAAAAAAGGAGATGATCATGACGTTACCAATAGTAGTAGCAGTAGTAGTAGTAGTAGTAGTAGTAGTAGCAGTAGTACTAGTAGTAGGAGGAGGAGCAGCAGCAGTAGTCCTACCCGTTGACGGAAACTGTGTTCTTTACCTGTCTCTACCCATCGATCTCAGCAAGAGGTACAGAGTGCGGGGGGCTCATGAGGATCTATTCCTCTTGCAGTTGTGGGTATTCAAATTTTCTCGGCACAGAACGGGTTAAACATTATGCTTTCACGAACTGTATCAGTGTACACACTCCATATCACTGTGTGCAAAGTAGTCTTCACACAACGCAACGCCAAAGGGCAATCCTTTTGTTCCAAGAACACTTTGTGGCTAACGAAGCAAGCGATCCGAGAAAGAAGGCACAAGCTATCTGTCACAGAATTTAACTACGTACCCCCACAAACAAATAACGACAAGTGTGACCTCACTGTCTCAATGTCTGCTGCGATCGTATCGAAACAAGTGGCTTTATGTCGGTTTTCAGTGCTTGAATGCGTTATCTGTAAAGTCTTGCACATGCGTGCTGTTTTGTAATTTTTGGACCCATGTGCGCTGGTCTGTGATTTTAGACCTTACGGCTCTGTCCAAAATCACAGACCAGCACAGTATTAGTGCCCGGATCTAAAAGGTCAGGAAATCTGCGCGACTGGAAGAAAGCCTAGAGCGCGCGGCATTGAAATTAAAGTTCCATGGTTTCTGTTGTGCGAAAACTAATTGACTCATTTAACCCCAAGGCTGCATTTCCTAAATTTGGAGGTGTCACCTAACAAAACGCATCATTTTCAGAAGATGGATCGATCATGATAATTCAAGGGTAGTGCCAGATTAGCTTGGCGCCTGGTGGTGTTTCGTTAATTGTTGGTTATTTCCTTATGTTTACTTATGGCCCCCCCAAAAAAAAATCACTCGACTGACGTTATATCTGGGGTTCGTTTCATACAGCAAGCGGCATGGATTCTCATGAGCCCCTGCAACTGCAGGGGCTCATGAGAATCTATGCCTCTTGCAGACGACACAGCAGTTATTTGCATCCACGACGTAAAGATAGTTTGTTTAAACAAGGAAACCATACTGACGAGCAAAAGAAATGCGAAGTTTTGGAATCATCAGAATGATGTGTTTCCAATGATTCCAAAAATGTCACATTTCTTTTGCTTGCCAGTATATAATTTCAAGATAATGGTGCGCCTATAGAGCCATTTTCTGTCAAGACATTGCTTCATGGCGAATATGACTGTGGTCAAAGATCAGACCAACTCCTTGCCAAACACAATTGACGACATTTTAATTAGCATTTTGTCTGGACTAAAATACTTTTCAACTGACCTTTACATGCTAACGTTCTGAGTATTTTTTCTGTTTTTATGAGGGCATATTCATATCCGTGTAGTCTCGACATAATCCACAGTTATTTCAAGCAAAGTCGCTGGTACATTGAGACTTTAAACTGGCGTTAATAACAATAGAGTTGCCTCAGAGCTAAGGGTCATAGAGGGTTTAGTGAAGCAAGAAAATGCGTATTATCATAATGCAGCTTTAGTTTAAGCGGATACTAACACTACTATGGAAGGTGGGGGGAGGAGGAGGGGGGGGGGTGAGTAGGCGAGTTTTAATGAGAGGAAGTGTGTGTGTGGGAGGGGGAGGGGGCGAGAAGGGTCGAGAATAATTTGTGGGTCAAAGAGGCGAACACGGCGTGCAACTGAGCAAAACAGGATCTGTTTTGACACGAGTCAGCGTGATTACAGAAAACAAATACATACTAGTTAAAGTAACATTACGCGTAAATTTCAAGACACATTTCAGCACCAAAAATATACTACAATACTACAACAAACCAAGGGGAATTACTCAGCGCTGGACAACAGTTAGATCCCCTGCCCCCTCCTATCAGGCACCCAATCGCCAGCCCACAGAGAAATACGCAGGTATAGAATAAGACGATCATTTGCATCTTCAAATAAGATGCATCAGGTCTCTTATATAACCCATGTCTTTCTCCGGAACTTAGGAAGTAGGCAGGGAAACATACATACACAAACACGAAGGTGCATTACTATATGTGGTCGGGTAAGTACCCTGTATTCCCACAGTAGATGCACAGAACATTACACAACAATGTAACGATACAAATTTGCCTCGAGTTATACTGAGATACTCACAAACCAGATAGGTGAGGCTAGCGCTGGCAGAATTGTACAACAAACCAAGGGGAATTACTCAGCGCTGGACAACAGTTAGATCCCCTGCCCCCTCCTACCAGGCACCCAATCACGAAGGTGCATTACTATATGTGGTCGGGTAAGTACCCTGTATTCCCACAGTAGATGCACAGAACATAACACAACAATGTAACGATACAAATTTGCCTCGAGTTATACTGAGATACTCACAAACTAGATAGGTGATACAATACTACAATATCGACTGCAACCCCTTCCCCCCTTTTGGTAGGTTCTCTTTTAGGGTGCATGGAGATTTAGCTCTTGGTGGTGGCATGGAATGTATGCCCCTGCAGACACCACAGTAAAATGTGGTTGTCATTGCAGGTAGGCAGAAATTCCTGCCTCCTCCAGTATCGCCGATGGTGTGCTGAAGAGGTCGCCAAGACCGAAACAACTGTCCACACCGGCTAAATATCTGGACCCCCCTTGGGGGGACCTAGATTTAAATTTCCATGCACTGAGTGGCTGGAACAGTGGGATATGTGATACGCCCCCCTTCGGGGGGGGGGGGGGGGCTTCCATATACATTGCTTTCAGCCACTTTTTTAGCGCACCCTCTCTTTCCTATCTCTTTTTTTCTTGTGCTTTGGCCACAGTAGATCTATGATCACTGGTCGATCTGCACACTTCTCTCCCCTGACAGTGCTATTATCTACTTTACTTTGTAACATTTCAGCACCATTTGTGTTTATAACTCCTTGGCGATACACCTAATTAACTTTAACAGCAGTTGGGACAAGCAACAAAAGCGCACGCGCAATCGCACTAAGTTATTCTGCGCAGCCCGTTAGCGTGTCAATCTAGTTTCAGCTGTTTCTCGTACTGAAATCGTTGTATTTATAGAACGGAGTGCAGTGATTGTCAAGTTACTTGATATAAAGACGGCGTGTGCTGAACTGGATTGTCCTGTGTCTAAATGAACCCTGTGTGTAGCGTTTCGTAACCATCTGTTACAGAAGTGTATCATTGAACAGTTACGGCGGTAGTGGGCCTTTAACCGACGTAAATTACTAGTTGCTCCCAACTTACTGCCCAATACTTACTAGTTAACCCATTCAGCCCTGACTCACTACAGAAGGAGATGGTCGACCATGATAATTCAAGGGTAGTGCCAGATTAGCTTGGCGCCTGTCGGCACTTCCAGGTGGAGTGAGCTGGGTAAATTCACGGAATGTATGACGTCCGTGAAGTTAAAAATATATATATATATTACCTACTTCTTGTTTAACCCTTTCAGCGCCAACACCCTACAGCAGGAGATTGATTGACCATGATAATTCAAGGGTAGTGCCAGATGAGCTTGGCGCCTGTCGGCGCCAAGCTAATCTGGCACTACCCTTGAATTATCATGGTCGATCCATCTCCTGCAACAGGTGCATAGTCGTTAGATGACGCCTCCAAAATTTGGGAAATACGTGCGCCGGGCTGAATGAGTTAACCCCTCAACTGGAAGATGCAAACACCATCAAAAAGGATGATCTACGCGAGCCTCTGCAATGCTCTTGCTTCTTCAGCCTCATTCAAGACGTGCCGCATACGGATACGCGGCTTTATGCCGCGTATACGTCTGCGGCACGTCTTGAATGAGTTAACTGTCCTTAGCGCGCCTAGGAAGTAACTAACTCGTTGAAGGCGCCCCACGTTAACCCCTTCACTGCAGTCGAAAAAGGTGGACACGATCCAGCTGCAAGGGACATAGATCCTCATGAGCCCCCCCCCCCACCCCCCCCCCACCCCCGCCCCGCTACTAAGGGGGCGCGTGAGGATCTAAGCCTCTTGCTGAGACCGATTTGTATCCATGGTTGTTGTTTTGTTGTTGTTTTTTTGTTTGTTTTTTTTTTTTTGTTGTTGTTTTGTTGGGTTTTTTTTGTTTTTTTTTTTTTGTTTTTTTTGTTTGTTTTTTTTTTTTTGGGGGGGCGGTAGTGGCATTTGGTCGTTGAATGATACTGACATGATTTTAGAAACAAAAATGTACGCACCGTGGACGTACAGTGGTGGGGAAAGGGGTTAATAGCTGCGAAAGTGTCGAATAGCGTTGCTGGGGGGAAAGCTTTACGACAATTCCGCAGCTACTGATGCGGGGCTACTTCAATGAGTTAATCTGCAAAGCCTTACATAAGACTGCGTGGGTATCAGGTGTAATAGTACCGTTTCTGTGTGAGTTAGTTTTAACACTTTGTAACGGCTCGATTTAACCCTTATCATTCGGAATACACCAGTGTGTCGAATAAGTTTGACTAAAATAGTTCAAAGGTAGTGCCAGAATAGCTTGGCGCCTCTAGGCGCCAAGCTATTCTGGCACCACCCTTGAACAAGAGCCATGGGTCTATATCCTTATCTGTAAGTACTATAATGTAGCTTGCGTATGGCAGTGTACACATTTGAAGCTTTTACCTTCAGGATGATATAGGTTAACAACCAGCCGACACGAATTGCGTTTTTAAAATCTGTGTTAATTCTATGCCAGAGCCCCAGCCATCAAAGGAACACAGACACAGGGTGGCTTCAGCAAGAGCCATAGATCCTCGTGAGCCCCCGCAACTGCGGGGGCTCACGAGGATCTATGTCTCTTGCAGTTGGGATAGGTTCACCTTTTCTCGGAAGTAAATTAAAACTGTTAAGCTTTTAAGGGTTATCATGTCCTTTGTTTTCCTCCACGAAGGTGAATTTAAAGACGAGGCACCGAATAGGGTCTGTATAAAGTTCGACCCCAGTGGAGACATTGTGATTTTCCCGGCACTAAATGTGGTATGTTGCCATAAACATAATGTTTGCAGCGGCGTTTAAACACAAGTTGTGACTTGTGCGGAAGCTATTGTGTTTCTGACGCACGGTCTGACCCTAAGAATCACCAGAGCAGAAATGTGTCCTTCTTTCTGTTTTAGACAATAGTTGTTTTTAGAACACAATTTATTCAGTATAACCTACTACGCAAACACACACACATACACATACACAGACTCACACACACACACACACACACACACACACACACACACACACACACACACACAAACACACGTACACAAACACAAACACTAATAAACACACACGCGCAAACACACACATAGACACCTCCTAAAGCCGACCCCTCTTCCCACAGCCCCAACCCCCTCCCATCCCCACCCCACCCCCTCACCGCCTCCTCCGCCCACACGCCTCCCCGACCCCCCAGCATAGCCTGTCCCCACGTCCCACCCCCGCCCATCCTAAGCACACGTGTAGGGTTTTCCGTAGGGTTTTCCATATGAAATCACTGTATCGGTTGACTGCCCTGATAACATTTTTATACTTATTCAGCCCCCACACCTCAACAAGAAATGGCTCGAGCATGATAGTTCAAGGGTGGTGCCCGAATAGCTTGGCGCCTATAGGCGCCAAGCTATTCTGGCACCACCCTTGAACTATCATGCTCGATCTGTCTCTAGAATTGTGATGATACAGTCCTTCAGAGGGCAGCTTCAAAATTTGGGGATTTCGGTCCTGGGGTAGAATGTATTAAGAGAAACTGACAACTCCTGAGCTGAACGACGCACATGTCCGCCTCGTATTGTGCGGAACAGAGAACCGGGAACCGGATATACATGTTTTATACCACGAACACGTTTCTGGCTCAACTAAAGTAACGATAGATTAACGATAGGTCACCGGGCTGACGTCAACCTTAGCTGACCCGCGCACGCATGCGCGCGGGCCGAGTAAGGCTAACTCCAACTCGAAGACGTATTGCTCACGAGGTTGTTGGGTGTTTTTTTTTTTGGTTTTGTTTTTTTGTTACTGTTGTTGTTTTTTCTTTGCTTGGCTTTGTTTGCCGGCTTGTTTGTTTGTATGTTTGGTTGGCTGTTTGGGTTTGGCTTGGTATGTTTTCTGCTTTGTTTTGCTCTTCTTGGTTGGTTTTTTTTTCTGTTTTGTTATATCGTCTTTTGTTTTCCTTTGTTTTTTCTTTGGTTGGTTGGTTGGCTGGCTATTGTTGTTGTCGTTGTTGTTGTTGCTAGTTGAATAGACAATGTCCATTCAAGAGCACATTATAAGGCGAGCGCTGTCTGACTTTATTTTGATTCCTTTCATACGCCTATCAAATTATGCTTACGGATCATAGACACGCTCCGAGGTAGTGCCATATGATAAGGCTGACCAGTGCTACTAACTCGTTGGTGATGATTTCACCCATTCGAGACGTGCTGTCTACGGATACGCGGAGAATCGCCGCGTATCCGTAGGCGGCACTCCTCGAATGAGTTAATGTTCCGCATAGTTAGCATATTGGGCAGCTATAGATCTGTATAAAAATAGTGGGCGTGCCTTCGTGTGAGTGACTAAATATTACTGCTCCAGGGATTGCTGTTATTGTGCCATGTTCACTATGTTTTATTGTATGTTACGTACTGCGTGCTTAGTTAGCTAGGTCAACGCTTTTAACTTATAAGGATGTGTATTCTTCTTATTACGAGTGATACATTCTGACCATCTGTCAATACGTGCAATGTCCAAAATTTATTTTAAGTTGTGTGTGTGTGTGTGTGCGTGTGTGTGTGTGTGTGTGTGTGTGTGTGTGTGTGTGTGTGTGTGTGTGTGTGTGTGTGTGTGTGTGTGTGTGTGTGTGTGTGTGTGTGTGTGTGTGTGTGTGTGTGTGTGTGAAGTTATATTAATTTAATGGTAATTTAGGCCGTACACACATCTGATCTCATTTAGATGCGTTTGTTCTAAGGTATTGCGTTATTTATGTATGAATCTTTGTTGAACGGCTGTGAGTGTGTGTGTGTTCAGCGCCAGGACACAGTCCTAACTGGCATTGTTAATATGGTCAATAAACGTGTCTTGTATCTATCTTGTATCTTGGGTCGCTTTCACCAAGTCATAAAAGGTATGGACAAAGTTGACCATAACCCGTGCAGCCACAGGTTCTGTTGACAGTGGCGGTGGTTTTATGGGGGTCATGTCCCTTAACCCTTTGGCTGTCGGTAGCGCTTTTAGTCGCGATGATTCCTCCAGTAATCATCGCGACTAAAAGCGCTACCGACAGCCAAAGGGTAAAAACCATGGGGACACTCAGCGCAGGAAAACAAATTCATTCGAAGAACACATAAGTATAAATGAGGCCGTCGTACATACAAAACACTGGTTGTCTACATCGAGTCGCTACCACTGTTCAGCGGTAGCGAATCGAGGGAGTCAACAAGTGTGTAGGTATACACACACAGGTTAATATTTCGTGTCATTTAGC
Organism: Semisulcospira habei; assembly: GCA_036245525.1. NCBI lineage: Eukaryota > Metazoa > Mollusca > Gastropoda > Semisulcospiridae > Semisulcospira > Semisulcospira habei. The sequence goes on from BTPG01000003.1 coordinate 230,462,589, forward strand.
TCCTCACTGACATGACAGAAGAAATACAAGCTGAATAGTCAAGGTGATAGCAGTCATTTATATTTTTTGAAGACGTATATAAGCACAGTCATAACAAAAATCGCAAAAGAAAACGCTTAATCAGAAATAATCATATCTTGCGATGGTTTATTTCCTTTTTACTCTCCAAAACCACTTAAACCTATAAATGCAGTAATCAACCCCCAAAAGCATTATAAAATGAAACTCACAATTTTGTTTTTTATCTTCACTGATGTCAGTCACAATGTGGCAAACTTCCTGTTGCTTATCACCGGCGTTTGCTGAACTGGGTTGTCCTGTGCCGTAAATGAACCTATCTAGACCTGTGTGTAGCGTTTCGTAAACATTTGTAACAGAAGTGTATCATTGAACAGTTACGGCGGTAGTGGGCCTCCACTCCGACGTAAATTACTAGTTGCTCCCAACTTACTTCCCAGTACTTACTAGTTAACCCATTCAGCCCTGACTCACTACAGCAGGAGCATAGTCGTTAGATGACGCCTCCAAAATTTGGGAAATACGTGCGGCGGGCTGAATAAGTTAACCCCTCACTGGAAGATGCAAACACCATCAAAGAGGCAGATCTACGCGAGCCTCTGCAATGCTCTGTCACCTATAGCCTCATTCAAGACGTGCCGCATACGGATACGCGGCTTTATGCCGCGTATCCGTATGCGTCACGTCTTGAATGAGTTAACTTCCTTAGCGCGCCTAGGACGTAACTAACTCGTTGAAGGCGCCCCACATTAACCCCTTCACTGCAGTCGAAAAAGGTGGACACGATCCAGCTGCAAGGGACATAGATCCTCATCAGCCCCCTCCACCCCCCTCCCTCGCTACTACGGGGGCTCGTGAGGATCTATGCCTCTTGCTGAGACCGATTTGTATCCATGGTTTTGTTTTGTTTTTTGGACGGTAGTGGCATTTGGTCGTTGAATGATACATTTTTTCAGAAACAAAAATGTACGTACCGTGGACGTACTGTGGTAGGGAAGGGGTTAATAGCTGCGAAAGAGTCAAATAGCGCTGCTACTGATGCGGGGCTAATTCAATGAGTTAATCTGCAAAGCCTTACATAAGACTGCGTGGGTATCAGGTGTGCCGTTTCTGTGTGAGTTAGTTTTAACACTTTGTAACCGCTCGATTTAACCCTTATCATACGGAATACACCAGTGTGTAAAATAAGTTTGACTAAAATAGTTCAAGGGTATTGCCAGAATAGCTTGGCGCCTCCAGGCGCCAAGCTATTCTGGCACCACCCTTGAACTAAAGCCATTGGACTATATCCTTATCTGTAAGTACTATAATATAGCTTGCGTATATATGGCAGTGTACAAATTTGAAGCTCTTAGCCTCAGTATGATATGGTTTAACAACCAGTGGACACGGATTGAGTTTATAAAATCTGTGTTAATTCGACGTCAGAGCCCCAGCCGTCAAAGGAACACGGACACAGGGTGGCTTCAGCAAGAGCCATAGATCCTCGTGAGCCCCCGCAACTGCAGGGGCTCACGAGGACCTATGTCTCTTGCAGTTAAAATAATAATAATAATGCATAGCATTTATATGGCGCATTTCTCATATTTATAATATAACTCAATGCGCAGAATGTAGCCGCGAACTGAACCCAACAAGCACGCTCACGTGAATCACACGCATTCACTCACACACTGTACGTAAACACAGAAGATTCACGTGGTGCTAAGGGCAAGCTCAAGCGAGCTACTGACGGTATTTGGAAATCGTTTTGTATTTTAAATTTTATTAAGTTGGCTGAAACTGATACCAAAGTGGAGGGGGGGGGGGGAGAGGGCCGGAGTACCCGGAGAAAGAACCCCCGACGGTCCGCCCGAATTAACGGTGACACTTACTAGAGTAGAAAAATCCGACGCCGGAACCCGGAATCGAACCTCGCACCTTTAGCATTGGTGGCAGGCGCCTTAACCACTGCGCCACGGACCGCCCCAGTTGGGATAGGTTCACCTATTCTCGGAAGTAAATTAAAACTGTTAAGCTTTTAAGGGCTATCATGTCCTTTGTTTTGCTCCACGAAGGTGAATTTAGAGACGAGACACCGAATAGGGTCTGTATACAGTTCGACCCCAGTGGAGACATTGTGATTTTCCCGGCACTTAATGTGGTATGTTTTCAGAAACGTAATGTCTACAGCGGCGTTTAAACACAAGTTGTGACTTGTGCGGAAGATATTGTGTTTCTGACGCACGGCCTGACCCTAAAAATCATCAGAGCAGAAATATGTCCTTTGTGTTGTAGACAATAGTTGTTTTTTAGAACAGAATTTCGTCAGTATAACCTACCAACCCCTCAGTCTGCCCCTGCCGCCTCGCCACCACCAGATCAATAACCCCAACCCTCGCACACACGCACGCACTCACGCATGCATGCGAGCTCACATACACGCATGTACACACGCACAGACACACACGCACATGCACGCAAACATACACACACACACACACAAACACACACACACATA
>BTPG01000003.1:230467606-230587606 GCA_036245525.1 Semisulcospira habei
GTCAAGGTGATAGCAGTCATTTATATTTTTTGAAGACGTATATAAGCACAGTCATAACAAAGATCGCAAAAGAAAACGCTTAATCAGATATAAACATATCTTTGCGATGGCTTATTTCCTTTTACTCTCCAAAACCACTTGAACCTATAAATGCATTAATCAACCCCCAATAGCATTATAAAATGAAACTCACAAAATTTAATTAGCTTTTTATCTTCACTGATGTCACAACGTGGCAAACTTCCTGTTGCTTATCACCAGGTCGCCCCCGAGAACCGCTGTGTAGGTATACAGGTTCATGTTTCGTGTCATTCACGATGGGTTAATTGCTAGCGACCAAACAATTAATCACCAGCATATATAACCTATTGCTAATTCGAATTTTGTAAATTTGAACTGACACTGAAACGTCTAACACTAACCCCTTTTTTGTTGTAAACGTACGCAAAACCTTAGTTATTACTGAGGTTTTGTTTGAAACAAACGACTACCAACAACGAACGTCAGGCCGGAAGTCGAGGCGGATATGCAGCATCTACCATAAGCGTAAACAACACCCCAAACATTTCCAAGACGCATAGATCCTCATGATCCCCGTGGACTCATGAAGATCTATGCCGCTTGGAGATGCTTGAAGTGTTGTGTACGCTTATGGTACAAGTTGTTTATCCGCTGTGACTTCGCACTCATTTGTTGTTCGGAGTCGTTCGCAGCAAACGAAACCTCACTACTGAAACAGTTCGAGAACCCACTGACCGCTGCTGACATGCCGCTCAGCGGTAAAGACGTCACAATGATTGCTACGTCATAATGACTGCTACTGACGATACAGTTCGACGGAAAAGACTTATTGACGCGTATTTTCCGGTAAACCTTATTATCAGTAGTAGTCATGCGATTAAAGATTTCACCGAGTACACATATTCTGAACGTGTATCATAGCTGTATATAGACTCTAACACGACAACACAATATAGGCTTTCAGGATCGGGATCAGGATTTTATTTAACGTCTTTTCACACATTGGTGATATTAGACAACAAAAAAAAACAAGAAACAAAAATCAACAACAAAACACACAACTTGTTTATATCAAAGAATAGCAATAATTAACATTCAAACCCACACACAAATTACTTATTATTATAGTTTACCCACCGGACTAAGAATTATGATATTAAGTATTTGAATTGCAATATTTCTATGTAAGATGTCATACATATTTTCTGCTAATTTTTCAACTGTTATGTTATAATGTGTCAACAGATTTGTTGTAATAGGACATTCACGGACTATTATGTTTAACACTTGCATTAATTTATTTTGATGTCTTTTGAGAATTTTGTTTTCCAAGAATTTACTCTTAACTTGTATATCAACGAACAAGGGGGAACATGATAAGTATATTTCATATCATCTTTGTGAAAAAAAAATGTTTAGCAGAGAGTACATTTCATGTAGAGATAATTGCATATTATTGCAAACTGCTGAGTTTTCTCTATTTATAGCTCTCTTTTTTGCTTATCTATCACACATTTCATTCCAATAAATTCCGCAGTGTGAGGCCGGTATCCAAAGAAAATATATCCCTATTCTTCTGGACATAATACAGCTTATAATATGTTTTATTTGATATACTAAGTCTTTTCTTGTTATAGGCTTATACATAAGTTGATTAAATACATGCATTACACACATACGAGAAACAACTTCGAAATGTATACCGTAAAATCAACACATTTCATTTCATTTAGCCAGCCCAGGTCAGGATACATGAAAAATTAATCACTTTGTGCATGCCGCCACCGGTACTGTTTAAAGTAACTCTGGCTGCATGCACAGTTTGGTGGGAGGAGGGGAAGATTAACATCACGAACGACATCATACCACAAAAGAAGAAAAAACGTAAGTTTACTCTCAAAATGCACGTTTGTAGTTGTATGATAAACCAAATTGTCTGATAAAGGAACTTATAGAAAAAGAAAAGCTCGAAGACTTTGTAACTCTACGGTAGCAATACACAGCTTTTCATCAAGTTCAACACCGACTGACTAAGTACTTAATATATTGATGTATGTTAACATCTGGCTGATAGGTAAGCATGACAAGAATCTTAGCGGCGCCAATCCCTTCACTGCCAGTGGCCACAGGTTATATTATATCTAACATCTTTCCTCATTCGGCGCCAATGAAACCCATCAGTCCTAGGAGCATGGATACAAAGCGGGATCCGCAAGAGACATAGCCCTTCATGAGCCCCCGCAGTTGCGGGGGCTCATGAAGATCTATGTCTCTTGTAATTGGCTGATTTGTGCTTGCTTTTTTTCCTGCCAGTGAAGGGGTTAGCACTAGAACACGAAAACAGTTCAAATCATGGGCAACTTGAAGTTTTCTGTCCAGTAGAACAAAGCCATTATGTCTGCACAAAAGAATTGTCAATTTTGGTCACGCTTACACACACGCACGGTTACACACGTGTTCACACAAGCAGGCACGACAGAAAAAAAGAATTGGTGATAGATGGACGCGTGTTTGCTAGCCAGCAAAACCGTGTATTTTCCCAAATAAGTATCCCTTGTAAATTCTGCCCTCTGTCAGCCTGCCCCTAGCATACGCACGAGGATGGCTGTTCCTCTTCACAGAGGTTTTCACTATGATAGACAGGAAGAAGAATGTGAGCCATTCAAATTCGAATTTAAATTCAATATTCAAAAGTAACTCAAAATTCACAATTCAAAATTCAAACTGAAAATTCAATTGAAAATTCGGTTCAATTTAGTTCTGTTCAGTTTATCTGAATTCAAGTCAAGTCAAGTCAAGTCACAGTTCAGTTCAGTTCAGTTCAGTTCAGTTTAGTTTAGTTTAGTTTAGTATAGTTGAAATCAAGTCAATTCAGTTCAAGTCAGTTCAGTTCAGTGCAGTTCAAGTCATGTCAAATCAAGTTAAATTCAAAATCAAATTCAAAATCAAATTAGGATTAAATCTACATTTGAATGGCTCACATTCTTTATTCACCAGCCAAGCCATGGAAAACAAACACTCTATGGATGGTTCCGGACGCAAACAGGGGCACCCCGTCAGTCTTTGTATATGATGCGAGATCAGTCTTTATGCTTCACCACTGCGTCACTGTGAGAGTGGGCTGACATGTTTCACGCTGTAGGAACCTAAGAATGAGTGAACCGTCGCATTCCGTACCGCCAGGCTATTCAAGCAGAACAATTCTATCGCCTTTCCTTGTTGAAACCGCAGTGCTTATTAACCCATTCAGCCGCATTTCGCCAATTTTAGAAGTCTCACGTAACACCTATGTGCCAGTTGAAGGAGATAGATCGACCATGATTACTCAAGGCGCCAAGCTCATCTGGCACTACCCTTGAATTATCATGGTCGCTCCACTACCTGCTGTAGGGCGTTGGGGCTAAATGGGTTAACGTATTAGCCTCCTTCGTTTGTACAGTTAGTCAATGGCAGTCCAGTACAACGTTTTTAAAACAGTATACTGTGCACTTGTTGGTCAGTGTCGGAACCTTACATCACAAATCTCATTCCGACGACAAGAGTTTGCTGGACTGCCATGGGTTAGCGAGGTTGCGTTTGCGACGAACGACTCCCAACAACGAACGAGAGCGAGCTCACGGCGGATAACCAGCTAGTACCGCGGTCAGGAAAGACAACACTCCAAACATCTCCAAGAGGCATAGATCCTCATGAGCCCTCCGGACTCATGAGGATCTATGCCTCTTGGAGATGTTTGGAGTGTCGTCTATTCTTTCTGGGCTCATGAGGATCTATGCTTCTTGGTGATGTTTGACGTGGATATAAGCCTCTTGGAGATGTTTTTGTTTGAGGATGATCTATGTTTAGCGTGGTGTCTATTCTTTCTGGGCTCATCACTGTACACTGTACATTGCTTAGCGTCCTGACAGCAACAAGGCTTTCTCAGGACGTGCCTGCACTGCTTGTGAAAAAAAAAAAATAAACAGAACATTGAATGTATGTCGCCAGCCGGTCCAATACATTAAATAAACCTAACACATGGGGCCTAAATAAAGCTAAGACCATTTAGCAACACGCATCCAATATCAAGAGCTACAGGCAGTGCAGACAGTAGGGAGAGTTTTAAAAAGGCAAATACAGGTGAATGGACAAAGGGTAGACAGAAACACATGCCCCAGAATAGAGAGAAAAACCCACCCTGTGGGGCTGACCAGGGTGACCCTGGGAACTAAAAAATACCTAACCCCACCCAAGTCCCCCAGGGCAGACCCGGGTGGGGCTTTCTGGGCTCATGAGGATCTATGCCTCTAGGGATGTTTGACGTGGATATAAGCCTCTTGGAGATGTTTTTGTTTGAGGATGATCTATGTTTAGCGTGGTGTCTATTCTTTCTGGGCTCATGAGGATCTATGCTTCTTGGTGATGTTTGACGTGGATATAAGCCTCTTGGAGATGTTTTTGTTTGAGGATGATCTATGTTTAGCGTGGTGTCTATTCTTTCTGGGCGCATGAGGATCTATGCCTCTTGGAGATGTTTGAAGGGTTGCAGTCTGATGGATACCCGCCGGCCGAGATTTGGCTCTCCTTTGTTGTTGGAAGGCGTTGTTGCGAACTAAAGCTAACTGTTATGCCTTTCAGCAGGTTTCGAAACTCTCCGTTACTCAACTGGTTGGTTGGTTGGTTGGTTAGTTCGGGTTTAACGTCCACAGCACCGAGGTGATCATGGACGGCCCTGACGGGCGGGTTATGAGGGACAGGGAAATCTATTGCCTATGGAGTACGACCTGAACACTGATCAACTCAGGAGCACTCCAACTGTGCCACTTTGATTTACCAGGACCTTTCAACGGACATGCTATTGAACAAATCCGTTTTTTCCCCCTGGATTGTGAGTCCAGCTACAGGGGCCGGGACGGGATTCGAACCCACGACCCGGCGATTCCCTTCGCTCTCCTGCTCCGACGTTTAACCGCCTGAGCTATTTCGGACTCTCTCCGTTACTGATCGTTAGTCTGGCTTATAAACCCAGTAAGCAAAGGTCCTCATGCCCACGACGGCCGCAGTGGGCCTGCGCAATGCTATTCGCGAGCCCACTGCGGCCGCCGTGGACCAGAAGACGTTTTGCTATTGGGGTGGTTTTCGAAATGGAATCTTTCACTCACTCACAAGCTCCTACAGGCGCGAGGTCACGGGACGGCGTTCGTCCCAGTAAAGCGAGACAACCATTTCGTCAGGGAGAAGGAGTTGTCCTGCTTTGACTACGGGACTAACGCGGCCTCGTCAGATAGAGTCATGAGGCCGGGGCGCGTTCAGTTTAGGTGGTTCGGCGACAGATGATGACCGGGCAGTTGGAGTGGTGCGCCACGTAGTCGGAAACGCTGCCCAGGAAGGCGCGCTTGATCTTGCCGTGGCCGCGCGTGCCGCACACGATCATGCACGCGCCCTCGTCATTGGCCGCCTTGATGATTGCCTCCCCTGGCTTGCCTTTGCCCTTGCGGATCTTGCCTTTCATCTGAGAATGAAGAGAAAACATTACGTTAATAGAGAAATAGGAAAATGCAACTCATTCGAGACGTGCCCCGAGATGGGGCACGTCTCGAATGCGTTAATAGAGACGGGCGGTGGACGGACGGATGTATGGGAACGGATGCTGAATGGATATGCGCATGAAAGGATGCATGCATGCATGCATACATGGACTGATTCGTGGATAGACTGATGGCTTCGTACGTAAGGATGGATGGATGGACGGACACCTTTGTCATGAATGGATGGATTCATGCAAATGCATTACATATGAAAGGATGGATGGGTGGACGGACGGACGGACGGACGGATGCATGCATGCATGCATGGATGGATGCATGGATGAATTAACCTTCGTGGGCCGGCCTGCTATTTTGGACCTCACGGTTTCATGCCGTAAGGTAAAAATCACTGACCAGCCCGCTAGTTTGTATTTAAATTATTTTCCCTACCATTGCCGTCAGCAAAAACGTTCCTAAGAGATGTGCAAACGAAGATACAGCGGGGTTCTTTATTTAATCAACTACCATTACTTAGTGCCCCAGTGAACCCTTTGGTTAGTTGTCGCTAGTGCTTTTGCGAGGTGATTTCTGAAGGAAGCTCTACCGATAGCCAAAAGATTAACTCATTCGAGACGTGCCGCCTCCAGATACGCGGCATAAGCCGCGTATCCGGAAGCGGCACGTCTCGAATGAGTGAACATTCATGATCTTTAGATGAAGGATTTAATAACGGCATCATCTGGCGTACACGTTCCATCCAGAGGCTTCCTGAATGTTTACGTCTATTTCCGTTACTTCCGGTTCTTGCCTTTGATCTGCTCATATACAGGAAGTTCATCTGGGAAACGCAAGAGTTCGTGAATTAGTCATTCGTCCCTTCTAGTTATCCAGACATATCAATGGCGAGATAATCGGATAAGTTAATTCTCGATCAGTTCTGGCCCCGTGCTGAATGTATTCATTGTGAGACTGGCTCTATTTTTGTTGGCCCTTGATCTGCGCAGGAACCGGAAGTGCTAGGAACCATACAACAATAACAGATCATGGAAGTGAGTCAGGTCTTCTGAGGGATCTCTGATGAACACATTCAAAAAATAATTAAGAAATCTGCAAGATGCATAGATCCTCACGACCCCCCCGCAGAACGCGGGGGCTCGTGAGGATCAATGCCTCTTGCTCGACTGTGGCAAAACGGTGCCACTCAGTCCTCGGCTGCCTGCATGACCTCATGAGGATCTATTCCTCTAGAAGATGATCTGACGTTAAGCCTAAAGCCGCGCATTCGAATGCAGCACGTCTCAAATGTTGTTAGAAAATTACAGAAAAATAAATGCTGAAGATGAGCTTACGCCGGCGTGTTTTCTTCTATTTTTTATTCGTCCGCGTGTCCCAGTTCTATTTGTGTCGACTTAATTGGCACAAGAAATTCAAATGTGGGCGTAGGAGTGTTATCCCTGCACAAAGCATTGTTATAGCGAGCTATGTGACCATGTTACAACTGTCAAAACGTTCGTAAACACTCCTTTGCTGTCTCTAGTAAAGTATTTTGTGACAAATCGTGGAGTGTTTTGTAACGTGTTTTGTGGACAACTTGTGGAGGATCAACAAGCTTTGTGACAATTGTTACAATGTTAGATGAGATTCTACAAGCTTTGTAACAAATTGCCAAACTGTTTGTTAGTCAGTGCCAGCTGTTTTGGGGAGTTCTCTAAAGCTGTCTGACAAATTGTCACAAAACCCATCACCATCATCATTTTCATCATCATCATCATTACATACCCCGTTTATCTTCATGAGATGGCCAAACTTGTCCTCGATGGTCTTCATGCGTTCCGTCATGTCTTTGAGAATCTTGGCTGTTCGGGCAGGACCTGAAACACGCAATCCACAAGAAATAAAACAATAATAAGAATGAAACATTTGCCGCGTTTGATTGGTTGGTTACTTAATTGCATGCTTGCTTTTTTTTTTTTTACACACGTACGAAGCAGAGCTGAAGTTTTCACACCTACCAGCATACAGTACAGTGTTGTTGTTTTTTATTTTAACTCCATTCTTTTGCGTTTGTCCCTTGAAGACCCACGCGCATGTACTTGAAATATTACTGCTTAAAACTTTTAACCCATTCAGCCCGACGCACGTATTTCCCAAAATTTTGGAGGCGTCATCTAACGACTGTGCACCTGTTGCAGGAGATGGATCGACCATGATAATTCAAGGGTAGTGCCAGATTAGCTTGGCGCCGACAGGCGCCAAGCTAATCTGGCACTACCCTTGAATTATCATGGTCCATCCATCTCCTGCAACTGGTACACAGTTGCCAGGTGACAACTGACTCCAAAATTTTGGAAATGCAGACGTGGGGCTAAATGGGTTAAAAGTTTTAAGCAGTAATATTTCAAGTACATGCGCGTGGGTCTTCAAGGGACAAACGCAAAAGAATGGAGTTAAAATATATTTTTTTTAAATATGAAAATATTATAAATACGCTAATACCTAGACCACAAAAAAAGAAACATTATAAGTCAAATATACCGCAAAATATGAGTCCCTGCGGATAATACAAAATGAAAGGCGCAAAATAATCAAATACATTCGCGGAATCATTTTCAAAGTAACTGCGTTTCTAAGGCGGATAGAATTTCTTTCCATCGCCGGAAGGTGGTCGACCTTGTCAAGAAAAAGGACGAAACAGTGTGCTGGTCTGTGATTTTGACCTTACGGCTTTGTGCCCTAATGTACAATATAACCGATCAGAACACACGCCTTTTTTGAGTGCCTTAAGGCTAATGCATGGCTATAGAAAATCGGAAAAAATAGAGGTTCCTGCACTTGAGGGAATGGACCAGGGGAAGGAACTCCATCAGTTAAACAGGATTATCTCTCTTGCATGGGAAGTCGCCTTTTACCGGGAAGGCAACCCTTCATCGAGGTGATATTCTCAGGCAATGTTCTCTTTTATTAAGGACATTAATTAACAAGTGTAATGTAAAAAGAATGTGCAGATCTTTTATAGGAAAACTGATTCATCAAGAAATAATTCATTTAATCAGGCCTACTTAATAACCTTTTTGGTGACTTCCAGAATTCAGCGCCGGACTTCCCGCATAGAATGGAATTATAGTTCTGAAAGTCAAAGGGTTATTGATCATGAAAGATAAAACTGGTTCCAAAAATATGAACAAAGAACAGCCAGCTCTGTTCTACAGACAACGAAATCCTTGGTATAAATCATACTTTTAAATGTAATTACCCCGATCCCTAATCGCACATTATTATACGTCCTTCTGTGTCTGTGATCTAAAGGCGGGCTCTCTCTGATTATTCATCCGGAGTTCAAAGAGAAACGTGTCGTGGTCTGTGGTTTTAGACCCTACGGTTTGCAACCGTAAGGTCCAACATTACAGACCGAGATACACATGCGCTAACGAGGAAAAGAAATGCGACAATTTTGGAATAAAGTGTTTACGATGATTCCAAATTTGTCGCATTTCTTTTCCTCGTCAGTGTATCTCTATGAATATTCATTATCACATAAAGAACAGCAGAAATAACTTCTAGGAAAATCAGGTTAGGCCTATATACGTCTTTGGAAGCAGTAAGTGCCCAGATTTTCTGTTTTCAGACGAGTAACTGGCTGAGCAGACAAATGCGCACTGAGACGGTTTGCAAGTTGCTCCAGAGATCCGCGGTAGCGAATCGAAGGAGATAACCAAATTGAACACCAATACTTTAGTGAGCCATTGTGGAAGAAATTAACTTATTGCATCCTGGGGATGACATTATCAAGTTAGATTCCTTGGTGGTCTGCATCACAGTTCTGGAGACAGATCGACCATGATAGTTCAAGAGTTGTATCGGAATAGCTTGGCGCCTACAGGCGCCAATCTATTCGTACGCCCCCCTTGAACTATCATGGTCGATCCACATTCTGTCATAGCACGTCAGAGCTTTATGGGTTATGGTTGTTCTACCCCGCCGTGACATGGCCTTAGTTGCCTGCTCGGCGTTAAACCCAAATAACTAACTAACTGGTTGTTCTACCGGTTCTAGAAACAGTGTGAATTTTGCGTATGGTATGTGGAGCACGGATGGGTAAATTGTACACAAACCAAGGGGAATCAGTCAGCGCTGGACAGACAAACAGTTAGATCCCCTGCCCCCGCCTATCAGGCACCCAAGGCATTCCACTCTCGCCCGAAACGGCATCAAGCGTTCAAGCCAGCCAGAGTCAAAATTTGTTCAGACACCTTCCTGTGCCCCGTCTTTAAAATCGCATTTACGGTGGGAAAATGACTTTACGCCCAAAACGCTGTGTGTGTGTGTGTGTGTGTGTGTGTGTGTGTGTGTGTGTGTGTGTGTGTGTGTGTGTGTGTGTGTGTGTGTGTGTGTGTGTGTGTGTGTACACGAAAGAGCTCAAATGGGTGACTGTCTTTACCATCCTTATGAAAAATGGGTGTGTGTAAAAATCTGGGTGACCAAGTCAGACACCCATTTTTTCTGAGGGTTGTTTCTGCATTGTCTTGGGGTAAAGATTCATAAAAAAATGAAAAGATCAGTTTTTCTCGTTTTGGCGTTAAAACATGCACTTTTGTGTTTAACAGACACGCCTGTAGTGTGTTTGAAAACTTGTCCCTCCCAGCAATGTGTGTGTGTTGTGCGCACAGAACCCTGAAAATGGGCGTGTATGTATGACATCACCCTTCTCAGCTATAAATAACTTCATAGCTGATATGGGTCAGGAAGGGTGGGGGGGGGGGGATATTTTGTTGTTTGAGGGAGTAAATTGTTTATGTTCCTACAAAATTAGGTTTGTTATTTGAGGGTGTGGTTGTTTTGTTAAAAAAAAGTGTTGAGTTGTGATGTACTTCCGGGGTGATGTGGAGAAAGGTGATGTCTAGTGACAAATTTGAGATTCATGTATACGTTCACCAGCGACTTAGCCTATACGTTTTCTACATTTGTTTCCATGTCAGATGAAGAATATTTGATCTGAAATGTCGTTCTTTGTTTCTATTTTAAAGGGTTTTCCGCCACTATCTTCTGTTTTAGTTTGACTTAGCCTATAATTATAAAATTATTCGTGCGCCGGTTGCTAAGAAGTGAAGTGATTGTATGAGTGCGCTGTGAGAGAGAGGACGTATAGACTTTGGGTGAGGCTGCTGTTGTCTTGTGTCTTTTGGTTCAACCTGTTGCTTTGTTTAAGTGGGTTTGTTGGTGTTATGCTTTCGTTTTGACTGCAACTCCTGTCAGATTGTATGCACAAATTGATTGAATGCAAATGACGTCACACAGTCAGTGTCGTTAGGTGTGTCGTCTGCTGCAGTCGGTCGTTTAGTGCAGTATGTAATGCTAGGTCAGAGAGAAAAAAAAAACCCACCTAATGTTGCCAAAGGGTGTAATAGTAAAGTATTGTTTGTGTGAATGCTGCGTGTTTGAGGGAAGGACTGGAGAGTCGAGTGCTGAGTGAAGAGAGAAGGCGACAATGGGAAAACTATGATATCCAGCACTATTACGTTGGAATAGATGCATAACAGTTACGACACGCCTGTAAATGAAACACTTTTAACATTAACAAAAGTTGAGTATAAGGAGAGGTTTTAAAACAGTTTTAATAAAAACTGTTGCCCGACACGCTTCTAAAAACAACAGTTTCTTAGTTTTAAACCTTGCACCGCGCCATAAACGCTGCGATTGCTTCTCAGTCTTAGCTGTCCTACAGTGTGGAATGTGGGACTTATCCAACTGGATCCATCTGGTGCACTCCAAATGTGTATTTGTGGGTGGTTTGATGTGCAACTCGTTGCGCGCCTCAGAAATGACCTCCTGATTCCAGGGATAATTAAAATCTTTCATTCATAAGAGAGCATTCAGCAGCTCTATAAAACCCAAAGTGATGACCCCCCCCCCCCCCACCACCTTCACCCCCACCCCTCCCCTTCCCTCCCCCCCCCCCCACAACCCTACTCAAACAATCATTAGAAAATCAACCAGAGGTATTTTTAGTGAGGTATTTGTTCACTGTGTTGTTGTGTCATTGTGCTTTACATTTTTAATGCAGGAAAAAGAAGGAATATACATTAAGCTGAAAAAAGAATGACAACAATCAAATAAATGTGGAAAAGAAGCATCAAATATTCCGTGAACTTTACCTTATTACAGACACCTAATTTTCTTGAGATGTCCATGCTAAAATGAATGATTTGACAAGGACACCCACTTCTATGCCAGTTTTTGTGTATTTATTGGTAGAAACCCATTTTTTCTCCATCCAGTGGCTCTGTTTCTAGAAAATGTCTTTTTTATTTTAAGTTGTAGAGCTTAGTTACAAGGTGAGTTCTAAACATTCGCATCAACTCCAGAGCCCTAGAATAAATAGAAATATGGGAACCCATTTTCACATAAAATGGTAGGTAACCCACTCTGAGGGTTTTGTCTCCCTGTGTGTGATGGTGTGTGTGTGTGTGTGTGTGTGTGTGTGTGATGGTGTGTGTGTGTGTGTGTGTGTGTGTGTGTGTGTGTGTGTGTGTGTGTGTGTGTGTGTGTGTGTGTGTGTGTGTGTGTGTTTCTGTGTTTCTGTGTGTACTGGTCTGTGGGTTTGAACCTTACGGCTGTTCATTTGAAGCCTGGTTTTCATTTTTCATGGCATACTTAACTCACTCAACTGCCATGCATCAATAGCTGCGAAAGTGTCGTATAGCGTTGCCGGCGGCGGTCGCGTTTGCAATGCACTGCTCATAACGCACAAGATCCTCGCACACCACCATCTATGTACAAGGCAATGCACTCAGAGAAACATAACGCAAAGAAAACAACAAGATTAATCCAAGAGGGAAAGCACAAACATTTCCTCATGCAAATGGCAAACACGTTTGTCTTTCCTGTTTTGTCGTCTCAGATATCGCATGGCGGAGGCGAATGATGATATATTCGCACACCACACCGGCTTATCCAATCAGCGACTGACAAAAATGGTATATCACGGCGGCCCATCCAATCAGCGTCTGCAAAAAAGGATCGCCCATGTCTGGATCCAGAGTCAGCGCGACCGAAACCGACGCTCTTTACTGGATGGGGTGGAAATTCTAGATGCCATAAACAGTCGTAGAGGCAACCCTGAGTTTTGAGGATATAAATATGGCCAGTTCTTTATAGCAAAAGGCACATATTCTCATGAGCCCCTGCAGTCGCAGGGGCTCATGAGAATCTATGCCTCTTGCAGTCGGACAGGAGAAGGTGAGAGCCAGATGGATTGTGATGAATATGTCGGCTTACAGGAAAATGGGAACATTTCCGTGGTTATTATGGTATGAGGTTCCGGGCGTTTATGATCTGTTTTGTGCGTTAGATATGTGAGAGAGGAAATGGTCGGAAACTCTCTCTCTCTCTCTCTCTCTCTCTCTCTCTCTCTCTCTCTCTCTCTCTCTCTCTCTCTCTCTCTCTCTCTCTGATCGTGTTAACTCATTCCAAACCAGCCGCGTATCCGGATGCTTCGCGTCTCGAATGAGTTAACACCTTTACGGTAACCGGATAAAGCTTCTCTCTCTCTCTCTCTCTCTCTCTCTCTCTCTCTCTCTCTCTCTCTCTCTCTCTCTCTCTCTCTCTCTCTCTCTCTCTCTCTCTCTCTTTTGAAACCCTAAGCCAAAGACTAATGCGAACGAGGACATCAGTCATGCAGGTGTTTTTTGTTTTGTTTTGTTGTTGTTTTTGTTTTTTGTGTTTTTTCTGTTGTATTTTTTTCGGGGGGGTGTTGGGGGGGTGGTTGTTGTTGTTGTTGTTTGGAAGTGCGGTCGAGCCCAAAAGCGAAAGGCCTTCGGGCCGACGTCAGGCCGCAGTTGGCCTGCGCACAGTCGTGCACGGGAGTTGTCGGCCAGAGGACCTTTGCGCACTTTATGCTAATAAACGTTTCATCATCATGGCATCATCTGAAATATGGCCGTACTCGAGTTATCAAGGCCGGAACGTTAACTCTGCAATGCCGGCGGCCGACACTAATTCTTCTTTTTTTTTTTTTTTTTTTTTTCTTCTTAAATTGCAATTTCGAACGCAAGAAAACCCTATCCGTCCAAGCAACTTGAATAAAACAAAAATAGAGCCACGAGGAGGCATACAGATCCTCATGAGCCACTACCACTTGAAGTTGTTTGGTGTTCCGTATTTTGTCGACTGTGACGATTTGATCAGAAAATTGGAAACGTCGTCCTACTTTTTCTGGAACGCAGAAGCACTGAGCTACCTAACGTTGCAAGATCTTAGCCCATTGAGCCGCCCTATACAGCAACACAGCAGTACAGCATCTCTGGCAGTGCCATGGCCCTAGAAGCAAAAGAGACATCATTATTTCTCTGGAACGCAGAAGCACTGAGCTATCTAACGTTGCAAGATCTTAGCCCATTGAGCCGCCCTATACAGCAACAGGAGATGGATCGACCGTGATAGTCCAGGATGAGGCGACAAGCTATTCTGGCGCCATCCTTAACACATTTCGCCCCACGGGTGCAATTCCCAAATTTGGGAAGTGTTACTTAAATGACTATGTACCTGTTGGGAGGATATCAGGGTAGTGCCAGATTAGCTGGCGCCTGAAGGCGCCGCAAGCTAATCTGGCACTACCCTTGAATTATCATGGTCAGCCATCTCCTGCTGTAGGGGTCAGACCCACCGGGTCTGCCCTGGGGGACTTGGGTGGGGTTAGTACTTTTAGTTCCCAGGGTCACCTGGTCAGCCCACAGGGTGGTTTCCTTTATTCTGGGGCATGTGTTCTGTCTACCTTGGTCATTCACTGTATTGTCTTTTAAAACTCTCCTACTGTCTGCGCTGCCTGTAGCTCTTGATATTGGATGTGTGTTGCTAAATGGTCACAGCTTTATTTGATGTAGGTTTATTTAACGTATTTGACCGGCTGGCGACATACATTCAATTTTCTGTTTAGTTTTTTTTTTTTTTTTTTCACAAGCAGTGCAGGCACGTCCTGAGAAAGCCTTGTTGCTGTCGGGACGTTAAGCAATGTTCAATCAATCATGTAGGGCGTCAGGGGTAAATGGGTTAATCTATGATAGTCGACTTATCTCCTGAACTTGTAATGTAGTCTTCGAGAACAAAGAACAATTTTCGTGTAGAGCGAAATTTTCACTGTAGGCATGAGACATTGAAAATCTCGCTTATCGCAAAATTGTACTGTACAGACAAATCCCAAATGCCGGGACATAAGGGCTCAGTGAACAGGCTGGGGTAGAGAAATGCTTTTTCACGATGTTTATCAATGTACAGTATGTAGCGAAATGTTTCTGCCCCGGCCCAGTGGTTCTCTGGTAACGTCGTAAATACAGTTGTACATTAGTTAACCCCTTTGCTGCCAGAGATCACGAATTGCGCGTCTGAAACCACTGTACGTGAACGAATGATTTGCCTGAAGAACACAGATTTAAATGAGGCAGAGACAGGCATACAGAGCACAGGACTAACAAGAAAAATAAATCCTCATGAGCCCTCCGCAATCGCGGAGGGCTCATGAGGGTTTGTGTCTCTTGTCTAATGTGTAGCGTTCGCCTTGCCCCGGCAGTGAAAGGGGTTAATAGTGCACAGACGAAAAAAAGAGTTAGTTAGTTACTTGGGTTTAACGCCGAGCAGGCGACTAAGGCCATCTCACGACGGGATGGGTAAAAATCTGGCCAGCCAGACTACAAGAAAGGTCTTTAGACAAGATATAGATATATCTGAAAAATATTTCATGCTAAAATGTCGCACGAGTCTTTTAAGGAAAAGTCTACAGACTCCCCAAAAGGAAAATAAGACAGTGCACTGATGCACACATCGTGAAAACTCATTGTTATGCCCCCAGCCTGCGGTTCTGTGGTAAAAGTCTTGTTTGCCGTACATCAGTGAAGTGCCACGCACCGTACTTGACCTTGTTATCTGTTATGGGAAGATTTCATTAAGGACATAATTCTGGTCTCCGTTCAGTTCGACGGCAAATAACTAAAGACACAAGAAACGGCTGTGCTACGAGGGGCCGGGATATACTGTCGTATTTCAATTAATTTGTGGTCCCGAAAGACTTTCACCGTGCGACGCGATTGACGCGAAATGTTCAAAATGACGTATACGTGAAGCTGTGACAGCAATTACCCACTCATGCACTCACTCTTCCATAGGTTAGAAGCACTCATGCAGTTAACCCATTTTACCCCATGGCCGCAATCCCCAAATTTTGGAGATGTCACCCAACGACTATGTACAAGTTGCGGGAGATAGGGTGACCATGATGATTCAAGAGAAGTGCCAGATTAGCTTGGCGCCTGACCTTGCACTACCCAAATTTTGTACGTGTCACCAAACGTGTACAAGTTGCATGAGATACGGTGACCAGGGTAGTGCCAGATTAGCTTGGCGCCTGTCGGCGCCAAGCTAATCTGGCACTACCCTTAAATTATCATGGTCGCTCCATCTCCTGCTGTAGGGCATCGGGGCTAAATGGGTTAAGTGATTCGACTTGCAATCAACGCCTTGGCACTGATACATGTGACAGTGACGGACTGGACATGCAGCTACAAACGTGCAGTCCGCAGTAACACGCATAACTGGAAAGGAGCTAGGCTAACAATTAAGGCACGGCCTTTGAGCTAGGAGGGGCCTAAAATTTAAAAGCTAGAAATGTTAATGGTAAGGCGGTGAGCAAGAGGAGATGAAAGGGGGTAGGGGGGGGGTGGACTGCGGAGGGGGAGAGAGACCTGACGAGAGAGGGATGAATCAACTCCCACAACCTAGTCATCAAAACTTTGCAAAACGATCGAGGAGTACTCAGACTCTGTGTGCTGGTCTGTGATTTTGGACCTTACGGCTGCACGCCGTAAGGTCCAAAATCACAGACCAACACACACTGTGAGGAAAGCATCGATGCAGGCTGCAAGCGTAATGGTGTCGCGGGATCCATACCGTCTGTGATCCAATCTAGACGCGACACAGGCAATTTCAAGATACAGCAAAGCGAGTAGTTGTCAGAGAGATGGAGTAAGCTAACAGGAAAACCATTTGTCATGTGAATGTTTTCCTCACAGAAATTCAAACCAAAAGGTCAACGGACTGCCAAAGACTATTTCTTGTGGTGATCAAGTACGAATAAATGGACAGGGAAATCTCTTTGTTTGTTTGTTTGTTTGTTTGTTTGTTTGTTTGTTTGTTTGTTTGTTTGCTTGTTGTTTGTTTGTTTGTTTGTTTGTTTGTTTGTTTGTTTGTTTGTTTGTTTGTGTTTGTTCAAATTAATTTGTTTGTTCAAATTAATTTGTTAGTTGCTTGTTAAAGTTAGTTAGATAGATAGATAGATAGATAGATAGATAGATAGATAGTTAGTTAGTTAGTTAGTTAGCTTGCTTGCTTACTTGCTTGCTTGCTTGATTGTGTTCTGTTCGTTCTTCTGTTCGTTTCTTTGTTTCTTTCTCTCTGTGTTTCTTTGTGTGTTCCGTTGTGTGTTTCTTTGTTTCCTTGTGTTTACTGTTGCTTTGCTGATTGGTTGGCTGATTTGGTTGGTTGGTTGTTGTTGTTGTAGTTGTTGTTGCCGTGTTGTTATTGTTGTTCTCCTTCCTTGTTTGCTTTATTCAAAGTGGGGTCAAATTTGTTCCTATGTCATTTTCAAACCATACGGACTGTCCAACCCAGTTCCCAAAGCAGAAAATGAAGACATAATTATAGGAGCGTACTGCCTATGCTACACCCATGGGGTTATTTCTGATTGTCAATTTACTCCTACCGCATATTCAATTTCCGAAACTATACGCTAGGGAGTTAGATTCCATAAATTAAACAGGACATGTCTGTGCTGGTCTGTGATTTTGAACCTTACGGCCCTTGGGCCGTAAGTTCAAAATCACAGACCAGCACACACAGCTTACACATGCCGGAAAGTAATATAACTTATCTATATAGTGTGGGATTGTCTTTGATTTTACACCTTACAGCTTAAGCCGTAACGTTCAAAACCACAGACCAACAAACACTCGGATAGGGTGGGATGGCCTTTGATTTTGGACCTTACAGCTTCAGCCGTAACGTTCAAAACCACAGACCGACACACACTCGGACCGCGACTAGTAAACATGCCCAGGTTTTCATGTCGGCCGTCTGTCATACCATCGTTTCTGACTTAATCTGGACACGACTCTTTCCGTCCCAAAATAATACTGCCGGGATGCTTGGAATAAAGCAAGCGACATCGCAACGACATGAATAGTCCCCGATAAAAAGGTCAATCTATGCAAAATTATGCTATTGGATTCCTCCGTCCCTGCGGGAAAGCGCTGAATACACGATCAAGGTGACCGCGCCCCCGGCATAAAAGATTTGAGATTGAGCTGACCCAACATGAGCTATACCGACCCCGCGTTTCCTCATTTCCACAACGCGTACAGTTTCTCCCCGCCTTCCACATTTTATCACCCATGGACGGAGGGGAGGGAGGAGAGTTGGATGGGGGCTGCAGAATCTATAAACATACATAACACAAGCTAAGGAGACTTGAAGGACGGAAGAAAAATTCGGAGGATAATTTCACCTCCCACCCCATTCACACCCCCAACCCCCTAAACCCCACCACCACCCCTAACCCTCCTAGCATCACTCCCACCCCCCTCCTCCTCATTTCTCCCTGTACTGAGGCAAAGTCAAACCCGGTAAGCAAAACTGTATTTCGGGCCCACGACGGCCGCAGTGAGCCCGCGCACGGCTGTGCGCGGGCCCACTGCGGCCGTCGTGGGCCCGAAGACGTGTTGCTGCTTTCAGATTACTGATCTGGAAAAAAAAAAAGATAATAGAAAACAACAGATCATTATTCTCGCTGACAGCAGCGGAGTAGTAAGAGAAATCCCCGAGACATCCTTTGTGTGAGGACGATACATACGTAGATAAGGCCGGTAAATGTGAGCGGAACATACCTGTGTGATTCTTGCTTGCAACCATCTCTACTCAGTGGATCCATCTCATGCGAGATGAACAAGGTTCGCTGTTGGCGTGAAATCTTTTCTAAAACTATTCGACACACCTCTGCAAGTATATAAGCGTATCTCCAAGTGGCATAGATCCGCTTGTGGCCCAGCAAGTTATGTGGGCTCGTGTGGATGTACGCCTGTTTCTGGTTCCATTTTACATCCGTATGCCTCGGACTGAGAGATTCATCGGGTTTCTGATTCAGAATGCTTTGCGCATAACACGCATCGGCTTTTTGACGTGTCATTCACCGAGAACTCTTGAATACATCAATATATTGACTCGAAAAGGCCGCTGCATTATTTTATTCGCGCTGTTCTATGATCTTGCGCATTATTACCTAGAGCCGTAAGGTCAAAATCAAATACCAGAAGGCCGCCCACTACCGGGGTCGGCCAGATTTCTCCTTAGTCTGGCCACTGACAAAAGTCAAATGATTCATTTTATTTCACGGTCTTCTCTTGCAATCGCCGTGGACTGAATCAGCATTTATCATCAGTATCATCAGTATAGCTATAGGTCAGTGCGGAAGATGGAACGACCTTGATAAATAGAGGAAGTTCAGTAGATCCGGCAGCCGTACATCATATTCAACGTCAAGCTACCGCCGCAAATGGCCGCAGCTCGGCGACAATTTCAGCGTGTGACTAGAAGTTTGCACCAAACGATTCTCAACACTTACCGGAGAGCGAAATCACTGCGGACATCTAGCTTGCATCATAAGCAAAACAACAATGCAAACATCTCCAAGAGGCATAGATCGTCATGAGCCCGAGAGCTCATGTGGTCTATGGCCTCAGCAGGGCCGGATCAACTCAAGGTAAGTAGAAGGGGGGGTTACAAGTGATGGTATTGGGCCGGACGGAAGGTGGGAAAATTTTAAAATAGTTCAGTTTCGAAGACCAATAAACTAATTAAGAGCTTAAAAAAAAATACATATATATATTTTTTTTTCTTTCTGAGGTACATCGGATGGCCGGGGGGGGGGGGGGGGTTCCGGAACCCAGGAACCACCCCCCAGATCCGGCCCTGCTCAGTCTTGGAGATGTTTGCAGTGTTGTCTATGCCTTTAGTAGAAGCCGCTGGTTACATGCCATGATTTCGTTGTCCTTTGTTGTTGGGAGTCGTTCGCTGTATACGAAACCTCAAAAGCCAACACAGTCCAAGAAAAATGCATACAAATTGGTCTCAGTAAGAGGCATAGATGACCCCGGCGTCATAGATCCTCATGAACCCCCGGGCAGTCGCGGGGGCTCATGATGATCTGTCTCTAGCAGTTGGATCGTGTTCAATTTCTCGGCAGTGAAGGGGTTAAACACTAATAAACTTCTGAAACGCAAGTCCTCCTGACGAGGTAAGGGTCCAGGAAAGAGGCAAAACCGCGCCAAAGTTCTAAAAACAGAAAGTAAGAAAGCCCACCATGTGACTTCACCAACCAATCGTCTGTTATCTTACAACCACCCCCTTACTCCAAGTTCAAGATGGCGACGGGAGGTTTAGACAGGTGGGTGGCCACACAGGGCAATTGCTTCCGGTGCATGTAGTAACTTTTCCGCCAGAAATAGTTCAAAAAATTTCCTCCCTTTTTGCCATTTTTTTAGGGTGTAAAACTTCAATTGTGTGCCTTTTTTGGCGTTTTGAGCAACAAAAGGTATGACAGGTGGTGTGAAAAAGAGCAAAATCTGGGTAATTTTAGTCGACCTAGTGTGTTCATGGGAGCCTAATTGGGGCATGTGCACGGTTGTATGCAGGCTTGCAGACGACAGTTTTGTCATGGGGTACTTAGTGCATTTGAGTGTTGTGAAAAACGCTAACTCTTAATTTTTGTAAGAATTGCTGAAATAGCTTCTCCTGTGATGTGCTCCGAGTGGATTTTTTGTTTTGGCAGAAAAGTTCTTCGTTCATAGTTTTATGCTGCAAGAGGCTAACAGATAACAGTGTGTGAAAAGGGGGCGTAACCTAATTGCCCTGTGTGGCCGGTGGACAGTCGTGTTGCGTGCAGCGTGTGTCTGGAGCCGTACAGGGGACGTCAGCCCAAACTGTTGCCGTGTTTTCACACCTTCTGCCTGCCCTGTCTCTCACAGCTCGCTCAAAAGAATGTACAGGTATGGTACGGCTTGAATTTTCACGGATGACTTGACACGTTCAGGGCAATCATGTTGGTTACTAGCCTCATCCATGGATGTATCGCCGTAAATGGTAGCGGCGAATTTTTGCCTTTGAGCGACTAGTTGTTGGTCTGATATCGTGAGTTGCCTTTTCCATCGTAGTTGGCAAATGGGCATAAACCCCTTCACTGTCCGGAAATACAACAATCGACGTTTAACCCGTTCAGTGTCGAGACAGAAAATCTAAATACCACCCAGATGCAAAAGGTATTGATCCTCATGAGCCCCCGCAGTTGCGAGGGCTCATGAGGATCTATGCCTCTTGCTGACACCACTTTGAAACTATGTTTCTGAGAAAGCTAGGACATGTTTGGTGTTAAATTAACAAAGAATGCAGAAACAATCTGCATCAACTGGCACTGAACGGGTTAAATGCAAAAGGCCGAGACTCATGAGCAAGTTCGCCTTTTGTCGCAAGCCTCATTCCGAACATATATATCCTCCAGTTGTTGTTTTTTTTTTTTGTTGTTGTTTTTTTCAGTCAGACATGAGACCTGGTTCATATTTACACGCCTTCAAAATCACTAAGAAAAATTACGTCACCTGGAACGACCTTCCGCCACGTCAGACATGCTCCAACTCTGCTTTCAAATCACTGCTCAAGACCTATCTTTTTTTTTTTAAGCGTATATAGTCTAGCAGCTGCGCGCCCTTCATAGACGATCAGCCGTTTACGAGATAGTGATTTTCTAGAGAGTAACAAAGGTTTGGGTATATCAAAATGAAGTCTAGTTTGAATAAAAGCAGTGCGCACTCGTTTTAAACCGCCGGAGGATGGAGACATTTTTCTGTAGCACATTTTGTTTCTAGTTCGCCTGCAGACGAAACCAGGACATTCGCAGCCATGTTCCCAGGGGATCAGTAGTTAACGCGGGTCTCATTGTTCCTGTATTCAGTGATAGTATGCACTATATGTCACATAAAAGGATTTCATTTATTTTTTTTAAATAAAATTTGCACACTTAGGTATATTAAGAGAAGAAGCAGTTACGGAAAGGCTTGCCTTGAACTCAAATATCGTTACTCAACAATAAGGTATCCCAAACTGATCACGTGATCAAAACATTGGCACACGCGGATTTCCCTGCAATGAATTTTGATGTACAGGCGAGTTCTTTTTGATTTGTTCTACAGAAGCGTGTTTGTTTCCCAAAAAGGCGAACATGCAACGTTGCTTTGTGCATTTTTACATCTTGATAAAGGTTTGTCACGTTTATTTTCATTCACTTTACCATCGCTTTGCCCGTGTTCATTTCGACACCACAGCACACAAAAAAAAAAGAAGAAACAAAAAAGGCTATCTTCGAAACCTATGTCCGAAGTGCAACATGTTGCATGCTGTAAAAGAGTGCCACACCACTAGGTTGTAACTGTCATGGCTGAACAAAGTTTCGGAACTTGATTAATTATTATTATACTGTAACACTTAATTCAATCAGTTGTACTGGCAAGCTATGTTGTGATGTGCGATCAGTGCCATGCAGTCTCGATCAGTGATCACTGATGGTACAGTACACTTGACACGTAAAAAATACACAGCACAATGTGAACACGCTTGGAAGTTCATGCAATGCTTTGTTTAAAATTAAACCCTATCTTGCTAGCAGTAGCCTATTGCACAAAAGAGGAACTATTTTTCTGCTGCATAGTTTTAAAGTTTGTCTGCATTATTGCAGTTTGCTGCAAGATTCTTAGCAGCTGGCATTAGCACTGACACTCATATATTTGGGGATTAAAACGAGAAAGAAAACGGAGACAGGTAACACAGAGTGATCAAATGAATGAGATATGCTTTGTGATGAACAGCTATTTAAAGTAAGGGGGGGGGGGGGGGGAGGCACATACCTTTATATTGCGCGCGTACTATTTCTTTCAGTGTTTCCATCACCCATCATAACACCATTGGCCTCGATGAGTTCTCATGTTTTATTTGAGTCATTTACAAAATACATGTACTTGCTGCTGTTATATTATTTTCTTACTGGCTTTGACATTTCGCTGTAAGATTTACAGTCCCATACTTTAAGCCTGTCCCGACTAACGCACATGGAGGTTGACTATATCATTGATATGTGTGTGTAGGTATCGTTTTGTTTGAGGTGGCAGTTTTGGCCTCACCTTTAAGTTTGGTGACCCTGTGCATGTGGCCACCAGTACTATTTACAGAACTGATGGCTGCATGTGCAGTGTGATTAACTGTACACATGAGATTTTTAGGTGGGCAGCTAAAATACAGGCAGTCAATACAAGCCACTTTGTTAACCTCAAATCTCTAATATATAGGTTTTACAGCCCACTAATGGCAAGTAATGCCCATCAGTATACAATTGTGCATGTCTTTTGTGGGTGTTTGTGGTTTTCCTTATCAATGTGAACTGGGCAGCCTATTGTTTGAAGTGATCAGTGGTGGCATTTAAAGGCGAGGGGGGTGGGGGGTGGGGGGGGAGGCACATACTTTATAATATTGTGCACATACTATTTCTTTCAGTGTTTCCATCACCCATCATAACACCATTGGCCTCGATGAGTTCTCATGTTTTATTTGAGTGATTTACAAAATACATGTACTTGCTGCTGTTATATTATTTTCTTACTGGCTTTGACATTTCGCTGTAAGATTTACAGTCCCATACTTTAAACCTGTCCTGACTATCGCACATGGAGGTTGACTGTATCATTGATATGTGTGTGTAGGTATCGTTTTGTTTGAGGTGGCAGTTTTGGCCTCACCTTTAAGTTTGGTGCCCCTGTGCATGTGGCCACCAGTACTATTTACAGAACTGATGGCTGCATGTGCAGTGTGATTAACTGTACACATGAGATTTTTAGGTGGGCAGCTAAAATACAGGCAGTCAATACAAGCCACTTTCTTAACCTCAAATCTCTATAGGTTTTACAGCCCACTAATGGCAAGTAATGCCCATCAGTATACAATTGTGCATGTCTTTTGTGGGTGTTCTGTGGTTTTCCTTATCAATGTGAACTGGGCAGCCTATTGTTTGAAGTGATCAGTGGTGGCATTTAAAGGGAGGGGGGGGGGGGAGGCACATACTTTATAATATTGTGCACATACTATTTCTTTCAGTGTTTCCATCACCCATCATAACACCATTGGCCTCGATGAGTTCTCATGTTTTATTTGAGTGCTTTACAAAATACATGTACTTGCTGCTGTTATATTATTTTCTTACTTTTTTTACTGGCTTTGACATTTCGCTGTAAGATTTACAGTCCCATACTTTAAACCTGTCCTGACTATCGCACATGGAGGTTGACTGTATCATTGATATGTGTGTGTAGGTATCGTTTTGTTTGAGGTGGCAGTTTTGGCCTCACCTTTAAGTTTGATGCCCCTGTGCATGTGGCCACCAGTACTATTTACAGAACTGATGGCTGCATGTGCAGTGTGATTAACTGTACACATGAGATTTTTAGGTGAGCAGCTAAAATACAGGCAGTCAATACAAGCCACTAGATTTTACAGCCCACTAATGCCCATCAGTATACAATTGTGCATGTCTTTTGTGGGTGTTCTGCGGTTTTCCTTATCAATGTGAACTGGGCAGCCTATTGTTTGAAGTGATCAGTGGTGGCGTCATCTATAATGTATGTGTGCATTTGGCCACTAGTATTGTTTACAAAGATGCTGTTTACAGAACTAGTGGCTGAGTATGCGTATTAGTTCTGTTATTGTTATCAGGTGTGGCCTTATCTGTAAGTTTTACCCCACCCGGGTCTGCCCTGGGGGACTTGGGTGGGGTTAGGTATTTTTTAGTTCCCAGGGTCACCCTGGTCAGCCCCACAGGGTGGGTTTTTCTCTCTATTCTGGGGCATGTGTTTCTGTCTACCCTTTGTCCATTCACCTGTATTTGCCTTTTTAAAACTCTCCCTACTGTCTGCACTGCCTGTAGCTCTTGATATTGGATGTGTGTTGCTAAATGGTCTTAGCTTTATTTAGGCCCATGTGTTAGGTTTATTTAACGTATTTGACCGGCTGGCGACATACATTCAATGTTCTGTTTCTTTTTTATTTTTTCACAAGCAGTGCAGGCACGTCCTGAGAAAGCCTTGTTGCTGTCGGGACGTTAAGCAATGTACAATGTAATGTTATCTGTAAGTTTTGGTGCCCCTGTGCATCACTGCATGAGGCCAACATTACTTTTCACAGAACTGATGGCTGCATGTGCAGTGTGATTTAACTGTACACATGAGATTTTTAGGTTAGGCTAAAATACAGGCAGTCAATACAAGCCACTTTTTAAATCTCAAATCTCTATATACACATGTATATGTTTTACAGTCACTAATGCCCATCAGTATACAATTGTGCATGTCTTTTGTGGGTGTTCTGCGGTTTTGTATGTGGGGT
Organism: Semisulcospira habei; assembly: GCA_036245525.1. NCBI lineage: Eukaryota > Metazoa > Mollusca > Gastropoda > Semisulcospiridae > Semisulcospira > Semisulcospira habei. Next base: position 230,492,650 of record BTPG01000003.1, read on the forward strand.
GGGGTTGAAAGCGGGGCAGTATGGCACCTATTACTGTGTATGTGTATGTACAAAACCTACATTACCCAAAAACATGAATAAATAATTTAAATAGTTATTTGGGTTTAACGCCACGCAGGCGACTACGGCCACCCTCATGATGGTTAAATGAATAAGATAAAGTAAGTCAAAGATACCTGGGGCATATGAATGCTAAGTAAAGGATAGATTATGAACATGCACAGATATACATTCTTTTGGTGGGTGTTCTGCGGTTTTGTGTGTGTAACTGGAGTGGGTTTGGGAGCGAGCGGTATGGCACCTATGACAATGTACATGTATAAGACATTTATTCACCAAGTAAAACATAAGGATTTTTGTGTGGCATGGCGACAGTAAAATACATCCTCACTTGTAGGGCATTCATCATGTCATACACTCAGTTGGCGATTATCCTGTATAGAGCACTAAACGATAGATAATAATAATAATAATGTACATTTATATAGTGCTTAACTTCCAAATGAATGGTGCTCACAATATTAAACACTAATCAGTCATATGTCACAAATCATGGAATCACGTTGTTCCATGGATGGTGCTGTACTGAGGACAGCTTCTGGAAAGAAACTGCACCTGAATCGAGAGGCTCTGGCTTTCAAAGCACGGAACCGCCGGCCAGAGGGCAAAAGCTCGAAGAGATCATTGGCTGGGTGCGACAGATCTGACAGAATAGTACTGGTGGCCACATGCACAGAGGCATCATGGTGTATGTTCTTAGCCTGTATGCTGATGTGTGTACAAAACCTACATTACAAACAAAATAAATAAATAATTTAAATAAATAAGATAAAGTAAGTCTAAGATACCTGGGACATATGCATGCTAGGTAAAGGATAGATTATGAACATACACAGATGTGCATGTCTTTGGGTAGGTGCTCTGCGGTTTTGTGTGTGTATTTGGGTAGGGGTTGGAAGCGGGCGGTATGCCACCTATTGCCATCTAAAATTCTATATATATGTGTATATTTTCTTCTTGTATGCTGATGTGTATGTACAAAACCTGCATTACAAACAAAAGTAAATAAATAATTTAAATAAATAGTTATTTGGGTTTAATGCCGAGCAGGCGACTAATGTCATCTCGTGGCTGTTACATAAATAAGATAAAGTAAGTCAAGATACATGGGCCATATAAATGCTGAGTAAAGGATAGATTATGAACATGCACAGATGTACTTGTCTTTTAGTGGGTGTTCTGTGGTTGTGGAGTGGGGTTGGGAGTGGGCAGTATTACCATGTATGTGTATGAGAACATCAGCATATGTATAAAACCTACTTTACAAACAAATAAAAATAAATAATAAATTTTAATAAATAAAATAAGATAAATCAAAGATACCTGGGACATGAATACCAAGTAAAGGATATATTATGAACATGCACAGACTTGCATGTCTTTTAATGGGCGTTCTGTGGTTTTGTATGTGGGGTGGGGAGCAGGTGTTATGCACCTATTACCATATATGTGTTACATGTATGTTCTCATCTTGTATGCTGATGTGTATGTGCAAACATACATCACAAACAAACAAATAAGTAAATAAATAAATTTAAAAAAATAATAAATTAATAAATAAAATAAGTCGGGGATACCTGGGACCTATGGATAGATTATGAACATGCACAGATGTATGCATATTGAAAAATAATTTCCTCTCCTTCGTGGCCACCACCATACCACTAGCGATCATGTACATCAAGGAATTCCTTCCATCCATAATTAAAAGGATAAATAATAAATAAATATGTAAGTGAATACATAAATGAATCAATAATAAATAAATAAATAAAACATGTAATACAATGGAGAGGGCTACTACCTGTATTGTGTCTCATGCAGTACCGATAAAGCTTGATCATAGTGAGTTTTTGTGAGTACTTGAGTGTGGATTGGTTGAATGGGTTGCAAAAACTACAATTTTTATATTTAGGTGTTTAGCTGAACAAGGTGATTTAGATGGAAACGGTTCGGAGATGGATTTCACTCTGCCTGGCTTGTGCTTAAGACCAGTCGGATAAGAGTTGCTTGACCAGTTACAAATCCCATCTCCACTAATAACAAAAGAGCAGACCTACACTTAGAGCCGTTAGGCTGGAAAACGGACGAACAACATGCATGTTGTATCCGGACATAAAGTCTGCAGAATGTTGAAGATGGTCGGCAGACACAATGCACAACATGCACGACTAAGGTAGTTTACTTTCGATATGCTTTCCTCCCACAAATGAGACCCGAGTTCTATGGGAAAGGCTGTTTTCAAGACCAGGAAAAATAACGTATTTGACGTTGATAAGATGTACTTCAAAGTTCAAATCCAAAATAATCTCTGTTTCACTTCAGGAGCAAAGAAAAGCTGATTAACCGTGCGCGTCTGATTGACTTCTTTCGAAGGCATCTCGCTGACCGCCATTTTGAAACTAGCGACGCGAGTATGCGTACGGCATTAAAAATATTACTTTTTTAATTATTTTATCGTAAATATGTATGCATGTTTACTTGCTGATGATTTTAATTTACTCACTGGAATAAACGTGTAACTTGTATGCTCGAAATTTTCAATGTTATGCACAAAAAATGTCTTGCACCTTATCTGGGCCGTGTACGAGGACTGGTTCCCTCACATCGAAAAATAGCTGTCGAAAAACACTTCTACAAAAATGTCTCCATCCTAAGGACAAATATTGTTGCCATGCATAAACTATATGGCATTAGTACTTTCGTTTCATACCTGCAAACCATTGTTACTCTTTTGACGAACTACTTACCTCTGCAGAAATTGTGAAAAGCTGCTAGACTAATAGTTAAGACGTACAGTAAGCTTTTATGGATTGTCAGTGCGTTAGCAGTCCTTGGCAGTACCTGTTCTTGTAACGGTGTGTGTGTATGTGTGTGTTTGAGCTTTTGATATGTGCCACTTTAGTTCTAACATTAGTTGTAGCTTTTACTTTCTTGTACTTTTTGTTCTGTGATTTTTGATCTGGTAAAGCGCTTAGAGCATCTTAAGCACCATATACATGTACATTATTATTATTATTATTATTGTTGTTGTTATTATTTGTGATGATTTGAGCGACATCATTTATAGCGCGCAGTGGTGTATGGCCAGTAAGTTCTATATAATTATTGTATATGCGATTAACAGGCCTCATTTGACACCGCTGTGTAGGAGGTGATGTAAGCTCAGGAAGAGAGATAAACCCTTTTGCATGATCTCGGTCCTTTATCTCCAGGTTTTTTTTTTCCACTCACGTCGTATAGACCTGTTAAGTGTGCCCGTAAATAGAATATACCTTATAAGAGACAGACAGAAGCATAGTGCCACGTCGTATAAACCCAATTTATCTCATTCTACCCCAACACCGAAATCCCCAAATTTTGCCGTTGTCCTCTGAAGACTGCTTTGCAGTGCAGGACACAGATCGACCATGATAGTTCAAGGGTGAATCCAGAATAGCTTGGCGCCCATAGGCGCTAAGCTATTCTGGCATCACCCTTGAACTATCATGGTCGACCCATATCTTGCTGTGGTGTGTTTGGGGTAGAATGAGTTAAGATAGTGGAACTAGCCAAGCCAGGGGAAAAAACCAAAACTGATGTTTATTTTAAACCTGTTGAGTAATATATCAACCTTCCTCCCTGATAGCCAAGAACCATAATAAACAGTTCAAAAATAGTTCTCCAAACCAATAAACTCTCAAAAGTATGGTGGCTGGTTCTAAGGAACCCAGCTGTACTCAGGTATACTGTTCTCTTAGAAATTCGCGAGCACGTGTGGCAGGAAACCGGGAAGGCCGGCCCGGGGGGAGGGGGAGAGGGGTAGGAGTAGGTTTTACCTTTTTTACCAAACAAGCATTACTTTGCTCTGTTCCCAGAATGTTTTTTCGACGATGGATGCACAATATGCCAGATTTCCTACCTACTTAACTACTAGACTTTTTACTTGTAGTGATGTTGTGTTAGGTGGAATGGACACAAAGAGTGTACAAAACACTGAAACGTTTTACTCTTACAGTACATTATTTCATGTTATTATCCATACAGTCCTGACACTGCAAGGAAACACTGGTTGACCATGCCAGTTCAAGGATGGTGCCAGAATAGCTTGGCGCCTGCAGGCGCCAAGCTATTCTGGCATCATCCTTGAACTATCATGATCGATTGGCCTCCTGCACTGTGGTGTATACTTTTCAGAGGACATCTTTTGGAATTTTCACCGAAATGCTGAGGCCCCTTTTGTATTCAGCAACCAGCGATGTAAACATCACCGGTGGTTGCAAGCATGATTGGATTAACCCATTCACTTCCGAGAAAAAGTGAAAACAATCCACCTGCAAGAGACATAGACCCTCGTGGGGCCCCGCGACTGCGGGGGCTCATGAGGATCTATGCCTCTTGCCGAGACCAGTTTGTATCCATGTTTCTTGGACGGTTTTGGTTTTTGGTTGTTAAATGAAAAAAAAAATTCAGAAACAAAAATGTACGTACAGTGGCAGGGAAGGGGTTAATCTGGTCAATCTTTGTCAACACTCCATCCTACTTTCATACTGTGTCTGACAGGTAACTGATGCTGCCAGGCATGTGACGGCAGAAGGAGACCAGGAAACAGGCGGACTCTCCCTGACCATCTCCTGCCCCACTTGTCGTAACATCGTAACTGTACCACCTGGCGGCGTGAACGACTTTCAGGTAAAATGAGTGAATGTAAGGATAGGTGAGTTGGTGGGTGAGTCGGTTGGTGGGTGGGCAGATGAATGGACAGACGGATGGTTGGATTAATTAGCTGATAAACTGAGCTGGAGTGAGGGGGAGGGGGGGGGGGGTGGTTAGAGATAAGTCTTTGCGGGCTAAGAGACATTGTTCATATCAAAACGTGCTCACACGGCACCAAGCTTTGTTGCTTTGTAATCGTAACAGTACTGAGATTGAAACATGTACACGTTTCATTATTGTGTGCGATAAGCGTACCTTTAAATTATGCATGATTCCATATTCTGCATGAACTTTCAGTATAACTTCTATGTGGATGAAGACTCTGGTTTAACCTTGAACACACCAAAACCAAATAGCACACAGTCAGCTGCCATGGCAACTGGAGCTGTCCTCAAAGGCGCTGACCTTCAGGCCAAAGTCAAGACTCAGGTCAGTGTCATGGAAGCGGTCCTGGCAAGACTTGGCGAAGAGGACAGAGAGATAACTCGTCAGAGACGAGCCCTGGATCACAGCATTCAGACACGCTATGCTACAGGTATAACTCAGTATTTGAGAGCATTTTTGTGTTTTGTTTTGTTTGTTGGTGTGTTTGTTTGTTTGTCCACGCATGTTGTATGTACAGCTTAGATTAACCCCTTGCGCATGCAACCGCCGGGACTATTTACTGTACCAGTGGCTACATGCATAAGGGATTAAAAAAAGACCTGTCCAAGAAGAATTATTTATATGTACGAATCCTTGTCAGAAGAAAATCTAAAACATACATTTAGAATCATGGGGTCTTGTGTTTTGAAGGCTTACGTCACCTGGCTGATGCACGTGACCAGAGTCTCCTTAGCTTGAGGGACGCGGCCCAGGCAGCACACGACAAACTGGAAGTGAAGAAGACGGTCGCCCACAGCATCTGCACCACCCTGTCTCAACTAGCCGATCACGAGGATACAGATGGCCAGTTCCAGTCCTCCCCAATTTTCCAGGCAGCCTTACTCAGTGATGTGTCTTTTCGTCATTACCAGCAGATGTCCCAAAAGAAAGGTCCCAAAACCTACTTTTCTTATTCTGCCAATGACAGTATCACCCCATCTCTTATCGATTCGTGTACACAGTTCATGGGCGCTGTGGTTTCTTTCAGCTTGGGTTCAGAACTTACTGTCGGCGCCAACAAACCTCCTGTTGCGTCAGACCTGTGTGATGACATCACTTCGCTCCAAGCAGAAGTGGAGAAACTCCAGCAAACTCAAATGACCAATGTCAGCCTCAACCACCAGCATGATGTCACAACCCTACAAGCAGACTTAGAGAAGCTACAGATGCACGTGACTTCATTGGAGACAGAAAACGCGCGTCTGTTGAAAGAAGTTCGCGATTTACAGGGAATCATGACAGCAGTTCAGTCTGATACCAGCGGTGCAATACTTCTACAGGACGTGAAGACTCTACAGGCTGATCTTCAGAAGGTTCGGCAAAGTGTGGCCACACTTGAAACTGGGAACGCTAGTCTGATAAAAGGCTTTCAGGATTTGAAGACAGAAACAAAGAATTCTGAGACACAGATGATCTCTCTGAAGGGAGACATGGCCATCAAAGAGGGACAGATTGGTGCCCTTCAGAATACAGTGGCAATGCTACAGAGTTCTCTCGGTAAGACATGCCGCAGTCTAAGTGAAAATAATCATCACCAAAGTTCTTATTTAATCCACCCTCATGCATGTTGTTTTTTTTCTTCTTAATGTTTCCTTTTCTTCTGTATTATATATAATGCACACAAGCTTAAGCTTCTCCCACATGGGACTTTGGGTGCTTTGCACATGGGGCTGGATAAGTTAAATCACAATAGCAACGATTGCAACTAAAACGTTATCCATTGCTAGATAGACGCTGAGGTCTGAATATGTCCATATATGACATTGACAGTGATCTAGTCGATTGAACGCATTTGCAATGACTACCTTCATTCATATTAACATTGGAAAACTGTTCACAAATGTTATTCTCTCTCTCTCTCTCTCTCTCTCTCTCTCTCTCTCTCTCTCTCTCTCTCTCTCTCTCTCTCTCTTTAAAATTATCTCTGCCATTCATCATTGAGTCACTGACATTAAATTTTATCTACAATCTAACCATTAAGCATAATGTATTTCCTAACGAATTAAAAAGAGCTAAGGTAATTCCTCTTCCCGAAAGCAAAGACTTAATCAATTTAAATGAGTACAGACCTATATCCATTTTATCATCAATTTCGAAACCACTTTGTTACGTGGTGGAGTCGTAGTATGATTAAAACACACCAGACGCACGCACGTATGGTTCTTTTAAATAAAATTCGTTCAGCTGCAACCCGTCGCACGTGGCTTAAGGATGTAGGCTACACTGGAGTATCAGTTCCAACAATATTTTAATTCAGGGATGCGATCTCCACACAATGCATTCCCAAATGCACCAACACTGATACAATGTCTCCTCTGAAAATGTCAACACTGGCGACACAAAGTTTCTCATACAACGTACACCACTGTTACGCTGCGTCTCTCACAATGTACACCCTCTACGGGCCACGTACCTACGATAAACAGTGTGTCCCTACAACTGAAAATGCATGACAATGTACACACGTGCTTCCTAGCACCGTATTTTATAGTAAAACCACTTTCCTGAAAAATCTAAGAAATTCACTCAATACAGCCAATCAAAACGAAACACGTAACTGAAACTCATAAATATTAATAAAAGAAGAACTTTCTAGAATAAACTACAATAGTCTACAAAAATTTGACCGTTCATTTCAGCCCCAAATCCCAATGCGTTATGACGTCTAACAAAAGTATGGTAGGCAGTTCACAACCTAGCCGGAATTTTTCCAGAAGTTTCACAATCTTTCAAAAACCGCACTGACTTGCTGCCAACTTCACGCGCACAGAAAAACAACTATGACTATTTGAGCGTCTATAATACAGTGTAGCGAAATGTTGCCTACACCTCTGACGACACGTGTAAGGTCACTCGACATCGCAATTTTGCTCGAACATTCTAATCTATTCTCAGCGAATCTACGCATTCCAAAAATCGACCGCTCTTCTCCGTGCGACTTTGCTAGAAGCTTCCGGACTAAACTTAGCGTATCATAACAAAGCGAAATTCCGCTCTACGCGCGAACGAAAGAAAATCTTACTGAAAAGGTACGTGAGTCGTAACCGTGATAGCTCAAATAAATATCGGATCGTTTCCCTACGATTAACACGTGCATGCTCTCACAGGACAACACAACCACAATCGTAACATTACCCCCTCTTTATAATGAAATTTCAGAAAAATTTCTTCTCAAATCTCAAAATACGGTTGTGGCTGTATTAACCTACACAAACCCACAAATAATAAGAATTTCACATCAAAATCAAATCAAAATAATCGTCTCACAGTTCCTTTAAACTGTCCTGAGAGAAGACATGTCACTTTAAATTGTCATGAACACCGAAATGTTTCTTTAAATTGTTCTGGACACAGAAATGCTAATTTAAACTGCTCTGCTCAGGTAATCCGCTCCAAAGTTCTGCGAACCCTTGATAGACTGTAACCCCCACCCGGGTCTGCCCTGGGGGACTTGGGTGGGGTTATTTACTTTTTAGTTCTCAGGGTCACCCTGGTCAGCCCCACAGGGTGGGTTTCCTTTCCAATTCTGGGGCATGTGTTTCTGTCTACCCTTGGTCCATTCACCTGTATTTGCCTTTTTTAAACTCTCCCTACTGTCTGCGCTGCCTGTAGCTCTTGATATTGGATGTGTGTTGCTAAATGGTCTTAGCTTTATTTAGGCCCCTTGGTGTAGGTTTATTTAACGTATTGGACCGGCTGGCGACATACATTCAATATTCTAGTACTCACAAACCATATAGGTGAGGCTAGCGCTGGAAGAAATGTACTCAAACCAAGGGGAATCACAGCGCTGGACAGACAAACAGTTAGGGGGATCTAACTGTTTGTCTGTCCAGCGCTGTGATTCCCCTTGGTTTGAGTACATTCAATATTCTGTTTAGGTTTTTTTTTCGCAAGCAGTGCAGTCACGTCCTGAGAAAGCCTTGTTGCTGTAGGGACGTTAAGCAATGTACAAACAATCAATCAATTGATAGACTGTAGTTTAACGTCAAAATTCAGCCCATCTCATAATACGAGAATTTTTAAACTTTGCAGAGTTTAGATAGTTTATGGGCTGATGGTCCGTTTGGAGAACATATGGCACACCCAGAAGGTACAGTTCGAACCGCCTTACTCCCCAGATGATGGCTAGGCACTCCTTCTCGATGGTGGAGTAGTTTCTCTCAGCTCTGCTCAACTTTTTGCTGGCGTGAAAGTTTTCAACGGGTCAGGGAGGTGTAGAACAGGCTTCTCGGTTAGGATGTCTCGAACTGCCTGGAATGCTTGCTCTTGGGCCTCCTCCCACTTCACTAAGTTCGGTTGTCCTTTCCTCAGCAAATCAGTCAGATGACCTGTGACTGCCGCAAAGTTTGGTATGAACTCCCGGTAGTAGTTCGCCAAACCCATAAATGAGCGGACTTGCGTCTTGGTCGTAGGTCGCGGGGCATCCCTGATCTTCTGCACGTTGTCGTCGTGTAGCCCCTTTAAACCTTCATTCAATTTGTGTCCGATGAAATCTATGTTGTCGGCCCCAAGAATACACTTGCTTGGGCGGATGGTGAAATTTGCATCTGACAGTCTTTGGAGCAGTTCTCGGAGGGTTTTGATGTGATCCCGCCAAGTTTTGGTATGGATCAAAATGTCATCCCAGTAAAAGACCACATTCTGCATATCTTCTAGGATCTTTTTCAGTCCTCTCTTCAATGTGGCACCACTGTTCATCATACAAAAAGGCATCTTCAGGAACTCCCAATGACCGTCGGGTGTGACGAATGCTGTCTTGGGGATATCTTTTTCTGCAACCTTGATTTGCCAATACCCTTTGCTTAGGTCAATTTTGGAGAGAAATCGGTCTTAACTGACCATCTGGAACAGTTCTTCCGCTGTGGGCATTGGCTCTGGATCGAAAAGTGTTAGTTTATTGAGTCTACGGTAGTCCACACACACCCGGTTGGAACCATCTGGTTTCTTCACGATGACAACTGGGGACGCATATGGTGACTTGGACTCTCTTAAGACTTCAGACTCAGCATTTCCTTGATATCCTTTTTCAGTTCTTCCCTCGTGTTATAAGGAAGACGATAAGGTTTGCTGCGAACTGGCTTGTTTGACGTCAGATTAACCTCGTGTTGGATGGTGTCTGTTGTCCCTGGGTCAGGTGTAAACCGATGCTTGAACTCTTGAGTCAGGACGCGCAGTTCTTCTCGTTGAGTCTGGGTCAGATTCTGACCAAACTGGATGTCTTCTACATCCTCCTTGTGGCAGAGTTCATTAAGGTCAAACAGGTTCTAGTCGTCTAGTCTTTCGTCATCAGCAAGACGCACCGATGCCGCCAGTTGTGTTTTGTCTTGACGACCTCTCTCAATATACTTCTTCAGCAGATTAGCATGGTAAGTCTTCACCTTGTTGTTGACCTTGACTCTGTAGTCGTTGATGCCAACCACCGTGTCGACAACGTAGGGTCCCTTCCATTGCATCAGAAGTTTGTTGTTGTCGGTAGGAAGAAGAACCAACACCTGGTCACCTGGCTGGAATCGTCGAGGTATCGCCTTACGATCATAGTAATGCTTCCCCTTGTTCTGCGCTTTCCCAAGTTCTTCTCGAGCCATCCTGAGGGTATCTTCCAGCTTCTCTCTCAGGGCGAAGACGTACTGGTAGCTGCTCTTCACCTCAGGCGCGTCGATATCCTTGGTCCACAGCTCCTTCAGGATGTGCATGGGCCCCCTTACAGTCCTACCGTACAGTAATTCAAAAGGGAAAACCCTGTCGAATCCTGAGGAACTTCACGGTATGCGAAGAGCAAGGCATGATATATCTATACCACAACTTTGGCTGTTCAGCACACAGTTTCTTCAGCAGAGCCTTCAATGTTCCATTAAACTTTTCATCCAGCCCATTACACATGGGGTGATAAGGGGTGGTAGTAAGGTGTCGGATGCTCAATAGCCAGTTGACTTCCTCCATGCAGTCGGAGACGAACTGAGTTCCTAGGCCACTCAGGATCTCCTCAGAATCCCCAAACGGCTGAACATATCGACGAGCCCCTCTGCCACTGTTGGAGTGTCGATCTTCTTCAATGGTATGGCCTCAGGATAACGCGTAGCGTAGTCCACCAGGGTAAAAATGTAGGGATGACCATCTTCACTTGGAGGGGATATTGGCCTCACCAGGTCCACAGCTACCCGCTTGAAAGGCATATCGATCAGTGGCATTTTCTCTAGAGGAACCTTGGGCACCTTTCCCTTGGAGATTGTCTTCTGGCATATGTCGCATGACCTGCAGAATCGGGTGACGTCGCCTCCCATATCAGGCCAGTAGGATCCTATCGAGCGTCTTGTTGATTCCCAAATGTCCTCCCAATATGGAATCATGGGCCAATTTCATCACCTGCATCCTCAAAGGTTCAGGCACTACTACTTGACGACTTGACGTACAGGTTTATCTCCATTGCTGTTGAATATCCGGTACAGGATATTTTTCCTGGTCTCGAAGATTATCTCTTTTCCCTTTCGTGTTACGGGCTCGGTCTGACCTTGGAACTTGTCAAGCGTGGGGTCGGCTTTCTGTAGCTCCACCAGCCTTTCCCTATTCACCACAGCTGCTTCTGTGTTGTCCACCACTTTTAGAGGGATGGTCTGGTGATTCTTCTTTGCTTGACTTCTTGTGGTAACAGCACATGTTTCAGGTCTCCACTCTGGATCTGGATCGTCTGCGTTTCTGGCACCATCAATGTTTCCAATGATAAGATCGTAGACTGGTGTCTTCACGCACAACGCCTTCACATCTCCTGTCAGGTACGGGGAGTCGACACTGACATTGGCAAGGGGTATAATCCTCACAGTTCCGTTGGCCACAGTGAGGGTGGTCCACTCCTGTAGCTTCTGGTCTTCAGTTACTAGGTCTTCTCTCACGATGATGCAACTACAACCGGTGTCTCTCAGCACTCTCACTGGTGTATTTCCGACGAATCCTGACACCACCGGCATGTTTGGCACTTCACTCTCAGGCAGCACAATGTTTGAGACTGGTAAAAATGTAGCCCCATCTCCTACTGGGATGCGTCCATTCTTTTTGAAAGATTCAATTAGCTCCGGCGTCACTCGCGTTTCACCAGACATGAGTCACTGGATGACGTCACATCATTGGCTAATACAGCGGTGGCTCTGTGTTGAGACGTGGTACTGCTTCTGCCAGCTATCCCGCGATCTTGGTTGGATCTTCTGATGTTGTTGCCTCGGGGAACATCTTTAGAAGGACACCGTATCGCCTTGTGACCTTTCTTTCCACAGAGAAAATATGTCAGGTTCTCCACCAGCTTGTATTTCGGGGTGTCTCTGACATTATGGATTTCCTCTGCTGGTGCAAACACACGCTGCGGCTTACTGGGCCCGAACTTCATGTTGTGGGCGTCGAGGTATCTTTGAGCGAAGTCGGCCAGGGCCTTTAGGGACTGGTCTTTTTGTTCCCTGAGGTGGGCGGCCAGGTCCTTAGAACATGCGTTGAGGACTTGTTCTTTGATGATGAGGTCACACAAGTCCTGGTACTCTTTTTTTTAAATCAGCCAGCTCTATCCATTTCTCCAGGTAGCTCCTGATTCTCTCAATGAATAGGCCGGGTGTTTCTCCTTCTTCAGGCTTGCAGTTCCGAAATCGTCGCCTGTAACCCTCTTCAGTGAAGTCGTACTGTCTCAGCAGGGCGGCTTTCAACTGCGTATGATTTTGGGCTTCTTCTCTTGGCAAGCGGGTGTAAAATTCAAGCGCTTTGCCAGTTAGAAGTGCGCTCAGTTTGATAGCCCAAGTCTCGTGTCTCCAGTTGTTGCTTCTTGCGAAGCGCTCGAATCGCTCTAGATAAGCGTCCCTCTTATCTGAATTTTCAACGAAAGGTGGAAGTTTTGGTGCACGGGCTGTTTGCTCTCTGCTGGCTAAGGTTGTTGCTTCAGTAGCTCTCATGCTCTGTGCTTCTATCTCCATCTGCTTAAGTTGAATTTCGTGTTGACGTTGCCTCTCTGCCTCTTCTCGCTGTTTCTCTGCCTCTTCTCGTTGAATTTCGAGTTTCCTGATTTCACACTCTTTGGCTCTTTCTTCTCTCTCCAATCTCTCCTTTTCTTCTCTCTCTTGTCTCTTTTCTTTTTTCTCCTCTCTCTCCAATCTCTCCTTTTCTTCTCTCTCTCGTTTCTTTTCTTCTCTCTCCAGTCTCTCCTTTTCTTCTTTCTCTCGTTTCTTTTCTTCTTTCTCCAGTCTCTCCTTTTCTCTCTCTAATCTCTCCTTCTCTCTCTCCTTTACAAACTCGAGGAGTTGAGCTCCTTCAAATCCACATTCCTTTCCAATTTTCAGGAATGTCTCCATTTCCGATGTCGCCATCTGTGCGTTTCACTGCTGGCTGTTTTCTCCTGCTACCCTTTCCTCTGAGCCAACTGAAGAAGTCCCGTCAGAGGTGCCAATATGTTACGTGGTAGAGTCGTAGTCGTAGTATGATAAACATGCGGTTCTTTTAAATAAATTTTGTTCAGCTGCAACCCATCACACGTGGCTTAAGGATGTAGGCTACACTGGAGTAACAGTTGTAACAATATTTTAATTCAGCGATGCAATCTCCACACAATGCATTCCCAAATGCACCAACACTGATACAGTGGAGTCCAGTTAACACGAACTCGCTTTACACGAAATTCCGGTTAACACGAACCGTTTTTGCATTCCCGGCCGACGGCCTTCTTATTCTGTATTACAATTTCACTGATAACACGAAATGCTTAACACGAAATTTCGCTTAACACGAAGCTGGTTTCGGTTCCCAACCAGGGCAATTTCACTATTATTCACCTGTTTAACAGGAATACAGATTCCATTCACCGAAAACCAATTCACGTGTCGCTCTCGCGCTGTGGAAGTACACATGACAGATCAGAGCGAACTCTAGTCTGTGATTGGCTGAATAGCCTTCGGCTGTTGTAATCTGTCTTCTTATTGGCTAGCATTTCTGTACTGTATTCATGTTGTATCATTCGTGTACCAACACAACCCTTTTACCGATGCGGGATTGTACTTCAGCCTGTGTTGCTTTTACCTGAAGATTGTAACTTAGTATGGATTTTACCTGATGGATTTACATTAAATACTCGAGCTGTACACGTTTCCTTGTGTTTTCCTAGCGAGCTGAAGGTATGCATAGAAAGTACGATAATGTGCACTTTTAACCTGGTACTCATTCACGCACACGTCTTACACACATTCTCCTTGAGGGCCGTGATCAATTTTGAGGCCATATTGGTTAACACGAAATACGGTTAACACGAAGTGATTTTCCCTGTCCCCAGAAATTCGTGTTAAGCGGACTCCACTGTACAATGTCTCCTCTGAAAATGTCAACACTGGCGACACAAAAATTCTCATACAACGTACACCACCGTTACGCTGCGTCTCTCGCAATGTACACCCTCTACGGGCCACGTACCTGCAATAAACAGTGTGTCCCTACAACTGACAATGCATGACAATGTACACACCTGCTTCCTAGCACCGTATTTTATAGTAAAACCACTTTCCAGAAAAATCTAAGAAATTCACTCAATACAACCAATCAAAACGAAATACGTAACTGAAACTCATAAATATTATTAAAAGAAGAACTTTCTAGAATAAACTAAAATAGTCTACAAAAATTTGACTGCTCATTTCAGCCCCAAATCCCAATGCGTTATGACGTCTCACAAAAGTATGGTAGGCAGTTCACAAACTAGCCGGAATTTTTCCAGAAGTTTCACAATCTTTCAAAAACCGCACTGACTGGCTGCCAACTTCATGTGCACAGAAAAACAACTATGACTATTTGAGCGTCTATAATACAGTGTAGCGAAATGTTGCCTACTCCTCTGACGACACATGTAAGGTCACTGGACATCGCAATTTTGCTCGAACATTCTAATCTATTCTCATATTCTCAGCGAATCTACGCATTCCAAAAATTGACCGCTCATCTTCGTGCGACTTTGCTAGAAGCTTCCAGACTAAACTTAGCGTATCATAACAAAGTCAAATTCCGCTCTACGCGCGAACGAAAGAAAATCTTACTGAAAAGGTACGTGATTCGTAACCGTGATAGCTCAAATAATATTAATCGTTTCCTTACGATTAACACATGCATGCTCTCACAGGACAACACAACCACAATCGTAATACACTTGAAAGAAATACTTACTCATCTCCTAAATTTCCTTGAACAAAATCATCTGATTAGTGTTGCACAATCCGGGTTTCGACCTTTACATTCCTGCCAGACTTTTTTAAATCACATGATTGATAAATGGCTCTTTGCCATTAATGACAATAAAGTATCAGGCGCAATCTTTCTTGACCCCTAAAATGGCATTCAATCTTGTCAATCATTCCATCCTCCTGAAAAACTACCACTTTATCACATTAACTCGAATACTGTTTCCCTCTTGTCTTCATATCTCAAAAACAGAACACAGAAAGTACTCCTAAATGGCAAGTTTTCATCAAACGGTGTAGTGACTTGTGGTGTTCCACAGGGATCTATTCTAGGGCCTTTATTGTTTTTATTATTTATTAATGATCTGCTGCTGTGCATATCTCACCCAGAGGCTAACTGTGATTTGTTCGCTGACGACACAACCGTACATACATCTAACAAGGAGCTAGTGAACATCAATGAGGTACTTCAGCAGAGCCTGGACGAAGTAGCTGACTGGTGCATTACTAATCACATGATAATTAGCATTCCAAAGACAAAGAGCATGTTGGTTACAACACGCCAGAAACACCTGCGCGGACTACCAACATTAACACTTGCCTTTGATGGCCAGCCTTTATAACAAGTAACTAAGCATCGCTTGCAGGGCGTAACAGTAGAACCAGTTAAACTAAAAACCTCATGTTGATAACGTATGCAAAACTCTGTCCAAAATTTGTTCCTTTTGTCTAAGCTCAGCAAGTATAGTTAATCCTAACATTTGCAAACTTTTCTTCAACGCGCATATCAAAACGCACTGTAATTATAGTTCCACTGTCTGGGACGGTTGCAGCGAAGTTCATATGAAAAAAGTAAATTCTCTGTATCGTCGAGGTGTTAAACTCATACTTCCTGGACCCGCCCCCACAGAAAAAAATAAAATCTCTTAAATTGCTGGCATTAAACAAACAATTTGAATTTAATTGGTGTGTATTAATGTACAAGATTCTACACGAGAGAGCCCCACTCCATTTGCGAACTTTTTTTCAAATATTTATAGACAAAACACGAGAAACAGGTCGCTCCACCTACCAAGAACAAGATTAGATATATATAAAATTAGCCGGCCTTTTTAGGTGCAAAAGCATGGAATAATTTACCCCAGCATCTTAAGTCTATTTCTAAATTTAGTATATTTAAGGATCGCCTTTATCGCTTTTTACTTCTAAATTAATACCAAGATTAAATTTTTCTCTGTTAATGTTGTACTCTCAGAGACATGTTCTAATTATAAGATGACCTTCAGCTTACGTCGATGTTATTTGGTTGTTTGGGTTTTTTGTTTGTTTGTTGTTGTTTTTTTGGTCTTTTATGCTTTTCGTACATTTAAATGTTCTTAATATTATGTTGTTTTGTTGTTGTTGTTTTCTTTTGTTGTTTTTTGTTGTTGTTTTTTTTTTTTTTGTTTTTGTTTTGGGTTTTTTTTTAAATATTTTATTGTGTTGCTTGCGATATATATTTATGTGTGCAGTGTAGCAGGACAGTTTGTAAGAGAGGCATTTGCATGCCTAAAACTTTATCCTGAATAAAAACGTTTCATCATCATCATCATCCATATCTCTCTCTCTCTCTCTCTCTCTCTCTCTCTCTCTCTCTCTCTCTCTCTCTCTCTCTCTCTCTCTCTCTCTCTCTACCCCCACCCGGGTCTGCCCTGGGGGACTTGGGTGGGGTTAACTACTTTTTTAGTTCCCAGGGTCACCCTGGTCGGCCCCACAGGGTGGGTTTTCCCCTCTATTCTGGGGCATGTGTTTCTGTCTACCTTTGGTCCATTCACCTGTATTTTCCTTTTTTAAACTCTCCCTACTGTCTGCGCTGCCTGTAGCTCTTGATATTGGATGTGTGTTGCTAAATAGTCTTAGGTTTATTTAGCGTATTAGACCGGCTGGCGACATACATTCAATATTCTGTTTAGTTTGGGGGTTTTTTCACAAGCAGTGCAGGCACGTCCTGAGAAAGTCTTGTTGCTGTCGGGACGTTAAGCAATGTACAACCAACCAACCAACTCTCTCTCTCTCTCTCTCTCTCTCTCTCTCTCTCTCTCTCTCTCTCTCTCTCTCTCTCTCTCTCTCTCTCTCTCTTTAACAAGTGCGTACTAGTGCACAAAGCTCTTAAGGGTAAGGCCCCCGGCTACTTATCGGAACTTTTTACTCTTACTGAGAAGAGATACAGCACCTCTCGTTGCAACCTGAGCATAAAACGGCCCCGCATTGATTTGTATAAATCCAGTTTGTCATACTCAGGTGGTTTCCTGTGGAATTCTCTTCCTCTGCATTTACGACAAGTTAATTCCCTAGCTGCTTTTAAAGCAAAACTGTACAAGCACTTATCCAAGGCAACGTAAATTTAATTATCTCGTGTTGTCTAAACATAATATATTTTTATTTCTTTTTATGCAACTATTTTTTTATTATACCATTTGCGTTCACGTGCCGTTTTGTGGGGGAGCTTCCCGTATAGACCTGGTCGGGGGATGCAGTGCACAGTTTATTCAAACGATGTGCTTAGTATGTCATTCGAGTGAAAGTATATTTGTGGCGTGCCCCCCGGGTGGGAGTGTCTGAGGAGGGCTCCCGCAAACGGATATTATGACACGTGCAAAGATCTTAATATGGGTACCTGTGTGTTCTGTTAAATCATTGTTGCAGTTTGTAGTGTTGTCGTATTTTCGCATTACTTTTGATGTTGTTTGTGAGTGTAATGTAGCTTTGCCTGTTATTACATGTCAGTAGATGTAGCAAGGACAGATTGGAAGAAAGGCCTGTGCGCCTAATATCTCAATCCTTGATAAATAAAGTTTCAGTCAGTCAGTCAGTCTCTCTCTCTCTCTCTCTCTCTCTCTCTCTCTCTCTCTCTCTCTCTCTCTCTCTCTCTCTCTCCTCTCTCTCTCTCTCTCTCTCCTCTCTCTCTCTCTCTCTCTCTCTCTTCTCTCTTCTCTCTCTCTCGCTGTGCGTGCGTGCCTGTGTGTGGTGTGTGTGTGTGTGTGTGTGTGTGTGTGTGTGTGTGTGTGTGTATGTGTGTGTTTACCATTATGGATAATATTAATCTTATTTTCACCTATTTGTTTTTTGTTGTTTTTTGTTTTTTTAGGAAAAGGCACCCCTGCAGTTGCCTTCCATGCTTGTATTAATACTGGACAAGATTATCAGCTTCAAAGTGATGACATCATTATATATAACATTGCGGCAACCAACGTGGGTGGAGGTTACAACCCCAATACCGGCCGTTTTACTGCACCCGTGCGTGGCATTTACATTTTCATGGCCTCTGTTAATCCTTGGGACAATACACAGCGCATGATTGCGATCAGTATAGCTGGTAATCTGAAGTTCTTTGATGGAGACACAAGTTATCAGCAGAATGTGCCTTTTGCTCCTTGCACCGGTCATGTCATTGTGAAACTGAAACAGGGCCAGCAAGTGTGGATGCAAAGTACTGATGAATGCTGCTTGGGAAATGACGCCAACGTTGCATATTTTTGTGGTGCCCTTTTGCATGTCACTTGATGCACCGCCGTTGCTCCGATATTACCATTGTGGCTGTTATCGCGAAACGTTGAATTGCTTTTTTGTAACGGTCATAATTATGTGATTGTCATTTACTGAAGGTTTATGAATCATGAACTGTTCAGTAGTATTTATGACACTATTAGTTGTATTACGAGTTACGCATTGCTAAAGGTTCTTGTTGCCACGAGGGAGACTTTTACCTTGACAATATCAACTCCCGGATGGGGCCCGAGAAGCGAGAACCACTGCGAAATCCTAACTCTTATTACAACGATTTTGTCTTCAGTTGTAAAAATCTATAAGCGCGAAGTATCCCTTTGAAAGAACCCATAGCTCGGTACTTTCAGTACTTTAAATATTTAGTGGACGCAGCTCTCAATGTCGGTTTAATAACCTCCATTTACCAGCAACACTGGCGGAAGGTGGGTTTTGCTTCAAAATTTCGGTGAAAGGTATTTCCTGACTTGCGACATTTTGAGTTTTATAATGAAATGTATACCCTACGTAGTATATAACGCGTGCATGTAGCTTTTCTGTTGTTGCGTACGCCACCACGACCCCTTCACACACCCATCCCCACCACACCCCACTCCCCACCCACCCCCCACTTCCCCCCTCTTCCCCCCACTTCCCCCCTCTTCCCCGCGTAGGCATATGCTTCGAATGTTCTGTCGATATCATCTAACCACATTTTGTAGAGATGTTTGTATGAAATTAGTATCAACGGTGCTAGTATTACGTCATGACGCCTGCATGCAGTTGTTTTTGTTGTGTAACTCCCTAAATTGTTTATTTGTCCGCATTTCTGTCCCGTATTGTGGTTTGGCGAAATGAAGATTAGTATGTGTTTGTACTGAAAAACGGGATCGACCAAAGCCATATTTGATTAAAACGAGTAGGTTGTCATTGAAAGGGCTTCTTATCATTCGTTGCCTTGATAAGGGGTGTTTAGTTGCCTTGAGAACGGGCGACCAGTGGAATAAGATGAATAGAGCTAGACCGGGCCAATGAGAAAAGTGTAAAGAGTCGAGTAGAGACAGATAACTCCTATCTCCTACTTATATCTTTAATATGTATCAATATTAAATTTTGCTAACATTGTAAGTGTATATCCGCTTTTCCTATTTCATTTTTATTTTCATATTTGGTTTGTTGTTCCTTAAGGTATCCGATTTGTGGCAGACTCTCAAGCACCTCTGATAAAGTTACTTCTGCAGTGCTATGACATGTTGAAAAATTTGCTGCTGTTCGGTTTTTGTTACACTGTCTGTATCAAATACAGTAGGCGCTCTTTGACTGCATGCATGTTATTGAATGGAAACTTTCAGAATCTGTTCTCCGTTAGCGAACACATGTACTAGCTTGCTGTTTTCAGTCAGCCCTAACCATAAAGTTCTAACTTTCAACCAGCTTAGCTCACCGAAAAGAACGAAAGCCACCTCTTAGATGTCACCGTTTCTTTGAAGTATTGCCGATAGAAAGCGAAAACACGAAATGAATATATTCAAGAGGATAGGAAGGGAGTTACTTTTACATTTACCTCAGAGTATGGGTACAGGCACACTCAAAATCTGCATCGATACTCAAAAGATTAGACACGTCAGGATGCAACTGTGGTACTTCAAGCGAAACGTATTTTGTCAAGCACAAGGGACAGATTTTCCCGTCTTGATTTTTTTTTTTTTTTTTTTTTTTTTTTTTTGATATAATGCAACATACTATTTTTAGTGACGTTTTCGATTACTTTTTATTATTATTGCGTCACCGTAAAACGTCATGTATTCTTGCAGAGGAAGTGTGGAATTTAATTCCATTACTGAATGATTTTCTCGTCCCTGGTGGCTTAGGCTGGCTAAATTAGAACGCTATTACATTCTTTAGAAAAAAGGTAGCACGGGCGTATATCCACATACCGATTTTACATTATTTCATGAAACGGTGATGTAAATTAACGAATTATAATGGAATATGTCATCCCAGTACAGCTTCAAAATAATATGGTAAATGTTCTGAGCCTGTCCATAAAAATTAGGAATGCCTACTCAGTGGCGGATCAGTTACCTCGAAAAGTGGGGGGGGGGTATTCCAGCGTTTTGTTTGGGACCTGCAACCTCATACAAAATGCCGAGGGGAGGGAGGGGGGGGGGGGAATTCCAGCTTTTTGTTTGGGACCTTCAACCTCGTACAAAATGCCTTCTTGGCCCTAGACCTTCCTTCCAGGGGCCGAAAAATCAAAATGGGGGGGGGGGGGGGGGGGGGTAGTGCGTGTGAAGACTCTCACCATTCGGCAAAATATCAAACACGGGGGGAGGGGGGGTCCAAACACCCCAAAAAGGGACTTTGCTATAGCATTTTAAAGAACTTTGGGTCTGGAGCGGGGTTAACCCTGGACCCCCTCCCCCCCTCCCTCCCCCGATCCGCCCCTGCTACTACAGTCATTTAGAACAGTTCCATTATGGGTGCGGTAGACTGATGACAAACAATGCTAAAGAAAATGCCATTTGATCCTCTGCATGAGTTTTGTTTGTTTGTTTGTTTGTTTTTTTGGTTCTCAGTGCTATTGACCGTAAAAGATTCTGAAGAACAATGTTATGGCATGAGGCTGCATTCAGTGTGACGGCGAGCGCAGGTTAGTCTCAGTTTGACTGTTCGGTGCAGAAATGGCTGGCCTTTCCAAATCCGTGGCTGTTTGTAACCATTTAAACGCGCACTCGGTTTTAAGGACGCAGACAATAGAGACCATTTTGCCAAAACGCAAAAATACTAATCTATACTTACTTTCTTTAAACGCTAATAACGAGTGTTATGAGAGCTTGGGCAGGGTAGGTATTGTGTCCATTTAGGGACTGGAGCCCTCGGGAACTTTAAGAAGTCGTTCCTAAATCATTTCCATGAATATTAAATCACAGTGCCTTTACCTTAAGAAAGGCTGATCCAAATAATGATGCATCAGTACATATTATTTCTCTGTATTAGTAAATGGCACTATTTAGCCGTCTTTGAGAAGAAATTTCACTGTGCAAATTCGCTGCTCGTTTCCAGGGGCGCCCCCCCCCCCCCCCTCCCCGGCCAAATTTTCTTTAAAGTTTCTTTTTGGTCAGTTTGTACTCCCCCCCCCCCCCCCCCCCCCCCCCGCCTATTTTATATTTTGGCGGTGAAATGGTGTAAGAGTGTGAGAGACTCACCTCCCCTTTGATTTTTCCTGGTCTTTGACTGTCGACTAATCTGCCCCCTCCCCCGCTTTTCGATATTTCGGCGCATGAGACCTGTTCTGTCAGGTTGAGGGACCCAAACAAAACGTAACCGCCTCCCCCCCCCCAACCCCCCCCCCCACCCCACCACCACCCCCACCCCCTGTGCAGGGGCGGATAAGTTACCTCGTGGGGGGGGGGGTCCAACTTTTTATTTGGGACGTTCAACCTGACACAAAAGGTTTCACCGACGCTAGACCTTCTTCCAGTGGCCGAAAAATCAAACAAAGGTTGGGGGGGGGGGGGGGGATTAAGTGTGTGTGTGCTGAAACTCGCCACAAAATAAAATATGTGCAAACACCCCAAAAAGGACATTGCTATAGTATTTTAAGGAAATTGACCCTTAGGATCCTCCCCCCCCCCCCAAGATCCGCTGTGTTTGGGAGCTTTTGGCACAACAAAAGTGCGTGACATACGCACTTATATCTTGTCAAGTTATAATCTCTTGATTATACTTATAGCCTCGTTTCTGCGAGTTGCTTACTCTTCCTGCTGGTACCATTAAACGTCATAGTTTGATCAAATTCGCGCTGAGGGAAATTTTCCACAGCTGAGAAACTTCTCCGTGAAGTAGCGCTGCCATAACTGTAGACTTCGGGCGCGACATCATGTCGGACAAATTTCCAATTCACATGGTTTCAGGTGCCGGACTTGCAATAACAAAAAGCAGAGGTCTTCGAGTGTAACCTGATCAACCTCTTCTGGGTGGATTTCGATGTTTCTTGTCTCATAGGTTCCACTCTCCACGAGAAATCCAAAAACGTTCGAGATGGCGACTGTTAAGGATAGGTGCGAGAAAACCTGTCTTTTCGAAGCCTCACACTTACTTAGACAGTGGTGAAACTGTGACTGACCTCCCGAAAAGTGGAAAAGTGCTCAGAAGTTTGATAATAAACACAAACATGTTCACATATGAGAAGAAAAAAAAACTTGATAAATCATCCGATTTTTTTGTTGTTTTTTTTAATGAAGGGTGACATTTGTATTTTTTTCACCCCATTCGGCGTACAGAGTTGTATCCCTTGAGCTAAGAGATAAAAGGCGTTCTAATTATGAGCGAGTAAGGGCAATAAGATACTCTTTTTTTTAAGACCTTAAACATAATGAAAAACGTGGATTTTTTTTCTCAGAAGAATATATGACTGGGTCTCTGGCAGTCAGTGGTTAGGTCTATGATTGGATTGCCTAGAAAGCGGCAAGTGGTGATGACTAGGAAATATGTTACCAGTTGTGCCCTGTGAAAGAAGCTCTGTTCAGTTTAGTTAAGGCAAGATGGGATCTCTGCGCTTGGACAGGCCCATCCCACCCATCAGAGGCTTTGTTTCTTTTAATCCTGCCAATACTGGTTCACTGTCGATCTCAGTCTCAGGTCCTCATTCAAGTCTGCCCCAACGTAAAAGACAGTAAGTGAATGAAAAAAAAGGATTGTCATTGTCTTTCATTGTCGTTTGTCTTCAAAACCTTGCTTTTAAAGAAATGGACATACCTGTTTCACAGTAATATGGTTCAAAATACCAACGCACATATTGTTCAGGTCCAAAAACGTAACCAGCACACATATTTGTTTCTTTATGTCAAGCCAGCTGGCAAACTTTCCCCCAGCACATAAACATCCTATCTCGACACAACAAAAACATGCAAAAATGTACACTAAGACATGTTTGATAATTTGCTTTCAAGTGTTTGATTCGTTCAAACGCTTTTCACAATGTATTAATGTGTTCTGGTCTGTAAGTTTGGACATTACGGCGACACGCCATAAGGTCCAAAATCACGTGTCATAACACATTTGTACAAACTTTGTTACAGATCATTCTAGTGAACACAGAAAGGTATACGTTTTGTTCAGACAGGTATAAATTGTATAATAAAGTCGAACTGATTTATGTATTCTGTCGCTGTTGCAATGCAAGAAACTCTCTCTCTCTCTCTCTCTCTCTCTCTCTCTCTCTCTCTCTCTCTCTCTCTCTCTCTCTCTCTCTCTCTCTCTCTCTCTCTCTTGTTGTGATAATTTTGCTTTAATTGATATCAAGGTTATCGACATGCCAGTATAAAAATAAAAAGAAGTTTTGAATTTTGACATTTTAGCTGTGCCACGCCTGCCCGATTTTGAAAATCAGCCAAATGTTACACTGCGGACCAGTCAGCAGCTGCGATTGCGAGATTGTTTAGTGGCAGCAGGCAAACAGTTCGTTACTTGTTTTATCGATATTAGATCACAGGGTTGGGTTAAAATGTTGACTCATCATTTATTTTGTCCTTGACAGCCTAATTATGGAGATTTCATAGACACCGATAATGCCATAAATAACGAAAGAGCGACTATTTTTGGGTCTTCTGAGACCAGTGAAGTCTACTCTGTCACTGGCAGATCCTGGATAACCACTCCTGCGCAGGACTATCAAGATTTAAGATTCGATATATGTATTATCCCAAAAAGGATAGTCTTTTTATACGCTCACAGCTCATAAAAGAAAGATATAATCAATGACCCATTACAAACACAGACCAAAGACCAGAAAATCAAGAATGTCAAAGAGATCCGTCAGACGGTAAACCCGGGATAGGCCTTGTGGCCAAATTTAACTCGCTCCCAGTGATCACACGACCTAAACAATCCGTGCCAAAACAAAACAGAACAAACTTAAACCGGACCAAGTTTTGGGTGATCACACGACTTAAACAATCCGTGCCAAAATACATCTTCTTCTTCTTCTCGAACGCCGTCACACTTGGAGTTTGGCTCTCAAAATGAAATCTGTGGTCTTCTGTAGCGCCTCCACAGGCCCGTACAGTTTCTCTTGTAGAGTGGCGGGCTTCTGCCATATCTCCTCCCTCAGCAGCTGGTGGTTCCCACAGTCCTGGAGGATGTGCTCTGTGGTCTGCTCTGCTTCTCCACAAGGGCACAGGGGATATGGCACGAGGTAAAAGCGTCTGTGCAGGTGGATGCCAAAATACATAACAAACAGAACAAACTTAAACCGGACCAAGTTTCGGGTGATCACACGACCTAAACAATCCGTGCCAAAATACATGACAAACGGAACAAACTTAAACCGGACCAAGTTTTGGGTGATCACACGAATGTAAAAAATCCGTGCCAAAATACATGACAAACCGCTTAAACCGGAGAGAAAGATAATAGGAGACCCGTAAGACAATGAATTCAATAGAGCCGCATCAGTCATTAATTTACGCCATTTTTAATATCAAAATTTTGACCCCAATTTTACCCCCGTTAATTCTGAATCAACCCTTTGATTTTTAAAAAGTGATGAGTATGACTGATGCGGCCTTATTGATCTGATTATCTTACGGGTCTCCTATTATCTTTCTCTATAACTATTGTCTCTGACAACACCTAATCATGAACCTGATCAAGTGATGCCAAGTGAAACTTAATACTTATTAACAAGTTGCAACTAACTTTTAGGAACCTGCAGAGGTAACCTTTAAGTGTGTTGTCATAAGAACTTATTAATTACTTACCCTAAGTTCTTACAAGTACTTACCCTAAGTTCTTACAAGTACTTACCCCAAGTTCTTACAACAACTTGACTCAAGTCCCAAGACTGAGACAGTTTTATCAAGATACAAGGACAATAAAAAAACTTTTTTTTCTCAGTAATACTCTGGCGGTGGTGCAGATGGGGTTAAATAATCAGGTACAAGTGGTGTAAGTGGCATGGCATTTTTCTGTGAAGTGTATGACATTAATAAACTATTACCAAATCTGATTTTTATTTGTTTAAAAGATTGTGTAGTTTTTCTGTGGTTTCCTGAACACCGATCCTTTTTCCCTCTGCTAAAAAACTAGCCTTTAGTTCTTCAACATTCACGGGTGATTGACTACGCATTTTATTCTGTATTTCTGACTTCTGTTTTTTGTAATTATTTAAATCATCCTGGACGCGCTTAAATTCATCATCATCAATAAAATTATCGTTCAATGCCTTACTGATAATAAGTTTCATACTGCTCAGCTTTGCACCAGCAAGTTTACTCAATGCTTCATGTTTCTGTAATTTCGTGTGAAACCTCTTGTTCAAGGCCTCCAAACCAAAGCAAGCCAGGCATGTAGCAACGCTAACACCCTCAACTGCTATTCCAGCCAAACTCCCAATTCCTGTGGCGAACAGAACAATACCCCCCACAGAACATGAAGCTGAAACTGCACCAATAGCCATAGAAGTGTTTTGTACAGAATTGAAAACGGTCTTATACCGTCTTTTGCACCGTGAATATTTCGCTTCTTCTCCTTCCAAATATTTCAAAGCTTCTGTAATATTATTTAATCTGAATGCATCTGCCTGTAATGTTTTATCTGATGCAATTGGCACAGCTGTCACCTGTGGATCAGGCGCAAGCGTTGTTTTAGTCATCACATTTGTTTCAGCCGGATCAAGCGTTGGTAGTTGCGGATAGAAGTTTACCATTTTTTTTATTGACAAATATTTTTTTTTATTTAATCAGCAATTACATTTTGCAACTCTTCAAAAGTATACAATTTGCTGGCATAATAAAATGCAACAAGATCAATGTGTTCAAGGTTTATGTAAGTTAGACGAACAAAAGTTGTTTTGTCAACCACCACCTTGACAGCTGGAACACTGCTCGAAACATTAATAACATCAACATTTTTTGTAATAGCAATAAAAACCTTTGTTGATTCTGATACTGTTTCATCCCATGTAAGTTTAATTCCTTGTGCTATATTTGCCTCTTTTGCAGAAGCAACAGATTTCATGATAATTTCAAATACTATTGTCACTTCTCTAGCCACGACTAAGCTTGCTGGCATAAACACAACAGAAGTATCTGATCTACCCTTTCTAGTTGTAAGAAGATACCGCCGTCTCTCATAATTTTCAACTTTCAGTTTTTCTCTGCTATTGTTGTCTGGGGCAAAGCTTGGAACAAGGCTTACAATCAGCGGCCCAGAATTAACAACCTTCCTAAACACTAAGGCGCCTTCATCATTAGTGTATACATAAGGACTAATAAATTCCAACTTTATGTCCCAGTCAATTGTGGGTGGTGGAACAGGTACAGGTGAAACCACCCACTTACTACCCACATGTATTAAGTTGTAAGGCGCATTATTTACAGGTGGAGTAGGTACAGTAACATCACGCAGCTGACCAAGTTTAGGAATCTGTCTTTCACCGTCTTTCATGTCAACAATTACTTTCCTCTTGTACATGCCATTTGAATCAAGTTCAAAACCATATATTTCTCCAATTTCTCCTTCCTTCTCAAAATCCTGTACGTCTGCCAAATCTTTTAACTCTGTTACTGGACATGCAACTGGTATGATTCTAGGCTTTGGACCAAGACCACTCATTTTTATAAACAAAAATAAAATTATTTAATTTCCAACACAACACTAAAATCATGCATAAGAACTGGTTTGTCATCCTGATTAGTTACAGATATACTCAGTGACTCAAAGAAACTAGAACCTAATTTCTTAAACTGCAAATTAGGAAATCTAACAACTACACTTTCACAATACGGAGCAGTTCCAGTTGGTAAGCATCTCAACAAAGTTGAAGGCTTTCCATTGTGAACATTCTCAGATGTGTTTAGTTCTTTCAAATAAACATTTAGCACTGTGTGTACTGACAAATTGACAGGACGTTTTCCAGTTATTTTTAGTTTTTTGGTCTTCATTGTTATAATACCAAACTTAAATTCATCTAAATCATCTGATCTATACCAATCTTCGTCAATATAAAATCCAAGTAAATATGCAAATCTGTCTGAAATCCTTAACCAATTTTGTGTTAGAAATTCTAATGTAACAAGTAGGTTAGCTGGATTTAAAGTTGCTTTAATTTTAAAATTACTTTGAAACCATTCAGCTATAGTACAAAAGTCATAATACCCGGGTGGTAAAGCTTCAGTCTTACCATCAAAAATTACTTTATTATATATGTCATCTTCTACATTAAAACATTTTACTGTGTAGAACATTTCATGGATAGCTACAGCCTTGCTACCATCACGATTATCAATCCCATTAGTTAACCACACTGGTTTGCTTGTGTCAAGATTTGTTAAGGTAATAAACATTTTTATTATCTCATATAAAAAAGGATGGAATTTAAATCACCAACCATTACCACAACAAACGCATTTCAATTTAATGTGAATGCCAAATATAATGTTGCACCTACTTATGAACAGAAAATAATTCAACTAAATCAACTCGACATAGCTGTGTCTGACGCAAGCGTACAAGATCTATTTCAAGTCAAAGTACCAAATCCGTTTGACCATTACCTAAACCCTCCAATAACAGACGACTCAACTGCAAGAAAGTGGTCTTTAAGTCCACTACAGATGTTTCAAAACCAACTCAACTTTGCAATACTATGCTCAACTACAGGCTGTGGTGTTTCATTCACAGACCATTTGAATCACTCAAACAAACTAATTAGATCTGTGTATCATTTCCATGTTTATTACCAGCTTAGACACATATTGTCAGAACTGCATACACCTCTACCCACTGAATCTAGTTTCAACAGGTATAACAACCCCATGGATATGAAAGCGTTTGAACGCATTTGTAATGAGTTTAACATCAGTACCAAGTATGACTTTACACAAAAACTTGATGATCACAATGGCATGGGTACATTGTATTATGCTATGAGTCACAGACAATACCCTCAAGATTATTACCCTGGTTACACTTCATTCTCATCAAAATCACAAGTCTGGATAGGATCAATAGAGCAGAAGCAGACTAACGCCTGGACCGCATTTATTTTAGATAAATCTGACGGGTTTACTCAAGCAGGAGTCGAGCGCGTCAATGAGTCTATCAGAACATATGTCTGGTGTTTACTAGGAGCACAATCACTAACAAAATCAAACATTTTGAATGGAAGTGGTAAATTTGAAGCACAAAAACAGTTTCTCGCTAATCTAGAAGATTCAATTAATTCAACAGTCGATCTCCCATCAAGCATACAACGCTATCAAGACGTACTCAGATATGCCAGATCAAAAGTTGACTTTGTAGTTGGCATCGGGTTATACATGTTACCATCTGACCTTCAACTCCAAATGGGTACAATAACAAATTATAATAATGAAATAATTGTTGCAGGTATTGGTCAAAAACTCGGTCTCAATCAATCTGTAAACTTAGGAGGAACAACCACACACGTTCAGTCATTAAAATCATTACAGACGGTAACACCCCCGGCCCCATCACCGGCACCCATACAACCAGTACAGTCAACACCAACCCCTGACACACATGAGTCAGAGAGAACTGCATTGGTAATAGGTCTAACAGGATTAGGGGTTTTACTTCTTTATCTGTTTCATTAAATAACCCACCATCAACCCTCCTACTGTAACCAAAAAGACCCACACATGTTCTGCCATAAACCCTACTGCCTTTGCCGCTGTACTAATCAGCCAACTGACAACCGTGCCAATTATGCCAGGCAAAGCGTCTATTGCTTTCAGAGCCAATTTCTTAAGCAAGTCTGATATGTGAGACAACTGTTTCTTTACCCATGACTGTAAGTCTTTTGGGTCTGTTGGTGGTGCTGGTGCCGGTGCTGGACCACCACCACTGCCGGAGACAGCCAACACAAAAGTACTGATAATAAATCCCAGAGCAGTAATTAAACTGGCAATAGTAATACCTTGTTCTCTGAAAAGTGTTTTTAGTCTCTCAGCCAGAGTAGTGTCTTCGTGAAGTATTTTCTGAATAGTTTCTCTAATTCTGTTAACTTGCGTTTTCAGCTTTTGCCTTCCAATGCTAATCACTTCTAATCGTCCTGATCTTTCTACCTGCAAATCATTTAATCTGTGTTGTATTCTTTCTTTCGTTTCTGTGTCAAGATTTCCATTGTCTGCTGTAGCCAGTTTCTCTTTTTCACGTTCTATGTGTTTATCAAGCTCTCCTAGTTTGGCAACATTGTTTACCATCTCACCTCTTATTGTCTGCAGTGATTTATCCAACCCTATAATCTCTCTCATTGACAAAGGTGGATTATCTATTGTTTTCAAAGCGTCATTTATTTGTCCTTCAGTAAATGAGGTTTCTTGTATCACTGTGTTTGCTATTTCTGGTAGGCTTGTTACTGGTGCCATTTCAATTTGTTGCCCTGTTGGCAACTTTGTTTGCGTGTCGTGAAGAACACTAACCAGTCTTGGCGTGACAGGAGACCCTCCAATTCCAAGTTGGCGTAAGGCACCAACACCACCTTCATTTTTTATTGTACTTAAAGCCCTAAACCTACTAGGGTCTTTTTTGTTAGTCAATAGTACTTTTCCTTTGTCAACAGTATTTAAATATAAATGACCCTTGCCATCAAGTTCAAACTGGTTAGGGTCTACGTTGTCTGGGCGGCCACCAACATGATCATAAAACGAGTTCACTTTGGTTTCTAAAAGTTCGTGACATAAACTGTAAATATTTCTTGTACCAGTCATATCTGCCATATCTGTCATATCTGTTGTATTACCAAAATCATACGTGTCATCCATTTCAAAATCTTCATGATTAAATCCTCCCGCTGCCATTGTTTTATTAATTTATTATTTTTTATTGTGCATAATAAAAATGACACAGTCTTACGGATCAAAGTTAGACCCATACAGAAAACTACGTGAGCCTCTGGGTGTTAAGGCCATTCGACAATCGATAGTCATCACGAACAATCCAAGTACCATAGACCAGAACCAAACACTTACAGTCAAGTTTCCAAACCTAGGTCCCAGTGACGTTATTGTTCCTGGCACTGCACGCCTAGCATTTAATATTGAACTATCATCAGACGCAGACGTAAACAGAACACTGGTTAACAATCTTGGCAGAGCAATTGTTAGAACTATTAAAGTAAAACTTGAAGGACAGGAAGTGTTTAGTCTTGACGACTCAGATGTATTTTACTGTTACAAAGACCTTTGGCTCACAAGAGAAGAACGAGAAGATCGTATTTATCAAGGCATACAGCCAGATAATGTTGGTAAACTTCGAATCAATGCTGGAGACAAAACAACTACTGGGGTACCAAAGGAAGTTATTATAGCAGAAACATATGGAACTAGATTTTACATTCCACTTGAGTTTGAAATCCTAACAGCTCATCTGCCTTATTATCAAGGGGCACTGAATGACCGTCTGAGCTTTGAACTAACTTTCAATGACTACTCCAAAGTTATTAAATCATCTGCCACAGATGCAACATACAAGATCTCTAACATTTCCTTGGAATATGAAATTGTCACACATATTGATCTAGCCAGACTCATTCAAAATCAGTATCAGTCAAGACTTCCAATTTATTATGACAGGGTGATTAGACATAGTTTAATACCCAAAGACAAGAGTGACCCAATGTGGAACGTAAACTTAAACACGCCTGCTAGGTCACTGAAAGGTATTCTTATTATGTTGTTTGTTGAACCAGCAGAACCATACAAACGGGATTCAGAAAAATTCTACAATCCTAAGATTACACACTTGTCCTGCACAATTGAAGGCCGTCCTAATCAAGTGTATGCTTCAGGAATGTTACCTTATCAACACTATGACGAAACCACAAAGTATTTTGCAGGAGGAAGGATTAGAGATAAACCTGCAAACATTGCGTGTAAAGATCTACATCTGTATGACGTTAGGATTGGACAATACCTTACAAACAAATACGCACTGTGGCTAGACCTTCGCAGTACAGACGACGATTATCTTCATGAGTCAGGACGAACTGTCGAGAATGGTAGTGATGGGATTACAATTCAGATACAAAAGAAGGTTGAAACTGCTGCAGCCATAAACATATATTTGTACCTGATATATGATGCACAACTCAATATTGCAGAAAGCAGACTGAGTGGACACATATATTAAAATTATATTGTGTATTAAAATGAACCGGAGCTTAATGACCCTTGACCCACACTGTGGCTTATTTGTTGGTGCCACAGGGTGTGGGAAAACTGAATTTGTTCTTAACCTATTACAAACAAGATACATCCATCACTTTGAAAACATTGTAATTTTTTGTCCTACGATCAAACACAACAAAGCTTATCACAACCATTTATTTATTTGGACCCCCACCCGGGTCTGCCCTGGGGGACTTGGGTGGGGTTAGGTATTTGTTAGTTCCCAGGGTCACCCTGGTCAGCCCCACAGGGTGGGTTTTTCTCTATTCTGGGGCATATGTTTCTGTCTACCCTTTGTCCATTCACCTGTATTTGCCTTTTTAAAACTCTCCCTACTGTCTGCACTGCCTGTAGCTCTTGATATTGGATGTGTGTTGCTAAATGGTCTTGGCTTTATTTAGGCCCCATGTGTTAGGTTTATTTAATGTGTTTGACCGGCTGGCGACATACATTCAATGTTCTGTTTAGTTGTTTTTTTTTTCACAAGCAGTGCAGGCACGTCCTGAGAAAGCCTTGTTGCTGTCGGGACGTTAAGCAATGTACAATCAATTATTTATTTGGACTGACAACAACATATACTTAGTTGACCCTGAGAAAAAACTGAATGACTACCTACAATATTTTTACAAGCAATTTGAAGGACAGTCAACATTGTTTATTGTTGATGACTGCTCAGCAGAGAAAGACATTGTCAAGAAGAGAAACACTCTAGCAGAACTTGCCTTCAGTGGCAGACATGCAAATGTTAGTGTATGGATTCTCACTCAGAAATATAATGCTGTACTGAAAGATTTTCGAGAACAGTTAAAGTTTATCTGTTTGTTTTACTGCAAGGACCGTGACAGCTTTGAAGACTGTCTCAGAGAGAATGATGTCATACCAAATAAGCATGAACGTGATGATGTAAAAAATAAACTGAAATCAACTAAGCATCTAAAGCTCATTTTAAAGACAGATCAGCCCACAGGGTATGAGTTAGTAAATTAATTTTTGTTTTTTAAAATAACAATATAAATGAACCCTGATGAAATCCTTCTATTGAATGATATCAATGCTGTAGAGAACAAAGACTTAGACTCTAAGAAACAGCGTCTTTTGTCTGTAATTGTCTCAGGCAAATCAAAGACTTATCTCGGGAAACAATACACAACAGAGGATATTGAATCTCTTACCTCTGACGAGCTAATCAAGCTTCATTCAAAATATGAAAACCACATCGCTTCACTAATGACTCGTGATTTGAGTCGATCTCTAGTATGCCTATACACAAAAGCAGTGAGTCACTTTCTACCTGTGGATAGTGACAGTCTTTCACACGACCTTGAAAGCAATCCTATTGTTTCAAGTTCAATTGGCAAATTAGCATGTGTCATGTTTTACAAGTTTGGAAATTACCTTGCACCTGTCGTAACCCTTCTTGTTACTGGGAGTCATATTGATTTCTCAAAAATAAATTTTACTGCAGAAGAAAATGGACGAAACCCAGACGACTCCACAACTGAACCCCGACCCTGTCTTGACACAGGTTCAAACTGTGACGAAGACTAAAAGTCCAGGCAGGGTTGAGGCTGGAAAAAGATTAGCTGAATATAATAGGCAAAAAAAATTACAGCTTCAAACACAAACAGAAAAGGCTCATGTGACTGACCAGGCGTCAGGATCGTCAGGACCGTCACTACCGTCAGGACTGACACTGACAGGACACCCTCATCAAAGTGAGAGACAAACAACTAAGTCTGACCCTGAAACAACAAAATATATAGTTGCCGGATTTGTTGTCGGATTTGGTTACGTAGGTTATCAATTATACAAAAAATACAAACCACAGACTCGTACAGTGACCAAAAAATCAGACACTCCAAAAACAAAACCAGAAGTCGCCACATTACCAGTAACATCCAAAGCCGTTGACCCATTTTATATGCAGTAAATAAAAATATTATTTTAATTTTTCTTGCCTAAGAAATGAATGACTCAAAGAACATGATGAACCTTGTCTATCACTCTGCCGTAATCAGTGGATTAGCAGTAGCTTATTCTATGCTGGGGAAAAGTCTACTCAAAATGAAATCAGCAGACTTGAGTAGACTCGATTTCGAAGACAGCGCTAAGCTAATTGTAGTTGTCACAGCGTCGATTGCGACAAAAGATTTTCTTGTCAAGCAAGGAATTATTCCTGAAAATGTTTCTATGTAAATAAAAATAATATGGCGACGATAGCTATTATGATTGGTGGGGCAGTTGTTAATGCCCTTGCATTCAGTGGCTCTAATTATCTCTTTTCTAAAATGGGTAGAGAGGAATCTGCAGAAGAAATGAAACGTCACAATGAAGCATCTGAGAAACTTGCTCAAGCCCAACAGGATTATGAGAAGCAAAGAATTGAGAAACTTGATTTCATCAATGAAAAACTCAGGCTTGAAGGCCACGCACAACATACGTTTTCAAATACAGACGAAGCAATCAGGGAATATTTTCTTGTCACAGGTGAAGACATGTCTATCCCTAAACCAAAACTAAGTGACTATTACAAACCAAGCACACAACAAAGAAACGGGGAGATAATCTTTGTTCTAGTGGGAATGACATTTGTTTATTTTACAGGAGTTTTCATTGCTAGAAAAAATGGCAGCCGAAAATAAACTATCAAAAATATATTACTCTCCATCAGGCTATTGGAAAGGAGCAACAGCTATTGAAAAATTACATGCCGCTGTGGGCGGAGATATAACACTCAATCAAGTCAAACAATGGTTACAGAGACAAGCAATTTGGCAGATATATCTCCCTGCTCCAAGAAAGATATCTAGACCTCATTTTGAGAACACTACCCCAAATGACACACACCAAATGGACCTCCTGTTCTTACCACATGACACAATAAGAAAGAAACGATACAAGTATGCATTAACTGTCGTAGACATTGCTTCAAGGTATAAAGACGCTGAACCCATATCTGACAAAACAGCCAGTACAGTTGCTACTGCTTTATCTAGTATCTATAAAAGAGGCCCTTTAAGATACCCCAGACTTGTACAAGTTGATGATGGATCTGAATTCAAAGGTGCTGTTAATCAGTTATTTGCTAAGCATGGTGTACTGGTCAGACGAGGCATTCCAGGTGTACACAGATCACAGGCAATTGTAGAGAACTTTAACAAGCAATTATCAAAAAGACTTTTCAGTTACCAGTATTCTAAGGAACTCATGCATGACACCCGGAACACTGAGTGGGTTAAGAGATTACCACATGTGATAAAAGCAATGAACAATGAAGGACACCCAAAACCTGCTGACGCTATTAAATTGAAAACAATTACAGAACCAAAAACAGGACCAACCCCAACCCCAACCCCGGCACCCGACACAAGCTTGTTTACTAAACAGGTGAGATATTTATATCAGCCAGGGGAGGCTGAGAACGACGACAGACGCAGGGCAACAGACCCTATCTGGTCAACGTCTGTACACAATATAAAAAAAATAGTCCCCGGTCCAGACGCAACAATATATTATCTGTATGACCCTGCACCCCAAAGGGCATTTGTCAGAGAAGAATTACAGATTATTCCCCCAGACACCGTTACTCATTTCAGTAACTAACTCATCAATTAATTCATCAACCAGTTCATCACAAATGTCTTCAGATAACTTGAGCCTGTAATGACCTGGTGCATAAGCTTTTTCCTTACTGTGAAACACTCTTTTCGTGTCTCCAACTGCAAGTGACTTCTTATGTGTTTGGATCATTTCAAGATTGTGTTTGTTTGATCTCAATGACTTGTTTGGATAATCAGGCATTAATGCACCGTCTAACACTTGCTTGTAATGTTCATGACGTATGTCTTTATTTTTTATTGCTGTTTTTTTAATTCCTTTGGCTTTCGACTGACTTCCCTTTTGGTGCAGTATAGAATACATTTTTGATCTCAGTCCAACGTACTCAACTATTGGCACACCATTTAGTTCATCCTTAAACTTACCAGGCACTTTTTTGTTTTGTGTGCTGAACAGTGGATGGTCTTTAGGGTAATCAGACGTGTCATACATGTGTAGTTCTGTTTTCATGTCTTCATAAAAGTCTTCAGTACACACGTCAATGATCATAGAGTCAGTGTCAGTGTATAGCAGACGACACTCAGGGTATTTTGGTTTGAAGTAATCATAATAAAATTCAAGCATCAACAGTTTTGACAACTCAAGAATTGCCATACCAATGAATACTGGCTTGTCCAGTTTAACAATCTTTTTTTTTGAGTGACACAGCATACAATGATGAATGAAACTCTTTATACCCTGTATACTGTGGCTTACCTGTAAGTTTAATTGCACCCAATTCAGTTGTGACCAGTCTCACATCTTTTCTGTGATGAGGATTTTCCATAGTCTTGCCAAAACAGGCATTGTTCATAAGCTTAAAGAAGTCTTTGTCAAATGCAGTGTTGCCGTCTCTGGCACGAAGGGTTGTGTTCTTCATTATGTAATCTTTCATGAAAGCACTCTGATCAAATTGAATTCCTCTGTGAACTTTCTTTAGTACTAACCCGTGTCTGATGTAAAACTGCAGCAAGCGGTAGTGACAAACGTAATTAAATTTGTCATATAAATTTGGCACAAGTTTAGTGTCTTCTTTTTTTCCTGTCATACTCATTTTCTCAACAGCTAAGGGATAATCATTGTGGTAATCGTGTAGGTGGTGTGGATACTCCAGGTCGACTTCAAAGATCCAACCCTTCGGATCGTTTCGGTCAAGAGTCATAATATAGTTTGTTAACCCTGACTCTGTTACATCATACTGTGACAAATCATACAGACAAAAGTTTTTCAAGGGCAATAACTCACACATTGCCCAGCCATACAAATTATTAGCGTCCAAGTACGTAATGAATGACCTTGACCCCGGGCTTGAGGGGTCAAAGGTGTCCAGATATTTATTGTTGGCTCTGGCATAGTTGTTCGCTGCAATACTAATCCCACCCCTCAATCCACGTTCCACCATTTCACCCATCGTACGATCAGACAACAGGTCTATAGATATCTTACTGGATTTCAAAAATGCATCCCATGTCATGCCAGGACTAGTTATGTAACAAGCAGGGTCAAGTCTGTAGTGCAACAAACCCTTCTCACGGTAACTTTCAAATACGTCTGCTAGCAAACAAACGTCAGCTTTCAAGTACTGGTCATGATAGTCACCAATCGTCTGACACCCCAACTTCCCCCACGCATCAAGTGCATGTTGATATTCAGAGTCAGAAATACCTTTTCCAGTTAGTGTAGAATAAAATTTCTCTTTTGGTGGCAGTCTTGTTTCCTCAAACACAACCCAGTGATCAATGTACTCATACGGATAGACACCTTTCTTAATCAAGTCTGGTTCAAAATATTTACTTGTTATTGGATACTCAGTCAGTCCTTCTGCAAGACTAGCAAGACCTAAAGACAAATGTTGCATGGAGTCATAAAATGCTAATTTATCTAACCTAAAAGTCAAGTATTTCTCAGTTGTCTGGGCAATACAACTAATGTTTTTGTACGACTCGTCTACAGCCTGCATGATAATGTGTGAATCATACCCTTTGAGATTGTGGAAAAAGATTGGTAACTTGTATGTCTTAGGATCTGTTTTTAATAACAAGTTACAATTGTTATGTGCAGCACCTCTGTAACGTCCAGTTATGTGATCGTGGTCACGAACTTTATCATCCTGGAGGGGTTGTTCACAAATCCAACACGTCTCAGCTGTATCAAATTTCAGTTTGTCTTCTTCTGTCATCACCAAAGGCATCTGACATGTTGTGAGATAATGTACTACCTGACTATACAGATGTCTCATTTCTGTTAAAAACAAACATGCTGCATTTTCACCCCTGTAGATAACAGGCTCTGAATGAAGACCATCTGACCTAACAATAATGTATCCAAAAGAACACACCACTTGGTCACTCAATTTTATAGTCTTTGGTAATGACTCTGGAACAGGACCGTCATACGGAACAACTAATGATTCAAAATCAGCATACACTACAAACGGCAACTTTTGCTGATTCCCATAGTTCTTAAAATACACTTGACTACCAGGATCTGGGTACTTAAGTACAGTTTGTATGTCATCAGCTGACCTGCAGTGTAAAACATGTTTGTGTGCTACGTTTATGGAGGAAAATCTTTGTAAACATCTTTTACACACTTCCTGTTTGCCATTGTGTTTTGTTGTATGTCCGTGAATTAGACGTGACATATTCCTGATAATTGTGTAGTGAAAGTTATTGTCATCACCGATTAGCAACATGTCAACATGTTTATCTTCTGACTGACCGTAGGTTGGAGCCAGAGGTGATACTCTAATTGGCTGTAACTTGTTCTCAGACACATTATCCCACACAAACACATTCACGGATATACCAGGATTTAGTTTTTCAAACAAGTCTATGTCCTCTATTTTAACAGGGAACTCAATGCCACTGAAGTTGAGTTCGTTTACAAATTTGGTGTAGTTAGATACACGTTCAGGTTTTGCTTTCACAAAGTGTAGTTTAGCAAGCACACACCACATGAAACAATAGTTGTCATTGTTCTGTATGTTAACTATTGCCTTTTTGTTCGAAACTTCTGTTGGCAGTGGCAACCATGATTTACCTAGTATAGGATGATACCTTGACTGCTTTAATTGTAGTTCATGTACATGCCCTTCGTGCCAACCAGACCCCTTCATCTTTGCACTGTCAATTGCCTGTAGAAAGTCTGGTAATAGTCTGTCTCTAAACACGTTCTCTACCTCCGGTTCTCTTCTTGTGTTAACTGTGTTTTGTCTTGTTGATATATACGATACAATTACCTCACCGTCCACCCTAGTGAATTCGATTTTAGCAACAATCTGAATCTTCACACTGCCTGTAAGGAGATTTTGTTGTATGACAGAAAAAGAGTTTTCTATTGATTGATAGACATTATTAGTATTGCTTATAGGCAAGTTTGTTGTGTGAAACACATTTCTTAAACCAGGTGAGCCAGGGCTTTGAGCATTGTCCATCATTTTTATTTGACCGACAAAATAATAAAATAAAAAAAATTACCATTGTCACACCATATGTAATACTGTATTATCTGTAGTTATGATAAACAAGTCAACTACTTTTCTGGTGTTTGTCCTGCAGGTGCAAAATTACTTTATTGAACGTAACACTTTCAATATAACAATGTAGTTTTCTTATTTGATTAAATATGTCATTACACAGTACCTCAAACCAACGCAAGTGGCCACTGTTAGCATTATAAACTTTAAAAGCATTTGTCTTAAGATCAACAGTCTCATAATCATAACGTGGTAATCCATCTGAATATTCCAGAGTAACATTATATGTCGTGTATATTTTTATTGTCGGTGTTGAGAGTTTAAAGCTGGGTTCAAACACACGTGTTTTTAAGTCAGTAAAGTGCATAACATCTTTGAAGCATTCTGTAACATCAAACACTTGGGTTTGTCTGTCTGTCATTTTTATTAGACAAACAAAAGAATAATTGTTATCAAGCAAAATCATGTTTTCTAGGAAATTACACTGAATAGTAATTTTATACGTTTGCACCAATCAGCTATGTTGTCAGTAACGTTTTACATTTACACTGTGTTACTGCTTCTATGTAAGCTAAATGGATTTAGATTCAAACCACAGACACACTCACTCAGGTATAAAACTCTATGTATTTCCTAGTCAATGACATAAGGGGCATAAACACTTGAAAGATTTAACCACTGTACAGAGTTGTCTCCCATAGACTATATGTTGCATACCCAAGTTGGTAGACAACTGCGTCACTGATTTGTGAGTGAGTATTCATTGAGGATATCCTGTTTATGTGTAGCAAGGATAATGATTTCAGGTATGTTCATTTTGTAGTCTTAGCTCAGTGACATGTCTATTTATGTGTGTGTGTGTGTGTGTGTGTGTGTGTGTGTGTGTGTGTGTGTCAT
Organism: Semisulcospira habei; assembly: GCA_036245525.1. Classification (NCBI taxonomy): domain Eukaryota; kingdom Metazoa; phylum Mollusca; class Gastropoda; family Semisulcospiridae; genus Semisulcospira; species Semisulcospira habei. Next base: position 230,532,429 of record BTPG01000003.1, read on the forward strand.
TGGATTATGCAGAGATTCAAAAATCTTTACAGTTGACTCAAACCCGATTAAAAACAGTGGCTCTTGAGAATCTCGCCATGCTCATAAGAATCTGTGATCGAGTGGGCTACATGTGAGAACATGTTCTGTGTGTTTGTGTATACATGTTCTGTGTGTTTGTGTGTGTGTGTGTGTGTGTCAGTGCGTGTGTCAGTGCGTGTGTTTGTCTGTGTGTCAGTGTGTGTGTGTGTGTGTGTGTGAGAGAGAGAGAGAGAGAGAGAGATTGTGTGTGTGTGTGTGTGTGAGAGAGAGAGAGAGAGAGAGAGAGAGAGAGACCACCGTTTGATTTCACAAACCAGACATGAGTCCATAACCACTTGTACAAAATCACCCCTTCTTTGAAATCACGATGTTTCCCTGTTGACTTTTGACATCACTTAGTGATTTAAAAGGCTGTATTTATAAAAGGCTTTTGACGGCTGAGAGCTTTTCAATTCAGTCCCGTTGCGGCTTGTGCCCGAATTGAAAAGAAATGGAATGCCACCGCTATTGAAAAGCGCCGCTATTGAAAAGCGCGGTGTGAGGGCAACACAAAAGGCGATCAACCGTGACACTAGCCGGCAGCTCAGGCTTACGGTACAATTATACTGACTGAGTGTCTGTAAGTGTGTCTGTTTGTTTATGCATCTGTTTGTTTGTGTGTGTGTCTGTTTGTGTGTATTCATGTGTGTGTTTGTGTGTGTGTTCATGTATTCATGTGTGTTTGTGTGTGTGTGTTCATGTATGCATGTGTGTTTGTGTGTGTGTTCATGTATGCATGTGTGTTTGTGTGTGTGTGTAATAGCACACACATCTATACTGACTTTAAAATCAGGCCTCTCTCTGTTTAAAGTGGCTATGAGACATGTATTTATGGTAAAATGAGTCATTCATGTTACCTACAGACGGTACCAAGGGTAACAACACAAACATTAGTAAGCAGACGACAGGTCTATTCAGCCAAACAAAAGAGCGACGACATTATCGCTTAAAAATTATGTCGTAAATAATATTCATAAATCTTGGGGCCCTGGTGAGCTCGGCAGAAATATTCAAACTGAATATATAATCTATGTGTTGCTCGCGGCAAATGATCACATTCAAATCCCTCAGTCTACTCATAATGTGCGTCCTAAGAGTACAGCTGACTGAAACGTTGTACAACGGAAGTCAAGCCTGGAGTCTTGGCGGCTCTTGAGGATCTGTTGTTTATGTACTCAGTCGGGTGTCTGTATAAAGCAGCTATTTTCAGCTTGAAAGCGTAGTAACAGACTAAAGATATACACCACCCACGGGCGCGTGAACAACGGCTGGTGGGTTTGAATGGCTCGCGTAAGGCATGTTTAGTCAGTTATGCACCCAAAAGAAATATCTTACAATCTGTGTGTGTGTGTGTCTTGTATGTTTGCGTCCGTGTCTGTCTGTAGTTATATGTGTCTGAGTGTGTCCGTGCGTGCGCGTGTATGTGCGTGAGTGCGTGTGTCTGAGTGTGTCTGTGCGTGCGCGTGCGTGAGTGCGCGTGCGTGCGTGCGCGTGCGTGTGTGTGTGTGTAAGATATCACTTGTTAGTTTTCCAACTGGCTGTTTTTAGTGCAGAGTATGACCTCCGTTTTGATTTCTCGGGAACCAGTCATAAGTATATATGAAGTCGACTTCACAAAGCCTTAGGCTTATTCATAGAGTGTCAGGTCTCGTGGCGCGCTACTGTGTCAGCGCGTAGCAACGATAAGGCAACACAGGTGAGCTGGCTTGCAACGCGTCGTGTCCTGCCTAGAGTACTGGCGACGGGCCGCCTGTGTTTACGTATATAGTGGCATTGCGACATCGGTCATATGTGCTAATTAAGAGAGATATAAATACTGATTGGATTGAAGTATTATTAACACAATGACTGAGTTAACCCCTTAAGTATTATTTTTGATTTTCATAAAAATGTGGCTGTTTAAATAATAATGATTTAGGGGTAACTTCCAATAGTATTTACTCTGTGCGGGAGACATGGAAAATGAAGGGTCAAAAACTTATAATCAAGGGGGTTAACTCAGTCATTGTGTTAATGCTGGTTCAGACCACTCAGTATTTATATCTCTACCGGACCAAGTTTCGGGTGATCACACGACCTAAACAATCCGTGCCAAAATACATGACAAACAGAACAAACTTAAACCGGACCAAGTTTCGGGTGATCACACGACCTAAACAATCCGTGCCAAAATACATGACAAACAGAACAAACTTAAACCGGACCAAGTTTTGGGTGATCACACGAATGTAAAAAAATCCGTGCCAAAATACATGACAAACAGAACAAACTTAAACCGGACAAAGTTTCGGGTGATCACACGACTGAGTTCTCTCGGACTTAGTGTCCAGCTAAGTTGATGACACGACCCACAAACATAACCAGAGTTAAATCACTTGTTGCGGGCCAGCCAACCCACCAACAGAGATGGGTTAGCGACTTGTCCCGATACAGTAGTCGGGGAGTTGACACGGGACCGCATACTTGTGGATAGGAAAAACGATTTCCGCGCATTTTGCCTTTTAATATATAGGACAGTTTGGGCGTTGTTAGGTTCGTGACTTTTACTCTGCTGGGATATATCGTTAGATGTTACTACGCCGATCCTGGGCATTGCACTGGCTGCCCCTGAAATTCCGCTGCCAGTACAAAATTGCAATGTTCGCCTATAGGCATTTTGACGGATCTCTCCCACCGTACCTTTCTGCCAAGCTGTTTGTTTATCAGCCATTACGTACCCTCCGTTCCTCCAGTGAAAAAAAATCCCGAAGCTTAACATGAAAACTGTCGAGGAGCGTTCTTTCACCTTTTTGGCCCCAAGTGTGTGGAAGTCGCTGCCGATGGAAATGCGGAATCTGCCCACGTTGTCACAGTTCAAAGCTCACTTAAAGACTTTTCTTTTCTGTCTGGAATTTAACGTTTAGCTCACCTTTAGCTAGCTGTTGACTGACTGCCTTTTATTCTGATTCTAGAAGGAAGTGGATGTAAGGTGCTGGGAGGGGATGGGGTGGGTTAAAGTAGTGTATAATTGTGCGTGTGTCTGAGAGAGTGTGTGCTGTTGTGCATGCGCAGTGAGTCCAGTGTTTTCCTGGAGAACAGCGCTATCCAAGAACTATTTATTATTATTATTATTATTATTATTTATGAAACCCATTTGTATACACGCCCCCCCCCCCCCCCAAAAAAAAAAAAAAAAAAAAGGATAAAGGTGCACGACTCAAAGAGCAACACACGACTCAGACGCTTGATCTTTGGGGGAAAAAAGTATGTATTCCAGAAATATTAGTACATTATGCGAATGTAACTACTATCTTGAAAAAAATTGTGCATGTGTAGGTACGTGTGGATGAGAGAAATGTTATTGGAATTCACTGCCGAGGAGGCTGCTGCTTGTACAAGGCCATTTCATGTCACGAGTGCGTGTGTTTGTATGTGTGTGTGTGTGTTTTGGGGAGACTGTGTATAGATTGACATGTGCAGAGAACACGAGAGAGAGCTGAATAGAGATTTCTAAGCCATCCTTATTAATTGTCTTAAGATACATAGTCAAAAAATATATCTTTTTTTAATATTAGTCTAGTAAGTAAAAATCAAATGCCTGTTTCTTATTCAAGCGTTATTTATAGCTGGGTTGGGTTCCTTTCATATGGGCTGGCCCATTTTAACTTCAATAGCCTTGATTTCAATAGCCTTGCGTGGACACAGCTGTACTTTCCCCATGCATCTGACTTGACATGATGAAACTTGTCCTGTTGAGTGAAACACGCATGTGTCATTGGCCTCTGTCAGGTTTTCAAACAAGGCAGGTGAACCATCTTCTTTTACATCAGACCCCTCTCTGCAAGTCAGACTCATGGGGGGGGGGGGGGGGGGGGTTGACTGTTAATTCTTAATTTCTAAAGACAAGCCTAGCTGGGACAGACCAAACCGGTTTTTAACTGCGCAGTTTACTGAAGAGCGTGGCGTCTCTACCCGCTGATAACCAACACTTTACAGTGTACTGTCAGTCTTTCGAGAAATCGCTATTACGCGGGATCGGTCTTGTGCTTGTGAAATGTTTTGCTTCAGGGTTATAAATAGTGTTACAAGGGTTATAGTGAAGATTTATACCAATCTGAAACTAAAGATAAGTGCATGCATTTTGTTTTATTTTTATTTTTCATTATAAAATGAATCAAGATGAATTACTATTATTTTCTAAGTGATATCTGTTCTGTTGAGAATAAACCGTTAGAGTCAATTAAACAACGTCTTCTCACTGTAGTTGTTTCCAGCAAATCAAAAGCATATCATGGAAAACTGTATACCCCAGAAGAAATCAAAATGCTCACCACTAATAAGGTAATTAAACTGTATGCTAAATATGACAATCACATTGGTTTACTAATGACCCGTGACTTAAGTCAATCTCTCCTGTGTCTGTACACAAAAACAGTCTCTTCCTACCTGTCTATACTGACAGTCTATCGCGTGACCTTGAAAGCAATCCGATTGTTTCAAGTTCAATCAGCAAACTCTCTCTTGGCTTGACTTAGCGAACAAAGATTCTATAAGGGTTGTCCACGATGTCTGCAGGCATGCTCATGACTGTGGAGGCCGATCCGGGACAGGCAGGTTCGACCGCAGTGGCTGCAGGGGAAGGTCTGGCCAGGATTCTGAGTTGCGGCATCTCTGTTTTTTCTTCTGAGCCGCTTGTCTTTAAGGCTAGCTCTGCGAGAGTCCTCAAAGGAGACAGCTGCCTTGTAAATGGTGGAGCGCCAGGTGTCACGATCTGCAGCAAGGGAAGACCACTGGCAGTAGTCGATTTGGCAGGCACTAAGTGACTTCTTGAGACAGTCCTTGTATCTCTTCTTTGGTGCCCCTCTGTCTCTGTGTCCAGTGGCGAGCTCACCGAACAGGGTGATCTTGGGTAGGCGATGATCCTTCATCCTGGAGACGTGCCCAGCCCAGCGGAGCTGTGTCCGCAGCAGCAAAGCCTCGATGCTCACAGTTTCTGCCTGTTCAAGGACCTCGACGTTTGTGACATAGTCACTCCAGTGAATGCCCAGGATTGTACGCAGGCAGCGCTGGTGGAAGCGTTTGAGGAGTCGTAGTTGGCTGCAGTAGAGGGCCCAGGACTCGGAACCATACAGCAGGGTGGTGAGAACGACAGCTCTAAACACGCTGATCTTGGTGCCTGTTTTCAGCTGTTGATTGTGCCACACCCGCTTGTATAGAAGCCCGAAAGCGCTGTTTGCTTTTGCCAGCCTGATGTCCAGCTCCTTGTCCAGGTTAGCATCTGACGTGATGATGCAGCCAAGGTAGGTAAACTGGTGCACTGACTTCAGTTCAGACTCGCCGATGGTGATGTGGGGAGGGTGATGATATACCTTGGGTGCTGGCTGATGGAGGACCTCTGTCTTTTTCAGACTGACCTCGAGTCCAAAGAGCTGGGCAGTGTCTGCGAAGCAGGATGTGATGCGCTGCAGGGCTCTCTCTGTGTGTGCAACGAGGGCAGCGTCGTCAGCAAAGAGCAGCTCACAAATCAGTTGGTCTAGGGTTTTGGTGTGGGCCTGCCGTCGTCTGAGGTTGAACAGGCTGCCATCCAGACGATACCTGATGTACACTGCATCGTCATCGTCGAGGTCCACTGTGGCCTGCTACAACATCATGCTAAAAAAGATGGTGAAGAGGGTCGGTGCCAGCACACAGCCCTGCTTCACACCGTTGAGAATGGGGAATGGGTCTGAGAGGTCACTGTTGAGTCTGACCTGGCCTTGTTGGTCCTCGTGTAGCTGGACGATCATGCTGAGGAACTTTGGGGGACAGCCAAGTCGCTCCAGGATCTGCCACATGCCTTGCCTGCTCACAGTGTCGAACGCTTTTGTTAGGTCGACAAACGTTACGTACAGCCCTTTGTTCTGCTCACGGCACTTCTCCTGAAGCTGTCTCAGCACAAAGACCATGTCGGTGGTGCTCCTGTTGGCTCTGAATCCACACTGGCCCTCTGGGAGGTGATCTTCTGCAATGGCAGGTACCAGCCGATTCAGGAGCAGCCTTGCAAGAATTTTCCCGGCAATGGACAGCAGGGTAATTCCACGGTAGTTGGAGCAGGCAGACTTCTCTCCTTTGTTCTTGTACAGGGTGATGACGACTGCAATGTACAATCAATCAATCAATGCATCGCGGAGATCTTTTGGTAGTGTTTCTTCCTCCCAGCAGCAGAGAAAGAGGTCATGGAGCTTGTTGTGCAGTGATGAGCCTCCATGTTTCCAGATCTCTGGTGGGATACCGTCAAGGCCTGCTGCTTTGCCACTCTTGAACTGGTGGATGGCTGTGAGGGTCTCTTCAGCAGTGGGCAGTTCGTCCAATTCAACCTTTACTGGGAGGTGTGGAATTTGGAGGATGACTGCTTCTTGAACAGTGCGCTCAGCGCTGAAGAGGTCCTGAAAGTATTCCGACCAGCGGTTCAAGATGGAGTTATTATCTGTGAGGAGTGCCAGTTTATCAGCGCTTCGCAGGGGGCTTTGTATCAGGTGCCTGGGGCCATACACTGCTTTCAGTGCTTTGTAGAAGCCCCTGTAGTCACCGTTGTCAGCGCAAAGCTGGGTTCTCTGTGCGAGTCTGGTCCACCACTCGTTCTGGAGATCTCTGAGCTTGCGCTGGAGACTGCTGCAGACCAGGCGGAAGGCAGACTTCTTCACAGGGCAGGAAGGCTGGGCTAGGTGGGCCTGATGGGCAGCTCTTTTTTATTTTTTTGCTAGGAGTTCCTGGGTCTCTACCTTTTTTCATCAAACCAGTCTTTGTTCCTCTTTCTAGCGAAACCCAAGACTTCTGCAGAGGATTTTGTGATAGCAGTTTTCAGCTGTTCCCAGAGTGTTTCAGGGGAGGGGTCTGCTGGGTCAGCTGTGTCTGTGAGCCTGCGCTGTAAATCTGTCTGAAGGGCAGCTTTTATGTCATCACGTTGAAGGCTGGCAACATCAAGCTTTTTCTTAGGGGGCCCCCCTTTCTTGGGTTTTGGCTTGAAGTGGAGCCTGAGTTTGCAGCAGACAAGGCGGTGGTCAGTGTGGCACTCTGCGCTGGGCATCACTCTGGTGAGGAGGACATCACTGCGGTCCCTCTGACGCACTAGGACATAGTCGATAAGGTGCCAGTGTTTGGAGCGAGGATGCATCCAGGTGGTCTTTCGGCTGTTATTTTGCTGGAAAGTAGTGTTGGTGATGACAAGCTGCTGCTCTGCACATAACTCCAACAGTAGGAGGCCATTGTCATTGCAGTTCCTGACGCCATGCTTACCGAGGACTCCTTTCCAGGCTTCAGAGTCTTGGCCCACTCTGGCATTGAAGTCGCCAAGGATTATGACTTTGTTGTCTGCAGGGGTGCTCTGTAGGAGGCTGCGCAGGTCAGTGTAGAACTTGTCCTTTTCTGCAGGCTCTGCCAGGAGGGTTGGGGAGTACACACTGAGAAGGGTGACGTGTTGCTGGTGTCTCAGTGGGAGGCACATGGACATGATGCAGTCTGAGTGACCGGTTGGTAGGTTTTCCAGCTTAGTCGCAATGGAGGTCTTGACCATGAAACCCACGCCTGAGAGCCGTCTTTCTGATGCAGACTTGCCTGACCAGTAGAGGGCGTAGCCAGCGCCAAGTTCTTGGAGACTGCCTTCATCCGGGAGGCGTACTTCGCTGAGCGCAGCGATGTCGATGTTTAACCTCCGCAATTCATGGGCAATGAGGGCAGAGCGACGTTCAGGGCGACCGCTGTCTGCTGTGTCAAGCATGGTTCGGATGTTCCAGCATGCTGCGTTGAGTCCGGTCGTGGTCATCATTAGAGTAAATCCGTTGTTTTTACTTGTTTTCTGACAGCAGGAGAAGAACCAGACGACCCCCCAATCGATCTTGACACAGATTCAAATGGTAACTAAGGCTAAAAGCCCAGGAAGGGTTGAGGCGAGAAAAAGAGTAGCTGAGTTTAACAGACAGAAAAAAATACAACTGCAGGTGTTAACAGTAACTGACCCACAACCACCACCGTCAACACCACCCTCACCACCACAACAAAGTGAGAGACTAACAACTGAGCATGCCACACAACAGCCTAAACCGGTAATAACGAAATACTTTGTTGGTGGACTTGTTGTAGGATTTGGTTACGTAGGTTACAAGCTATGGAAAAAATACAAGCCACAAACTCGAACGGTGTCTTAAAAAACCAGAAGCTCAAATACCAATGCTAAAAGTCTCCGCATTATCTGCAGCACCAAAAGCTTATGATCCATTTTTGAATAAATTTATTATTTGAATTTTTGTGGCATAAGAAAATAAGCGATGCAAAGAACATAATAAACCTTGTTTATCACTCTGCCATTCTAAGTGGACTAGCGTTCACCTACACAATGTTTTTTGCTAGTGCAGAGTCTTCTCAAAATGCATTCTGCAGACCTGGGTAAACTAGACTTTGAGGACAGTGCTAAGCTAGTGTCAAAGCGTCGATTGCTACAAAAGACTTTCTTGTTAAGCAGGAATTATTCCAGAAAGTGTATCTATGTAAATAAAAAATATGGCAACATTAGCTGTTATCATTGGCGGTGCTGTTGTTAATGCACTTGCTTTCAGTGGATCAAATTACCTCTTTTCAAAAGTTAGTAAAGAAGAGAGTGCAGATGAAATGAGACAACACAATGAAGCATCTGAAAAACTGGCCCAAGGGGAGCAGGATTATGAGGGAAAAAAATAGAGAAACTTGAAACTTGATTTTATCAATGAAAAACTCAGGCTGGAAGGTCACGTACAGCATACATTTTCAAATGTTGATGACGCTATCAAAGAATACTACCTTGTTACCAATGAAGGCGTGAGCATACAAAAACCAAAACTTAGTGACTACTACCAACCCAGCCCACAACAAAGAAATGGAGAAATAATCTTTGTTCTTGTAGGCATGACATTTGTTTATTTCACAGGAGTTTTTCATGCTAAAGAAATGGCAAGCACTGACGCTAAACTATCAAAAATATATTACTCCTCGATTGGCTACTGGAAAGGAAAAACCTGCAATAGAAAAATAGTCTGCTGCTGTAGGCGAAGCCGTTATGCTCGAGCAAGTAAAGCAGTGGCTACAGAGGCAAGCTATTTGGCAAATATATTTACCCACTCCAAAAAGAATAATAAGACTACACTTTGAGAACACCACCCCTAATGACACACACAAAATGGATCTCCTGTTTCTTCCGCATGACACTAGTAGAAAAAAGCGGTACAAGTATGTGCTGACTGTTGTCGATGTTGCGTCCTGATTCAAAGATGCTGAACCTATAACTGAGAAAAATGCTAGTAGCGTAGCTGCAGCATTATCATTGATATATAGTCGTAGTCGTCTGAAATACCCTAGGCTTGTGCAAGTCGATGACGGAAGTGAATTCAAAGGTGCAGTTAATCAATTATTTGCTGAGCATGGCATGCTAGTACAATGCGGCACACTAGGCATGCACAGATCACAGGCAATTGTTGAAAACTTTAACAAACAATTATCGGAGAGACTTTTCATTTATCAGTATTCTAAGGAACTCATGCATGCATGGGTTAAGAGATTACCATCTGTTGTAAAAGCAATGAATAATGACGGTCACCTCAAACCTGCTGATGCTATTAAATTAAAAACAATACCGCCACCATCAGGGCTAAAAACAAAACAAACACCACAAGCGTCTGACACAAGTTTGTTTATGAAACGGGTAAGATATCTGTATCAATCCGGTGAAGCAGAAAATGATGTAAAACATAGGGCAACTGATCCAATCTGGTCTACAGCTGTTCATAATATAAAACAATAACCCAGGGACTTATTATCTATATGAGCCTGCCCATCAGAGGGCATTTGTCAGAGAAGAATTACACATTATTCCACCAGACACTGTTACGCATTTTTAACCATTTCATCAATCAGTTTGTCAACTAATTCATCAGCTGTTTATTCAGATAACTTAAGTTGGTAATCCCCAGGTGCATAAACCATTTCTTTACTGCGAAACATGTGTTTTGTGTCTTCATCTGCAAGTGACTTCTTGTGTGTAGTGATCATTTCAAGATTATGTTTATTTGACCTCCGTGTCTTGTTCGGATAATCAGGCATTAGTTCTCCATCTAAAACTTGCTGATAGTGTTTATGATGAATATCTTTATTTTTATCTGTGTTTTTTTAATACCTTTTGTTTTGGACTAACTGCCTTTCTGGTGCAGTATGGAATACATTTTTGACCTCAGTCCAACATACTCAACTATTGGCACTCCATTCAGTTCATCTTTAAACTTCCCAGGCACTTTTTGTGTGTGCTCTGCAGCAGGTGATCCTTAGGATAATCAGACGTGTCATATATTTGCAGCTGTGTTTTCATGTCTTCATAAAAGTCTTCAGTAGGCACGTCTATGATCATAGAGTCTGTGTCAGTGTATAACAGCCAACATTTAGGATATTTCGGTTTAAAATAATCATAGTAGAATACAAGCATCAACAGCTTTCCATACCAATAAATAATAATAATAGTAATTACGGTATTTATAATGTGCTTATCTTATAATAATTATAACTCTAAGCGCGCACTCACAACTCACGCACGCATGCGCATTGTTTAGACGACGACTCACGTACCACAAATAGTGAATCCCCACCCGGGTCTGCCCTGGGGGACTTGGGTGGGGTTAGGTACTTTTTAGTTCCCAGGGTCACCCTGGTCAGCCCCACAGGGTGGGTTTCCTTTCTATTCTGGGGCATGTGTTTCTGTCTACCCTTGGTCCATTCACCTGTATTTGTCTTTTTAACACTCTCCCTACTGTCTGCGCTGCCTGTAGCTCTTGATATTGGATCCCCCACCCGGGTCTGCCCTGGGGGACTTGCGTGGGGTTAGGTACTTTTTAGTTCCCAGGGTCACCCTGGTCAGCCCCACAGGGTGAGTTTTTCTCTTTATTCTGGGGCATGTGTTTCTGTCTACCCGAGGTCCATTCACCTGTATTTGCCTTTTTAAAACTCTCCCTACTGTCTGCACTGCCTGTAGCTCTTGATATTGGATGTGTGTTGCTAAATGGTCTTAGCTTTATTTAGGCCCCATGTGTTAGGTTTATTTAATGTATTTGACCGGCTGGCGACATACATTCAATGTTCTGTTTAGTTGTTTTTTTCACAAGCAGTGCAGGCACGTCCTGAGAAAGCCTTGTTGCTGTCGGGACGTTAAGCAATGTACAATCAATCAATCTTGATATTGGATGTGTGTTGCTAAATGGTCTTAGCTTTATTTAGGCCCCATGATGTAGGTTTATTTAACGTATTTGACCGGCTGGCGACATACATTCAATTTTCTGTTTAGTTTTTTTTCACAAGCAGTGCAGGCACGTCCTGAGAAACCCCACCCGGGTCTGCCCTGGGGGACTTGGGTGGGGTTAGGTATTTTTAGTTCCCAGGGTCACCCTGGTCAGCCCCACAGGGTGGGTTTTTCTCTCTGGGGCATGTGTTTCTGTCTACCCTTTGTCCATTCACCTGTATTTGCCTTTTTAAAACTCTCCCTTACTGTCTGCACTGCCTGTAGCTCTTGATATTGGATGTGTGTTGCTAAATGGTCTTAGCTTTATTTAGGCCCCATGTGTTAGGTTTATTTAATGTATTTGATCGGCTGGCGACATACATTCAATGTTCTGTTTATTTTTTTTTTTTCACAAGCAGTGCAGGCACGTCCTGAGAAAGCCTTGTTGCTGTCGGGACGTTAAGCAATGTACAATCAATCAACGTCCTGAGAAAGCCTTGTTGCTGTCGGGACGTTAAGCAATGTACAATCAATCACAAATAGTGAAATACATTACGACAGTCAGCTTGGGGTGGGGAGTGTGGTGATATAGTGCTAGAACTGTTGAAAGAGGTGAGTTTTGAGGGTGGACTGGAAGGAGGAGAGAGAGTGTTTCTGACAGAGAGAGAGTGTTTCTGACAGAGAGAGAGTGGGAGAGTGTTCCAGGTGGATGGACCATATACTGAGAAGGAGCGGGGGCTGAAAGTGCTGAGTTTGGTGCGGGGGATGTGGAGGCGGAGAGGGTCGGAGGCGGAGCAGAGGGAGTGGGAAGGAGTATAGGGGTAAAGTAAGTTGGAGAGATAGGCAGGAGCGCAGTTGTTCAGGGATTTGTAGCAGAGAGACAGAATCTTGTATTGGATGTGTTGAGGAATGGGAAGCCAGTGAAGGGGTTTGAGCAGGGGAGTGATGTGGTCGGATTTTTTCTTTCTAAGGACGAGGCAGGCTGCATTGTTCTGGACACGCTGGAGAGTGAAAGTGGTGGAGTGAGGGAGGCCGGAAAGGAGAGAGTTGCAGTAGTCGATGCGAGATAGGATGAGAGAGACAGCAAGTTTGGTAGCAGCTTCGGTGGTGAGGTATTTTCTGATCTGACTGATGCGGCGGAGGTGGAAGTAGCATGCCTGGGCCATGGCGGAGACGAAGCTGGTCATGGAAAGAGAGGAATCGATAACGCTGAGGTTTTTGGCCGAGTCAGAGAGGGAGATGGGGGTGCTGTCGAGTTGAAGGTGGCGAGAGGGAGGGAGCTGGGAAAGTTTCTGGCGAGTGCCTACCAGCATGGCTTCCATTTTGTCGTCATTCAATTTAAGCTTGTTTGCTGTCATCCAGTTTTTCACGTCTTCGTGGCTTGTCGAGTTTAACAATTTTTTTTTTTTTTTTTTGAGTGTCACTGCATACAATGACGGATGAAACTCTTTATACCCTGTGCTTGCCTGTAAGTTTAATTACACCTGCTTCAGTTGTGACTAATCTTACATCTTTATGGTGATGTGGATTTTCCATCGTCTTTCCGAAACAGGCATTGCTCATAAGCTTAAAGAAGTCTTTGTCAAATGCAGTGTTACCATCCCTTGCATGAAGGGTTGTGTTTTTCATTATGTATTCCCTCATAAAAGCACACTGATCAAATTCTATGCATCTGTGGACTTTTTTTAGTACTAGCCCATGTCTGATGTAAAACTGCAGTAGGCAATAGTGACAAACGTAATTGAATTTGTCATTTATATTTGGCACAAGCTTTGTGTCTTAATTCTTTTTTCCCCGTTGAAGACATTTTTTCAACAGCTAATGGATAACCATTGTGGTAATTGTGTAGATGGTGTGGATACTCCAGGTTGACTTCAAAGATCCAACCTTTTAAGTGATCCTGATCATGAGCCATAATACAGTTTCTTAAGTGTGTTATATCACAATGTGAAAAATCGTGCAGACGAAAGTTGTTCAAGGGCAATAACTCGGTCATCAAAAATCCGTATAAATTATTGGCATCGGTAAAAATTATATAATTAGATAATCATAGTCGTCAAGATATTTGTTGTTCACTTTGGCATAATTATTTGCTGCTAAATTCATGCCTCCTCTCATAACACATTCCACAATGTCAACCATTATGAGATCAGACAGCAGGTCTATCTGTATCTTACTGGATTTTAGAAATGCATCCCATGTCATGCCAGGACTAGTTATGTAGCTAGCCAAGTCAAGACTGTAATGTAACAAACCTTTTTCACAGTAACTTTCAAATATGTCTGCTAACAAGCAAACGTCTGCTTTCAAGTACTGGTCATGGTAGTCACCAATCGTTTCACGTTCTAATTTATTCCATGCATTGAGAGCATGTTAGAGTCAGAAATTCCTTTGCCATTTAGTGTAGAATAAAATTCCTCTTTTGGAGGCAGAGATGTTTCTTCAAACACGACCCAGTGATCAATGTACTCATAGGGATAGACTCCTTTCTTAATTATCTCCGGCTCAAAATATTTACTTGTTATTGGAAACTCAGTCAGACCTTCTGCCAGACTAACAAGTGCTGAGGGCAAATGTTGCACTGAGTCATAAAACACAAGTTTGTTGTCTAACCAAAAGTCAGGTACTTCTCAGTTGTCTGGGCAATACAACTAATCTTTTTGTAAGACTCATCTACAGCATGTGTGATAATAATACCCTTTGAGATTGTGGAAAAGGATAGGTAGTTTATATGCCTTGGGATCTATTTTTAATAGCAAGTTACAATTGTTATGTGTAGCACCTCTGTAATGCCCAGTTATGTGGTCATGATCACGAACTTTATCAACCCATGGAGTTCTTCACAAATCCAACATACCTCTGCTGTATCAAAATTCAGCTCATCCTGTGGTGTCATCATCAAAGGCTTTTGACATGTGAGATATTGCACTACATTACTGTACAGTTGTCTCATTTCTGTTAAAAACTCACCTTGCGCATTTTTTGCCTTTGTAGATAACATGTTATGTATGCTCACCATCTGGCCTAATGGGAATGTATCTGAAAGAACACACCACTTGGTCACTTAATTTTGCAGTCTTTGGTAGTGCTTCTGAAACAGGTCCCTCATTTGGTACAACCAGTGATTCAAAATCGGCATACACTAATTGCACTACTTTGCTCATACCATAGTTCTTGAAATATACCAGGCTACCAAGATCTGGGTAGCTAAGTATTGTTTGAATGTCATCAGCTGACCTGCAATGTTGAACATGTTTGTGTGCTACTTTTATGGAGGAAAACCTTTGTAATTTTTTTTTTTTACAAAATTCTTGTTTCCCGTAATGTTTTGTTGTATGCCAATGAATTAGTCTCAACATATTTCTGATAAATGTGTAGTGAAAGTTATCACCATTATCAACATGTTTATCTTCTGGCTGTCCGTAGGTTGGGGCAAGTGGTGATACTCTAATTGATTGTAACCTGTCATCAGACTCAGTAACCAATACATACACATTTACAGAAATACCAGGATTTCATTTTTCAAACAAGTCCATGCATGCCATGTTTGCTGGTTTTTCTCTAAGTCTTCCACCTGACCATCTTATGATCTCATCATAGTGTTGGTAAGGTAGCATGCCTGAAGCATACACTTGATTAGAACGCCCTTAAAAAGTGCAGGATAAGTGTAATCTTTGGATTGTAGAACGTTTCTTATTTCCTTTTAAATGGACTTCTTGGTTCAACTATCTGTGTAATAGGACATTATCTATGGGCCGATGGCCGCAAAACATCTGTTCAGTCTGCCCCATAGTGGGGTAGACCCCTTGATGCAGCGCGTCTGTGCGCGCTGCGGTGCGGCGTGTGTGTGTGTGTGTGTGTGTGTGTGTGTGTGTGTGTGTGTGCGTGCATGTGCGTGCGTGCATGCGTGCGTGCGTGCGTGCGTGTGTGTGTGTGTGTGTGTGTGTGTGTGTGTGTGTGTGTGTGTGTGTGTGTGTGTGTGTGATCATTATATTATGAGTACCAATTCCAAGAAGAATTTTTTTTTTATTCATATCTTGTCTGTTCCCTTTCTTGTGTTGTCATTGTTTTTTTCCAGTTATGTAATCTCACCCCAATTCGAATGGGTCGTTGACCTACCGAATAAAATGTTCTGAGTTCTGAGTTCTGAGTTCTGGTTCAACAAATAACATAAGTATGCCTTTCAGTGATCTAGCAGGTGTGTTTAAGATGATGTTCCACATTGGATCACCTTTGTCTTTGTGCATTAAACTGTGTCTTATCACACGGTCAAAATAAATTGGAAGTCTTGACTGGTACTGATTTTGACCCCACCCGGGTCTGCCCTGGGGGACTTGGGTGGGGTTAGGTATTTTTTAGTTCCCAGGGTCACCCTGGTCAGCCCCACAGGGTGGGTTTTTCTCTCTATTCTGGGGCATGTGTTTCTGTCTACCCTTTGTCCATTCACCTGTATTTGCCTTTTTAAAACTCTCCCTACTGTCTGCACTGCCTGTAGCTCTTGATATTGGATGTGTGTTGCTAAATGGTCTTAGCTTTATTTAGGCCCCATGTGTTAGGTTTATTTAATGTATTTGACTGGCTGGCGACATACATTCAATGTTCTGTTTATTTTTTTTTTTTTTTCACAAGCAGTGCAGGCACGTCCTGAGAAAGCCTTGTTGCTGTCGGGACGTTAAGCAATGTACAATCAATCAATGGTACTGATTTTGTATGAGTCTGGCTAGTTCAGTATGTGTGACAATTCCATATTCCAAGGAGATGTTTCAGATCTTGTATTTTGCGTCAGTGTCAGATGACCTGATAACTTTGGAGTTGTCATTGACGGTAAGGCAAATGTGCTGTTAGGATTTCAAATTCAAGTGGAATGTAAAATCCTCTTCCTTATGTACCCCACCCGGGTCTGCCCTGGGGGACTTGGGTGGGGTTAGGTATTTTTTAGTTCCCAGGGTCACCCTGGTCAGCCCCACAGGGTGGGTTTTTCTCTCTGTTCTGGGGCATGTGTTTCTGTCTACCCTTTGTCCATTCACCTGTATTTGCCTTTTTAAAACTCTCCCTACTGTCTGCACTGCCTGTAGCTCTTGATATTGGATGTATGTTGCTAAATGGTCTTAGCTTTACTTAGACCCCATGTTGTAGGTTTATATAACGTATTTGACCGGCTGGCGACATACATTCAATTTTCTGTTTAGTTTTTTTTTTCACAAGCAGTGCAGGCACGTCCTGAGAAAGCCTTGTTGCTGTCGGGACGTTAAGCAATGTACAATCAATCAATCAATCACTTCCTTATGTGTCTGCTAATATAACATCTTTTACAGCTGTTGTTGATTTGTCAGTTGCATCGATTCTGAGTTTGGCAACATTATCAGACTGTATGCCTTGGTAAACACGGTCTTCTCGTTCTTCCCTAGTGAGTGGAAGATCTTTGTAGCAGTAGAATACATCAGCATCATCCAGACTAAACACTTCTTGACCTTCAAGTTTAAATTTAATAGTCTTAATAATTGCTCTACCGAGGTTGTCATCTAGTGTTCTGTTCAAGTCAGTTTCTAAAAAAAGTTCAATATTAAAAGCAGGGCATGCAGTATCAGGAACAATAACACCGTTTGGACCTAGGTTTGGAAACTTGACAGAAAGAGTTTGGTTTGATCTATGGTGCTAGGATTGTTTGTAATAACAATTGATTGCCTAATGCCCATAACACCTACAGGTTCGCGTAGTTTTCTGTACTGGTCTAACTTTGATCCATAGAACTGTGTCATTTATTTATGCTTCTTTTTAATTAATAAATACAAATACACCAATGGCAGCAGGAGGATGTGGCCATGATATTGTAATGGATGACATGTATGACTATAATAATAATACAACAGATATAGTTGGTACAAGAAATACTTTCAGTTTGCATCATGAACCTTTAGAAGGCAAAGTGAACTTGTTTTTTAATCCTGTTGGTGACCGCCCTGAAGTAATAGATCCTAATCAGTTTGACTTTGATAACACAGGTCATTTATTTGTAAATACAGACAAAGGAAAAGTGTATCTAACCCATAAAAACAACCCTGCTAAGTTTAGAGCTTTAAGTACAATCAAAACTGAAGTCGGTGGTAAAACAGGCTTGGTATTGGTAACGCTCCTCGCGCTGGGACCATATGGCGTTGAGGCGCGTCCCCTGGGTGGTGGATAGGGGGTCCCTCGTGAGAGGGGTGCACCGAATGAAATAAGGTGCCGTGAACCAACATGGTCTAAGGGAGGGTGACCCAGACAGAAAACCCCTGGTCCTCCTAGTTACGGGGTTGGGCATGGGGGTAGCTTCCCCACCCTGCAAAAAAGGAAATAGCTACAAAAATGCCGACGAAAAGACTAACAGTAATTCCTTTCCTGGAGGAGGAAGGTTCTTCTACCAGAAGATTTATGACGTCCTGTGGTGAAAGCCGGAAGTCTTCAGAAGCCACAGGACCGAGCCGCCTCTCTCTATCCAGGGACACAACCATGGGCACATGGAACATCAAGACCATGTACCAGAGCGGCAAGGCCGCCCAGATAGCAGCGGAAATGCAAAAGTACAACCTTTCCCTGCTAGGTATCAGTGAAGCCAGATGGACGCAGTCTGGCCAGAAAAGGCTGTTAAGTGGGGAGATGATTCTGTATTCAGGTCATGAAGAGGAGAATGCCCCCCATACAGAAGGAGTAGCATTCATGCTGTCACCAGTGGCACAGAGAGCGCTGATGGGCTGGGAACCTCTTGGGCCAAGAATTATCACAGCAGCCTTTAAAACCAAGAAAAAGCTCGAGCTGAACGTCATCCAGTGTTATGCGCCCACTAATGACAGTGACGAGGAAGAGAAACAAGAGTTCTACGACCGACTCCAGAGTACCGTGGACAAATGTGCGGAGCGAGACATCACCATCGTCATGGGCGATTTTAATGCGAAAATAGGGGAGGACAACACCGGATACAAAGAGGAATGGGGAGACAGGGACTAGGCTCGGAGATGAGTGAGAACGGGGAGACTTTTGTGCTCTAAACCGACTTGTCATTGGAGGCAGCATCTTCCCACACAGAAGAATACACAAAGCACCTTGGGTCTCACCTGACCATACAACAGAGAACCAAATAGACCATATCTGCATTAGCAAGAAATTCAGAAGATCCCTTCAAGATGTTCGAGTGAGGAGGGGAGCAGATGTCGCCTCAGACCACCATCTGCGTACCTTAAGAATGAAGCTCAAGCTAAAGAAAAGCCGCACAGAGACAAGAAGAAGACAGCGCTATAATGTAGGCCTCCTGAGAGAAACTGGAGTTAGAGAAGAGTTCAAACTGGTGCTGTCCAACCGGTTTCAAACGCTACAGGAGCTAGTAAATGAAGAAGAGTCGGTCACCACAGAGCAGCAGTGGAAGGCAGAGAGGCGCTGAACTCAACCTGCAAAGACACTGTAGGGTTCAGGAAACACCATCACAAGGACTGGCTGTCGGCACAGACCTTGAAGAAGCTAGAAGTGAGGAAGCAGTAGAAAGCAGTTGTCAACAACAGTCGTACGAGAGCAGCCAAAGTAAGGACACAGGAGGAATACTCGGAAGCCAACCGCGAGGTGTAGAGCAGACAAGAGGGCCTACACAGACAGCCTGGCAGCAGAGGCAGACAAGGCCGCGGCAACATGAAACAGCTCTACGACATTACCAGAAGATTGTCGGACAAGTATGGCCATACAGGAAGACCAGTAAAAGACAAAGAAGGCAAGCCTATTGCAGACAGAGCAGACCAACTCGACAGATGGGCCGAGTATTTTGAAGAGTTACTGAACAGACCTAGCCCACCCGACCCCCCAGACATCCAGCCGGCAGAGACCGACCTACCCATCAGCTGTGACAGACCCAGCCGGGAAGAGATCAGAAGAGCAGTGGCATTTTTGAAGAACGGCAAAGCAGCAGGGCCAGATGGCATCCCAGCGGAGTCTCTGAAAGCAGACCTAGAGACAACAGTGGAGATGCTGTACCCACTGTTTGGAAAGATCTGGGAAGAGGAGGTGATGCCGGCTGACTGGAAGGAGGGGTACCTAATCAAGCTTCCCAAGAAAGGCGACCTCAGCAAGTGTTCCAACTACAGAGGAATCACCTTGCTGGCAGTACCAGGAAAGGTCTTCAACAGGATCATCCTGGAGAGAATGAAGAGCTCCGTTGACCCCCAGCTGAGAGACCAGCAAGCAGGATTCAGGAAGAACCGATCATGTACAGACCAGATCGCCACTCTCCGCATCATCGTGGAACAGTCTCTGGAGTGGAGCTCCCCGCTGTACGTCAACTTTGTGGATTATGAGAAAGCATTTGACAGTGTGGACCGAGAGACTCTGTGGAAACTCCTACGACACTACGGTGTACCCACAAAGCTCGTCCGCCTGATCAAGAGCAGCTACGATGGCATGACATGTCGCGTGATCCACGAAGGGCAGTTCACCAGGGAGCTCCAGGTCAGAACTGGTGTCAGGCAGGGGTGTCTGCTGTCTCCGTTCCTCTTCCTACTGCCCCCACCCGGGTCTGCCCTGGGGGACTTGGGTGGGGTTAGGTATTTTTTAGTTCCCAGGGTCACCCTGGTCAGCCCCACAGGGTGGGTTTTTCTCTCTATTCTGGGGCATGTGTTTCTGTCTACCCTTTGTCCATTCACCTGTATTTGCCTTTTTAAAACTCTCCCTACTGTCTGCACTGCCTGTAGCTCTTGATATTGGATGTGTGTTGCTAGATGGTCTTAGCTTTATTTAGGCCCCATGTGTTAGGTTTATTTAATGTATTTGACCGGCTGGCGACATACATTCAATGTTCTGTTTGTTTATTTTTTTTTTTCACAAGCAGTGCAGGCACGTCCTGAGAAAGCCTTGTTGCTGTCGGGACGTTAAGCAATGTACAATCAATCAATCCTCTTCCTACTGGCCATAGACTGGGTCATGAAGATGACCACAGAGCACAGACGAAGTGGAATACAGTGGACACTGTGGACACAGCTTGACGACCTCGATTTTGCAGACGACTTGGCATTACTGTCCCACACACATCAACAAATGCAGGACAAGACCACGAGGCTTGCTGACATCTCGTCCCAAGTGGGCCTTACCATTCACAAACAGAAAACAAAGACAATGAGGCTGAACGCAACCAGGGAAGAACCAGTCTTGCTTGCTGGCACCCCGTTGGAGGAGGTGGAGTCCTTCACCTATCTCGGGAGCATCATAGACAAAAAAGGCGGCACTGATGCAGATGTCAGAGCACGAATCAGTAAAGCCAGAGCAGCCTTTCTCCAGTTGAAAAAAGTCTGGAGTTCCAGAGAGCTGTCACAACACACCAAAGTCCGGATTTTCAACTCCAATGTAAAAGCATTTCTCCTATATGGAGCAGAGACTTGGAGATTGACAAAAACCACAGTCAACAGAGTACAGACCTTCATGAACATTTGCCTTAGAAGAATTTGAAAATCCACTGGCCAGAGAAGATCAGCAACGTCAGACTCTGGGAGAGAACAGAGCAGATAACAGCAGAGAATGAAATTGGGCGAAGAAGATGGGGATGGATCGGTCACAGTCTGAGAAAGCCAGCTTCCAGTATCACTAGGCAGGCATTGTCATGGAACCTCCAGGGAAAGAGGAAAAGAAACTCCTGGCGTCGAGACCTCCAAGCAGACATCAAGAGACTGGGAACCACCTGGAGTAGAATCGAAGGAGAAGCACAGGACAGGAGTTGCTGGAGGTCTCTCGTCGACGGCCGACGGCCTATACCCGGGTAGGGGTGACAGGCGTAAGTAAGTAAGTAATTGGTAACGCTAGTAGGGTACCAAGCAAACTGGTGAGTGCTCTTCATGATGCGCAAAAAAAAAAAAAAAATTGCCAACAGTACAAGAAATTGAAATGACGGAAGTAAAAGGCCTGTCTGAAATAGCAGACAAAGCAATACAAGACACCTCATTCTCCGGTGAAGTTATGAAAACAATAGACGACTCTCCTTTACCCATGCGGGAGATAATGGGGTTGAATGAAGCATTACAAACAATTAAAGGCGAACTGGTAAATAATGTAGCCAAACTAGGTGAGCTTGATAATCACATAGAAGTGGGGGGAAAAACTAGATAAAGCAGATGAGAAGAATTATGATATTGAAATAAAAGAAAGAATACAACAACGATTAAAGGATCTGCAGATAGAAAGATCAGCACAACTAGAAGTAATTGAAATTGGGAAAGAAAAGCTACAAACACAGATCAACAGGATTAGAGAAACTATTCAGAAAATACTTCATGAAGACACTACTTCAGCTGAGAGATTGAGAACACTTTTCAGAGAGCAGGGTATCACAATTGCAAGTTTAATTACTGCTCTTCGGTTTATTATTAGTACTGTAGTGATGGCTGTCTCTGGTGGCATTGGTGGTTCAACTCCGTCTCAAGCTCCTCCGGGTCCGCCATCAGACCCAAAAGATCTACAGTCGTGGGTAAAAAAAAAAAAAAAAACTATCACATATATCAGACTTGCTTAAAAAAAAATGGGCTGTGAAAGCAATGGATGCTTTGCCTGGTATAATAGGGAGTGTTGTCAGTTGATTGATAAGTACAGTAGGAAAGGTAGGCGGGCATATGGCAGAACATGTTTGGGTCTTTCTGGTGACAATAGGAGGATCAATCACTGGATATTTAATGAAACAGGTAAAGAAGTAATATCCCTAATCCCATAAGACCTATTACCAATGCAGTTCTCTCTGACTCATGCATGTTTGGCTGTGGTTGTTCGGGTGTTACTGGCACTGACGCAAGCGGTGTAACTGACGCTGGTGTAACTGGCGCTTGTGTAAACAGTGTTACTGGTGTTATTAATGGTTGCACCGCTTGCTCTGATGGTGATGTGTAGTTTTTGGGCCAGGGCTTAAGTTTACTGATTGAGTCCTAATTTCTGATCATGCCCTGCAACAATTATTTCATTATTATAATGTTTTACTGTCCCCATTTGGAGTTGAACATGTATAACCCAATGCCAACTACAAAGTCAACTTTTGATCTGGCATACCTGAGAACTCACAAACCAGATAGGTGAGGCTAGCGCTGGCAGAATTGTATACAAACCAAGGGGAATCACAGCGCTGGACAGACAACAGATCCCCTGCCCCCGCCTATCAGGCACCCAATCGCCAGCCCACAGAGAAATACGCAGGTATAGAACAAGACGATCATTTCCATCCTCAAAAAAGAATGGATCAGGTCTCTTATATAACCCATGTCTTTCTCCGAAACTTAGGAGGTAGGCAGGAGAAACATACATACACAAACATAAAGGTGCGCTACTATATGTGGTCGAGTAAATACCCTGATTTCCCACAGTAGATGCACAGAACATTACACAACAATGTAACGATACAAATTTGCCTCGAGTTATAGATACTCACAAACCAGATAGGTGAGGCTAGCGATATATATAGTGAGTGATACCTGAAAACGTCTTGATATTGTTGTGTGCTTGATGGGAGATCTACTACTGAGTTTATAGCATCTTCCAGGTTTGCAAGAAATTGTTTTTGTGTTTCAAATTTGCCACTCCCGTTTAAGATATTTGATTTTGTTTGAGCTTGTGCTCCTATTATACACCACACATATGTTCTGATAAACTCATTAATGCCTTCGATTCCTGCTTGAGTAAACCCGACACTTGTGTCTAAGACAAATGTGGTCCAGGCATTAGACTGTTTCTATTCTATTTAGCCTAACCAGATTTCAGTTTTCTGTGTGAATGAAGTGTAACCGGGGTAGTAATCTTGGGGGTATTTTCTGTGACTGAGAGCATAATGCAATGTTTTCATGCCGTGGTGATCATCACGCTTTTGTGTTTAGTCATACTTGGTGCTGATGTTAAATTCATTACAGATGCGTTCAAACGCTTTCGTATCCATAGGGTTATTAAACTGTTTGAAAGTAGGTTCAGTTGGCAGTGGAACATGCAGTTCTCACAGTATTTTTCTAAGCTGGTAATACATGTGGAAGCGATTGACAGACCTAATCAGTTTGAGTGATTCAAGTGGTCTGGGGAAAAAAAACGCAGCCAGTAGTTGAGCACAGTATAGCAAAGTTAAGCTGGTTTTGGAACATCTGTAGCGGACTTGAAGACCACTTTCTTGCAGATGAATCATCTGTAATTGATGGATTTAGGTAATGATCAAAATGATTGGGTACTTTTACTTGGAAGGAATCTCCTTCGCTTGCGCCACTGACGCCTGACACAGCTACGTCGAGCTGATTTAGTTGAATTAATTTCTGGTCATAAGTAGGTACGACATTGTACTTAGCATCCACGTTAAATTGAAACGGGTTAATACTAATGCGTGTTGGTGATTTAAATTCCATTGTGCTTTTTCATGTGGTAATAAAAAAAAATGTTTATTACCTTAACAAATCTTGATACAAACAAACCAGTATGGTTAACAAATGGTATTAATAATTGGGATGGTAACAAGGTTGTAGCTATCCATGAAATGTTCTACCCTGTAAAGTGGTTTAATGTAAAAGATGATACAAGTTATTATGTAAGTTATAAAGTAGCCAGTAGTTTAATTAATGATACACGCTTTAACCATCAGGGTATTATGACTTTTGTACTTTAGCTAACTGGTTTCAAAGCGAATAAAAAAATTAAAGCAACTATAAATCCAGCTAACTTAATTGTTACATTAGAATTTTCAAGTTCTATGCCAACAAATTTCAAATAAACTTGCATCTTTACTTGGTTTAATAGGTGATTTTGTAAGTAGTACGGATGAGGATTGGACATCGGCAGTGGGTGGTGTGACATTGAAGCCAAATAAAGATAAAGTAACACCAAATTACACACTGCTTAATTAGTCTGAGCCTCGCTGTCAATTTCAGTGTTATGGATACTGAATATTGCATAGTCTTCCAACCTAGCCCGAGTTTGCTGGCCACCCGAATTTGCTTAGTTCGAGTTAACTAAGCAAATTCGGGTGGCCAGCAAACTCGGGCTAGGTTGGAAGACTATATAAATAACACCCTTAATTTCAAGAACAGATGCGGAAGATCTTGATCAGCAAGAGGCGTAGATTCTCATGAGCCCCTGCGACTGCAGGGGATCATGAGAAGCTATACCTCTTGCAAATAAAGTGTCGGGGATGACTGAAGGACTGAAATTGACCTTTTCCCAGTGTCTGAGACGGTGACGTTTTCAGTTTGAAACTGTTCATGCGTGACATGAGACTTTTTACCACATCCTGGACAAACGTCTAAAGATCACTTTCAAGAGTGGCCTACTTACGTTTCTTACAGGTCGTGGAAGATGGAACGAATGTAAGACGCTTCAATGTGACTTTTCAAATTTGTCTGAATCGATTACGACATTTGCAATTGGAAAGTGTTCACGCGTGGTACGAAGCTTCCGAAAATGTTTCAACCCGGGTCTGCCCTGGGGGACTTGGGTGCGGTTAACTACTTTTTAGTTCCTGGTCAGCCCCACAGAGTGGGTTTTGCCCTCTATTCTGGGGCATGTGTTTTTGACTTCCATTCACCTGTATTTTCCTTTTTTAAACTCTCCCTACTGTCTGCGCTGCTTGTACTCTTGATATTGGATGTGTGTTGCTAAACTTGTCTTATGTTTATTTAGCGTATTAGACCGGCGACATACATTCAATATTCCGTTTAGTTGTTTTTTCACAAGCAGTGCAGACACGTCCTGAGAAAGTCTTGTTGCTGTCGGGACCTTAAGCAATGTACAACCAACCAACCAAAAATGAAGTTGGAACGATCGCCACAGCTTAAAAGTAGGTTGTTTTTTAGATGTTTGTTTTTTTTTTTGGTCAGAATACACCCCCTACCCCTCCCTCACGTCTAATCGACCCGGGGTCGGTTTAACGTACGCGAAACTGACCCCGGTTCGATTACGCCTGCCTAGTAGAATGTTTCTGGCTTGGTGCAATTTTATTTAGGCGTATAGGTCGTTTGACATCGGAGCGCACAACGTTTTTCGCAAATATCTCCGCAAAGAGCTGATTTTCTATACCAATCTTATAACAAATAGCATACTGTGACAACAATTTACGATTTACTTTTAAGAAACTCGAACTATGTGTCAGTTTTGCTGGACTGTCGTAAACATTCGAATTTTTTTCATTAAATGTTTGATTTTTCACCCCTGAAAGTGCTCTGGATATGTTAAGCCCAGTATAAGAAAGATCCATTTTCACGTGAATTGGCCTTTGTTTTCAAACCTGAAACAACGCAGGCATACATGAAGTCTGCATGCTTGACCTCGATATTGAAATCTGTTATTTAGGGTATTGAAAATGGCTTGTTCTTGTCTTTTTGCCAAATTTTTACGACTGTACATCAAAACCGACAAATCATAGAAATTCGCTTAAAAAAACAAACAAAAAGAAAAACAACAACTCCACATTAGGTCAATTGGCACTAAATGATAAAATATTTGTTCTTAAAGTGGTACTGAAAAGTGTTTCTTTGCGGAGATATTTGGCGAAAACGTTGTGTGCTCCGATGTCAAACGACCTATACAGTATACGCAAAACGTGAGTCCCGGATCGATTTCGCGTTTGCAGAACTAGAGGGTCTCTGGCGTGGGGCGGCTTAGTTTGGTGTACGCGAAAGTTGATCCCTGGCCAATGTGGCCTCCGTGCTGGGTTCATTTTTTATTTTCATGTGCTACGACACTTCTCCAGACGTCCAAAGAGCCAAAAGTCCTCGGGCCGCAGTCGGCCCGCGCAGTTGCGCGGGCCGACGGCGGCCCGAGGAGTTTTGGACAGACACGAAGAGAGAGAGAGAGAGAGAGAAACTCACTTGCTTCACGAATCTCCTGGTCGTTGTGGTCAGTGCAGTGCAACAGGACGACGTAGAAATCCGGTTTGTGGACGTAGTCTCGGTACCCTGCACACGCACAAACAACGACAACAATTAGTATCTGCAGCAGCAGCAACATCGTCATAATCATCATCATCGTCGTCAATAGTAGTAGTAGTTGGAGGAAAATGAATAGAAGGAGAAGAAAAAAAAAACGTTTAGGGCTTAACGTCTTTTGTCCACCACGAAGGTGATTTCAAAGACGGGGCATCGAATATGGTCTGAACAAATTTGATCCCAGCTGGACTCGAACCCGGGACCTATCGGACGAGAGTCGGACGCTCTACCACCGAGCCACACAGCTCCCCCTAAAAGGAGAAGAAGGGCGATTCGTTGGTTGGTTGCTTAATTAACGTCCCGACAACAACCCCGACGGCTTTCCCCGGACGTGACTGCGCTGCTTATGGGAGGAAAAAAAAAAGCCGAAAAATTAAAACAGAATATTGAATGTATGTCGCCAGCCAGTTCTATAGGCAAAATACTTTCAACATCGCTTATAAACACGGTCAGATATAACATACGTCTATTACTATAATATATATATAACAACTTATGGATGTAACAAAAGTCGGACATAAAAAGTTCTGCTCGATCCGTTTCCTGAGCTGTAATGTTATCTTTAAAGGCCAGCTCCAAACTTTTGAATTTCACCGCAGGCTCGCTGCTCATAATTCTGTCTCGGCCTGAGACACGCGGTTATGATTGAGTCCAGCCAGAGGCATAGATCCTCATGAGCCCCCGCAATTGCGGGTGCTCATGAGGATCTATGCCTCTTGCATACGGGCGCTGTTGTTTGGCTGTGCGGCTCCGGAACTCAAAAGGTTCAGATTACTGAATGGCTACTAATCTGTTCTTGCGCCTGACTTTCTCGCGTTAACTTTTGCTTTGACGTAATGCAAAGTGTTTAGGCGCGGCGAACGGCATGACACGGATAATTCATTACACTCAACCTCGCTTTTCAAAGATTGGGGTTTAATGGTTACCGGATTTACGCTGCAAAAGTTTCCTTCTTTTTATTTCCTATATTCTTCTTCTTTTTCTTTTTCTTTTTTTTTTTTTTCATGGTGTTTGGTTTTCCTTAGCAAGGTCTCTCCTCGACTGCGGCGTCGTGGTTTGAGCGTTTTTTTCCAAGGGGTTGGAGTGGGTATTCGCAATGCATTACGCGCTAGATGTCTCATAAGGCTCCCTAACTCATCGACCCAACCAAATCCTAAAGTTGGCCCGCCGCTCAGACCGCATGCAGCGCAGGCCACAGATGCGGCCTGATAGTTCAGGGCTGATGCCGTTTAGCTTCTGGGCGTTGGCGCCAAGCTATTCGCATCACTTTGAACTATCATGTACGACGCTATCTGATGGGTCTCTGAGTAGACTCCGCTTAAGTTAAAGGTGCAGGTCTGGGGTTATTCACACATTCTGACTTGAAGAATCGGACATGGTGGGGGATGGATCGGCCATGACAGTTCAAGTTGCAGTGCCAGATTAGCCTAATCTGACACTACCCTTAAACGGCTGTCATGGCATCTCCGCATACCGCTGTCGTGTCTGGGTTGTGTAATCGAGTCAGTTGCAGTTGTCAAGCCCTTAGCATCTTTCGCCGTCACATATTCTCGCCATTTGCATTTAACCCTCTGCCTGTCGCTGTACGTACATTTTTGTTTCTGAAATCTGTGTTCATTCAACGACCAAACGCCAACACCGTCCAAGAAACATGGATACAAATCGGTCTCAGCAAGAGGCATAGATCCTCATGAGCCCCCGCAGTCGCGGGGGCTCATGAGGATCTATGCCTCTTGCAGTTGGAACGTGTTCATTTTTTTCTCGGCAGCGAAGGGGTTGAAAGTACCCGAAGTCAAAACAACGTCGACCCGACTGCGGGAGCTCGTGACGTTTTCTGTCTCTTGTTAGTCGTGTGTCTCTCGTCAGTCCTATGCTCTGTTTGCATATTTTTGGTCTCATTTACATCTGCGTTCTTCACGCGAATGTCGGCCCGTGCGCAGTCATTTGACGCGCAGTTCGTGATCACTGGGAGTGAAGGGGTAATATTCATAACAACTGAAACCCATCGGGGTCTCCTAAAGTTCGCTGTATGACGTTTTGACCTGACAATTTACGCACGTTAACTACGTAACCACGATCAGTTACTATTCCGGCTCGACATACTACGTCATTAATTGAAAACAAAACGAACTCAAAATTAACAGACCTCGTCTAATCGCAGCCCAAATAGTCCCTAGGGCAGACTTTCACCTGTTAAACCCTACGGCCGCATTTCCCAAATTTAGGTGTTATCTGACGATTAAGTACCAGTTGTAGGAGATGGATCGACCATGATAATTCAAGGGTAGAGCCAGATTAGCTTATCGCCATCAGGCGCCAAGCTAATCTGGCACTTCCCTTGAATTATCATAATCGATTCGTCACGTGCTGTAGGGCGTTGGGTCTAAATGGGTTAAACAGAAAATTTAGACATACGTATATATACAAGCTTACAAAATGAGTTATAAATGGGTACCTTTATCGTCGGGACAAAAAAAAAAATATTCTGACGTAATCGTTTGCAAGCTAAATGGTACGATTTCATGAAACGTGCATGAATTCGGAAATCGAAAAACGTCGATTGAAATAATGATGGAAAAACACGTGTCTGCGAACAGTTAATCATCATGAAATAGCTCGCAGATGTAGACGATTACGTACTGGTTGTATTTTTGTAGCGACGTTCAAAGATGAAGGTAAATTATCTGCATCTTTAAACGTCGGAGCAAAAATAAAACCAATACGTAATCGTCTGCCGAGCTATTTTGTGATTTATTGGATCGGCCGCTGGCTTCGGAAATCGATGGCTGCAGTGTCACTCTGCAAGACATGCTAAAGTCTCGTCCTGCAGGATTTTTCTGCGACGCAGAATGTGCTTCTGTTGACCAGACAACACAGTTTATTTCTGTAATTTAAAAAAATGTAGTCTTCTGCGTTCTTCCGATGTGACATGTTCTAACGCTGCACTAAAGTCAATGCAATAAAAAGTCACGTCAAATATTGTGATATCGTCAAAAATTACCATACACTATTGCCGACACTTCTGTTCATAATAAAACTCCCGTACATTCGAGACGTGCCGCCTCCGGATACGCGGCTTATGCCGCGTATCCGGAGGCGACGAGTCTCGAATACAGAGGACCGTATTAGCCGAATTAAATGGATCGACCGGACCGGAACATGACCTCTCTGGACGACGCATCAAACCGAACTAATCAGACACTACCTTCATACTATCGAGGTGGCTCCATTCTCCCGTCAGTTTCAAACGGTGCTTCGCATGTGGTTATAAATGTGTGCTAGTCTGCGATTTTGAACCTTACGGCTTCAAAGCCGTAAGGTCCAAAATTGCAGACCGGCACACAAATATAATCCTCTTTACAAGGGAAAGTGCAAAAACAAAAGTAATTCATTTCGCAGCGTCACGTCCATTACGGTGACCGCTAGAAGAAAAACAAAGTGTTCGTGGGACATTCATTTTCTCACAGCGGCAGACATGTCCTGCACGACGCAGTTTTCCGTTACGGAAAAATAAAATAATGAAAATGGATGGTTTTGTTGGTTTTCTAGATGCATTAACCCCTTCACTGCCAGTGGACGCATAGTGTGTTTTTCAAAAATCTTTGTGAATTCAGTGGACCCCAGCCGTCCGACGATCATGGATACAAAATAGTGTAAAAAAAGAGACATAGATCTTCATGAGCCCCCGCAATTGCGGGGGCTCATGACGATCTATGCCTCTTGTAGTTAGATTGTGTTCAATTTTTCTCGGCACTGAAGGGGTTAATAATATTCTAGAACGGAGAAAATGTCGCTAAGAGCTGAAGAAATGCCTATTAAATTAATTTACACCCGCGGAGTGGAGTTTCGGGATTACTGCGTCAAGCACAGTCGACTGTGCTACTAACAACGTCGGATATAACAAAAGTCAGATATAAAAACACTTTTAATGTAAAATCACTCCGCTTATAGCGATATAACAAACAACCTTTCCCGATAATTGATCTTAAGTACTCTGTACATAAAAAGGATTTTTTTATTTTTTTTTTTATTTTTAGATTACCTCTGCGGTCTACGTCACAGTTCTGGAGACGGATCGACTAAGACAGTTCAAGGGTGGTGTCGGAATAGCTTGGCGCCTACAGGCGCCAAGCTATTCTGGCACCGCCCTTGAACTAGCATGGTCGAATTAGTCGTGAATTATTACGCACTCTTTGGATTTCAACTCCCAAATTTGGGCATTTTAAAACTAAGGGCTCAGTGTCTTATCCCATAAGGTATTCTGGCACCACCCTTGAACTGCCATGGTCGGTCCCTGTCTTGTTGGTGTCAGGGCCGCGACTGCAGAGACGAGTTCCGTGTGGATCACACCAATAACGTCATGGGTCTGCGACGGAGACTGACGCAATCAAGTGCTTCCCCCTCGGCTGACTTGATGGCCTAAACCTCGTCAAGTGTCGCGCAGAAATTCCTGCGTCTGCCAGAGGCACAGATCCCCATGGGCCCCTGTATGACTGCAGAGTCTCTTGAGGATATGTGCCTCTTGCTCGAAACAGACGATCAGGTAAATTTACATCTGTTTGAATATGAAAGGAGTCGTTTAACTGTAAGGTAATTGTAAGTAATAGTACAGCTCCGGCTAAGATTTAATGCGTTCAGTTTTCAAGCGGTTTACACTCTCAAGTACTCTTGCATGCAGTGAGCTCATGACGATAATGGGGGCCTAAGCCCACTACCCCTTGGGGATCGATGCCTCTTAGCGAAAAGCTGGGACTGGTCACCTCCATTTACCTCACTGTTTCCCTACCAGAGGAAGACTGCGGGGTTTAACTTCTAGCATTATCGAATGCCTCGTGCGCTGCAATTACTTGCCTGCTTGTCTGCGATTCCGGACCTTACGGCCAGAAGCCGTAAGGTCCGGAATCACAGAGCAGCACAAGCACGCTATTTGTGGTTTATTGTGCTTATGCGCGCGGAGCGAACAAGGGAAGGAATAGCGCGGGACAATGGACCCACAATGGATCGTTAATAAGGGACTACTATGGTGCGTGTACACAGTCAGTCAAGACAGATCTAGGTCTGTTGTCGATATCATGTTGTTTGTTCGTGCGTTCGTTGGTTCATTGGTTGTTTGCTTGTTGTTTGTTTCTTTGTTTGATTAACTGATTATTTGTTTGTTCGTTGTTCGTCGATTGTTTGTTTGATTAATTGATTAGTTGTCTGCTTGCTTGTTTGTTTTTTGTTTGCTTGTTTGTCGCTAATCCTTTCACCGCGAGTGATATTTAACCCGTTTGGCCCCAAGGTCCCATTTCTCAAATTTGGGAGGTGTTGCCTAACGACTATGTACCAGTTGTAAGAGACGGACTGATCATGATGATTCAAGGGTAGTGCCAGATGAGCTTGGCTTCAGGCGCCAAGCTCTACTGGCACTACCCTTGAATTATCATGATCAATCCATTTCCTGCTGCAGGGTCCCGGGGCTTAAAGGGTTAAAGATATTGGCAGCTGGACAAAATGAAGTTGTCTGTCTGGGGCACACAGACATGAATGATCGAGGCCAGCAAGAGGCACACATCCTCATGAGCCCCCACGACTACGACTGCGGGAGTCCATGTGTGCCTGTGCCAC
The DNA here is from genome assembly GCA_036245525.1 of Semisulcospira habei. NCBI lineage: Eukaryota > Metazoa > Mollusca > Gastropoda > Semisulcospiridae > Semisulcospira > Semisulcospira habei. The sequence goes on from BTPG01000003.1 coordinate 230,564,283, forward strand.
TGGTTGGTCTCATTTAACCTTTTAGCTGTCGGTAACACTTTTTGTCGCGATGATACCTGTTGGAATCATCGCGACAAAAGGCTATACCGAAAGCCAAAGTGTTAAGTGAAATCAAGTCAAGTAAAAATACTTTATGAATATCCCTTGAATGGTTATTTATTTATTTATTTATCTATTTATTATTATTCATTTATTTATTTATCTATCTGTTTATTTATATGAATTAAGTCAAGTCAAATACTTTATAAATATCCTTTGCGTGGTTATTTATTGTAACCTTTATGCATGACTCTCGAAAAAAACGGGAAAACTAGCGGACATTTGTCATATTTACATATTTATTTGTGGCTTATGGTGGCTAACTGAGGATCAGACGGTCGATCCGTACGCAGATCTACGGAAAAGTCCGAGAAAATCTGGGGTATTTCAGGGTGTTCGGGGGAAGGTCAAGCTCGCGATAAATCAACTGGTTTGTCGCGTGACAGCTAGTGTTATATTGCTTTGCATCATGACATCGTATTCCTGCACAAGGGGAGGGATTCAACAACAATTTTTTTTTTTTTTTTTTCTGCCAGGAATGCCTAGTCGTCCCCATAACTGGTTCCGGGGGGCAATAGTACTTCTGACGTTCCGAGTTCATGTCAGGGGACATAATTTAATAGTCTTCCTGTTCCTGCGATTCCTCTTGAATCCTTTAGAAACAGCAGGATTAACTCCCCTTGACATGAGCGCAGCGAACAAAACAAGAATGCAAGAGGCATAGATCTTCATGAGCCACCGCAGTTGCGGGGGCTCATGAGGATCTATGCTTCTTGCGACTTAATCCTCCTATGGATATATTTTTGACGGGGTTAACAGACAGATCTCTGCGAAGGTTCCGGGTTCAAAACCGATCGGGTCAGTGACTGTTAGTCAAGATGCACAGGAAGCAGCATTTCTAGCAGACGGCAATGAACGAGTCAAAGAAAAATCTAAATTATTGCCTGAACGCACTTGAAAACAACTAATTATTCTATAAAGACACAAGAAAAACTGAAGTTGCATGATAGTTCGACTGAAAAACTTGGTTTTACGTCGTTTAACGAACTGCCAGCCACAAGGGCAAGCGAAGTTACGAAATACGAAGTTTTGCCTTCAAAGTCGTCTCCGTGTGGCACGCAGCAAGTTCGTGTAAACATACATTCATTAATGACGTTGTTGTGCAAGGAGGCGATGCCTCTGCACTACAGTGTAATTAATGAATGTAGAAATAAGTTGTGTAGTGTGGCAAAAACCACTAGTAGAGAAGACGATTTAGAATCAAAATTTCTGGCACGTAATTTTAGGCAGCTGGTAGTGGTGTGTGTGTGGGTGGGTGGGTGGTGGGGGGGGGGGGAGGTGGTTGCCCGGCATCGCTGTAATGTCTGTAAGTTTCCAATGCGATGTTGATGTAGAAGTCTGAAATGAACACGCACACACACGACAGAATCGTTTAGCTCACGTCTAGCTTCAAATAAATTACGACTTTTGTTCAATATAAATGAACCAGTTGTGCTCGGTTCACTATTTTTACCACACACAATTGAGACATTCGTGCAAGCAAATACATGCAAGTAAAACTAATCTGACAAGCGTTCCCCATGAAAGAGTGTGGACAAAGTGAGTCATCTCCCCGTGAACTGGCAGTTATTTTCCCCGAGTGCAGCAACTTCCGGTCTTATGGGAATTAAATCAAAGTTTGAAAATATACCGTATCTCAGTGAGAACTCACCATCTGCGAGAGGCATGGATTTATCATGGGATTCATGAAAATCTATACCTCTTGCTGATATGGGGGTTGCCGGGGGATGGGTGTCTGGCCAGTTTGGGCGTCTCTTTTCCTCACACGTAAAACAGGGTTAAACATAGCACTGAAGAAGTGCAGGTTCCTCCTAGGAATGTGGCTTCCACCAAATCAAAACTGAATGACACAGACAGGTCAGTTTTAATCCGGACAGGAATAAAATGGGTGGCAAGGTGAAAAGGCGGAGACCTTGGAAAAGAAGAGGGAAAGCTCAGTGGGGATGACGAGGGCCGGGGGTGGTGGTGAGGTGGGGTGGGGGGGTGCGGCAAGCTTGCATGTTTGCGGCACCACTTTTGGGGGATATTTCTTATTTTTCGCCTGGAGTCTAGAGAGTCCCGTGATGATCTACACTTCTTCTTAGCAGAGTGCTGTTCCATTTTACATCATCCTCAGAAGACTCGGGGACTTCACCCCGGGTAACTCATTTACGGTATGCCGCGTCCGGATTAACCCCTTCCCGGCCACTGGGCGTGCATTATTGTTTAACTCATTGTACCCCAACACCGAAATCCCCAAGTGTTGCCGTTGTCCTCTGAAGACTGCACTCTAGTGCAGGACACAGATCCACCATGATAGTTCAAGGGTGATGACAGAATAGCTTGGCGCCCATAGGGCGCCAAGCTATTCTGGCATCACCCTTGAACTATCATGGTCGATCCTTATCTTGCTGTGGTGTGTCTGGGGTAGAATGAGTTAAAGGCCAAAATCTGTGCTCATTCAACGACCGAAAGCTGCAAACGTCGAAGAAACAGGGATACAATTTGGTCTCAGCAAGAGGCATAGATCCTCATGAGCCCCCGCGACTGCGGGGGCTCATGAGGATCTATGCCTCTTGCAGTTGTTGGATCGTGTTCACTTTTTTTCTCGGCAGTGAAGGGGTTAAAGCCGGCACGAAGTCGCGTATCCGGATGCGGCACGTCAATCTGGAACTATGTGTTCAATCTGCGTCTGTTCAGTTCCCGTCACCGGTTTTCAACAAGTTTTATTCCTCTGGGGAATATGCCCCTAATGACTGCCACGGTTTCTCTTCAACTCAAGCGATTTCTGCAAGATAGAATCAAATCAAGCTGGCTTCAGGCAGATTGATTTTTGTGAGTGCGTTTTGGTTTTTTGGATTTTTGTGTCGTTGTCGTTTTGTCGTTGTCGTGTCGTGGCGTGGCGTGGCGTGGCGTCGTGTGGTGTGGTGCGGTGCGGTGCAGTGCGGTGCGGTGCGGTGCTGTGCTGTTGTGTTGTGGTGTTGTGTGTGCTGTGCCGTGTTGTGTTGTGTTTTGTTGCGTTTTGCATTGTTTTATTTTCTTGTGTTTCCTTGTGGTTCGTTGTGGTGGTGGTGTTGTTGTTGTCGTTGGGTAGTGTTTTTTATTAGTGCCTTGTTTCAATTAGAAATTCATCGCCTGTAAATCAGTGCAATTTTATTCTCTGTTAAAACGCAGTATCCGAAGCACCGACGCTTGCCGGACAAAAAGACTTCACGTGCGCGAGCTGGTCTGTGATTGTAGTCCTTACGGCTATAAGCCGTAAGGACCAGAATCACAGACCAGCATTTGTGTCATTAGATTTTATCAAGACGAAGAAAAAAACATCACTGGATTCAATATTCTGTGGGAAGAAAGACAAAAAGTCAATTTATTTTTCTTTGTTGATATACAGCATCCGGAACAGCTCAGTAAGCAAAAGGTCCTGAGGCCAATGCCGGCCTCAGCAGGCCCGCGCACAACGGCCAAAGTAACATAGCACAGACGTTGGCCGGGCGGAGATCTGTTGTTTACTGGGTCTGAAGCTCAAAAGCCAAAAAACAAGACCAGCGTGCCCATTTGACCCAATCAATGCCAAGGAGAACTCCGTTTGCAAGAGGCATAGATCCTCACGAGCCCCCGCAGTTGCGGGGGCTCGTGAGGATCTATGCCTTTTGCTTGACACCATTTTGGATCTATGTTCCTTAAGCGCTGAATAAACAAAATATTTCAGAAAGACAATCAGCGTCCACTGGCAGCCAACGAATGCGTGAACAAATGGCTGGGATTGTTTGCTGTTGTTTCTCTCCTTCGCAAATGAAAAGATCTGTGTCTGAAAGGAAAATTGGTGGCGGAAGTGCGTCATAAATCTGCGACTCAATATTGGTTCTCTGAAAAGCTTTGTTTTTGCGCACACAACGAAAATATGTATTAAGATTTGTGTTTGTGTTTGAAATCACTGAAGCTTAGAAACTAAATGAAGACGAAGATCAACCAAAAACATCTCAATCAACCAGAAATTCCCAACAGAATCTGCTTTTCAATATTGGTTCTCCGAAAAGCTTTGGTTTCGCACACACAGCAGCAATGTATCTGCATTAAGGTTGTAAAGACCTCGCGCTGGGACCATATGGCGTTGAGGCGCGTCCCCTGGGTGGTGGATAGGGGGTCCTTCGCGAGAGGGGTGCATCGAATGAAATAAGGTGCCGTGAAGCAACATGGTCTAAGGGAAGGTGACCCCGACAGAAAACCTCTGGTCCTCCTAGTAAGGGGGTTGGGCGTGGGGGCAGCTTCCCCACCCTGCAAAAAAAGGAAATAGCTACAAAAACGCCGACGAAAAGGATGATTATGTATTCAGGTCATGAAGAGGAGAATGCCCCCCATTCATGCTGTCACCAGTGGCACAGAGAGCGCTGATGGACTGGGAACCTCTTGGGCCAAGAATTATCACCGCAGCCTTTAGAACTAGGAGAAAGATCAAGTTGAACGTCATCCAGTGTTATGCGCCCACCAATGACAGTGACGAGGAAGAGAAACAAGAGTTCTACGACCGACTCCAAAGTGCTGTGGACAAATGTGCGGAGCGAGACATCACCATCGTCATGGGCGATTTTAATGCCAAAATAGGGGAGGACAACACCGGATACGAAGAGGTGATGGGGAGACAGGGACTAGGGGAGATGAGTGAAAACGGGGAGAGGTTTGTAGACTTTTGTGCTCTAAACAGACTTGTCATTGGAGGCAGCATCTTCCCACACAGAAGAATACACAAAGCAACTTGGGTCTCACCTGACCATACTACAGAGAACCAAATAGACCATATCTGCATTAGCAAGAAATTTAGAAGATCCCTTCAAGATGTTCGAGTGAGGAGGAGAGCAGATGTCGCCTCAGACCACCATCTGCTTACCTTGAGAATAAAGCTCAAGTTAAAGAAAAGCCGCACAGAGACAACAAGAAGACAGCGCTATAATGTAGGCCTCCGGAGAGAGACTGGTGTGAGAGAAGAGTTCAAACTGGTGCTGTCCAACCGGTTTCAAGCGCTACAGGAGCTAGTAAATGAGGAGGAGGCGGTCACCACAGAGCAGCAGTGGAAGGCATTTAGAGAGGCGCTGAACTCAACCTGCAAAGACACTGTAGGGTTCAGGAAACACCATCACAAGGACTGGCTGTCGGCACAGACCTTGAAGAAGATAGAAGTGAGGAAGCAGAAGAAAGCAGTTGTCCACATCACTCGCACGAGAGCAGCCAAAGCAAGGGCACAGGAGGAATACTCAGAAGCCAACCGCGAGGTGAAGAAGAGTATCAGGGCAGACAAGAGGGCCTACTCAGACAGCCTGGCAGCAGAGGCAGAAAAGGCAGCAGGCAGCGGCAACATGAAACAGCTCTACGACATTACCAGAAGATTGTCTGGCAAGTATGGCCATACAGAAAGACCAGTAAAAGACAAAGAAGGCAAGCCTATTGCAGACAGAGCAGACCAACTCGACAGATGGGCCGAGTATTTTGAAGAGTTACTGAATAGACCCAGCCCACCCAACCCCCCAGACATCCAGCCAGCAGAGACCGACCTACCCATCAGCTGTGACAGACCCAGCCGGGAAGAGATCAGAAGAGCAGTGGCATTTTTGAAGAACGGCAAAGCAGCAGGACCAGATGGCATCCCAGCGGAGTCTCTGAAAGCAGACCTATAGACAACAGTAGAGATGCTGTACCCACTGTTTGGAAAGATCTGGGAAGAGGAGGTGATGCCGGCTGACTGGAAGGAGGGGTACCTAATCACGCTTCCCAAGAAGGGCGACCTCAGCAAGTGTTCCAACTACAGAGGAATCACATTGCTGTCAGTACCAGGAAAGGTCAACAGGATCATCCTGGAGAGAATGAAGAGCTCCGTTGACCCCCAGCTGAGAGACCAGCAAGCAGGATTCAGGAAAAACCGATCATGTACAGACCAGATCGCCACCCTCCGCATCATCGTGGAACAGTCTCTGGAGTGGAGCTCCCCGCTATACGTCAACTTTGTGGATTACGAGAAAGCATTTGACAGCGTGGACCGAGAGACTCTGTGGAAACTCCTACGACACTACGGGGTACCCACAAAGCTCGTCCGCCTGATCAAGAGCAGCTACGATGGCATGACATGTCGCGTGATCCACGAAGGGCGGTTCACCAGGGAGCTCCAGGCCAGAACCGGTGTCAGGCAGGGGTGTTTGCTGTCTCCGTTCCTCTTCCTACTGGCCATAGACTGGGTCATGAAGAGGACCACAGAGCACAGACGAAGTGGAATACAGTGGACACTGTGGACACAGCTTGACGACCTCGATTTTGCAGACGACTTGGCTTTACTGTCCCACACTCATCAACAAATGCAAGACAAGACCACGAGGCTTGCTGACATCTCGTCGCAAGTGGGCCTCACCATCCACAAACAGAAAACAAAGACAATGAGGCTGAACGCAACCAGGGAAGAACCAGTCTTGCTTGCTGGCACCCCGTTGGAGGAGGTGGAGTCCTTCACCTATCTCGGGAGCATCATAGACCCAAAAAAAAGGCGGCACTGATGCAGATGTCAGAGCACGAATCAGTAAAGCCAGAGCAGCCTTTCTCCAGTTGAAAAAAGTGTGGAGTTCCAGAGAGCTGTCACAACACACCAAAGTCCGGATTTTCAACTCCAACGTAAAAGCAGTTCTCCTATATGGAGCAGAGACTTGGAGACTGACAAAAACCACAGTCAACAGAGTACAGATCTTCATAAACAGTTGCCTTAGAAGAATTTTGAAAATCCACTGGCCAGAGAAGATCAGCAACGTCAGACTCTGGGAGAGAACAGAGCAGATAACAGCAGAGAATGAAATTGGGCGAAGAAGATGGGGATGGATTGGTCACAGTCTGAGAAAGCCAGCTTCCAGTATCACTAGGCAGGCATTGTCATGGAACCCCCAGGGAAAGAGGAAAAGAGGCAGGCCGAGAAACACCTGGCGGCGAGACCTCCAAGCAGACATCAAGAGACTGGGAACCACCTGGAGTAGAATCGAAGGAGAAGCACAGGACAGGAGTCGCTGGAGGTCTACCCGGGGAGGGGTGACAGGCGTAAGTAAGTAAGTAAGGTTGTAAAGAAGTACCCAACGGAGAAAGAAACATGCTTAGAAAAGACAGTTACAACACAATTTATTAATATTTCGGGTAAATGCCCTTTTTCAAGTACAGAGATCAGTCGCTACTTATCTTCATTTATCGCAGAAGGAATGTGGCAACTGAAGCTTTCTCTGTATTTGTTTGTTTGTCTATTTTGAAAAAGGGTAAATACCCGAAATATTAAAAAAATTGTGTTGTAACTGTTTTTATAAGCGTGTTTCTTTCTCCGTTGGGTACTTCTTTGTATTTTGCACGCTTGGCAGTCACCTTTTTGGTCTGGATTGCATTAAGATTGTGCTTACGTTTCAAATCTCTACAGCTTTGAAACTAATCATAAGTGAGCGTGCACGTCAACCGTCCAACACAGTTGAATCAACACGAAATTCCCTACAAAAGAAAACACTAACAAAGACACTTAACCGTTTGACTCCCAGAACCAAATGACTTCCATTGTATGGAACGAAAGTCCTTTGGTTCTGGCCCAGAACCAAATGACTTCCATTGTATAGAATGCAAGTCATTTGGTTCTGGGACGCAAAGGGTTAACTCATTCGAGACGTGCCGCATCCGGACACGCGGCAAAAGGCCGCGTGTCCGGATGCGGCACGTCGCGAATGGGTTAAGTCAGTTCTTGTCTCACTGAAGAATTTAGGGACATGAAGTCCACTTATGTCTGCACGTATTGGAAAAATTATGGTGTCTCTTGACTTGTGGATTCAGAATCCAGACGAAGAAAGGCGACTGCCAAGCGTGTAAAACGCAAAGAAATTCCAACAAAGAAGGAAGCACGCTTAGAAGCGTGCTTCTTTCTTTGCTGGAATTTCTTTGCGTTTTACACGCTTGGCAGTCGCCTTTCTTCGTCTGGATTCTGAATCCACAAGTCAAGAGACACCATAATTCTCAGACGAGAAAATTAATGCCCTGTGGACACACTATACTGTCTAGGAAGCCGTTGTGTTGCTTGAAAAGCTGGAAACATTAAAAGGAGACGGATTTCTCACTTGTACACTAACGAATCCCTTCTGGGAGAAAGAAAAAAAAAGCCACAGAGTAAAATTACCGCTCAGGAGGGATTTTTTTTTTTTTTTTATCTTACTGATATACGGTCCCTCTGGAATTAGTGTGGGCCTTTCCAGTCGTGCTATGACTAGATACGGACGTAAGCGGCCTAGCGGATTCGTGTTAATTACTTCCCTTGCTTTTTATCGCCCTCGGGATGATCACCCTTGAAGTATCTGCCTTGCTTTCTGATTGTCGTTGAAAGGCTCCTTTTTTTCTATCTCTTCTTCTTTTTTTTTTTTTTTTTTTTTTAGGGTGGGGGGTGGGGGGTGGGTGGGTGTAGCGGGTGGGGGGTGGCGGGGAGGGGGTGAGGGGAGGGGGGGGCCTAGTCCTGAAATCCGAATCCCCCCCCCACTCCCCCCCCCCCCCCCCCCCCCCGTCACCCGTCCATAAAGAATGGCGAAAATCGTGTTCAGCCAAGCCTGCAAGAGGCATAAAACCTAATGAGTTCCTACAGGGGCTCATTAGGTTCTATGTCTCTTGCTGAATGGTTTTACGTCTGAGAGAAAATTAAAACCGAACTGATTATGACGACTTCCTATGTAGAAGGTAAACAGATACAAATGCGGCCGATCATCCCCAGGAAGAAACATAGATCCGAATGAGCCCCTGCAAGCTGCAGATGGCCATTCAGATCTGTGTCACTGACCGACGGAAAAGCATGGATGGGCATTGTCTTGGAGGAAGTGATGATCAAAGTCTTGACTGTTTATACCTCCACCATTGGTGTGAAGGGCGCAGATACAAAAGGTCAATGCTAGTGACCCAAAGGTGTTTATATTTATATCTGTGCCTCTTCAGTAGAGGGGTTCTGGGGAGTGTTCTGGCAGGCTGTTCGAACCTTCTGCACGATTCGTGTGGTGAACGATACACCAGAAACAAATAATTATTAAAAAATAATAATAATTTTAAAAAAACTTGCCTGCGTGCGTATGTGTTGCTGTTGATCTTGTTTTGTTTTATTAATCTATATCATACTGAGGCTAAAAGCTTCAAATGTGTACACTGCCATATGCAAGCTACATTATAGTACTTACAGATAAGGATATAGACCAATGGCTTTAGTTCAAGGGTGGTGCCAGAATAGCTTGGCGCCTAGAGGCGCCAAGCTATTCTGGCACTGACCTTGAACTACTTTAATCAAACTTATTTCACAGACTGGTGTATTCCGAATGATAAGGGTTCATGTTGTTGTTGCTGCTGTTGATGTTGTTTGCTGTTGTGAATGGATTGTGTTAATGTGCTCTTGTACTTATGAATGAGTGTATTTGTATGCGATCGGTACTTTAGTTAGTTTCAGTTAGAGTATCTTGAAGCGCTCTTGTGGGGATATTGCGCTATAGAAGAGGTATATTATTATTATTATTATTATTATTATTATTATTATTATTATTATTATTATTATTATTAGTGTTGTTGTTGTTGTTGTTCTTGTTATCGTTGTTGTAATTGTTAGTCCAACGATTCTCTCAGTCAACGCTCTTAGCATATAATTGGTCACCGCCACGACAAGAAGACTCGTAAATAATTTACTTACCGCAAGACAGGTGCGTTACAACAAACAGAAAAAAATCACAAACGCCTGCACGTGTTTCAACAATTTGGCAATAACACTCTTGCGCAATGTTTTACGGAGCTGTACGGCAACTGGCTGCCGTGCAAGAACAGGCAAAAAAGCCGCGGTGTAACGCACCGAAATGATTCATACGCCAACTGATTTGGTATCATCCACAGCATCTTTGGCGTAAGCTCGGGGTCACCTTGGCGTAGCAATTTTGCAGCAATATCTTCGTAATATTCAAGACAAGAAATCGACACTCGAACAAAGTGAAGCATTAACTTTGGCGTTAAATCATTTTTACGTCAGTCTGGTAAACTAATTACTACGTCATCTGACGTCAATTAGCAAACAGCGACCTTTAGCGCAGGCAAAAAGCTAATCATGTTTAGAGGGTATTGATTGATACTGTGGGCATGTTCTTCAAAGCTTAGTAACTGTGCCTGTACAGAATTTAAATGTGATTACGTGCTGTCCTAGTAAGAACAATGCCTTCGGGCCGACTTCAGCCGCAGTTTGCCCGCGCACGGCCGTGCGCGAGCAAACTGCGGCTGAAATCGGCCCGAAGGTATTGTTCTTACTAGGAACTAGATCACTAGGTTTATAAGGACAGCCAGCTGACATAGCAGTCCGAGATCTAAAGAACCAAAGCTTTAGAAGTCACATAAATGTCGTAGAGTCCGCCGGCACGTTTTTTACGGTGTGTTTTTAGTACTCTGACACCGGTACCCTTCCATCGGCAAGAACTAGGTAACTAGGTTTAAAGCGACAACTACCTGGCAAAGAAGCCCGAGATCTAAAGAATCTGTGCTTTTAAAGACACGATATAAATGTCGGAAGTTTGTGACTAAGTTTTGTAAGTTTGTTTGTAAAAGTTTGTTTGTAAATGTGTTTGTATGTTTGCTTGTTTGTTTGTGTTTGTTTGTGTTTGTCTGTGTTTTTTTTTTTTTTTTTTGGTTGCTTTTTCTTCGTTCGTTCGTTGGTTCGTTTGTTTGGTTGTTTGGTTCTGTGGTTGCTTGGTTTGGTTGCTTGGGTTTTTTTTTTTTTTGCGTTTGTGTGTTTGTTTGTCTCTTTTTTGTTTTTTGTTTGTTTGTGGGTTTTTTTTTTTGTTTTTTGTTTTCTTTTATTGCGACTTTTTGTTTGTTTGTTTTCCGTTTGTTTGTTTTATGTTTTTTGTTGTTGTTGGGGGGTAGGGAAGGGGGGTTGTCGTTGCTGTTGTTTGTTCGTTTGTTTCGTTTGTTTTGTTTGTTATGGGGTTTGTTGTTGTTTTGTTTTGGTTTGTGTGTGTATGTGTGTGTGTGCGTGCGTGCGTGTGTGTGTGTGTGTGTGTGTGTGTGTGTGTGTGTGTGTGTGTGTGTGTGTGTGTGTGTGTGTGTGTGTGTGTGTGTGTGTGTGTGTGTGTGTGTGTGTGTGTGTGTGTGTGTGTGTGTGTGTGTGTTTTGTCGTTGTTGTTGTTGTTGTTTTGGGGGGAGAGGGTTACGGTGAAGTTTTAGCACTCTGCCCGCGGTAGCCATCAGCCAACAAGAGATGATTCACTGACATCAACTCCTCTATGATTTAGCACGAAAAGTTGGAGAGAAATAAGCCATGACAGTTCAGGGGTAGTGCCTGCCTAGCTTGGCTCCTGTCATGTCCATCTTCGATCTATCTTCGGCTGGTCAATAGCTACCCACAAATTAAATGTACCCCCAGCAGCAAAACGTCTTCGGCCCCACGACGGCCCTCGTGGGCCCGAGGACCTTTGTTTACTGGGACTGCACATCAATCGAATCTGCGTTGTCAGCCGGTTGGGTCTGTCTGGGATATAAATTAAGTTACTTTTTTCCCTTGCTCTGTGTTCAGTCAGGCCCACACAACATACTCAGAAAATGTATGTCTTTGAGCCATGCCGCGCTTACTCTATGACCTCAACATATTGTGTGTAGGAATCGTGCTTTGGTTTACACTGGTTTACCTTTGGTTTACCTTACTTCCCCTACAAAGAGCATTACGTCGGACGGTTTTTGTAGTATTAAATGTTGATGTTTTTACTCGTGTGTACATGTACCCCTCACAAAGCTACACAGCCTGTACAGTTCTGCGACAGTAAAATAGTTCTGTGAACCGGATCCTCATGGAAAGGGAGAAAAAGAAAGAGAGAGAGAGGAGAGGGGAGAGAGAGAGAGAGAGAGAGAGAGAGTGTGTGTGTGTGTGTGTGTGTGTGTGTGTGTGTGTGTGTGTGTGTGTGTGTGTGTGTGTGTGTGTGTGTGTGTGTGTGTGTGTGTGTGTGACAGAGAGAGAGGGAGAGGGGGAGGGAGGGATGATGATGATGGTGATGATGAGGGTGATGACGACGACGATGACTACGACGAAGACGACGATGATGAAACGTTATTTATCAACGGTTAAGAAAAACAGTTTGGACAGAAAACAAATCTTCACTTTACAGCCTTTCCCTTGCTATCATCTACACACATATCCTTTCAGTCATGCATAAAAAGAGAGCGAAACACACACACGCGCGCGCGCACACACCGCGCGCACACACACACACACACACACACACACACACACGTGAGGAGAGACAGAGAGAGAGAGAGAGAGATGACTGTTGCGAAAGGGGAAACCCAAATGGCATCCGATCTCCTCCCAGAGGTCAGAGCAGACAAGCGGAATGTCAAAAGATCGGTAAACCATGTGTATGATACGTCTGTGTCGGAAGTTCGCTGATGCAAAGGTGGCGCAGCCGAAAAGCAACAAAAGTGTGCTGGTCTGTGATTTTGGACCTTACGACTTCCAGCCGTAAGGTCCAAAATCACAGCCTCACCAGCACACACACACACAAGTATCTTGAGCCGTAAGGTTCAAAATCATAGTCTGACTGCCTGCACATACATGCTCAGGTGACTTTGAGTGAAAGTCATTCAGATACGAGGTGGGGGTGAAAGAATGTGATTGTGAACTAAGGCACGTAGGATGATGTAAAGAACTTGACGCAATGGGATTCAAGTTATTGGAGGGGGGGGGGGGGGGTCTCCTTTTTCTAACGTTGCAGTCGTGAAGATGCAACTGCGGATAACCCATGATTTATAAAAGTATAAAAGCTGTTCTTAATTAGACGAACTATTGATCGGCAAACCTAGATCGGAGAAGATCGGCGATCTTTTGGTTTGTTTCTTAATTGAGGTTGAACGAACCTAGACGAACTTCAGCAAACCAGGTTTGCCATGGTTCTCTTTCTTAACTGAAGTGCTTGATTCGGCGTACCTGGTCTGCGAAGGTGTTCAAAATGGCTGCCGCTATGCCGCTTCGCGATTTGAACGATGTTTGTTTTTGTACTCCTTGCAGTAGCGACCCCACAAACAGCGTTGCGCCTCCCACAAATCAATAAAAATAGTCGGGTCTTGTTCTTCGCACGAGTGAAATATCGCCGTCCGCCATATTTGTTTGTATCGGTGACTAACTTTTTATCTTCAACGCAGAAGAGGGTAAAAGTTTTGACCAATCAGAGAAAAGGTTCCCCTTTGTTTGCTCAACATGTTGAGCGAACGTTTTCCGACAGCGAACTCATGGTTTGCCGAGGTTCGTGAACTACTTCGAACTAGGTTTTCCGTATATTTAGATCGTCCAATTGAGAACCAACCTGGTTCGGCAGAGATCGTAAACTCTAGATCGTCAGAGTTCGCGAACTAAAGTTCGTTTAATTAAGAACATGTTTAAGTCAACCTGGTACTATTCATTCATTGATAATGATTTGTTTTACCCTTTTTGGCTGTCGATAGCGCATTTTAGTCGCGGTGATTCCTGCAGGAATGACGACTAAAAAGCGCTACCGAACAGGCAAAGGGTTAAATATTGCTTGCTATTATTATTTGTAAAGATTTTTTTTTTTAGCTAAATCAAAACGTTTTCAGACCGCACGCACGCTCGAACGCGCACACACACACATACTGACACGTTCTCTCTCTCTCTCTCTCTCTCTCTCTCTCTCTCTCTCTCTCTCTCTCTCTCTCTCTCTCTCTCTCTCTCTCTCTCTCTGGAAATTGCACCTCACTGTTGTCCGGGGGGGGGGGGGGGAGGGGTGGGAAGAGAGGGGGTTTGGTGGGGTGGGGTTCGTGCGAGTGTGTGTATGCGTGTTGTGTAGTGTGCGAGTATATGTGCGTGTGTTCCAGTATGTGCATGTGCCTGTGTGTGGTTTAGAGTGTGTGTATATGATTTAGAGAGTGTTTGTGCTTGTGTGCTTTTATTTACTTTAGTGTGAAACCGTTGCTTTGTTTGTGATAATGTTTAATGGTAGTTCTTAGCTTAATGGTAGTAACGGCAAGTTTGAAAATTGGTCCTGTTACCAAATACTTTTACCCGCGTCAAAATAAAGGTCTATTGTTCATCAGTATTCTCTCTCTCTCTCTCTCTCTCTCTCTCTCTCTCTCTCTCTCTCTCTCTCTCTCTCTCTCTCTCTCTCTCTCTCTCTCTCTCTCTCTCTCTCTCTCGCTCTCTCGTTGCAGTTAAGTCTCAGTCTTGGAAATCCATGCTTCCTGCGATGAAAGGCGCTGGTTCAGTGCTGGCGTCACTAAAAAGTACATGTTCACCAATCCGTGGGAGAGGAGCCTGAAGCATGTTCTTAATTAAACGAACTTTAGTTCGCGAACTCTGACGAACTAGAGTTCACGATCTCGGACAAACCAGGTTGGATCTTAATTGGACGATCTAAAGATACGCCGAACCTAGTTCGAAGCAGTCCACGAACCTCGACAAACCATAGTTCGCTGTCGGAAAAGGTTCGGACGACGTGTTGAGCAAACCAAGGCGAACCTCATTTTCTCTGATTGGTCAAAACTTTTACCCTCTTCTGCGTTAGAGATAAGAAGACAGTCACCGACAAACAAATATGGCGGACGGCGATATTTCACTCGTGCGAAGAACAAGACCTATTTTTTATTGATTTGTGGAGGGCGCAACGCTGTTTGTGGGGTCGCTACTGCAAGGAGTTCAAAAACAAACATCGTTCAAATCGCGAAGCGGAGTAGCGGCAGCCATTTTGAACTGACACCTTCGCAGACAACGCAATACGACACTTTCACAGCTATTCAGCTATTCCCATCTCTCCTTGAATAAGTTAACGTTTGAGAGATCCATGCTCGGCTTCTGGATTAGCGCCGGCCGCCGAAGAAGGTTCACAGCCAGTTAAACCCGACCGAAAGTACTGAGTCGTCAGTTCAGATTTAGCCTTTGGTCGATTCACGCTTAGATCAATTTACGCTAGTTTGGTTTACATGAGGGTGGACTTTTTCATTCCCTTTTAAATGTTTGCATTAATGCTCAACTGATTTACGAGGAAGTTGGCTCGGGGCCGGCCTCCGCATTTCTTACCGCAGATCCAATCACGCACAAACAGTCGATCAGTTTCTACGCACCTTCTGCCGTGCATAGTGTTCTCAAAACACGAAATTATTAACTCATTCGAGACGTGCGCCGCCGCGTATCCGTAGGCGGCACGTCTCGAATGAGTTAATGATTAACCTCCTTGTGCATAGTGCAGCCTCCGGTAATGTGAATAGTACCGGGAATTGCATGCACAATAGGTTTAATGGAATACTGACGTGGCCCGGCAGAAAAGCTGATGATCAGAAGTGAAGTTTACTTTCGTATGTCTGCTGATGCTGCGTGATTTACGTTTCTAGCTCCGCTTGATGTCGACAAATCACAGACAGGTGCGCTAACGACTGAGAACAGTCTTACACAGCTAGCTTTGGCTGTGATCGTGGTCTAGATTTCGTACTTTCGTGCGGCCGCTCAGTAGTCAGAACGAACTTCCACGTGTTGCTGTTGGTGTTCTGCACTTATTTCTTACATCTGTTGGGAAAATAACAAACACTGAATGTTTAAAACAAGTATTAAAACATCACCTAAACGCTTTAGGGTTTGGTGAGGGGAAGTGAGAGAGAGAGAGAGAGAGAGAGAGAGAGAGAGAGAGAGAGAGAGAGAGAGAGGGACGACAGACAGACAGACAGAGACAGAGAGAAAGAGAGAGAGAAATGAAATGAAACTATTTCTCAAGAATAAATGATTAGGTACATAGAACTGTTTTCAATCATGTCCTTGCACACACACACACACACACACACACGCGCGCGCGCGCACACACACACACACACACACATACACACACACGCACGCATGCACGCATGCACACACATACACACGTAGGCACAAACGCACGCACGCAAGCACTCTCTCTCTCACACAAACACACACTGAAACACGCACACACACAACGCCCTATTTAAAAAAAAAAAAATAAATGGGGAGCGGGGAGGCTCATCGGGGTGACTGACCCTGGAAAAAAGGAGTTAACCCCATCCAATTCATCATTGCACACACTGGTGGGGAAAAGTACAAAATAATAATACATTTACAAGAAAAAAAGTGAAAAACACAAATTATATTTTGCAGAGAGAGAGAGGGGGGGGGGGGAGGCAGACAGATAGAGTGACTCAATGGATCAATGGAACTTTTCATTTTACACACGTACCCTTAAAGAAAATAATAAGAAACGGACAACAACAGACCAGTGAAGATGTGGAGGGAGGATACGAAAACACATAAAAGAGAGAGAGAGAGAGAGAGCGAGTGAGAGAGAGAGAGAGAGAGAGTGTGAGAGAGAGTGAGAGAGAGACTCAGGTGCATCCGATCCATGGCAAACATCCCGCATCCCACAATCAGTTAAGGATGTCCAAACTGATAGCAATTGGATTAATTCACCTAATGTCCTCAGAAGACAAGAAAGAGTGTGTGGCACATTTAGTTTTTGCACCTGTCAGCTGCAGAACAGACAGGTCTGGCCTATAAACCCTGCCTACTTCCTAAGTTCCGGAGAAAGACATGGGTTATATAAGAGACCTGATGCATCTTATTTGAAGATGCAAATGATCGTCTTATTCATACCTGCGTATTTCTCTGTGGGCTGGCGATTGGGTGCCTGATAGGCGGGGGCAGGGGATCTAACTGTTGTCCAGCGCTAAGTAATTCCCCTTGGTTTGTTGTACAATTCTTCCAGCGCTAGCCTCACCTATCTGGTTTGTGAGTGGCCTATAAAAGGTCACTGAGTAAAGGTGGCACGTGGGTGGCACTTAATAAATATTAAAACGTGTGTCAGGTGGGGACTAAAATGGCCGGGTAGTTCAATCAATGACTATATAGCCCCTTTTACAGGGGAAAGTTAACTCATTCCGGCCAGCCGTATTCGGATGCTGCTGGCCGAGAATGAGTTAACTCGCAGAGCTCCAACAATATCTGTGGTGCCGCCGCCTCTGAAACTACTGATTCGTTTTACGACCGTACTCAACTACTTACCACGCTACACAGGGCAATTGCCGCTTCCGGTTCATGTAGTAGTTCCAAAAGTTTTTGTTGTTGTTGTTGTTGTTGTTGTTGTTTTGGGGTTTTTTGCCATTTTTTCAACTCAGGCGTGGAAGTTCCCATGTTTGCTTGTTTGGGCGTTAGGAGCGGCATGAGGCATGACAGGTGGTGTGAACAACTGAGCGGAAAATTTCAAGTGCGGGGTACTGACTTTGAGTTGACCTGGTGTGTTCATACTAGGCGCCTGTACGGGGCATGTGCACGGTTGCGCGCAGGCTTGCAGACGCCGACAGTTTTGTGATGGGGTACTTAATGCATAAGAGTGTTGTGGAAAACGATAACAGACAATTTAGTAAATAATTGCTGGAAATATTTCAGTCTCCTGTGATGCGCTCCACGTGGCCGAATTTTTGTGTGCGGGAGGAGAGGTACTTAGTTCATAACTCTATGCTGCAAGATGAGAAAACAGTGCGTGAAATGGGGGCATAATCTAATTGCCCTGTTGACCCTGTACACTATCAAGGTTTCCTTTGAAGCGAGCGGGGACTCCTAACAACGAACGAGAGCGGAATCATGACGGACAACAGCTTGCAAGAGGCAAGGATTCCGGCAGGCCGGCCGGGCTCCTGAGGACTGACAAGACTCCAAACATCTCCAAGACTCATAGATTCTCAGGTCAGTGCCCTTCGGGCTCCTGACTGAGCCGGACAACACTCCAAACATCTCCAAGAGGCATAGATCCTCATCAGCCCTCCAGGCTCCTGAGGATCTATGCGTCTTGGAGATGTTTGGAGTGTTGTCTATGCTTGTGGTACGAGCTGGCGGCCGCTATCTGAACCGCGATTATTGTCGGACGGTAGTCGTCCGTTCGGCAAACGAAACCGGCTTACCGTTATAGTAGTACGTGTCAGGACGGGTCGGTGCCTGCCAAGTCACTGTCAGCAGAACGGCTGTTAAAGAACTACTTTGAACTACACCGGAGAAACGGCCATATCCGTTTACGCCCGACGCCATAGTCCTCAGTGCGCAATGATGGCGTACTATAGTGGGCTTGTGGGTCAGCCGAGTGGCGGGAAGAATGAGACTGATACAGGTCAGACTCAGTATATCGCGGTACCCGGGAGTCATCGAGTCGGATTGCGCTATTCGCGATTACATTATTGTACGGTAGTGCCGAATTTATCTTCGCTTGTAACAAAATGAAACCACTTTGGTAAGCAAAATGTCCTAAGGCCGACGGTCAGCCTTAGCTGGACCGCGCATGCCAGACACGTGCGCGGGCCAGCTAAGGCTGACGTCGGCCCGATCACCGGCTTTTTCTGACAGGGCGTCAGAAGGACCGCAGTGCTGTAGAAGAAAATAAGGTAATGTGACTCAGCGATTCTTAAAAATGGCTACTTACTTAACTCATTCTACCCCCATCACCGAAATCCCCAAATTTTGCCGTTGTCCTTTGAAGACTGCATTGCAGTGCAGGACACAGATCGACCATGATAGTTCAAGGGTGATGCCAGAATAGCTTGGCGCCCATAGGCGCCAAGCTATTCTGGCATCACCCTTGAACTATCATGGTCGATCCATATCTTGCTGTGGTGTGTCTGGGGTAGAATGAGTTAAATACCTAAGGACTAAACCACACACGTAAAAGGCATATGGGTGGCATATTAACCCTGTCAGTGCCAGTGGCGGAATGGACTATGTCAATTTTTAAATCATGGCTATTAAAGGCCTTACATAGGTCCACTGAGTGACCCTTGGGTGAAAATGACCCTGCAAGAGGCAAAAAATAGCATGAGGCTCTGCCGTACCTCTCGCAGTGGCGTGGTGCTCGCATTTTCACGGCAGTCAGTGGAGGGGTCAGCAATGAGGATATCAAACACTGAGGGAGAACCGCTCATCAGTGGTCGTGCGGCTGTGACTAGCTGTCCGCTATCATCAAGGTACCTTAGATATTTAAGTTGACAGCAGAATGAGGTTAATAAGAAAACACCAAGAAGCTCAAGACCTACAGAGAGAAAAAAAAAATATTGTACGTGTCAGAGGCCTTGAGTTATTTTACTACGTGTCAGGCAGTGTACCGTACGTGTTTGGTTCTAACCCATTTCCCGTCGGAACACTGTTCAAACGCAAAAGGCGTAGATCCACATGAGCCCCCGCAGTTGCGGGGGCTCGTGTGGATCTATGCCTCTAGCTGACCCCACTTATTCCTTGGAAAGATGAGGTTCTTTGGTGGATATAATTATAAGGATTTCACCGAAACACATTCTTCGACAAGTGGCAGGGAAGGGGTTTATCCCTCTTGTGTATGCAGCCACCGGTACTGTAAACAGTACCGGCAGTTGCATGCACTAGAAGGTTAAACAAACAAGTCTGATTAACACAATCTACCCCAGGACCGAAATCCCCACATTTTAAAGTTGCCCTCTGAAGGCAGGACTGTATTACAATTCTAGAGACAGATCCAGCATGATAGTTCAAGGGTGGTGCCAGAATAGCTTGGCGCCTATAGGCGCCAAGCTAATCTGGCACCACCCTTGAACTATCATGCTCGACCCATGTCTTGCTGTGGTTGTGTCGGGGCTGAATGAGTTAAACCTTTGGCTGTCAGCAGCGGTTTTTGTCGCGATGATTCCTGCGGGAACCATCGCGACAACTGAAAACCGCTACCGACACGGAATGAATAATCCCGTTCAGTGCAGAGAAAATGTGACCACCACCGTACTTCAAGAGGTATAGATCCTCATGAGCCCCCGCAGTTGCGGGGGCCCATGAGGATATGTGCCTCTTGCTGACACCACTGGCACTGAACTTGGTTAAAACTGGGTCAACTTGCACTGAACGGGTTAAAAGAGGTCTAGTCTTGAGGGGAAATGGTTAAACCCAGAGCCTTGCGAGGAGGATGTCATCTTCCAGGCGCGAAGCAAATGAATCACTGCCAGCGAAATTTTAAATATTAATGCCAGGCATGACACCAGAAAACGCATAGTTACTGAATTTGCTACCGTTTATTGCTCATATTATGTAAGCATAGTATTTGATTGTGTCAATAGGGGAGAGGAGCTGAGTAGACTTATGTCTGTGTATTGGCCGAAACGTGTTGGTAGAAAATCTCATTGCAGCTGTGCATCTCCAGTTCAATTCAAGTTCAATTTAAAGTCGATTCATATTCAATTCAAATTCGATTCAAAATCGATTCAAAATCTATTCAAATTTAATTCAAATTTAATTCAAATTCAATTCAAATTTGATTCAAAATCAGTTCAGTTTATTTTCTCCACCAGCAGATAATGAAAAAAAGAATTTTACGTTGAACTGTGGTGACGTACAATTTACTTGCTAAACCAAAAGAGAAAAGGGAAATTTTGCTTTTTTCCATTTACTCGCTGCGTCAGACAAACCTTACTTTATTTGCTATAATAAATTAACCCATTTAGCCCCGAGTCCCTACAGCAGGAGATGGATTGACCATGATAATTCAAGGGTAGTGCCAAATTAGCTTGGCGCCTTCAGGCGCCAAGCTAATATGGCACTACCCTTGAATTATTATGGTCAATCCATCCCCTGCAACTGGCACATAGTCGTTAGGCAACACCTCCAAAATGTGAGAAATGGGCCCGTGGGGCTAAAAGGGTTAAGCTGAAACAAATTGCGTTGGACTGTGGGTGCACAATGTATTTGCTACACCAAACTACAACTCACATCTTGATTGGGACCGTTGATTTACAGTTGATCTTTTTTGCTATGCCAGACAAATAGTTAAATATTGTGTTGTACTGGGGACGCACACTTTATTTGCTATAGCTCCCAAAAATGATACCTGGTCTGTGGGAATGCAACCTTTCCCCTATGCCAGACAGAAAAGTGAGTGGCAAAGGCCCCTCACCGATATTGTGTTAGTACGTGCCAAGGTGTACGTAGATGTGTGCTGAAAGAACACTTTTACCCGGTGACCTCCTGAGAAACAGATAAAATAAAATAAAATAAATCAGCGCATTAAATAGGCGCTTTATCCCAATTGAAAATCGGCTCAAAGCACCGCCGCGAACTAAACCCAACAAGCACGCTCACGTGAATCACGCGCATCCATTCACACACTGTACACAAACATAGAACATTCACGTGGTGCTAAGGTCAAGCTCAAGCGAGCTACTGAAGTTTTTGGAACTCAAACTGTTTTTATATTTGAAATTTGATTAAGTGGGCTGAAATTGATACCAAAGTCGTGGAGGAGGTGAAGAGCGGGAGTATCCGGAGAAGAAAACCCCGACGGTCCGCCCGAATTAGGGCAGCCTATTTGGAGATGTGTCGGCATTAGCTCTATTAGACAGTTCCTTACCTCAGAGGCTACAAAAACTCTGGTTTGTTCATTTGTTCTGTCTCGCATTGACTATGCCAACTCACTCTTATCTGGATGCCCGCAGTATCTATTTGATCGGCTCCAGAATCCAAAATTCAGCCGCACGTCTGGTCATGAAAGCGAAAAAGTCAGACCATGTGTCCCCCATCCTGCACGCTCTCCACTGGTGGCCAGTGAAGGAGAGAGTCAAGCACAAAGTCGTGTCCGTTTGTCATGTTTCCCTTTCTGGCACTGGACCCACTTATCATCTTTCAGAGCTCCTTCACTGTTATATCCCTTCGAGGCCATTGCGCAGTTTGCCTGACAATAAAATGCTTCGTATTCCTACAGTAAGGACTAAAGGATTTGTGCAGAGATCTTTTTCTTACCAGGGTCCATCAGCATGGAATGATCTTCCTAAATCATTGAGACACAGTGAGTCTAGTGCCAGTTTTAAACACAGTCTTAAAACCCATCTTTTCCCATCTTGATTATCAGTGTTCATGTATTTAGTGATTTTCTATCCTTTTGTGCAATTGTACATGTGGCTTTGGTTTTGTCACTTGAAGTAGTTGTGTATTATTTTTCTTGTTCATATGTACGGCGCCTAGTGCATCTTACCATGTATAGGCGCCTTATAAATCTTCCTTCTTCTTGTTCTTATTATTATTATTATTATTATTATTATTAACGGTGACACTTACTAGAGAAAAACTGATCCGAGGCCGGAACCGGGTATCGACCTCGCACCTCTAGCATTGATGGCAGGCGCTTTTACCGTTGCGCCACGGACCGCCCCATGATCAGTCAGTCCCACAGACAACCCCTGGACTGGAGGCATAGATCTACATCAGCGTAACTCTTCATTATCCATTCAGTTCTACAAAAATATAAAATATTAAACGTTCAGGCTTCTTCTTCTTCTTCTTCCTCCATCGCTTCCTCTAGAACAAATTTTGACCCCAGCTGGATTCGAACCCACGATCTTTCGGACGAAAGTCGAACGCTCTACCACCTGAACCACCCAGCTCCTCTGACAAAATGCAGCACCATGATAATTCAAGGCGCCAAGCTATTCTGGCACCACCCTTGAATTATAATGGTCGATGCACCTCTTGAACTGTACTTCAGTTTTCACAAGACAAGTGAGTTTTGAGAATTTCCAGCATATCACTGACTAAGGTAGATCGACATAACCTAGACGGCTTAAAGATCGTGCCTGATTGACTTGGTGCCATGGAATTAAGGCACTAGTATCACAGGCACAGTGGTTGAGCTATAACTGACGAGTCGAAAAATGATGAGAGCAATGTGAACCGCTGTCTGCACACACAATGTCATTAAGACCCATCTATATCTGTGTTTTGCGTTCGAGGAAGGCCACCGGATTCCAGCTTACGGCTGTGAAAGCGATAAGCAGTACTTTGTGTCACGTAAGCAGCCTCGCTAATTTGGGAACGGAGGGTTGCTGCCCTTCATCTCCAATACAGACCCGGATGGTATGAGGTCTGCACAACGTCAATACGCGTAAGTAAGTTGCATCATACCTGTCGCACAGCTGGTTAAAAATGCTAGAGGATATCGCGCGCTATATTAAGCGATCAGTCAACTACGTCACTTTCCGCAGCTAGGTAGTGCTGAAAGACGAAGGCCAGATGCAGGTTGAGAAAGTTTTGCTGCTTTCTAAAACATTTTTTATTGAAACCAATTAAGTCTATAGTAAACTCATCTAGTCTAAATAACTGTGTTCACAAGTTGTAATGATTGGGGGAAAAAAGTCTTCGCTGGTGGAATGTGTCAGTGAATTCAATGAACGAATGAATTTAACCTATTCAGCAAAGATAT
>BTPG01000003.1:230590106-230672606 GCA_036245525.1 Semisulcospira habei
TCCAGCGGCAGTGAGATCCTCAGTGTTGCGGGGGCATACAGGATGTACGCCTCTTGCTGATGCCACTTTGTGTCCATGTCCCTTGGACGGCCGGGGGTCTTTGGCAATGAATTAACACAGAATTCAGAATTCAGAAACACAGTTTGCGACCACTGGTGGTGACTGCGGTTCATTCATTTATTCACTCTGTAGACGTTTTCTTTAAAGACTCGTGCGACATTTTAGCATGACATATTTTTTAGATATATTTACATCTTGTCTTAAGACCTTTCGTTCAGTCAGTGGCTGGCCAGATTTTTACCCATCCCGCCGTGAGATGACCTTAGTCGCCTGCTTGGCGTTAAACCCAAATAACAAACTAACGCATTCATTCATTTCATTCTTTCTTTCTTTCTTTAGTGACTCGTCTCCACTGCCACGCACGGGAAAGCAAAACACCCACGTAGGGAACAAGTAAACTGTACCAAATGGACAGAGAGAGGGTGTAACCCATGGCTTCGACAGCCTATTTTCCTGCTAGATTTTGGTACATCTGCATCTCACAATCATTCCCCCTTACAGATGCAAGATAGAGATTCTCATAAGCGCCTGCAACCTGCAGCGGCTGATGAAAATCCATGCCTTTATTGCTACAGGCTGAGATAGGACCTACTTCCATTCTAAGACGGAGCACTGCAAAACTGACGAACAAACAATTCTTTTGTAATTCAAGGAGCGGATGCATTTCACATGCTGAAACACAGAGATAAATAGAGCTGAGCCCTGGCCGCAAAAGGTATGGATTCTCATGAGCCCCTGCGAACGCAGGGGCTCATGAGAATCTATGCCTTTTTCAGATTAAAAAATAGCTGACTCGAGGAAAGCGTGAAGAATTTCAGGTGCAAGGTGCTGTCTCAGTGAAACCAGGGTGTAATTTTTGTGGATGGAATGTTCTCTAAATCTACGTATTTTGGGGTGGTGTTTTGGGTCGGGTTTTGTCCCGCCTCGAAGTTGTCTTAATATATAAATGTTGATCGAGTGAAGTTAATCTTGACTGGCCTGTGTTTGTCACTGTTGATCATTCTGCGAAAATTAACCCATTTAGCCCAGACACCCCACAGCAGGAGGTGGACTGACCATGATAATTCAAGGGTAGTGCCGAAAGGCGCCAAGCTAATCTGGCACTACCCTTGAATTATCGTGGTCAATCCACCCCCTGCAACTGTGGTACATAGTCGTTAGGTAACACCTCCAAAATCTGACAAATACGGCATTGGGGTTGAAAGGTTTATGACAAAGATGTTGCCAAGACTGTGCAAAATCGAAATCAAACTGAATGGTGATGTCGGCACACCCAACTTCTTGCAAACCAAACTTCTGTGCATTCATCCTAACTCCAAAGCGGTCTCTATTATACTAATCAGCACGACTGACATTGAAGTGAAAGAGGCCGATCATAGGAGGCACAGATTCTCACGAGCCTCAACTGCTTCCACGTGAACGTTGTTTTTTTAACACAGTAGCTGGGGTAGGTAGTAGGTATGTTGGCAGGTACGTAGGTTTTTTTTTTTAATTGGTAGCTTGGCAGGTCGGTTGGTTGGTATGCAGGCAGGTAAGTATGTAGGTTGGTGGGCTGGGCTGGGCTGGGCTGGGCTGGGCTTGGCTTGACTTGAATTGACTTGACTTGACGTTCTGACTGGGCTCGACGCCCTGCGCTACAATTAAGCATACAGAGAAAGGCTCTGAAGTGCAAAATGGTTAGATGCGTTTACACGCTGTTATCTGACAACAAGGCACAGTTTACTCCGGCTCTAGAGGAGTACGCAGAAAAACAAAAAGAGGGGAAACAAGGACAGGTGCCAGACTTCTCGTCAGCGTGACGAGAGAAAAGGCGTGAAGAAAAGTAAACTTCGCTGCTTAGTTTCCAGTTGCCGTTTCCAGTTTTCTTCCAGCGCCAAAAAAGCGGGTTAGGTACCGACCGTGAAAGCTCAAGGGGAGTGCCTGATGAGCCTGGTGCCTTGTCAAGCCCCAAGCCTCATCAGGCACTATCCCTTGAGCTATTATGGTCGATCTATCTCCCGTGTCTTGCTTTGTGACGAATTGTGAGATATGTCGTTCTGAAACTGAAAAAAAGGGGCTGGAAAATTAGTGGAGGGGTTACACAACAGGTGTGTGTGTGTGGGGTGTGTGTGTGTGTGTGTGCGTGTGTGTGTGTGTGCGTGTGTGTGTGGGGGGGGGGGGGGGGGGGCTGAGTGAGTGTGTGTGTGTGTTGGTGGGGGGGGGGGGGGGGGGTGAGTGAGTGTGTGTGGTGGGGGGTTTTGGGGGGTTTTGCCTGCGTATGTGTGTTATTCATTTTCGCCGCTGTGTTTGCATCCGCGCGAGATTATTCTTGCAAGCACATAATATTTTATCTGCGTGGCTACTAGCACTCTCACACAAAATTGACAACGGGCCACTTTGAAATACGCATTTTTGCATGCAACGCAAAAATGACTCACACGCCAGATCGCCGGACCAGGGTCAAAATGACTCCCAGGTCAGATCGACCAGGGCCAAAATGACTCCCACGCCAGATCGATCAGGAGTCACTTTGGCGCACACCAAAGTGATTCCTGGTCGATCTGGCGTGGGAGTCATTCTGGCGTGTTGGGGGGCAAAACGACCCGTTGTCAATAAGGCGGAGAGAGTCATTTTCGCATGACTACAGCGTTAAAATCGTGAGAATATCACCGGCACTACCACTGAGCTGTGAAGATCGATCCATCTCCCGCGCCCTTTGCTAAACAAAGCACTGAGGCGTGCCAAAGCTACAATGTCCTCTCTCAGGTAAACACAGCACACACAATGAAGATACCATCAGGACAATAACGTCTGCCTTGCCCAAAATGTTTATATACACATTCGCTCACATGCTTTACCCTCCAGCTAAACAAATCCAACCCTGTGAGATAATTATAATTCACAAGCTTTGGTGGAGAAATGCGTTTTCCTGTTACGACGGGTATTTATAGTCTCGATCTCTCATCTCCCACCGCACGCGAAGGATTGAACCTTGCGACATCGAAAACGAATACAACGCGGGTAGCAGGAAATAGCACAAATGTGCTATTTTCTACTACCGCTGTTATTCACCTCTTTTTTACCAAACGGTAATATTCTCAAATGGGTCGGTTAACAGGTTGCTCGGCTGTGTAGCATTTCCGGTTTGGCCTTTCAGAGAAGTGTTTACGTGTGCGCGTTGGAAAGTTTTTTGCGAAGTTTTCGTGTATATGCATAGATATTTTGTGTAGCCATGTAGTTATTTAAGTGTTCTGTTTTCAAGTGTATCTCAAGCTAATAACACTATTTCTA
Source organism: Semisulcospira habei (assembly GCA_036245525.1). NCBI lineage: Eukaryota > Metazoa > Mollusca > Gastropoda > Semisulcospiridae > Semisulcospira > Semisulcospira habei. The sequence goes on from BTPG01000003.1 coordinate 230,593,437, forward strand.
CACTTTGTTTGGTCTGTACTTTTGGGTGGCAAAATATTCTCATGTTATTTATGAAATGTTTGAGACAACAAAACTTGTATTGCTGCACCATACATGTATACATTAATATAATAATACTGAAAACAATGAAAGAATTGCGAGTAATGCATTCTAAGGATAATTCATGACACAAACACAAAAAATTGACAATCTGCCCACAAACTCATTAATTTTATCAGCATGACAATAAATATGAATTACTGGGTACATTACTACAAGTTTCACTATTGTACCGACAAAACAGAACAAAATAAGTTTCACTATTGTACTGACAGAACATAAAAAGTTGGAAGAAAAAAAAAAAAAAAAAAAAAAAACCCACATTTACACAAAAGTTGAAGATCACACACGCCCATGATACAAAAACCGTATAAAAATATCAGGGCGTGAGTGAGACAACAACCTGCTGGCATCAGTAGGTAGGCCTTAGAGTCGGTAGTCCTAATCCCTACCAAAAATATGGGGATATAACTTCAACGGAGATTTTGATACGTGCAACAAAACGCTGCGCAAAATAACTATCTCCGCCACGGTTTGGTCCGCTGACGATGAGGAGTACCGGCAATTTAAAGCAAAATTTCCTCGAAACATACATGAACTAGACATAAAAATTCAGACTGACTTGTGTCGATAAAAAACAGGCCATTTCATCGGATAGTGTGCGATGTGATACACTTTTTTACAAACAAAAAGGTTTCAAACACGAACAATAACGGCGAATGAAAGGTTTGTGGTCAAAACATGGCATTTGCAACAAGTCATACAGCTCTTTTTCGTTGTTGTGGCAACCTTTTACTGCGCAATGTCGGCCGCTAGATCGGGAACTTGTGTAGGGTTTTGTATTCACAGCTTCCATGTTTGCAAGCAAAACCGGAAGTCGTCCCCAGTAGGTCGAAGGTCATGTTCAAAATGGCCGCACCCATCATTTCTAATTAAAAAGACGTGAATAGAAGTGGTCGATTTTGCTACGATCTAACGTCCCATGCCTGTGTCATCCACTATTCTGGCTTCGCTACGATAGTGGCCGATATAAGTCAAAGAGGTCGGAAACCCAATCTGAATGCACTGGCAATGAAAGGGTTAACTCGTTCGAGACGTGCCGTTTACGAATACGCGGCGATTCGCCGCGTATCCGTATGCGGCACGTCTCGAATGAGTTAACAGCGAAACAGAAGAGACTGTTGAGGTAAACCTATACATTTCGTCGAAAATAGAAATAAAACAATCTCGACCGTAGCAGCTACGATAGTGAAAGACATAGGTTGGTAAATCTTTACACACTATGACAGACTGAAACAAATCTTGTAAAAACACACATTTCTAGACCGTAGCTTGTTAGATAAACACATACCCCTGAAGCAAGTCCAAAGTAAACTTCCTGTATACCGGCTGTCAGACCATCAGATTTTAGATTTACAAATCATAACTAACGTATGCTATCAGATTTACTAATCATAACTAACATCCATATCAGATTTCATCAAAACCACAGTAATATCTTTGATCTCTGTGTGTGTGTGTGTGTGTGTGTGTGTGTGTATGTGTGCGTGCGTGCGTGCATGCGTGCGTGTGTGTGTTTGTGTGTGTGTGTGTGCAAATGGACAATTGTAGTACACTTCCTCAGTGCATATTGTCAAAATTATCAGGTTTACAAATCATACTCATCTCATTTCTTATCATAACCACAACATATATATCCTCTTGCAAACCGACAATTTTAAGATTTACAAATTCACGAAATCTGTATACGGATATTTCTGCAAAATCTACAGCACGGCGGAACAAACAAAAAATTACATGAGCTGGTAGTCTGCATTGTTCCATGAAAAGATTTCAGTGTGTGAGCCATGATGAATAAAATAAATCTAGTTTTACCAAAAATTCCCCGGACCGTACTTTTGTTTTAACTTCATCATACCCTATATGAGATGGAGCGACCGTGAGAATTTTACCCATTCAATGCAGGGAAAACCTGAACACCACCCGACTGCAAGAGGTATAGATCCTCATAAGCCCCCGCCGTTGCTGGGGCTCATGAGGATCTATGCCTCTTGCTGACACCACTTTATATCTATGTTCCTTTGACGGCTTGGACGCGTTGGCGCTGAATGATCAAGGATTTCAGAGACTGGGACTGAGCCCGATGCCAGTTCCGTGTGCAGAACGTACACCTATCAACAGCGTCATCAAGAGACATAGATCCTCATGAACCCCCGCGAATGCGGGGGTTCATGTGGATCTATGTCTCTTGCAGATGGTCCAGATAATTTTCATCGCCTTTGAAGACAGTGAAGGGGTTAAAACAAGTTTCCGCACGGTCGTGCTTCATTTTCATTTACGAAAATGTGCTTCCGGTCGAACGCCCGTGAAAACTCATAAAACAGAAATGAAAGTCGGCGTTTGATCACGCACTCAGCGCCGCACAAAACTTTTTCGATGTTTTCCAATTTACTTTTGTGACCTCCATTTCCTGCTCCTAGAGGACCCGTTAACCCTGAAACACTGCGGCTCAAGATATGCATCGACCGTGGCAGTTCAAGAGTGGTGCCACAATACAGTTTGGCGCCTAGAGCAAGAAAGATGCATCTCATAAACCCCTGCATCCTGCAGGGGGCTTATAAGAATTCATGCCTCTCTTGCAGGTGGAAGGGTCTGGAAGAGGTACTGAGAAGTATACGACTCCTGCCGAGTGACTTTGATCAGCCTCAAAGATACCCAGACACCTTGGAGCGTCAGCGGTGCGTTGACCCCCGTCAGTCTCCCCCAATGACCCCTCCCCCCCCCCCCCCCACACACACACCACCACCACCCTCTCTCTCTCACTCTCTCTCTCTCTCTCTCTCTCTCTCTCTCTCTCTCTCTCTCTCTCTCTCTCTCTCTCTCTTTCTTTCTTTTAGTTTCCTCTTTTTTTATGCTGTAGATGTTAGCAACGGCAAGTTTATAAAATGACGATTTGTTTTTCTGTCAAAACTTTTTACCGTTGAAAATAAAGTTTTATCATCTCCCCCCCCCCCCCCCCCCTCCAAAAAAAAAAAAAAAAAAAAAAAAAAAAAACGTTTCTCTGCCACCTCAATTACCCGGCCTCTACAGGAGGTACGTGTGACTCATGCTCCACGGGCTATTGCCGAGCGAGCCAGTTCTGTGGACAATTGCGTTAACCCCTCCATTGCCAGTGGAGGCAGTTAGTGTTTTTTGAAATCCTTGTTAATTTCAACGTCACAGATCCCCAGCCGCCCAAGAAACGTGGATGCACAGCAGTACCAGCATGAGGGATGGATACTCATGGGCAGAAGATCGTGAGGATCTGTGTCTCTTGCAGATGGATCGCCTTCACTTCAAATCGGCAGTGATCGAAGGGGGTTAACCCCGTAACTGTCGAGGGAAAGGAGGACGCGACACAGCTGCAAGAGACATAAACCCTCATGAGCCCCCGCAGTCGCGGGGGCTCATGAGGATTTATGTCGCTTGTTAGTCCTGTGTCAGTCCTTAAGTGTATGCCTATGTAAGGTTCCCTTTACGTCTGGTTCTTCACGCGAATGGCGGTCAGCGTGCAGTGGTTTCGGACCCGAAACTCGTGGTCACTGGGCAGGGAAGGGGTTAAATTGGAATTCCTCTTGCCTGACCAAGCTTGTCACGCCACAACTTTCTTTCTTTCATTTTCAACTGTAACTTCTAACGCGAGAAGACACGGTAAACTTCGGATAACAAATCGCCGGGGCACCCACGTTTCCTTGTTGCTATATCCTAAGTTTGTTATAAGCTGGAGTAATTTACACAGAAAGAGTGCTGTCGGGACCTCTGAAGAAGCGTTGTTGTAACCGACTTTTGTTATATCCCACCTTGTTATAAGCGGAGTAGACTGTAATCAAGCTGAATAACTCAAACCTATCGTAATGATGGCGTGGCACCATATCACTTTAAACAATTAATCGTCTGTAATCAGTGGGTTCCCTCAACACTTTTTCCCTCGACAAGCAAGAAGAAAATGTTCGTATTGTTAACTCATTCGGCCCCACGGCCGTATTTCCCAAATTGTGGAGGCGTCATCTAACGACTATGCACCATTTGCAGGAGATGGATCGACCATGATAATTAAAGGGTAGTGTCAGATTAGCTTGGCGCCGACAGGCGCCAAGCTAATCTGGCACTACCCTTGAATTATCATGGTCGACCCATCTCCTGCTGCAGGGCGTCGGGGCTGAATATGTTAATAATAAATAGTTACTAGGAGAGCCAATCTGACCAATCGCTAATAAAAATTAAATTAATATTAAAATTAATTTAAAACCGTCAGTGTCGATCTGGTTAATCGTCATGACACTTGCGATGGTATGACGAAACGGTCGGGATGATAAAAAAAAAAAAAAAAAAAAAAAAAAAAAAAATCCTCGGTTAACCGACCGTGTGAGGCACAGACATGCGGAATAATCTTTGCGGAATCGACCACCTCTAAACCACGGGTAGTAGGAAATAGCGCCTGTGGCCTGTGGCCTGTGGCGCTATTTCCTACTACCCGTGCTTTAGAGGTGATCGATTATGCAACGACCATCCCATGTCCGTGGTTTGAGGGATGGTTAGCGGTTATCCGAATTCTCGCCAGTTTCGACATGAGGACGAGACAAGCAGACAGCCTTTCGAGATATGTCTGTCAGCTCTTTTTAGGTTTATGACGCATTGTCGTCGGGGAATTGTAAGATCCAGAATCAAAAGACCAGAGGTCAGTTGCGGGAGTGAGCTTAGTCCTGCGCCAGCCACTAAGCAAGGTGCTCCGCGACAGCGGAGCACCTAGCTTATTGGCTGATGCAGGACGAAGCGCACTCACGCGTGTAGTGACCCAGGACACAAATCTGAAATGCAACGCATCTGAGTTAGCGAGTGCCGTGCGAGACTTTGATAAATCTACTTATTCACACAGACATCGAAAACTGTTTTTCAGTCATACGAGTTACTACCAGAACCTTATCGACTATCAGCAAGAGGTATAGATCCTCGTGAGTCCCTGCAGCCTGCAGATCGACACTCGCTGCAGGGGACCTTGTGAACCTATGTCCCTTGTGGATGAGGGAGGTGCGGCAATCCATTCGGATTCTCCATCGTGGCGATGGGGCCGGATGTGCATCTTCCTCCCACAGTGCACCGCGTCATGCAAATGTCACAGAACCCTCGCTGCGCGCGCACACACTTCCCGTCATTTCCGTTGATTAACCAGTCGGTTTGAAGGGGAGGGGGGGTGGGAGCAAAAGTGCTCTTCTCTGTGTGCCCGCCTGCACGACTGAGGTTAAAAACAAAACACAAACAAGATCTCCTCTTTGTCCCTATAATGGTCAATCCATGTCCGGCCGTAACTGTTTTTTGTGCTTAGAAGACAAATCTGAAACAGGATTCACGTAACCGTTTTACTGCTTGTGGACGCAGACTGTGTTTCTAAAACCTGTGTTAATTCAACGCCAACGAGCTTCGGCCGTCCAGGGAACACGGACATAAAGTGGTGTCAGCAAGAGGCATATATCCTCATGAGCCCCCGCAACTGCGGGGGCTCATGAGAATCTATGTCTCTTGAACTTGTGTTGTGGTCACTTTTTTCCTACAGTGAAGGGGGTAAACCCCTTGTGCGTGAAGCAACCGTTGAATCCAGGGAAAGAGACGCGCTTGTTTTCGACAGCATGTCCGTTGAAAGGTCGTGGTAAATCAAAGTGGCACAGTTGCAGTTAACCTGAATTGATCAGGGTCCAGGTCGTGCTCTACAGGCAATAGCTGTCCCAGGGCCGCCCATGACCACGCTTGTGTCGGGGTCGTTAAACACTACAACCAACCAACCAACCACCATTACTGCTTACAGTACTGGAGGCTAGAAGCGTACCTCTATATCCCTGACATGATGCGACAGAGTGTGGCCGGATCGACCATGATAGTTCAATGATAGAGTCTGAATAGCTCGGAAGTAACGGTGGCTACAAGCATAACTCATAAATCCTTGACAGAAAGAGCCAGGATATGGATCACCCATGATAGTTGAATGGTAGTGTCAATATAACTTGGTAGTACCAGTGGCTACAAACATAACTTATAAATCCTTGACATGGTGCGACAGGATGTGGATCGACCACGATAGTTCAAGAGTGGTGTCAGAATAGCTTGGCGCCTGACGGCGCCAAGCTATGCTGACACCACCCTTGAACTATCACGGTCGATGTGTCCCTGGAACTGCGATGCCCCTCTTGAACTATCATGGTCGATCTGTTTCTCCAACTGTGACGCCAACGCCAAAGGATATCTAAAAGCCATGATAATGTAATTCTCATGACGTAATGAGATAAAAGGTTAATAAAAGCGTCTAACATCTCTTAGACCTTGGACGCGAAAAGCGTGCCTCTCTTGCAAGCTATTGCGTTTTACATGCAACCGGCAGTTGGGGGCAATTGCGGTTTTTTTCCCAGACGATTCGTAGGCCTAACCCGCAACGCCACGAAACTCCCAGCGCATCTCCAACGTTTCACTTGGTCATCGACAGGTATGCAGATTCTCACAAGCCCCTGCGACTGCTTGGGTTCATGACAGTCTGTTCGCCCTCTCGCTGACCAAGATCGGCACGAGCTGTGCCCACAACTGGAAGAGGGTCTGCGACCCCACTCTCCCGGTAAACATGTCATTCGCTTCAGACGTAAGAGTTGATGGAGTAGGCAACTCTCGTCTCGGCATTTTCCGTTTTAACCCCCCCCCCCCCCCCCCTTGTTCATGCAGCCACCGGTACTGTGAACAGTATCGGTGACTGCATGCGCAGGGGGTTACAACGACACGTTCTCATCTTGTCCATTCAAGAAGAAAAACAAACAAATATCTACGACAGGCAATATGGGTATTATGCTATGTTTACGTCATAAGCGCGTCACAAGGAATCGGTCGCAAAAAGGGACGCTTCGATCACTCTTGTCCACACATGCCTTCACGAAGACTTCGGATCGTCAGTCACGAAGATCAAACTCATCACAAAGCATTTTATCGGATAACGGATCACGGCGGGGTTCCGTCAGGCGACATTCAACAAAAACGACTACAACGATGACAACAACTACTGACTCCACCCGATGCACAATAGGCCGTCAAGCCGACGTCGGCCGCCGTTGGCCCGCGCACGACCGTGCACAGGCCGACGCCGGCCGACGTTGGCCTGATGGCCTTTTGCGCACTGGGCAGCCATTTCCACGCCCCAAGCTTCGCTACAAAATAGTTCCGGTCTCTAAAATATGATTATTATTTTGAATCTTCACTCCTATTCGTTTTTTGCACGTGTTAAAAACCCGGTTCGACTATCATTTCTTTTTAACAAAGAGGAACACTTTGACGGAGCTGTTTAAGGATTCACCCAATCAAACAGCTCACACCTGCGGCCATTTCCAAGCGGAAAAAGACTTCCGGTTTCTTGACTAAGCTTGGGGCGTGGAAATGGTTGGGTGTAGCAACAACTTGTCACGATTTCAGCTCGGGGATTTCGAGTAGACAAATTGAGAGAAGAAGAATAGCTACGGAAGGGCGCGGTTGAGGGATGGGTCTAGGAAAGGATGGAAAAAAGGTGGGGAGGGGGTGGGGCGGTGGGGGGTAGGGGGTGAGGGGGGGCTTGAAAGGGTTCCAGACACTCTTCCAGACAAGGCAATGACAAGTCATAAAAATGGATTTTCTCTTATGCAGTCACAGACAAATCCCCCGACCTATTCCTTCGTCTGTGGAGAGAGATATATAAATGTGGACTAGCCTACAGCAAGAGGCATACATTCTCATGAGCCCGTGCATCCGCACGGGTTCATGAGAATCTATGCCTCTTGCAAACGGAAGACCCTGACTGCCAAGGACAGTCCGACGTCTCTGGGCAATTTTTCCGAGACAAGAAAATGGCTACGCTGATGTCATTTGGGCAGGGCTGTCATGAAACGGGACACTGTAATAAATGTCTCAATTGCTCTATTCTCTTCACCATAAACCATTTTTTTCCACAAATGCGTCATAAATGGAGTGATGTCATTTGGACGTGACGTTAGGGCTGTCATAAAATTTGACAATGTAATACATTTACGCCACAGGCGCTTAATGCAAGTGAAGCGATGCAGTTTATACGTGACGGTGTGACTGTCATACATTTTTACTCTACAATTTCAAGTACGTTACGGGTTTCATTTTTGACATCAAGATATTGCTATCATAAGAATTGACACTACAGTAAGTTTATCTTACAGACGTGTAATTACTGGAGTAATGTCATTTATACATGACGATATAACCGACATGTAAAGTTCAAACCACATTAAATTTACGTCAAAACTGCATAACAAGCTCTATTGTTTGGACGTGAGGTTATGACTATCATAAAATGTGACACTACAATACATTTACGTCACAGGCGCGTACTAAATGAAGCGATATCATTTGAAGGTGGCATTAAACCCGTCGTGACATATATACTCAAATACATCTACGTCATAGGCACGTAATAAATGAAACAATGTCCTTTAAACGTGACGACGTGACTGCCATGACATTTGACACTACAATAAATGTACGTCACAGGCGCGTAATAAATGGGGTCAAGTCATTTGGACGTGACTTGATGACTGGCATACTGACGTCAGTCTCAGCTGGTCGGAGGACGCCCGTGCGCGGGTCAGCTAAGGCCGGCGCCGCCCCGAGGTTTTTTTTTTTTTTGCTTCCTGTGCCCGCCGATGGAAGCTAGTGCAGGGCTTTTGCCAAAGGGAGACAGTGAGACAATTGCAACGCTCCGAGTAAGGACAGATCCTCGGGCCGATGTCGGCTGCAGTCGACGCCGGCCCGAGGGTCTTTTGCTGATTGAGTTATCGGCTTAACTCTCCGACCAGTGTTCCCATCTCGCGAGACGTCGCTTGATCAAGTGTGTCGTTACTGCGGACATGACTTCGTTTGATCGCTCAGCGGGAGCATTGCCGTACTGATGAAGAGGTGTCATGAAGGCTTCGGGTTGAGTACCTCTTGTTTCCGGTGCGTGCCGGCGGACAATAAACTTCGGTCTGAGATAAATAATATATAATTTATTTGTAGCAGGGGTTTGCTACACGGATCCGTGTAGGCCGGAGGGAGGTGAAAAGAACCATTGTACCCCGAAGGCCTGAGGGGTACAATGGTTCCTTTGACCTCCCTAAGGCCTACAAGGGTCCTTGTAGCAAACCCCTGCTACCAATAACGAATTTGTTTTCATTCCTCCAATGTTTTCGTAAAAGAAATCAAGAAGAAATCTTCAGACCTGAATCAGGCCAGACATGACTGACGTCAAAGGAATATACATTTATACATAATAGACTTATGACGTAATTTAAAATATTTCATGACGTTGCCGTCTCCAGTAGTGTGCCTGTTGTTTCGAACAGCACTAAGTAAAGTTTTACTTTAGAACGTTTTTATAGAACAAAACTCGCATCTAAGATGCGTCACAAAGAGGGCTACAAGAAGTCCGCCATTTGTCGCTACTGACAAGGATTTGTGTAGCTCGGTCATGTGGTACAGTATGTGCTAAAGGGATTGGTCGTGTGACGAAGGGGTGAAAACAGGAAGTTATGGCCTACTGATCCAAACAGTAGGCCATAACTTCTAATTTAGACCAGTTCGACCTTCCTGTGCTCCCTTCGTGCATTGGAATCCGGGAGTGAAGAATAACGCAAAGTTTAAAGTCCTTGTCATCTAAAGTAGATCATTGTTTCAAAATAAATGTGTCCTGGTAGTGATTATGTACCTGACGGCCGATACAGCTTCCCGGGCGCCAAGCTACTACAGCACTACATTTGAACTGTCATGGCTGTGAGGTTTATCTCTTGCTGCGGTGATTCTTGGACAATTGCGTGTGGATAAGGCTTTACAACACTACTCATGCATTCTTCTTCTACGCAAGCAATTAAGCTAATCACTGCCGAGAAAATCGAAAACCACCTAGTTGCAAGAGGCATAGATTCTCATGAGCCCCCGCAGTTGCGGGGGCTCATGAGGATCTATGCCTCTTGCTGAAGCTACTTTGCATACATGTTGCTTTGACGTCTGCGGATCTTAGACGTTGAATTTACTTTGATTTCCAAAACACTTACTGCGTCCACTGGCAGTGAAGGAGTTAAGTGTAAAGAACACCCCAGCCATGGTCTCCAATCCTCCCTCTCCCCTCCCCTCCCTTCCCTCTCTCACCCGTCAACTCACCTCCCCGGCCCAAGAGCCCATTAAGAGCACATTTACACCAGAATTTTCCGCGCGACTGGCATCGACCGCGCGTTGTAATTACAAATAACCGATGTCGTGAAGAGGGAGGCAACCGCGTCCCAGTCGCGGTAACCGTGTACCTGGCATGTGTAGTATACACTATTCGTGCGCTGACCAAGACTCAGTTCAGTCAAGATGGGATCTCTGATTTATGGGAAAAGCCCATACGCGCACCACCTCACCCATCAGAAGTCTTCCCGGCGTTCCTTTCGATATTGAAACCAACATTGGTCTGGTTGACTGTGGCTCTCGCACATGACCTTTCAACGCCCGCTGCATTTATTTCTCCACACCTCTGCTCCGGAGGCAGTAGATTGTGTAGTGCCCTTGGCTCTGTTCCTGGAAATGCTTTCTCAGGTTCCTAGCCACCTCTGATCTGCTCATCCGTAGTCCCTGCGAGATTTGAGGCGATCGACTGTGTGGAGCCCTTGGCTCTGTTCCTGGAAATGCTTTCTCAGGTTCCTAGCCACCTCTGATCTGCTCATCCGTAGTCCCTGCGAGATTTGAGGCGATCGACTGTGTGGAGCCCTTGGCTCTGTTCCTGAAAATGCTTTCTCAGGTTCCTAGCCACCTCTGATCTGCTCATCCGTAGTCCCTGCGAGATTTCAGGCGATCGACTGTGTGGTGCCCTTGGCTCTGTTCCTGGAAATGCTTTTTCAGGTTTCTCACCACGTCTGATCTGCCCACCGGGAGCTCCTGTGTGACCTCTGCTTTGCTCGATCATTGCCCTGGACTCCAGCATGCCCTTTGCAGAAGACCCACAAAAGTTTTCGGACGGTATTGCAGCTGGGCCATTGTCCAGTGCCAGTGTTAGGTTTCCATTCCTGCGTCGTATTTTTTTAAATTATTATTATTTTTTAACCAGGCATTTTGAATGATGGCGTGACTGATTGGCTGTCATCCAGTCTTAATAAGGCAAGGCCGTCCCGCCGTCAGATGGCCTCACAGACGCTGCCAGTGGCCTCACATTGTGTTTCTACAATCTTTGTTAACTCATTCGAGACGTGCCGCCTCCGGATACGCGGCTTATGCCGCGTATCCGGAGGCGGCAGGTCTCGAATGAGTTAATTCAGCGCCAACGAGCCTTTGCCGTCCAGGAAACATGGATACACAATAGTATCAACAAGCGGCATATATCTTCATGACCCCCCGCATCTGCGGGGACCCTTGAAGATCTATGTCTCTTGCAGCTGGATCGTGTTCAAGTGTCCTCGGCAGGAATGGGGTTAAACCCTAATAACTAACTGCAAGTTTAGCTCTTAGGCTTACAGCAGCTATACAATCTATAGACGTATTTACAATTCATGTGCTGCTCGGTAAATGTGAACCATACGACTTCAAGGAGAAAAGATCTAAAATCACAGAGCAGTGCATCTCCCACAGCTATGACTAAAAGTTGCAGACAGCCTCACCAGATTCAATTCCTGCTATATCATTCACACTGCTGTCCATACTGGGAGGCTGAACTCAACTGAACTCAACTGAGGACGAAATTAGACTGTCAGCTGCATGACTTACGAGCAATGATCGGATTTTAATTAGACAGAGGGGAAAAACTGATTCAGAAAAAAATGTTTTCAATGCTAGCTAGTCGACTGTCCAACAAATTACAGATCTGAAACGCACCTGACGGACACCAACCAAGACCACCTGTTCCCATCGAATTTAATTATAAACTGTGAAACTGTCGGACTAACAGAGATCGACGAGTGCTTCATGACTCCCTTCACAGCAAGTGGCCACGAATCACGTCTCTCAGACCGCTGCATCATTGCCGCACGGTAATACTGCACCTCTGCATGGATAGCCTAGACGGACACGAGCTGGCAAGAGGCATAGATCCTCATGAGCCCCCGCGACAGCAGGGGCTCATGAGGATCTATGCCTCTTGCGATCTGACGGTGTCCATTCTTTCCCGGTGATCGATCAGTGTGTCTTTAACTCTGTCAGTCGCTAGATAGATCGTCCGGAAACCAGGTCCACTGCAAAGAGGTGCCTGAGGCATACAAATACGGATGAGGTAAGCAAGTGGCATGGATCCTCATGAACCTCCCCGCAACTTATGCTGAGGGCTAATGAGGATCTACGTCGCATGCATTTCCTCGGGTGTTGTTCCCGGTATTCTGGCACAGGAGGGGCTGGATTAAACTGGGCGTGTTGAAGTAGATGAACATCGATTTCAAGTTAGACGCCGGCTGATGTCTTTAACTGATAGAAAACGCCGAGGTCGATAATTCCAAAGTTGGGGTTGTCCTCTGGAAGTCTACTTCACAGCCCAAGATTGATTGTACATTGCTTAACGTCCCGACAGCAACAAGGCTTTCTCAGGACGTGCCTGCACTGCTTGTGAAAAATAAAAAGAAACAGAACATGAATGTATGTCGCCAGCCGGTCAAATACGTAAATAACCTAACCATGGCCTAAATAAAGCTAAGACCATTTAGCAACACACATCCAATATCAAGCTACAGGCAGTGCAGACAGTAGGGAGAGTTTTAAAAAGGCAAATACAGGTGAATGGACAAAGGGTAGACAGAAACACATGCCCAGAATAGAGAGAAAAACCCCCCTGTGGGGCTGACCAGGTGACCTGGGAACTAAAAATACTAACCCACCAAGTCCCCAGGCAGACCGGGTGACAGCCAAGAGATAGATCGACCATGGTAGTTCAAAGGCTGTGCCAGACTAGCTTTAACCAAAGGCGCCAAGATATTCTGAATGTAAGAATAATTTGACAGAGAATGAAGTGTTTCTACCTCGCAGTGATTTCGCACTGAGAGGAGGGAGGGGGAAGGATGGGGACAGGGGGCGGAAGGGGTACGTCAGGGAGGGGGAGGGGGGCAGGGGTTGAGGTTCTCGGGTTTGATTCTAGCACCGAGGCACCGCATTCCGCTTTTGCTGTGAGGTCGACAGACTTTTCAGCATGTAATCCGTCAACGGTTTCTTTTGCATTTTGTAAGATTTTCTGCTACTACACTTGAACAATCATGGTCGTTCCATATCCAACTGCAATGTGTCAGGGATGATTTACTTTAACGTCCTTTTGTTTTCTTTTCTCTTTTCGTCCGCCCCCCCCCCCCCCCAACGCAGCCACACACACACACACACACACACACACACACACACACACACACATTATATATACTTTTTTTTATTGCACAATCCTTCCTCCTAATCCTTCAAGATTTCCTACGAGACATAGATCCTCGTGAGCCCCTGCGCAGAATATATGCCTCTTGCTGACCAAGATCACCTAGCAACTCGCCCTCAAACTGAGGGCGGTATTTTGGGTTGCGCATGCTGCACGCAGGTTAAAAAGAAGTGGTGTAGTAAACATGGCTATCACCCAGATCGCTCAGAAGACGTTTCTCAACACACACACTAAATCCTCCACCCCCAAGCTGTAAAACACACCGACTTGAACTCTTTCCAGAATTCTGTTCTTTCTATTTTTTGGGGTCATTTTTTTCAAGAAACTCGGTGTGTATCTCTTACAAGTTCTAGGTAGCATGGGTTTGCTACACGGATCCTTGTAGGCCTGAGAGAGGTCAAAGGAACCATTGTACCCCGCAGGCCTGGCCTGAGGGGTACAATGGTTCCGTTGACCTCCCTCAGGCCTACAAGGGTCCGTGCAGCAAACTCCTGCTACCAATAACGTATTTGTTTTCATTCCTCCATTATTTTTGTAAAAGAATACAGTTGAAATCTTCTGACCAGCAGCATGCTACATGATCGATGTACATGCTAACGTCCGACAGCAACAAGCTTATCAGGACGCTGCATGCTGTGAAACAAAAACTAATAGACATTGATGTATGCGACGTAAATCATAAAGATCCTGTAATGACGTTGCCGTCTGCATGAGCACCAGCATTATTGTCTACAAATTGTCAGAGTAATGCAATGGAAGAGGTGAGTGACTGCTTGCCTCAAACGACTTAAAAAGTCTTCAGTAAAGATACAAAACCAGGGAATACTCAGCGATGGACAGCAAACGTTAGATCCCTGCCCCGCTATCAGGCACCCATCGCAGCCCACAGAATACGGTATAGAACAAGGCGATCTCTGCATCCTTATCGAGATGCATTAGGATGCAGATGATCGTCTGTTCATACTGCGTATTTCTGTAGGCTGGCGATTGGTGCTGATAGGCGGGCAGGGATCTACTGTTGCTGTCAGCTGAGTAATTCCCTTGTTTGTGTACATTTTGCCAGCGCTAGCTCACCTGTCGTTGTGAGCTTCAAAAAAGTCGCATAGGACGCTCATGTGCTTCGATTCGCAAGATCTTTTTTAGTGGTCTGATACACACTATTGCTGCAAATACGTACTGCAAACAAATCCAGTAGCGTGCCTATTGTTTCGAACAACACTAACTTTGTACTTGAGAACGTTTTGTTGCTCTTTTATATAACAAAACTGGCATCCAAGACGCGTCACAAAAAGGGCTACAAGAAGCCTGCCATTTGTCGCTACAAGTGTTTTTGTAGCTCGGTCAGGTGGTACAGTTTGCGCTAAAGGTATTGGTCGAGTGACGTAGGGATGAAAACAAACGCCCTTGCAACACTGATTCCCTAAAAATAAAAAAGAATATTTAATTAATTTAAAAAGACAAGCTACTGGGAACTTGGGGGCAAGTGTTTGAATGGCGCAATAGCCGGTATAAAAAAGGCCCCGTTGGCGGATGAAAAAAAAAAAAGAAGCACGGCCGTGTGCGGGCCAACGGCGGCCGACGTCGGCCCGATGGCCTTTGCGCACTTGGTTTCTTTCTCCGGTATTTTTTTTTCCTTCTTTTTTCCATCCACCATCATCTTCCAGCACAGTAGCTTATTGTCGACCTCATCCAACAGACGTATTGCGGCTGTAGACGTGGGCAAGGTGTATCGCTTTGTGAATGGCTGACTTTTTACACTATGAAATGATTTATAACGCGTATTAAATCGGTCACGTGTGTCGGTATCTGCACTCTGCTTGATCTGAATGCATACACTTACAAATAATATTTACTTCACGTCACATAGCCGGCTTCGCCCGCCTCAGTTTAATTGTTGCATGCTGGACATAGTACATAATATGAATGATTAACATAGCCCACGTCCTCCACAGAAACGGGTGTACTGCGGCTTTTGGTAAGGAACGTCGTACACATTAAATAGCCTGAGTCGGTGGGTATGCAAATATAGCAATCTATACATAGGCCGTTAACTTGACATCGGAGCGCGTACAACGTTTTTCCCCAAATATCTCCACAAAGAAACACTTTTCTGTACCATTTTAAGAATACATATCATAAGGTGCAATATTTTACTGAATTCCTATGGTTTGTCGATTTAGTTGTACAGTCGTAACAATTTGGTATAAAAAATTTTTTAAAAAAACCAACAAAGAACAAGCCATTTTCACTACCTTAAATAGAGCCCGGCAGATTTCAATATCCAGGTTAAGCCTGCAAACTTCACGTATGCCTGCACTGTTTCAGGCTTGAAACTTGGCCAATTCAGTCACGTGAAAATGGATCTTCCTTATACTGGGCTTGATTATCTGGTGCACATTTATGGATGTAAAATCAGTCATTTCAAGTAATGAAAAGATTCCCAAATCTTAACGTCTGTACAGCAAAACTGACACATTGTTTGAGTTTCTTACAAGTAAATCGTATTAAGTCAACTGTCACTGAATGATATTTGTTCTAAGACTGGTATAGAAAAGTGGTTCTTTGCGGAGATATAATTTTAACAGATGCCGCGAAAAACGTTGTGCGCTCAGATGTCAAACGGCCTACACATGTACTGATGAATTCTGCTATCAAGACATGGGGTTCTCAAGCCGACCGCTCACGGGCAGCGCGGCGCAGATAGGCATACATCAGTGCATGCCCTTCCAGTCAGCAGAATGCCCTCGGCGGCCGCCGTTGGCCGTGGTGGGTCCACATTTGGCTGACTGGGCTATCCACGGACACCACCGGCGACAATAAAGTATATGCTGTGCTCGGGCCAGCCAAAGACCCACCGACATCGGCCTGAGGACCTTTGCTCACTAGGCATGGTGCACTAGGCTTCTCTCCAACAAGCGCATAACGAAGACGATTAAATTATGTGCAGGTAGCGCGCCTGCCTATGATTTACCCCCTTGACTGCGAGCGGACACAAAATTATGTCTTACTGAGAAAGAAGTGCAGGCAAATTCTGCACCGCATAACACCATAAATCCAAGGAACACGGGTATGAATAAGCTCAGCAAGAGGCAAAGAATCTCATGAGACACCGCCGTATGCGGGGGCCGTGACGTTCTTTGCCTCTTGCAGTTGGGTTTTGTTAGCATGTTTCCGGCTGTGAAGATAACGCAAGGAAGCAATTATTAGCTATGCTCTGGGTGTCAGATTTGAAGGTTGCAAGGGCGATGTTCTGCACACTCTCGCAAGGTCAGTCTGAACAGACTGCATTAGTTTGTGTATTAAGTAGTAACAGAATTTAACTGATTCCACACGCAGATGCTCTTCCCTCCCCCCCCCTCCACTCCTCCCTTCCCCCCCCCCTCTCCCCCACCAACAAACACACACCAATCTCGCGCCATCCACATCTCCAGCCGTCCGTTACAGCTAGATCTGACAGTAAACCCCATCAAACCAAAAGACAAACAGGCGCGGATCAGTTTCCTCGAGGGGGGTCCAACTTTTTGGGGGGGACCTTCAACCTGATACAAAAGGCCTCCGCGACGCTACACCTTGCTTCCAGAGGCCGAGAAATCGAAAAGCGGGGGATGGGAGGGGGGGAAGAGACAGGAGCCGCGTGTGTATTAAGACTCACCACTTGCCAAAAAATCAAACAAAAGGGGGGGGGGGGGTCCAAACACCCAAAGAAAGGGACTTTGTTATAGCATTTTGGAAGAATTTTGTGTCGGGGGATGGGGGTAGGGGGGGAAGGGGTCCGGAACCCCTGAAACCCCTCACCCCCACCCCCGATCTGCCCCTGATAACTAAGTCAATTGAAATTCAATTGCGTTTCGAATGGCGCTGCCTCTGTATTGATGTACCTTCCCTAGGGAAGGCAGCCCAAATGTCCCAACGTGAAACAAAGAATCTGTCATATAACTGCAAAAGCCACTTATGTCATTTTTTTTAGAAAAGCGAGGTATGTATAGTCATACAGTGAAAATCTCGCTTTTCTATTTTAAAAAGGGGCATATTGGAACATTCAGAGTTGTTCATATTGTTAGGCTTATAATGCTGATCCATTTCCCTCCTCTCTAAGCCAACCTCTATCAACACACACGTTGGCGCACACAAATAAAGACGGACACACGGCGCTTTCCGCCATTAGTACGCTCTGTGGGCTCGTGTAGCGACAGGAATCCATCTACTACTCTAACCCACCCGCTGATCCACACACACTGGCACACATAAACGAAGACGAGCACACGGCGATTCCAGCCATTCGTAAGCTCTGTCTGGCGTAGCATAGCTATTCTAAAGAAGAAGAATAGCACGAGCAGCCAAATGACGTCACTTCAAGCTTCACGTCATGGCATCATTAGCCCCACGACGCCGTGTTCATAGTGACGATTCGATGTTATACGTCATCATCGCAGTACTAACATTTTACGTATCAGAGGATCAACTTTGCAATTTTCTTGCTGATTTTCATGCCCAGAGCTTACAGGTCACAATTTGACCTAATCCTACCCCAGGGCCAGGACAAATAGCAGGCTTATGCAAACACTGTCTATGAAAAATCAGGCGGATATTAATGAGAAGATAGCTTTTTTCGTAAATGAAAAATTGAAGTTATGTTAGCTGTTTTACAAATGACTCCCAAAAAGGGGTGCAGAAAACTGTCTGATTTTCACACCTATGGCATACAGGTCACAATTGATCTAATCGTACCCAACAGCCGAGACAAACTGCAGGCTTATGTAAATACCGTATACGAAACGTCATGCGATTATTAATGAGAAGATTGATTTTTCGTTTAAAAAAAAAAGATTCAATTGTTTTAAGATTAACCCATATAATTCGTGAAATTAATCAAAAAACCGTGAAAATATATCTTTTTCAAAAACATATTTAATTATCACTCCAAAAATTTTAAAGATTTAATGCTGGTTAACGAACTCATTCAATATCTCCCTTTTATCTAGCTATACGCAAAATATCTAGCAAACATAAGAAAAATTACGGACTCCAGTGTGGATCAACCGGTTTTTGTGAAACGGCCATTTTCTCGCCAATGAGCATCTTAATTAAAACATTTTTTTAAAAGATCCCGAGATAATTCTTTTAGGGACAATATTCTAAAATTTCAAGCTTGTCCGTCCGCAAACGCGGGCTCTAGTGGCTGTCACATCCTCACTCACTCACTCACACACTCACACACACACACACACACACACACACACACACGACGCACGCGCCGCGCGCGCGCCGCACGCCGCGCCGCGTTTAGCGCCCAAAAGACGTTCTCTAGAAAGGTTTATGTACTCTCGTCTCTTTATGGTAGAGAAAGGTTTATGTAGCAGTTTTTATGTAAGCTTTATGTAGCCAGAGTGACGTCATTTTTATCTTGTTACTTTTTTTGCCAGAATTTCTGCGCCGCACGCCAAAAACGTCATGTGCATGCTCCGGAATGCGCGCGACCCAGCCCCATTTCAAAGTCTACCGTATTTTAAAAATACGGTAGACAAAAAAATAGTGTACCAAAAGATATCATCACATACAGAAACATAAGCATTAATTCTATCAGCAAGTGGGTTACTGTTTGGGGCGCTTGTGTCGTCATCCTGGCGCTAGTTTCGTCACAGAGGTCACCGCAGAGGCCGGATCCCCAGTACGCAAAGGACCGACGTAGGCCGCAGTCGGCCCGCGTACGTCAGCCCGATGCTCTTTTGCTGACTGGAAACATCCGAGAGTCATGTGCCGCTGACAGGCTTTGCGCATCATATACCCAAAAACCTTCAAAGCCCTTGCTGTCAAGGGACGTAACTCGGTTTCCTAATCCTGTGATTTGATCATAGCGTAATTATGGACAGAAAAACGAAAATTGGCAATGACGGGAACATAGGATCTGTCAGACAATTTTTTTTTTTTTTTTTTTTTGGTACTGAACCAGCTCAAACTCACAAGCCTCCCCTCGTCGGTTTGAGGAGCAGAGTTCTGAGTAAATTAGCCGAATACTAGCAGCAAGAGGCCGGGCGCATAGATTCTCATGAGCTCCGTCAAGCCCTGAAATGGCCTATGTGTCTCGAGCGGTCAGACTATGTACACAGTAAACTTATATATATATATATATAGCAAATTGTTTTTTCAATTTTTTTCCCCAGTTTTTCTTGTTGTTATATCCAAAGTTTGTTGTAAGCGAAGTAATTTACATATAGTGTTGTCAGGACCTCTGAAAAAGTGTTGTTATATCCGACTTTTGTTATAAGCGAAGTAGACTGCAGTATGTATAAAACTAAGTAAAATGAGGTTCGAGCCCATGACGGCTGCAGTTGGCCCGCGCACAACCGTGCGCGGGCCCGCCCGACCTTGTTATAAGCGAAGTAGACTGCAGTATGTATAAAACTAAGTAAAATGAGGTTCATTGCTGGATGCATAGATTCTCAAGAGGCATAGATAGCTGCAGTGGCTCATGAGAATCTAGGCCTCTTGCATAAAGGAGAAAAGGCTCATAAGAATCTGTGCATCTAACTAGGTGGCAGGACTCAGCCAACGTGGGACTGAGTGAAACATGACTAGACAAGGGTGCCAAGTCAGTAAATAAATGATTTTTTTTATTTTTTACAAGGCATGCCGCAATGTCATGGAACCCTTCCAACACCGCAAGCTCGATCGTGGTGAAATCGCTGCAAATGCTACACGTTCACGTGCATGTATCTGTGTAGCCTACTATAGTCTGGCTTAGGTCCAAAATCACTGATCGACGCGTAATCATTGATGCGTGACCCATCCTAGAAGTGGACAGTCTAGCAAGAGCAGAGCAGTCACCCTATCACGCCAGCATTGAAGGCTTGTCATGCCACAGTAACTGTTCGGGTGTTTTTGGTCATTTCTGTTAAACTGATTTGCTCCAGGCAATAAAGAGTTAATAATTGAATTAGCAATAGTACGTTCATACGTGTTCTTAGTTTGTCGCAAATATTTCTGGACAAAAGAATCTGTTCCAGGTGATAAATGGTTAATAGTTCACGAAATCTTCAGAAACGTTCTCTGTGTGTTTTTACGATAATGCTGGACAAAAGGGTTAACTAACTTAACCCATTCTACCCCAGACACACCACAGCAGGATAAGGATCCACCAGGATAGTTCAAGGGTGATGCCAGAATAGCTTGGCGCCTACGGGCGCCAAGCTATTCTGGCATCACCCTTGAACTATCATGGTCGATCTGTGTCCTGCACTGCAATGCAGTCTTGAGAGGACAGGTGCAAAATTTAAGGATTTTGGTGTTGGGGTAGAATGAGTTAATCAAGTCGAAAAATGAACGGGTTTCCTGCTGCTTTTCGTCTCCTTTAGACGCAGGAGAGTTCCCATGACGCGTACCAGGCGTTTCAGAAATCCTCAGTTATACAAGTGCCTGTTCACATGGAGTTGATAAAAGATGGGTAGGAATTTCTTAGTTGAGACAAGAAGCATCGAGAGAACCGGTTGTATCGGCGAATTCTAGTAATGACAGCCCGCACCGAAGTAGTCCGCTTTAACCCATTCGAGACGAGCCGCATACGGATACGCGGCATAAAGCCGCGTATCCGAATAAAGCACGTCTTGAAAGTGTTAACTACCTCACCTGCACATGCCACTTCAGATATTCAGACAAAAAGATGAAATTATAGCACAGGTTGCGACAATTAATTTCTGAGGTGAAGCTTTTGTGGCCGAACTTCCCCTCAGGAAAACATAAGGGCGACATATTTCCCGCGAGGATCAAATTAGTACAGTAATAGTGAAAACGCTTGCAATTTTTGTTGTACTTCCGTTTGTGGGCTAACTAGTTGGGATGAACATTGCGCAAGGGAAAGAGGAAGAACGATGTTTTTATTTTGCTTGCGGGCAACACGCCATCGCTTGTTATTGTACACCCGAAATCATTATTACCCTAGTGCGTTCAAAGCCACCCACCCCCAGTAAGCAGAAGGTCTTCGGGCCGACGTCGGCCCGAGAACTGGGTCGCAGTCCCTTTCTAGTGCTAGAGAAATCTTAAAATATCTGGGGGGGAAACAGCGAAGCCACAGGGGAGGGACTGGAAAAGTGATTTGACGTACTGACAGGGATTATGGTAACTGGGCCAGGAAAAGTTACCTCGTTCACACCTAATAATAACTTGAGCAACTTGGGCGGCATAAACAGGCGTCTAAAACCGGTCTGCCTGCCTGCCCGCCTGCTTGGCTTGCATGACTGACTGACTGACTGACTGACTGATCGATTAATTGACTGATTGATTGATCGATTGATTGACTCAATCTAACAAACTGGGTGTATCTTTCACAAGAAGTAATATCGGTCTTTGTGGGTTTTTTTTAATAAAAATGTGATTATCACAATTAATATTTGGCTTATCTCACCATTGCATCTTCATGCAAAATCACATAATCAGCACCACGCATTTAACGATCTTTTTGTTTTATCACGCGCTACATAGCAGGTGGGAGGCAGATTTGCAGCCTTGGCTACTTTGGACTGCGACGTAGACACCCTTGCTGGAAATATAAAAGAGGTGTTACTTTCTACAGCAGAAGAAGTGCTGGGGAAGCAGAGGAAGCGCAAACAGGCCTGGGTCACCGATGACATCCTCGATCTCTGTGATGAGAGGAGAGCCTGGAAGAAAAAGATAGGCCAAGACCTCACATCAGCAAACAAGTACAGACTTGTCAACAAGAAGATCAGGAAGAGGATGAAAGAAGCCAAAGAAGATTGGATTGAAGACCAGTGTTGTAGCGTGGAAGAGGGCATGGCAAACGGCAACAGCAAGAAGGCTTATGAAACGCTAAGGACCCTCACCAAGACTCAACAGCGAACAGCCACAGTCATCGAAGACAGCAGCGGCCAACTCCTTACGGAAAACACTGCTGTACTAAACAGATGGACTGAGTACTGCCGAGACTTGTATAACTACAAGGCTGAGCCAGACACCAGCATCCTCCAAAACAACCAGGCTGGGGCCAGGAAGGCTGAAGACCTGCCAGTGTTAGCTGAAGAGGTGGAAGCAGCCGTACGCGGCCTGAAGGGAGGAAAGTCTCCAGGTGTAGACAACGTACCTGCTGAACTGTTGAAACATGGAGGAGAAGTAACAACGAAGGTCCTCACTACACTCTGTCAAAAGATCTGGGAGCAAAAGAAATGGCCAGTAGAATGGACACAGTCTCTAGTGATCCCGCTCCCCAAGAAAGGAAACCTGAAACAGTGCCAGAACTACAGACCTATCAGTCTGATAAGTCACCCTAGCAAAGTAATGCTTAGAATCATTCTCAACCGCCTCAAAACTTTCGCCGAGGAACTGCTGGCAGAAGAACAGGCTGGCTTCAGAGTTGGAAGAAGCACTGTAGAGCAGATTTTTAACTGCCGCGTCCTGATCGAGAAACATCTGCAGCATCAGCGCGAACTCTACCACAATTTCATTGATTTCAGGAAAGCATTTGATCGTGTCTGGCACGACGAACTCTGGCAAGTCATGAGATCGTTCAACATAGAGGAGGGACTGATCCAAATGATAGAAGCGCTTTACAAGAACGCCTGCAGCGCGGTTCTACTTAACAATCAGTCAGGCGAGTTCTTCAGGACGACGATCGGTGTCCGTGAAGGATGCCTGCTCTCTCCTGTCCTTTTCAACATATTCCTGGAGAAGATCATGCAGGAAACCCTCCACGACCACCATACTTCAATCTCTATTGGTGACAGATCCCTGTGCAATCTTCGATTCGCAGACGACATTGACCTCATGGCAGGCAGCAATAGTGAGCTCCAAAACCTGACAGACAAACTTTCAAGTAGCGCAGGGTCTTATGGCATGGAGATCAGTACGGATAAAAGCGAAGTGATGATCAACACCACAAGCGACAGCAGCAGCAACATCCACATGAACGGCCAGAAGCTAGAAGAGGTCAATAGCTTCAAGTACTTGGGAGCCACCCTGTCCAAAGACGGTAGTTGCATAGCAGAGATCCGTATCAGGATAGGTACAGCAACATCCGCAATGGCCAGGCTGGAGAGGATATGGCGAAGTAACTCCATCAGCTTCACCATCAAGTACAGGCTTTACAAGTCCCTCGTAGTGTCTATTCTACTCTACGGCTGTGAGACTTGGACACTGCTTGCAGACTCAGAAAAGAAAATCCAGGTCTTTGAGAACAAGTGCCTGAGGAAGTTGCTCCGCATCTCGTACCGCGAGCACAAGACCAACGAATATGTACGGAGCATCGTCACTTCCCTGGTGGGCCCACATGAACCCCTTCTGTCAACCGTGAAACGGCGCAAGCTTGCTTGGTTTGGACACGTGACCCGACACAACACCTTGTCCAAGACTATCCTCCAAGGCACTCTCGAAGGAAGTCGTCGGCGAGGTCGTCAGAGAAAGAGTTGGGTCGCAAACATAAAAGAATGGACCGAACTCGAGATGCCAGACTTGCTAGCCACCGCCCAAAATAGAACTCAGTGGAGAGCACTGTCTGTTGCTGCTGCCTTTCAGTCCCCCCAACGCCCAGTTCGGGCAAGGGACTGATGATGATGATGATGATGATGATGATGATGACATAGCAAGAATTGTATTAGAGCGATCTGCCCCATGGCTGCAGGCTCTGACTGCTATACTTCGCCGATGCAGCACGTTATCAATGTTGTCTTGCCTTCAGCTAAGACTTCTCTACCCTTTTTTTCACAATCCATGCGTGTAGACACACGTACCAGAGATTTTTTTTTTTTTTTTTAACAGCCTTTTGAGTGTAACGAAAAGAACTCCCCTCCGTACAAAGGACTCCGAAAAGAGCAGAAAAGTCTTTCATTACCCGACAACTTTGCTTCACAGTTTTGGTTAAGCCCCCAATGCGCAAAAGGCCATCGGGCCGACGTCGGCCGCCGTTGGCCCGCGCACGGCCGTGCGCGGGCCAACGGCGGCCTACGTCGGCCCGATGGCCTCTGCCGCACTGGGCCTCTTCTGCAGTATTATTGAAAGACACACTAAGAGGGATATATTGCGAAGTACTGCCTGGAGCAGGTCGCTGTAATACTGGCCGACAGTAATAAGCAGGGTAGTGCTGATTAGCAGTTGGATCGAACATGATTACAAGGGTAGTGCTTGATTAGCTGTCCTGGGAGAAGGATCGACCATGATGAAAAGAGTAGTACCTGATCACCGTGAAAGGGACAAGAGTCACAAGATACTGCATATACAAGTATATATGTATAGGGCTCGGGAAACTGACGTCATCACGCCAGTCGTGGCGGCCATCTTGTAAGGATACGGGACTCATAGGGAAATCGCTGTTTTTTTAATGTCAGGAAGGTCCCGACGTACTATAAGCAATAACAGCAAGTCTTGCCATCACTGTAGGAAACCGATCACCATAATCTGTTTTTGTTGGTTTCCAAAAAGGAAGAAAATGTAAGAAAAACGTGTTGAAACACTATTTCGCTACTATCTCATGACTATGGTATCCTCATAAGATGGCGGCTGACGCGCCGACGCTGCTAGGCAACGCGGGGAACTTTTCGAGCCCTATAGGCCGACCACGGTGCCTCAGATGCAGTGCCTGATGAGGATGACGAAAGTTGTACAAGCACCCGGCTGATCCGGCCCTGCTATGATCTGTCAGCTATCATGGTCCGTCAGTCTCCAGGCTTACAAAGACACTCGAGCATAATCACAAGCTCTAACGGTATTTCTGTCTCTCGCAGGTTGCCGGTGGATGGTAAAGGGCTGCATAACACACTAATTAAAAAAATATCACCTCATTAAAGTAATGAAGAAGAAAAAAACGCACGGCTTCACGCATATATCAAATTAATCACAAGACCGGTTTTATATGAGAACTACAGTCTATATGATGTATCGTTGCACCTGCAAGAGGCATAGATTCTCATGAGCCCCTGCAGACGCAGGGCCTCATGAGAATCTATGCCTCTTGAGTCCTCGTATCAGCACCCCAGTTTACTCACAGATCTGCAACTCATACATAGGAAACCGCCGGGGATGAATATTTGTGTCAATGAAAAGACCAGCGGGCGAACAGTTCCATACGTGTTCTGATCGCCCTCTTCTGAAGAAAAACTCATACACGATACTCGGGGAGTCAGTGGGAAATGTTGGGCCCTATCCCAGTAGCAAAACATCCTCGGGCCGACGACAGCCGCAGTGGGCCCGCGCACAGCCGTGCGCGGGCCCACTGCGGCCGTCCTGGGCCCGAGGACCCTTGCTTATTGGGTATGCGCGTCAATCTCACATGCTTAGAGAGTGTTTCATACAGCGACGCGAAATGCGGTGTCGACAGAGACCCGAACTGAGAACATAGAAATTAAGGAGTAGTGTCTCCATATGCTCTATGCGACAGTGGCGCGATTGTGCTGCGACAGACGACAGTGGAGCGACAAATTTGATCGCCTCATGGAGGATTCAAAGGCGATTCATCCGCGATTTCGCCGTGAAGTTAGTACTTTTTAGTATGCCACAACAAATCGCAACAATTCCAAACAGCTCGTATAGGGGCTCAATGCCGCCTGTCATGTCAATTTATGGAAACACTGACACCAAGCGATTTTCCACATGCTGCTGAGTTACATGTCGCCTACCGCGCCACTGTCGCGTAATTATTTGGAAACACAACTTTTATTCTGTGGTCAGTCAGGTACCACCTAGACGCCACAGATAATGGCGAATACACACCATTGTATATTATAAGTTATTGGTCGGAGGGCTATGCTACACGGACCCTTGTAGACCTGAGGGAGGTCAAAGGAAACATTGTACCCCGAAGGCCGAAGGCCTGAGGGGTACAATGGTTCCTTTGACCTCCCGAAGGCCTACAAGGGTCCGTGCAGCGAACCCCTCCGACCAATAACGTATTTGTTTTCATTCCTCCACTATTTTCGTAAAAGAAATCAAGAAGACATCTTGCGATCTGGATCACGCCAGACACTGATGACTGACGTCAAAGGAATATACCTTTATACATAATAGACTTATGACGTAATATAAAGTATGTCATGACGTTGCCGTCTCCAATACTGAGTGTGCTTGTTGTTTCGAACAACACTAAGTAACTTTGTACTTTAGAACGTTTGGCGATCTTTTATAGAACAAAACTGGCATCCAAGATGCGTCATCGAGAGGACTACAAAACGTCCGCCTTTTTTCGCTACAGGGTTTTTTATATCACGATCACATGGTACGGTTTGCGCTAAAGTGACTGGTCGTGTGACGTAGAGAGGAAAACAAAGGTCTATATGGGATTTTCTAGCGTGTTGCAACTAATATAGGCCCCACTGATTCTGCAAACCAAAATTAACCCATTTAGCACCATCACCCTACAGCAGGAGATGTATTGACCATGATAATTCAAGTTTAGTGCCAGATTAGCTTGGCGCCTTTAGGCGCCAAGCTAATCTGGCACTAAGCTTGCATTATCATGGTAAGTCCGTTTCCTGTAAGTGGTATAATTATAGTCGTTAGGTAACACCTCCAAAATTCGGGAAACGGCCGTGGGGTTATATGGGTTAATTTGACGTTTTCATCTGCAGAGGGCAACAGATTCTCAAATGCCCTTGCAGCTGCAGGGGTGAATGAGAATCTATGGGCATATTGCTGATAGTTCAGTCATAATAGAAAAAGGTGGGGGGGTTTTCTTCTGGGCCAGGGGCTGGGTATGAACTAGTCTGAGTCTGATCATCCAACCCTACCATAATCATTCTCTCAGATGACAGATTTCCCTCCCGCCGATAACCCGCCATCAACTCGCAGCTGTTTGGTTTCCCTCCCGTCGGCAAAATTAATAAGCCGTCCGGTTTTTACTATACATGTTCCTACAGATTAAAAAAATATATGGCAGACAAAAAATTAAAAGGTATCAATGGCATTGACATTTACTCACATCATTTTAGGCCAGAAACGCGGACACGTTGGAATACGCGAATTCCAGAAACCGGAAGTACTGAGGTCTAAACCCGTGCACGTGTGTCGACGACAACAGTGGATTAAAAGCCCGGACAAACATGCGATGTATCGCATGTTTGTCCGGGCTTTTAATCCACTGTTTTCGTCTCACATGTTTGTCCGGGCTTTTAATCCACTGTTTTTGTCGAAACACGTGCAAAGCTCATATGTGTCCGGGCTTTTAATCAAGCTACTGTTTTCATCGATATACGTGCACTTTTGACCTAATCCTGATTTCAGGACAATGTCTGGTGAGTCCTATGGAGTCGAAATTTAAAAAAAAAAAATCTGGGAGTTGTCCTCTGAAGACTTTTGCTACACCGACTATGACAGTGCAAGGGTGGTGCCAGAATAGCTCCCTCTCGTAAAGGCGCCAAGCGACTTAGGCCTCACTCTTTACGATGACCCCGTTTCACTGCCGAGCAAAAACTGGACACTACCAAACTGCAAAAGGCATAGATCCTCATGAGCCCCCGCAATTGCGGGGGCTCATGAGGATCTATGCCTCTTGCTGAAACCACTTCGTATCCACGTTCCTTTGATGGCGAGGGATCTCTGACGTTGACACAATCTGCGTCCACGGGCAGTGAAGGGTCTAATGGTCCTTCTGTACTGACCCCGTTGTCGTGTGTCGTGACAGAATGGCGATAACTCTTCAATGCCCAGAAAAACAGAACACGATCCAACTGCAAGAGACATATAGATCCTCATGAGTCCCCGCAGTTGCGGGGGCTCGCGGAGATCTACATCTCTTGCTGAAACCACATCAGCTGTGGCCATTTTCCTTGAACAGTTGAGCTCGCAGTCAGTTGTTGAGTTCAAGCGGCCCACTACCGCCGCAAACTGTTCAAAGATACACTTCTGTTAACACTGATGCTTACGAAACGCTACACACAGGTCTGGCTATGGTTCGTTTAGACACAGGACAATCCAGTTCTGCACACATCGTCTTTATATCAAGTAGCCTGACAATGATTCTACTCCCTTCTAGAAATACAACGCTATCAGTGCGAGAAACAGCTAAAAATAGACTGACACTCTAATGGCAGCGCAGAATACATAAATGCGATTACGCGGCATGTGCTTTTTGGCTACACGTCCAAACTGCTGTTCAAGTTCATTAGGTGTGTCGACAACGCATAACAAACAATTGGTGCTCAAGTGTGTCTTCAGATTTATGCGTAATGGTACTTTAACCCATATCATACTGAGGTTAAAAGGTTCAAATTTGTACACTGCCGTATGCAAGCTACATTATAGTACTTACAGAAAAGGATATAGACCAATGGCTTTAGTTCAAGGGTAGTGCCAGAATAGCTTGGCGCCTAGAGGCGCCAAGCTATTCTGGAACTACCCTTGAACGACTTTAGGCACACTTATTTCACACACTGGTGTATTCCGAATGATAAGGGTTAATAAAGATTGCCGAAGCACAGGCTGCCAACTGCAGTAATGGGGTTACAGAACATCTTACAGAAACAATTTCAAGTTCACAAATCGTGTTCGGTTTTTACTGGTGGGTACAAGGGAACAACATCGTTTTGGGGCCTAAAAGATTCGGAGCGCAGTCTAGAGGACGGGAAGGTGTATGAATGAGAGTCTATGGGCTCCGAACCACTCCCCCCCCCACCCACCCACCCACCCACCCCCCACCCCTCCCCAAACCCCCATCTACCCCACACCCGCACCCCCGTGACAAAAAAGGACTAATACAGTCTTCTTCTTCTTGTCGTTCGCAGTGGGCTATACGGTCAGACCAGCACCGGTGATGAATGACGTCGTTTTCTCCAGGTCTTCTCGACTGCCGTAGAGTTTGGTCTGCAGTGGAGTTGGCGATGGCCACACTTCTTTTCTTTTATCGTCCAGTAGGGGGCATCTCTGGAGAATATGTTCCGCTGTTTGTTTCTTCCTGACCACAGGCGCAGGTTGGTGATGGCGCCAGCTTCAGCTTTCTGTTCATGTGAGCGTTCAGAAACCGAAGCACTTATGCAGGCCGCCTCCATGGTTCAGAATTCCGCAGACCCATGCTACCAAGTTGTCTTTTTCTCCGATGCCCTTTCAGTCCTTCAGGCCCTCGAGAACGACAAGCTCGCCCAGCTGACCAGAGCCTTGCAGAAGGTCAGAGAAACCAGAAGAGTTGTCCTCCAGTGGATACCAGCTCACTGTGGGGTACCAGGAAATGAAAGGGCAGACGAGCTGGCGAAAGAAGGAGCCACAAAAGATCAACAAGAAAACAGCGTCAGCTATAGTGAGCAAAAGACAATCATCAAGGCATTGATGAGGCCGAGGTCAAACAGAGACGACTACCACACAATGACCAGAGAGCAGCAAGTCGTCCTGATCAGACTGCGTACCGGACTAATAAAGTAAAACTAGATCTTTTCTCTGGGCGGTTCACACCTTCGGTAAAATGTGCCCAAAAGATGAAACTCGCCACCCCCCCCCCCCCACCCACCCCCCTCCTTCCACCACATTTTACAGTTAACTTATTCGAGACGCGCCGCACACGGGTGCTCCCCCCTTGCAGGTCCATCAGTGTCCCGGCCAACAGTGTTTACGTCCGTGCGGTGCAATAAAACAAGTACTAATTACAATGGGTGCCACAAGAATCGTGGAGCATATAATGTGCTACGACTATCTAGCCTACGGCAGCTACGCTCCAAAGAATGGCGATTTTATCTCGACCACTTTTTCCGCCTGAGAGAGTCCCGCATCCAGGCGCTTCCATCAGGAAGGGACATAGATTCACATGAGCCTCTTCGACTGCAAGGGCTCGTGAGAATCTAGGCTCCTTTGGCTTCATTTATTTTTCTTTATAGCTTACGACGGCAACAAAAAAAAAAAAGACAAAGTTGCTGTCAAAACGTCTGCACGCTTCCTTCTGGAATGCGTTCCCTCCGAGCTCGATGCTTGTAGTACTATCATACCTTCTGCGATCGACGACTCCCTATGCATGAGGAACATAGATACTAATAAACACTAGCAAGAGGTATAGAGCCTCATGAGCCCCAGCTTAAGCGGGGGCTCATGAGGATCTGTAACTCTTGAAGGTGTGCGAGATTCACATCACGAATAATTGTGTAGAAGGGTACTCTTGGCTGTCTGGCTCTTTCGCAAGCCTCGTAATTAAAACCCGACGTCTACCTCTATTTCTGCGAGAAGGAGACGTTAGTTAAACTGGAGCACATTTCTTGCAGCAAGAGGCGTAGATTCTCATAAGCCACGGCATCTGCAATGGCTCATGCAAATCTGTGCCTCTCGAAGACTGGAGGGTGAAGTGTGAGAGGCTGGCACACACAACCGCCAGGTATTGCGACATAAGAGTGCCGCGACTCGAACATAGCAGGTCAGTCGTGCGAGGAAAGCCAAAGCCGGAGCCTACTGCTCCATAGAAACATAGATGTACATGAGGCTTGTCTTCTTGCGGTAAAGGGCCTTGGGAAAAAAAAATGAAGTGAATGTAATGCGTAACCCCTTCTCCGCGAAAAATGATGTCAACAAAACCATGGCATTGTCAGTTAAACCCAGGCCTCGAGGAAAATGGATATTGTTGTAGCCAACAAGAGGCATAGATCCTCATGAGCCCCCGAAACTGCGGGGGCTCATGAGGATCTATGCCTATTGCGTTTGGGTGTTGCTCATAGTGATTCAGCCGTGAAGGAGTTAAACGAAGAAAAATTCACCTTGGCATGACAATTTCGTATAGCAAACCTCAGGTGTACGAACGCTTAGTCATGGGTCGCGTCCACACGTCCTCTCTGTAAATGTCTTCGCTCATAGCAAACTCCGGAAATAACAAAAAAAAAAAAAAAAAAAAAAAAACAAGAGTCAGTCCCCTGGCATTTGTATTATCCGAAGTTCGCTATAACCGTTAACTCTTTCCCTGCCACGGTACGTACAAGAATGATCTTTGTTTCTGAAACCTTGGTTCATTCAACAACCAGAAACCGGCACCGTCCTAGACTAACATTGGTAATACAAAATTGGTCTCAGCAAGAGGCATAGATCCTCATGAGCCCCCGCAGTCGCGGGGGCTCATGAGGATCTATGTCTCTTGCAGTTGGATTGTGTTCACGTTTTTCCTCGGAAGTGAAGGGTTAACATGAGAGAAACGGGGCAGGTTGGGGGGGGGGATGGGGGGGGGGGGGGAGCTTGTCCGAAAACAGAGATTTGCTGAGATTTCTTCACGACAGGGGAAAAATAGTTTTGTTGCCATGGAAACTGTACCAGCTGAACACATACTAAGAAACGCTTACAGATAGCACGAGCTCTCTGTGTGTTTATGAGAGAGAGAGAGAGAGAGAGAGAGAGAGAGAGAGAGAGAGAGAGAGAGAGAGAGAGAGAGAGAGAGAGAGAGAGAGAGAATTCAACAATGTCTGGGCTGCCAAACAATTTTCGACAGTGCAGGCAAAGCGACGGGTTGGTTCAGATAGCATGCATCTTAAAAGGTCCTTATAAATCAAAGCAGCACAGTGGCAGCGCGCCTGAATTGACCGGTGTTCAGGTCGTTCTCCATAGGTAATAGCTGTCCCTGTCCCCCGCCCGTGAGGGCCGTCCATTATCACTCCGGTGCCGTAGACGTTAACTCATTCGCGGCCAGCCGCATCCGGATGCGCATGGTGCATAAGCCGGACATCCGGATGCGGCTTGCCGCGAATGAGTTAAACCCCGAACTAACCACCAAACAGTTTTCGCACGTAGAGGGGCTCATGCACGACTGACTTTCGCAGTTTGAAAAGATTCATCCTATCTCGGCATTAAAGGTGTTACCAGTAAACAGACACAGCATGCAGTGACGTTCCGTGGCATCACCAGATAATGGAAAACAGAAATCCATGGAAAGCCTGGGAAAATCCGTATGTCGATATTGATTACGAAGCTTAATTTTTTTTTTTTTTTTTTTTGCTTCTCTTCGTCGACTTTGAAGAGCTCTTAACGTTAACCCTTTACGTGTCGGTAGCGGTTTTAGTCGCGATGATTCCGACAGGAATCATCGCGACTAAAACCGCTACCGACACGCGTAGGGTTAAAGAGACGTGCTCCTGGCAAAACAAGTTTTAATATTTCGCCCTATCTCCTTTATAAATGTTCTAAGAATGTCTGTCAATAGCTGTGCAGAAATAAGAAGTTTGAATGACGTAATATGATATGAATGCTCTTCTGCTCTTTGTACGGAAAAGAGTTCCACCGGCGCGTTCCAGGGGCAGTAGAACATAAAAAAAAATAATACATAGTTCTTGTATAGCGCTGTTCTCCAGGAAAACACTGGACTCACTGCGCATGCACAACAGTACACCCTTTCTCTCTCAGACACACACGCACAATTATACACTACTTTAAACCACCCCATCCCTTCCCCACACCTTACATTCACTTCCTCTGGGATCAGAATAGGTGGCAGTCAGTAAACAGTTAGCTATATATGAGCTAAGTGTTAAATGCCCGACAAAAAAGAAAAGTCTTTAAGTGAGCCTTGAACTGTGACAATGTGGGCAGATTCCGCATTTCCGTTGGCAGCGAGTTCCACACACTTGGGGCGAAAAAGGTGAAAGAACGCTCCCCGACAGTTTTCATGTTAAGCTTCGGGATTTTTAACAGCTTTTCACTGGAGGAACCGAGGGTGCGTGATGGCTGATAGGCAGACAGCTTGGCAGTAACTTGTGACTACTGACATGGTGTATGAAAAGAAGGGTAAAACAGTCTTATCCTAGGCATGACAACATTGATTAGCCAACACTGGTATTAGCAATCAAAGCCCGCCCTGGAGCAGATCACTTTAATGAGAGCTGTTACAGCCTATTTCCAAGCCCCAAGCCGCTTAGACAAGAAACCGAAAGTCTCGTTTCTGCAAATGGCCTTAGGTGTGAGCTGTTTGATTGGGTGAATGCTTAGACAGCTCAAAGTATTCCTCTTTGTGAAAATAAAATAATAATAAGCGCATTAAATAGGCGCTTTATCCCAATTGAAAATCGGCTCAAAGCGCCGCCGCGAACTGAACCCAACAAGCACGCTCACGTGAAACACGCGCCGATTCACTCACACACTGTACATAAACACAGAACATTCACGTGGTGCTAAGGGCAAGCTCAAGCGAGCTACTGTAGTTTTTGGAAATTCAAAGTCGTTTGTGTTTGAAATTTGATTAAGTGGGCTGAAACTGATACCAAAGTCGTGGGGGGAGGAAGAGCCGGAGTACCCGGAGAAAGAACCCCCGACGGTCCGCCCGAATTAACGGTGACACTAGAGGAGAAAAATCCGACGCCGGAACCCGTAATCGAACCTCGCACCTTTAGCATTGGTGGCAGGCGCCTTAACCACTGCGCCACGGACCGTCTAACGATAGTCTAACCGAGATTTGTGCAGAAAACGACTAGCAGTGAAGATCCAAATAATATGCAGATTTTAGAGACCGGAACTATTTTGTACCGAAGCTTGGGGCGTGCAAATGGTTGCTGTCTAACACTACGAGCAAGACGCGGCATAAATCATCACAAGCCTCGTATCTACATCTGCGGGGCCCTTCTGAGGATGGTTGCCTCTTGATTTTCTTTTATTTTGTATTATTATTTGATTTCTGTTTTTCGATTCTATAACAGTGCATACAAATAAATATACAAAAGAGATCACAAAAGAAGTGGACAAAGTGAGCACCACCCCCCCCCCATCCCCCCCCCACACACACACACACAGACACACACACACACACACACACACACACACACACGCGCATACACACACACACACACACACACACACACATGCAAAATCGAACACATATCGACCAGTATCAAACACATTTTGGACAGTCATACTGTTATCTGTTATGAACCCCTCCGCATGGGTCCCCCAGTATTATAAGTAGCACCGGTGGCTGCATGCCTCTTGATGTTTGTCTGTAGAGAGGTTACGTTTACGCCAAACGACTCCATGTAACGAACCAGAGCGAAGTCATCCCGCATAACCAGATTCTACCATTAGCACAGTCAACACTCAGAACATCTCAAAGAGGCATAGATCCTCATGAGCCCCAACCAACTTGTACCGTAAGCATAGACGACACTCCGAGCATCTCCAAGTGGCATAGATCCTCATGATCCCCACCGGCTCATGAGGATCTATGCCTCTTGGAGATGTTCGGAGTGTTGTCTATGCTCCTTGTACGAGCTGGTCAACATCCGCCGTAACTTCGCTCTCCGTCGTTGTTGGGAGTTTGTTGCCATGAAAACGTCACCTCTCTATTGTTTGCTCTGGCTCGGAAGAGAAGTAGTTAACTCATTCGAGACATCCGGATGCGGCACGTCTCGAATGCGTTAAAAAAAATTGACGCTAAAGGCTGTTCTTAATGGGACAAACTGACCTTCCCGTACATTTGTTCGCCAACTCTGACGATCTAGAGTTCGCGATCTCGGGCAAACCACGTTGGTTCTTAATTGGACGATCCAAAGATACGGCCAAACTAGTTTGAAGTAGTTCGCAAACCTCGGCAAACCAAAGTTCGCTGACGGAAAAAGATCGCTTGACATGTTGAGCAATCCAAGGCAATCCTTTTCTCTGATTGGTCAAAACTTTTACCCTCTTCTGCTTTGGAGATAAGGAGATAGTCACCGATCCAACAACTATGGCGGACGGCGATATTTAACTTCGTGCGAAGAACAAGACCTATTTTATTGATTTGTGGGAGGCGCAACGCTGTTTGTGGGATCCCTCCTGCAAGGAGTACAAAAATAAAAATCTTCCAAATCAATAAGCGGCATTGCGGCAGCCATTTTGAACACCTTTGCATATCTACCTATGTCGAACCAAATTCAATTAAGAAAGAGAAACATAACGAACCTAGTTTATTCAAGTTCGCCTAGGTTCGTTCAGGTTCGTTCAACCTCAATTAAAAAAGAAACCAAAAGAACGCCGATCTTCTCCGATCTAGGTTTGCCGATCAAAAGTTTGTCCAATTAAGAACAGCCTTTGGCGTCAATTTGACCGCGGACTGAAATCTGTGAACATTTAACACGGAAGAGCCGAAAGCCGCCCAAGGAATACATAAGTGGTGTCCGAAAGAGGCATAGATTCTCATAAGCCCGGTCCCGCAACTGCGTTGGTTCATGAGGTTCTATGTCTCTTGCGCTTTGCTCGTGTTCACCTTTCCTCAGCAGGGAAGGGGTTAATGGTAAATTATAAAAGTTATCGTTCGATCTCGAGCCTGTGGAGACAAGATTAAGTCCCCAATAATATGATTAGAGGTGGGTAGTAATTAAATTAGTCACGCACGCAATCTTTTATGTTCGGGCGACAAACCGGTTGGAACTAAGCTGGTTGGTTGTACATTGCAACTCATTCGCGGCAAGCCGCATCCGGATGCGCGGCATAAGCCGCGCATCCGGATGCGGCTAGCCGAGAATGAGTTAACGTCCCGACAGCAACAAGACTTTCCGGTTGGATCTATCGCTACCGGACCGAATCAGTAACAAGTCGAAACAGGACTTCAGGACATAGCGATAGGCGCTACAATAATATACAAGTAGAGTAAACAATGAGAAACAAAAACCTTAGGGAACAAACAGCAACAATTAATATTTTAAAAAATAACGTTTAATCAAGGACACAAACAAAATACAAGTAGGACACACGAGAAACAGAAACGTTTAAACAATAAACAGCAATAATTAAACCCTTCCCCGCCATTCGACTCATATTTTGTTTCTCAGTGAAGTCTTGAGTTTGTTCAAAGACCCCCCAAAAAAACCCACATTCGTCCATGGATCATTGACACAGATTCGTCTCAGCAGGAGGCATAGGTGCTCATGAGCCATCGCAATCGCGGGAGCTCATGAGGATCTATGCCTAGTGCAGTTGTATCGCGCTCGGTTCTGCAGTGAAGGGGTTAACAAACAAAACAAGTTTTCAAAAATAATCAGCAAAGTAGGAAAGGCGATTCGGTTAAAGCTGAGGAACAGTCAAAAAAAACTCCGCCCCGCACGTGTTTTAAAAAAATTTTGCAGGACCCAGCGAGGGCCCTGTCTTCGTGAACGTTCGGCTAACTTCGGCAAACCGGTTGGCAACACAGTTGACTGAGTTTTCAACTGCGTTTGTCGTGCTGGCAAAACTCCCGTGAAAAAGACAGGCCACTTCCTGTATGCAGCGCGGAGTGGGAACCGCGATCACTGATCTAAACAGCGATATTTTTACTGATATCAACAGTAGCAGACGACACTCGACCACCCGACGGACAGAGCAGGCCATTTGTGTCTTGCCTGGACGCACACTGGATATGGACCAGGCCGAGCTATCCGTAAGTTACACAGTACAGCCTGAAGCTTTATTTGATATCGGAAGGGTGAGGAAGGAGGGGTTATTTGTCGTTTTGTGTTTGTTGTTATAATCTCTCTCTCTCATCTCATCGTCTCTCTCTCTCTCTCTCTCTCTCTCTCTCTCTCTCTCTCTCTCTCTCTCTCTCTCTCTCTCTCTCTCTCTCTCTCACTCACTCTCTCTCTCTCCCACATCCAATTTACTGTGTTGGCTGTACATCACAATGCTTCTTTATTTATTTATATTAGCCTATATTGGACTGGATGTACGTGTTGAAAAAATTCGTTCACAACTACAGTGTCAGGAGTCATACTTACAGCATGTACAGCCGTACATTCTGCCATCATAGTCCCCAGCGCGTAAAATCCGTGGATGTCGGTCAGTTTCAAACGGTGTCACAGAATCGTCTGCTGTTGTCCGATCTGCTAATCGCGATGATTTCCGTGCAACAGGAAGTGGTCTGTCGTTTTCCGAGAGTTTTGCTAGCTCGGGATACGCAGTTGCCAACTCTGTCAACTGAGTTACGAACCGATTTGACCCACTTAGGGGCAGGGCCCAAGCTGGGTCCTGTAGCGTCTTTTTAAAACACGCGCTGGGCGGGTTTTTCTCATTGCACCTCAGCTTTAAATAACCAAGGACAAACGCAGCTTACGATATTTGTGAGGTTGGACAAGTAACTTGACAGCGGAGTTCTTTCCCCGTCTTTAACCCTTTCACTGCCAGTGATGGCATACTGCGTGTCAATCTGTGTCAGCTCAACCTCAAAGAGTTCCTACCGTCAAAGAATACCAAGAGAAGCCAGCAAAATGCATAGAGCAGCAAGGGGTCGCAAGAGCTGAAAGAGCCAGCAAGAAGGATGGATACTCGCGAGTCCCCGCGGTCGCGGGGACTCGCGAGGATCCATGCTTCTTGCTGCGGTATCCCTCTTGCTGCACGGTCTTGCTGGCTTCACTTCGTATCGGCGATTTTATTTTGTTTCTGCAATCTCGAGTTCATTCAACGACCAAAAGCCACGCACAACCGTCCGGCCAAGGAATCATGGACACCAATTGGTCTCAGCAACAGGCACAGATCGCGAGGACCCTTGACGATCTGTGGCTCTTGCAGGTTGGTTGGTTAGTTCGGGTTTAACGTCCACAGCACCGAGGTGATCATGGACGGCCCTGACGGGCGGGTTACGGGGGACAGGGAAATCTATTGTCTATGGAGTACGACCTGGACACTGATCAACTCAGGCGCACTCCAACTGTGCCACTTTGATTTACCAAGACCTTTCAACGGACATGCTATTTAACAAATCCGTTTTTCCCCCTGGATTGTGAGTCCAGCTACCGGGGCCGGGACGGCATTCGAACCCACGACCCGACGATTCCCTTCGCTCTCCTTTCCCTTCGCTCTCCTGCTCCGACGTTTAACCGCCTGAGCTATTTCGGACTCTGCTCTTGCAGTTGGATCGTGTCCTCTTTTATTCGACAGGTAAAGAGTTAACTCATTCGAGACGTGCTGCCTACGGATACGCGGCAGTTTGCCGCGTATCCGTAGGCGGCACGTCTCGAATGAGTTACGCCTGAATGACCAGGAAGGAGAGGCAGGCAGAACACACACGCAGTACTCACAGTTGAAGGCGTATTCCGAGGGTTCCGAGTCGTCCACCGCCAGCAACACGATAGCTCGGAAACCGGACATCTCCGAACGCCGCATCTCCGACGCAGTGGACAGATTTCCCGTGGAGACGTTTCCCACTGAATCGCGCTCACTCATTCCTGCGGGGGGGTTTAGTGACATGTTGACTGGCGGAGTAGAACCTGATATCGAAGCGTTGAGAATGGTGACGGTTGGTTAGCACAAAACACGTATCTCTAGGAGCTTGTGAAAGCTCGTATCTCAGGAGCTGTTCAAACGCGTTTGTCGAATGACTTTCTTTCTATTTTTTTTTTTTTAAGCTTGTATCTCTGAATGAGCTGCAGAAACTCGTATCTCAGGATCGTAACGCACGTTCTTTGATATGCTTGAAACAGCTCTCAGGAGTTCAGGTTGATCCCGCACGTTTTTTCGAGTGAGCTGTAAAAACGAGTATCTCAGGAGTTAGTTATAAACACGTATCTCGAATGAACTATAAACAGTCGTATCTCAGACAGTGTAAAACGCGTTTCTCGAATGACTTGAAACAGCTTGTATCTCTGGAATTGGTAGAACACGTTTCTCGAGTGCGCTGCATGCAATCGTATTTCACACGTTTCTCAAATGAGCTGCAAAAATCGCATCTTAGAGATTGTAAAACATGTTTCTCGATGAGTTACTTGAAACAGCCAGAATCCCAAGCGTTGGTGGAACACGATTCTCGAATAGGCTGTTAAAAAAAAAAAAACTCGTATCTCTGGATTTGCTTATAAGCACGTTTCTGGATGACTGAAAAGAGCACATTGAAAAACACGTATCTTGAGGACAGTTTCCAAAATCACATATCGTATCTACAGTCTTCAAAATCACGTATTTTGACAGTAGTATTTTGAGACACTTGCTCGCGATTTGAAACAAAGACTACATCTCTCGATTACCTCTTTCGAGACGTGCCGCATCCGGATTCGCGGCTTGAAGCCGCGAATCCAGATGCGGCACGTCTCGAAAGAGTTAAATGTTTGCGCTATTACCATTTAACCTCTTCCAAGTCAGTGGACGCATGCGTCTTTCTTAATTCAACGACCCGAAAAACCACAACCGTTCAAGCAACATCAATACAAATTGGACTCTGCAGGAGACATAGATCTTGCGACTGCGAGAGCTCATGCGAATCTATGTCTCCTGCAGTTGGATCGTGCTTATTAATTTTTTTCTAGGCAGTAAATGGATAAGCATGTATATAGTAAAATTTCTTGCACTTTCGGGGAAAAAAAAACACCCTAATAAACTCCATCGATTTCCAATATCACGTATCCCAGTAAATGTGGCCAGATTTCTCGATACCACTGACTTCAAACTTTCAAGAACTAACCCATTCTGCCGCGACACACCACAGCATGATATGGCTCAGCCACGATAGTTCAAGGGTGGTGGCAGAATAGCTTGGCGCCTATAGGCGCCAAGCTATTCTGGCACCACCTTTGAACTATCATGGTCGATCTGTCTCCTGAATTGTCGGTGATGAAGCTCTCAGAGGATAACTCCAAAATGTGGGTATTTCGTACCTCGGGCACAATGACTTTAAAACTCATTCAGCCCTGACACACGACAGGAAGACGTGGATTGAGCATGACAGTTCAAGGATGGTGCCAGAATAGTTTGGCGCCCATAGGCGCCAAGCTATTCTGGCACCACCCTGGAACTATCATGCTCGATTGATTGATTGATTGTACATTGCTTAACGTCCCGACAGCAACAAGGCTTTCTCAGGACGTGCCTGCACTGCTTGTGAAAAAAAATAAATAAACAGAACATTGAATGTATGTCGCCAGCCGGTCAAATACATTAAATAAACCTAACACATGGGGCCTAAATAAAGCTAAGACCATTTAGCAACACACATCCAATATCACGAGCTACAGGCAGTGCAGACAGTAGGGAGAGTTTTAAAAAGGCAAATACAGGTGAATGGACAAAGGGTAGACAGAAACACATGCCCCAGAATAGAGAGAAAAACCCACCCTGTGGGGCTGACCAGGGTGACCCTGGGAACTAAAAAATACCTAACCCCACCCAAGTCCCCCAGGGCAGACCCGGGTGGGGTTATCATGCTCGAACTTTCTCTAAAATTATAATACAGTCCTTCAGAAGGCAACGTCAAAATTTGGGGATTACGATTGTGTTAATAGCACTTATATTGGCAACCTTTCGCTGTTGACACTCTATTTCAAACACACAAATCAAGACTTTGACATGTGTTCCCCCCCGCCCCAAGTTTTCCGAACTGATGGATGCGCGGCTGTTCCAGAACTTTATTGGCGAATGTACCGGTGTTGTGTCTGAGCAGTCAATTATTCCGATCGCAAAACCTTGTCTCCGTCCATGACTGAAACCAGTCGCATAACGAAACTGTGAATTTCGTTTCAACGCATATATTTAACCCTCTCGTGCATGCAGCCGTCGGTGCTATTTACAGCATGGGAAAGAAGATTAACCCCTTCACTGCCAGTGTTCGTTCGCTGTGTTTCTAAAATCTGTCTTAATACAGTCACAGAAAACCTCATTCGCCCAAAGACACTTGAATGCAAAGTGGTTACAGCAAGAGGCATCGGTCCTCATGAGCCCCCGCATTTGCGGGCCTATGCCTCTTGTAGAAGAATTGTGTTTACTTCCTTCTCAGAGGTAACGGGGTTAAACTATCAATGGACGAGCACGCTACTCGTAGAAAAGTTATGTTGGGAGATGCATACATATTTATGACAAGATCGTATCAAAGTGGTCCATTCTGTCCTGTCTTGTACAACCGAAAAAGCTGGGATTCGTGCCGGGCCTTTATTTAAACACTGAAATTAAAAACACAATTGAGTGAAAGGAAGTGGGCACTGCCCCTTGATAGTGAGGACCATGCAAACAGTGTACAACCGTGTCGCCGCGACCGGGCACAGCGAAATGCACCGCTCTCGTAACAGTCGTATAATTAGCCTCATGCGAATCTATTTGTGTTGCAGATGGATCGTAATGGATCCTACCTATCGTGTCGTCTCACTGGCCGAAAACTTATCCTGATTTAGGAATAACTGTCGCGCACTCAGTTACCTGATAAGACAGAACAGTATTCCATTATTCCTAAATTGTGCTGCATTGTCCCTAGAACTCCACGGAAGATGTTTCAATTTGGCCAATTTGGGAACGAACTTGGTCAACCGATCGAACTAATATTTCTTGGGATGTTCTGCACTGTGTTTCTCCGTCATCAGTGTCTGTTCCACACTGGTTGTGTCGCTAGATTCTTCTACCCCTGTTCTTTGGTAGCGAATCGAGAGAGACAACAAGTGTGCCAAAGGGTTAATAAGGGGGTGGGGGGATGCTGAAATCATGACATGTGGTTGCCGTGTCCTTTCAAGTTTTCGTGACTCGTGCCGCAAGACAATCGTCGTCATCCGCGATTCGTGAAAACTGTTGTCAGGTAATCGTGATGGCTCAAATCAAGTTTCCCGATAGCTCTAGAACCGAAATGTCCATAAAAACAGACCAGCACAAGTCTTATGCAGACGTTTAAATGAATTGTAATAAGCATATTGGAAGCCATCAGGTCAATAAATCACAGGCCAGTGCACACGTGGTGTCTGGGAATGCATCCGTAGTAGTTTAAAGGGTTGTTTGGCATATGGCGGAGCGTCAGAGACGCGAAAGCAGTGGCGACATCAAAACAAAAATCGAGAACGTAGAAATAAAAGAGTGTTTCCATATGTACAACACGACAGTGGCGCGATTGCGGTGCGACTGACAAGCGACAGCTCTAAGGAGTGATTTAACGGCGATTTCGCTGTGAAGGAAGTGTGGCTTTCAGTACGACCAACAAATCGCAACAAGTCCATACAATTTAAATAGGGGCGCGATGCCGCCTGTCGCGGTGCTATACGGAAACTGACACACGAAGCTATTTTCCGCCTGCTACTCAGCTACTTTTTTTGCCGTGTCGCTCACCGCGTCCCTACATGGAAACGCAGCCTTACCCTCATTAAATCAAAAGGTCCTCGGGCTGACGACGGCCGCAGTTGTCCCGCGCACGACTGCGGCCGTTGTCAGCCCGAGGACCTTTTGCTACCGGCGGAGACACTTAGTACGAGCTATTCTGTGCATGCTTCCGAAAATACCAGATATTCTATAACCACGATGCTGTGCAAAATCAGAAGAACTAGATTGCTTCTTTCACATGGCCTCAAAATCCAGATTTTCAAACAAACAGTTTAAAATGCGAAGAAATCGCCAACAAAGAAAAGAAACACACTCAGATACACAATGACAAAAGCAGCTTCATGCATATTCAACAGGGACAGACAACAAGGACAGAAAAACGTCAAACCTTTATGGCTTAACGTCGTTTGTCCGCCCCGAAGGCGAATTCAAAGACAGGGCACCAAAAAGGGTCTAAACGAATGTTGATCCCAGCTATCTTGGAATTCACGACCTTTCGGTCAAGAGTCAAACGTTCTACCGCCTGAGCTACGCTTGCAGTTAGTGCCAGTGCTAATTTTACAGGGATGGGGGTCA
Organism: Semisulcospira habei; assembly: GCA_036245525.1. Classification (NCBI taxonomy): domain Eukaryota; kingdom Metazoa; phylum Mollusca; class Gastropoda; family Semisulcospiridae; genus Semisulcospira; species Semisulcospira habei. The sequence goes on from BTPG01000003.1 coordinate 230,636,341, forward strand.
TCTCGCTGTTTGTCTGTCACTTCGTCGCGCAGCGGCTGGTGGTGTTGCCGGGGCCGGGCGGTTGGTGGTGGAGGAGGCGGGTGGTAGGCCGGGGGACCGTCGCTTCAGTGCCAGGCTGGGGGGAGGTGGTATGCCAGCAACTCTAGCATATCTTGTAGAAGTGGTGGCGGTGGCGGTGGTGGTGGTGGCCGGGGGTACCGTTGCTGGCTATAGTAGGGCCGCCTGGGAAGTTGGGGTGGCGGTGGTGGTGGCCAGTGGAGCCTGGGCTTGGGAGTCGGGCCCTGGGTTTGGGCGGGGTGGCTCCCCTCTTAACCCATTAAATCCTGCGGCTAATTTTTTTTTATAACTTGCTTATTGTCCTATGAGGCTACATAACAGATTAGGAGATAAATCAACCATTTTAGTTCAAGGGCGGCGCCAGAATAGCTTGGAACTGAGGCGCCAAGCTTTTCTGGCACCACCCTTGAGCTATAATACTCAAAATTAATTTCAAGTACTAGCGCATCAGGATGAAAAAAGTTAGCAAAGACAGAGATTTACGTTGATTCACTTTGTCTTTTCGGTCAAGATTAGTAACTCAATCTCTGTCGTTTTTCTTGTGTGTCCTTTAGTAAACTGATTTGAACTTCTTACGCTAAAGCGTGTTTCTTTCTGCGGTGGGTATTTGCCAACTAGACGGCACGCTTACTCCAAGAACGTAAGGAAAACTCATCTTGATACTGTCTTTTTCCCCAAGGTCTTCTTTTAACCCATTGGTTGTCGGTAGCGCATTTTGTCGAGGTCATTCCTGCAGGAATCGTCGTGACAAAAAGCGCTACCGACAGCCAAAGGGTTAATTAAAGTGCGATATTTCAGGCAGAAAAAAGGTTAACAGTTCGCAATATCTCCTTTATAAATGATCATTAATCAGCGCGACAAAAAGAGTTACCGACAGCCAAAGGCTTAAAGCAACCTACCCCAGACAGAAAAGGGTTAGCATATGTCTTTGATAAAATGTTCATAAAGTGTTCTTAGTATGTATAAAACTATCGACGAACAAAAGGGTTTGCTTTAATTATGAAGTAGAACCCTTTGCGTGTCGGTAGCGTCGCGACTAAAACCGCTACCGACACGCAAAGGGTTAAATCCTATTCACCCTCTCCACCCTCCACCCCCCTCCTCACTTCCCCTCACCCGAATACCATCCGTACCGCTTAACGCCCTGCAGTAAACAACCCTATTCTGCGAGAGTAGTTGTTAGAAAGAATTAGTGGGTGATGACTAAGCGATTTTGTGCTTCCAAGTGACTGCTTGACGGACAAGCGAAACTGACATGGGTGAAGTAGCAGTCAATGGACCTAAAGGTGCCCGTACACGAGGCTAGAAATGGGACTAACCTGTCCTATCCGCGCCTATCCAGCCACTCGATAGTTTGTCGATAGGTTTCGCTAGCCTCGGCGATACTTTTCTATCCACCTGATGAGTCCGAATAGAACCTGCTTCTGTTTTCCCTAGACTAGTCAGCTCGCCTCTCCGCGGCAAACAACCAAACAGCAGGGCCCTACGCGTCACGCATCAGTGACGGTATCTTGCCGTCAGCACTCGGCTGATAACTTCACTGTGTTGTAGCTGCATGGATCTTTCGCACACATCTCTTGCACACGCATCGCTCTCATAAACACGGACATCGAACTGTAGCCACTCTCTCGTCCAAACTCGTTTTTGCTTCTCCATCGCAACGATAATTGTGGTTGCTGCAAATTTTTCTCTATTCTGCGTCTTCCATGTACTCTGTCTACAAGTTTCGCGAGATTTTCCATATGAGGAAACAGCGCATACGCAGCTTGCGGAGAGCTATCGCCGTGTACGGCGAAAAGCTATCCAGTAGATGAGGATATTTCGCCGATACTAGTTTTCTATCGTCATGTCGGAACTATCCACATGTACTTAACTCATTCTGCCCCAACACCGAAGTCCCCAAATTTTGCCGTTGTCCTCTGAAGACTGCATTGCAGTGCAGGACATATAACGACTACGATAGTTCAAGGGTGATGCCAGAATAGCTTGGCGCCCATAGGCGCCAAGCTATTCTGGCATCACCCATGATCTATCATCGTCGATCCTTATCTTGCTGTGGTGTGTCTGGGGTAGAATGAGTTAACCATCTCAACATGAAGAAAAACGGTCAAAAATCTACACCGCTAGTTCCGCAAGAGGCACAGATCCTCATGAGCTCCCGCAGCTTATGCCTCTTGCTTGTCCTCCCCAAACGCGTCTGTTCTCTGGGTCCTCCATCCATGAGTCGGACTAAAAGACCGTAGCCAATTTCTGGTCGGCATGTACGAATGTTGATCCTGTCAGGATTCGGAAATGCATCCTTTGGGTTCCTAGCCCTTTCGATTGCACAAGCTATCCGGATTACCATATTGGTTAATCCTTTACATTCGGAATACACCAGTGTGTGAAATAAGTTTGACTAAAATAGTTCAAGGGTAGTGCCAGAATAGCTTGGCGCCTCTAGGTGCCAAACTATTCTGGCACCACCCTTGAACTAAATAAAGCCATTGGTCTATATCCTTATCTGTAAGTACTATAATGTACCTTGCATATAGCAGTGTACAAATTTGAAATTTTTGGTCTCAGTATGATATGAGTTAACCCATTCAGCCCTGGCATTCTACAACAGGACATAAACCGACCATGAGTGACTGTTTAACGCCTTAACTGCCGGGGCAAGGCGAACCTTACTAAGCTGCAAGAGACATAAGCCCTCATGAGCCCCTGCAGTCGCGGCGGTGCATGGGGATTTATGTCACTTGTTAGTCCTGAAAACATTCTGGTTATTTTGGTCCCATTTACACCTCTGATTTTCACGCAAAAGTCGGTCAGTGTGCAGTGGTTTCAGGCGCGAAATTCGTGATCACTGGCAGCGAAGAGGATAAGGGTGTAACAGAACAGCTTGATTCCGCACTACGGTGCCAAGCTTTCCTGGCACCCCGCTTGAACTCTCAAAATTCAGGTGCCAAGCGCGGCTTTTCTAAGACCACCTTTGAGCTTTCACGGACAGGATGCCAATATGATTTGCATGTTTCTTTGAATGTCATCGTGTTCTGACCCAAAACGGTCGGCCTGTCCCCTGTCAATATAATTTGCATGTTTCTTCGAATGTCATCGTTTTCTGGCCTAAAACAACAGCAAGAACATAAAAGGACAATTTAATCAGATCCGCGGCGTGCAATTCCTGTCAGCTGCATGCTATTTCGCCCTAGCGCTGTTTTCTTTTACCGTATTGTCGTACTTCGATTTTCCTCGCGTCGAGTCAACAACTGACCCCAACAAGTCCCCTTCATTCGAGGAACGAGATTTAGACACTAATAACGAATGCCAGCAACAGGCATCGATTCTCATGAGCTCCTGCAACATGCAGGGTATCATGAGGATCTACGCATCTCGAGAAAAGGCCGGGTCTGTTGTGTGTTCACGCCGTTTAACTGGCAAATCAAAGTCAAGTGACATTTCCGTTTTCGTCGTACAGATATCTACATAAATTAAAATCGCCCACCGCAAGCAGCAAAGATCTTCATGAGCCCCTGCAGAATGCAGGGGCTCATGAGGATCTATGCTTCTTGCAGACGGAAGCATCTCGCTGTAGTGACGCCTTTGCTTTTAGTCAAGTTGACATTGTCGCATGCCAGAGAACGAACAGCGCATCTCACGACAAAGGGCATCGAATTCAGTTTGCTTCGCAGACTCTGTACATAAAGGAAGACGTCTGCGGACCGAAATAGTGCCTGAATAATAGTCTATTATTGTGTGGCAGACTCTGTTGATGGAGAACCTACGTCTACAAGGCAGACGAAGGTAGATGACGACAGTGGAGGTACTTTGTTCAACCATGGAGCGAAGAGGCTGAAGTTTACGGTTCCATAAGCAAGAATCCGATACGAATACGATCCAAACCCATTGCGGTGATGCAATTTTCCATCACAAATTGCATCATTTTCGCTCGAAGCCGGAGTGCGAATTCGTTTCCGCATCAAGCATATAGAAACACACAAACATGAAAAGGACTTGCACGAACTTATCTCTTTCGGACCCGCTTCGTGTCTAAGGATCGCTATGTACGCAGGGGCTGCGGTAGACAAACTGCGCCGGGTCAGTTTCGCGATCTGCGTATCAGTTGTGCAGTATTTATTTCTGCCAATCCGACTGCGAAAAAAATATATCGTCAGTGACTGAAAGAAAGAAATGCTATTGGAACTAATGACTCAGTCAGCAAAGGTATTCACGGGTCGACATCAGCCCGAGGGTCTTTTGTTTACGATTGATACACACTGTGAAAGCACATTTGTCTTCACCAGCCTGTGAGTAATGACTCAGTCAACAGACTGTCACTAGGCAGTGCCAGGAATAGCTTGGCGATCTATGTAGTTTTGGGTGCCGTGTGGCGGGAAATCTAGAAGTCTATAAACACGGATTAATTTAAGCCATTTAACCCCAACGCCTACAGCATGAGATGGATGGACCATTGGAAGGCGCCAAGCTAATCTGGCACTACTGTTGAATTAGAAGGATGATAGTCTATCCATCTCAGTCCTGCAACTGGTACATACTCGTTAAGTGACACCTCCAAAATTTAGGAAATTTGGCCTTGGGGCTAAATGGGTTAAATTGCGGCGGGGAGGGGGGGGGGGCACATGGCTGTAGATAGTGGCAGAATGTCCTGATAGTCTCTTCTAGTGTGACTCTTTTGCTAAAAAAAAACGTACAAGTCTAAACACCGCAGAGATGCCGTGGCCAATTTGATAATCTATTCTGTTGGAATGACTCCGTTGGTGGAAATTCTACAAGTCTAACTCTAACTCTGACTCGCAGTACAGTACCCAAAACAGAACATTTTCTCTACCATTACATTATATTGTATTGTAAATATATTTGTAAAGCGTCTACGGAGCGCGCATAGCCATCTGTTTCAAGATCCTCAAGGCGCCGCAGGGGTGGAAGCTGGAGCTTTGAAAGCCTGCTTCCATTAACTTCGGTGCGTGCGGTCTATTTCTGTTTTCATTCCACCTACTCTTTTCCGAGTGGTGGAAATGGGATATTTTTTAGCTGACCTGCGCATTTAATGGGTTAATGAGTATGCGTGCTGTACACACGAAGTCCAGGAGTGAGGGATGGGATTCGAACCCGGAACTTTACTACTGCCAGCGCTGTGTCGTATCCACTAAGCTACGTCCCCATGTCTGCATGCCTTGGCTTTCAATCACTTTCATACTCAGTTGAAACATGCATCAAACATCAGTGTCAAATAAGCTTGTGACTACACCGGCGTGAGATGATCGTTGCATCATGGGTCACGGCCTCTGTATGCGCGGGCAGCGGCAGGAACTCAGTAACCCAGTTTGTGCATGTCAAGTTAAAGATCGTTTGACATCGGCTTCTGTACCACTTTAACTCATTCTACCCCATCACCGAAATCCCCAAATTTTGCCGTTGTCCTCTGAAGACTGCATTGCACTGCAGGACACAGATCGACCATGATAGTTCAAGGGTGATGCCAGAATCGCTTGGCGCCCATGGGCGCCAAGCGATTCTGGCATCACCCTTGAACTATCATGGTCGATCCTTATCTTGCTGTAGTTTGTCTGGGGTATAAAAAAAAAACTAGACCGAAAGGGTTGACTGCCAGTGCTTGTAATTTAGAAGAAACTACCCAGTGAGTACGAAAAAGCACTGTCAAGGGAGAGAAGTGTGCATGATAGACCAATACTCACTTGGTATTTTCTTCTTTGTCTGGGGTAGAATGAGTTATGCACAAACATCATTTAGTGCCAACTGACCCAATATGGAATTTTTTTTATTATTATTTTTTTTACTGAACTCCTATGATTTGTCGATCTTCCTTTACAGTCGTAAACAAAATGGTGAAAAGACAACCAAAAAAAAAAAAAAAAAAAAAGCCATTTTCAATACCCTAAAATGATAGAGCCCCGGCAGATTTCAATATCGAGGTCAAGCATGCAGGCTTCATAATTATATGCCTGCGTTGTTTCAGGTTTGAAAAATTGACCCATTCACGTGAAAATGGATCTTTCTTATCTCATTCTACCCCAACACCGAAATCCCCAAATGTCGCCGTTGTCCTCTGAAGACTGCATTGCAGCGCAGGACACAGATCGACCATGATAGTTCAAGGGTGATGCCAGAATAGCTTGGCGCCCATAAGGCGCCAAGCTATTCTGGCATCACCCTTGAACTGTCATGGCCGATCCTTATCTTGCTGTGGTGTGTCTGCGGTAGAATGAGTTATACTAGGCTTGCTATATCTGGGGCACATTTAGGGATGTAAAATCAGTCATTTTATGAAATAAATCCGAAATTTTACGACAGTCCAGCAAAACTGACGCAATGTTCGACTGAGTTTCTTACAAGTAAATCGTATCAGGTCAACTGTCACTGAATGATATTTGTTCTAAGACTGGTACAGAAAAGTGGCTCTTTGTGCCGGAGGTATCTGCGAAAAACGTTGTGCGCTCACATGTCAAACGACCTATAGAGAGGTCATCGACCTGTGGTCGATTTTGACTTCTTTACTCGTGCGAATCTGAAGGGATGCAAGGTACGACAATGTGACGACAATGCCTGGTCAATAGCCATTCATTGCTTTAGGCTGCCAAGGTTTCTGGCGCGTCTGTATGTGTGTGTGTGTGTGTGTGTGTGTGTGTGTGTGTGTGTGTGTGTGTGTGTGTGTGTGTGTGTGTGTGTGTGTGTGCGTGCGTGCGTGCGTGCGTATGTGTGTGCGTGTGTGTGTGTGTGGGTCTGTGATTTTGGACCTTTCGGCTGGAAGCCTTAACTCATTCAGCCCTACGCACGTGTTTCCCAAATTTTGGAGGCGTCATCTAACGACTATGCACCAGTTGCAGAAGATGGATCGACCATGATAGTTCAAGGGCAGTGCCAAATTAGCCACTACCCTTGAATTATCATGGTCGACCCATCTCGTGCTGTAGTGCGTCATGGCTGAATGGGTTTAACAAAGGCTGGCCCAAATCAGCCGTATTGTCGTCCAAAGCTGATCACAACCCACGGTCTGTCAATGATCAAAAACATGACCAGAAGACAGGACTGAGCTGCATGAGCCGCGTGCTTAAATCCTACGCAAGCCACTAAGCAATGCGCTCCGCTATAGCGGAGCACCTTACATAATGCCTTGCGCAGGATTTAAGCACGCTCATACAACTGAGCCCAGGTCTGCTGTTTACAAAATCAATCTGCTCTAGATAGCGGCCACCTTTATGTAGTGGTCACCTGTCCCGGCCTGGCATTAGCAGCCACCCAATGATACCTTCCCTGCACTATTACCACATAAAGACCCTTTACGAACGGCCACCTGTCTATTGCGGCTACATATATCCTCTCACGTGCATGCAGCTTGCTACGGGCATATCCCCGACGGACACGGAATAAATAAACAAAGCTTGAATGCTAATACGCTGTTGTGTTTCTCAGTTGTGCAAGCTTGTTCTCTTCTGAAGCACAGCCGTCAAATAAACGCTTACCTCACACAAAATAACTTTCAAGTCAGCCCAAGTTTTTAAAAAGTCACAGAACGTGATGGGAAAAGTTAAGTCCGTCGGTACACACAGACTGCACAACTGATGAATCTCTAGAGTGAAAAATGTAGACAACCTGAATTGCCTCGCAAACTCCAAGAGAATTTCAACCACGAATGAGCACAGATTGAACAAGATTACAGCAGATTCCAAGAAGCACACACACACATACACCAAAGAGCCTCAAGTCTTGTCGACTGTATTTCGCAGTCTGTGGGTCTATTTTCAACGCGCGTGCGGTGAAAACTAACCGAGCCCCTTTCTTCAGCACGAGCTAAACGTGTGTTGGCAAAGTTCCGTGGTTTCTCCAGATCCCACTCCACGTGCAAGAGACATAGATTCTCATGGGCCCCTGCAATCCGCAGGGTCTAATGAGAAACTATGACTCTTGCAAGTCGTTTTCGCGCCCTAGTTTTATGCTCAAACGGAGGAAGCCTAAAAGTTTTAGCGTAAAGCGGGACCGTTGCAGGAGGTTGCCGCAGACTGATTCGCGCGCGAGCAGGTTCGGTGCGCAAGTGCGACGGCGACCCAGCGGTGTGCTCATTTGCATTTGCACGCGCATGGCGCGCGATGATGCTAGCTGCAAGTCAGTTTTTTTGATAGGATTCTTCCACTAAGCATGATGGTTTTGTAATTGTCGCCGGTTTGCGGTTGCGAACTGTTGTGGTAATTGATTGATTAGAAAGGTAAAGTGGGAGCGCGAGGGTGTGTGTGCAGGGGCGGATCAGTTACCTCGAGGTGGGGGGGGGTTTCCAACATTTTGTTTGGGACCTTCAACCTGATACAAAAGCCTCCCCGCCGCTAGACCTTCCTTCCAAGCGCCGAAAAATCGAAAAGCAGGGAGGGGGGGGGGGGGAGGAGGACAGAAGGCGCGTGCGTGTTGACTCTCACCGATTGCCAAAATCAGTATCAAACAACGGGGGCAGGGGGGGGGGGGGTAAATGTGTAACGAATTTTAAACGTTAGGGAGGGAGGGGGGGTCCAAACAACCCCCAAAGGGACTTTGTTACGGCATTTTTTAAAACATTAGGGGGGAGGGGGGCAGAAACCCAGGACCCCCCCCCCCCATCTGCCCCTCAGTCAGTCGTGTGTGTGTGTGTGGGGGGGGGGGGCCGAGGGAGCGGAGTAGGAAGATAACTGGGGGCAAGTTAAACTCAACTAGGACGATGGTTAGTTCGGGTTTAACGTCCACAGCACCGAGGTGATCATGGACGGCCCTGACGGGCGGGTTATGGGTGACAGGGAAATCTATTGTCTATGGAGTACGACCTGAACACTGATCAACTCAGGCGCACTCCAACTGTGCCACTTTGATTTACCAGGACCTTTCAACGGACATGCTATTGAACAAATCCGGTTTTTTTTTCCCCCTGGATAACTAGGACGAGCTGTCCGTTTGGTTTATATCGACTCACAAACCTCACACAGGCTGATGTTTGAATCACGACTAACAAAATACCTCGACAGTTTTCCATCCGAAGAAACTAACGTGGAGAACAGATATGATGGTCAAAACGTTTGGAGTTAACCCTTTTCATTCTGATACACCCATTGCTTGAAATAAAATTGACTGATAGTTCAAGGGTGGTGCCAGAATAGCTTGGCGCCTGGGGCGGATCAGTTACCTCGAGGGGGCGGGGGGGGGGTCCAACTTTTTGTTTGGGACCTTCAACCTCATACTAAAGTCCTCCCCGACGCTAGACCTTGCTTCCAGGGGCCGAAAGAAATCGAAAAGCGGGGGAGGGTGGGGGGGGGTGTAATGAGAGAGCAGACTCTCGCGTTAAGACTCTCGTGTTAAGACTCACCATTCGCCAAAATATCAAACAACAGCGGGGGGGGGGGGGGGAGGGGGGGGTTCCAAACACCCAAAAAAAGGACTTTATTATAGCATTTGTTTTAAAAAACTTGGGGGGGGGGGGGAGCGGGACCCCTGGAACCCCTCCCCCAGATCCGCCCCTTGACACCACCCTTGAACAAAAACAGTTGATCCATCTCCTAATCTGTAATGTAGCCTTCATAGAACAATCAGCAAATTTTACAAAGTCAGCCTTATGATGTAATGGGTTAGTGGACTTTAGTCCCCAGCCCCCCTCCCCACCCCCACCCCCACCCCCCGTCTCCCCCCCCACCCTCCCTCTCACTTGATGTAACGATTTTCTTAACCCCTTCAACGCCGAAAAATGTCAACACAATTCGACTGCACGAGACATAGATGATCCTCATCAGTCGCGGGGGCTCATGAGGATCTATGCCTCTTGCTGAAACCACTTGTTATCCATTTTCTATTGACGGCTGGGCGTCCACAATGAATGAATTTACAATGGTGGTTCAAAAACGCAGTCTCATCGAGTCCTCTAGCAGTCATACTTTGTATCCATTTCTTTTGACGGCTTAGTTCTTCTTTTTTTTCTTTTTTTTTTTTTTTTCTTTTTTTCACGTTGGCTTTACTATGACGTCCAAAACAGAGGCTGCGTCAGCTAGCACTTACAGGGATTAACTCATTCAACCCCAAAACCGCACTTCCCAAATTTCGGAGTCGTCGTCTAACGACTATGCACCAATTGCAGGAGATGGCTCGACCATGATAATTCAAGGGTAGTGCCAGATTAGCTTGGCGCCGACAGGCGCCAAGCTAATCTGGCGCTACCCTTGAATTATCATGGTCGATCCATCTCCTGCTGTAGTGCGTCGAAGCTGAATGGGTTAAGCAAATCTGGCCGACTACGTACAATAATCCACGGGCGGACAATAACCCCAAAGCGTTTGTGTCTTTATTTTCATTGGCGAGTAAGCCTGAGTATGATGACATTGCCGCACGCACTTCAAAAAGAGATGGCAGGCTGGGATAGACCCCAGTAGCAAAACGCCTTCGAGCCCAACGACGGCCGCAGTAAGCCCCGCGCACAGTCGCGCGCGGCCCCACTGCAGCCGTCATGGGCCCGAGGACCTTTGCTCACTGGGAATTACGTATTTGTGTTGCATGCCAGCTGTCTTTGGCAATTGTCTTTTCATGCCATGATATGCTTTTGTTTGCGCGGATTCGCAGACAATTCGTCATCAGAATCATCCTTTTGAGTATTTTCACGTAGGAACCCTAGGTAGGCAAGTATGCACGCACCTCGATCCGCGGCTCGACCCCCCCCCCCCCCCCCACCCACCCCTCCCATCATCCCCCCACCCCTCTTTCATTTCATCCTCCATTTCGTCGCCAATTTCGAAGTGCAGCGTAGAATGATATTTATCATTTGGGTTTGGTGGGGAGGGGCGGGGAGGGGGGGAGGGCGGAGGGAGACCGGGGGGGGGGGGGGAGGGGGGAGGGAGAGGGCAGAAGCGTGCTTGACTGACGTGTTACTTTTCCAGCCTTAAAAAAACAAAACAGAGTCAAACAAAGGGGTTGGATAGGGGAAGGGAGGGGGAGTTCCGGGGGGGGGGGGGGAGGGGGGGGGTGCGTGCGACACTCCGAAAATCAAACAACGGGAAAGAGCTATGCAAGCGACAGTCCAACCTTTAAGACGATTATTTTCGCCCCAATTTTTTTTTTTAAATGATGATTTTTTTTTCTCACTGAAAAGTATTGGGGGGTAGGAGGGCAGGGAATACTCTCTCTCTCCCCCCCCCCTTACTTTTTCTTTTTCTTTGGGGGAGCTCTCCCTCGACCCCCTCCCCCAACCACCACCACCACCCACCCACCCACCCACCCCTTTCATCAGCCCCAGTTCCTACGCCACTGCATACCTCGCATGGAAATTTTCCTATACCACTTTCCCTTGACGATAACATTACGCAAGCAATAAATGAATAGAAAATATCAAAGAGATGCTTTCCCAATCGCTGGCGCACACGTGGGCCTACACGTGTAAGAATGTGCACGTACTCAGTTGCTCGCGCGCGCGCACGCGCACGCACACACACGCGTGTGTTGTGTGTGTGTGTGTGTGTGTGTGTGTGTGGGCACCGAGAGAGAAGAAGTACTTTCTCACCATCCAAACCAGTGACACTGATGCGATGATGCAATACAGGCGCAACTGAAGGTGCAGAACACATGGTGGCAAAAAAACCCAGCTCTTATACCAGGAAAACATCACTCTCTTTCATGCCAGTGAGTAAAGGATCTTCGGGCGCAGTCCAACGACGGCCGACGTCGACCTGATGATCTTTTGCTGACTAGGATCGATGGCATGACTGGGATCACTCTAGTCTTCGCTTCGCCGGTTGCTCGCAGAAATCTCAGCCGGCAATAGTTCAGTCAGGGGGAAAATGTCACAGAGCCGGAGATGGTGCTCTCCCGCTGGTGCCGGATCGCATGCAAACTCTATGGCAGGCCGTTCCACTTACAACTGATTGAAGGCCCGCTACCACCGTAACTGTTCAAAGATACACTTCTGTAACAGATGGTTACGAAACGCTACACACAGGTCTAGCCATGGTTCATTTAGACATTGGACAATCCAGTTCAGCACACTTCGTCTTTAAGTCAAATAACCCGAATGACTCCACTCCGTTCTATTGAATACAACGCTATCAGTACGAAAAACAGCTAAAAATAGATTGACACGTTAACGGCTGTGCAGAATAAATAAGTGCGATTATGCGTGTACTTTTGATGTGTGTCCCAACTGCTGTTAAAGTTGATTAGGTGTGTCAGTCGACCAGGCATAATAAACACAAATGGTGCTGAAATGTGTCTTCAAATTTACGTGTAATGGTACTTTAATTCATCCTAAGACAGAATATTTAAATGCCAGGACTAATTAATCCTAGGACAAATTCGATTTACTCCTAGGACAAATTCGATTTACTCCTAGGAAAAATTCGATATACTCCTGGGACAAATTACTAATTCCTTCCAATCAGCCATGATGCCTTGGCGAAATCATCCAATGAATGAGTGTATGTGCCACAAATCACCGCGCGTCATTATGTCACGTGGGACGATTCCTGCTGTTTGATAGGATGGAATTAGTACTAGGAATAATTATTTATTCCTATAATTAAATCCTTGAACTATCATGCTCGATCCATGTCTTGCTTAGGTGTGTAGGGGCTGAATGAGTTAATGCGAGCGCGCGCGCGCACACACACTCACACACACACGCACGCACGCACGCACACGCACACACACACGCGCGCGCGCGCGCGGCAATAAGAAGCAGTCACGATCAAGCACACACACACACACACACACACACACACACACACACACATATTATCACACACACACACACACACACACTGACACAGAGAACGAGTAGAGGGGGAAGAGGGCCTCTTATCATCCGACTGAGACATTTCGCAATATAAAGATTAACGCTTTCGACATCCATATGCATCTGACACTGATGTGATGATGCAATTCAGCACGCATGAGGTGCGTCACACATGTTGGCGGAAAACAGACATGAGCACGGAATACATCACTCATTCCATTATCATGCTCACGTGACCGCCGGGTACTTGCCACCATCTTGAGATAACACACCACACAAGCCGAGTTCGGGATCGTCATTTGTATGCTAGCTAGTCTGTGATGTTTGACCTTACGGCTTGGAGCTGTAAGAAGCAAAATCACACACCAGCCGGCACACATTTTTGTGCCGGCCGGTGGTGAGGTTTCGTTTGAAACGAACGATTCCCAACAACGAACGAGAGCCGCGAAACTGATCAACTCAGGGTGCATAATCAACGTGAACCATAATCATAGACCGAACACTCCAAACATCTCCAAGAGGCATAGATCCTCATGAGCCCCCTGGGCTCATGAGGATCTATGCCTCTTGGAGATGTTTGGAGTGCTGTCTATGCTTATGGCAGATGCTGGCTATCTGCCTTGACTTCGGGCTCTCTCTGGAAATCTTTCGTTGCAAACCGGCGAAAACTCAACTCAATAGCAACAGTATTTTGAGTCTTTCTATTAGGACTACTACATGCACTTCCCCCACATGAAACTGAGCTTACATGGGACCGACTGCTTTAACCCTTTGGTTGTCGGTAGTGGTTTCAGTTTGTTGCGATGATTCCGAAGTCCTACTACAGGAATCATCGCGACAAAAACCGCTACCGATAGCCAAAAGGTTAATCTTCGATTTCCCCCTGTGCCATGTGCAACTTTTGATCTACCTAGACAAATAGATATGCTTTGTCAGTGTGCGTGCCCGCGCGCCGCATACACTTACTACGTACACACGCAGGCACGCACTACGCGCTCGATTGCGTGCTCAGTGTCTGGCCGCATACATTTACAACTCCACTTATTCGTTGATTGTTTGGGAATTCTGACCTTTAAGGCCCTGTGTGCTGACGCAAACAACAGATAACAACTTTGAATCGTTAAGAGTATTTACGGACGGAAGCGGTTTGTTTGCCTTAATAACGCCCAAGTAGACAAAGCGTTTCCAGCACAAGCAAAAGGGACGACCCAGAAAAACAATCGAAAGGGCGGTCACAAGATGTCATCTGTAAAACACACTCTGAGCCAATATACACCGATCAACCCAGTGCGCTATGGCCATCGGGCTGAGGTCGGCTGCAGTGGGTCTGCGCACGACAGTGCGCGGGCCCACTGCGGCCGACCTCGGCCCTAGGTGATAGCCTTTCGCGTGCTTGGTATACTATCGACCTGTGTGGGTGCAACATGAACAGAAAGCAGTAATCAAGCATTGCGCTGTGTTGCCCTGTGACAGTGCCGTCGATCCTTTCGGGCTGGCAGCAAAATGTCTTCAGGCCAAGGCTGAAGTCGGGGGCACAGCAGCTCAGTGTTGGCATCAGCCCAGAGACATTTTGCTCACTGGCGAGAGGCATAAGGTTTCATGATCCCATGTGCGGGCGGCACTTTCACACAGCATAACTGCCACCACGCTTTAACCCAAAATTGATATCAGGGGCGATTACCTCGAGGGGGGGGGGAGGAGGGGGGGGGGTTGTTCTAACTTTTTGTTTGGGACCTTCAATCTGACACAGAAGGCCTGCCCGACCTTCTTCCAGTGGCCGGAAAATCAAACAAGGAAAGGGGGGGGGGGGGGGAACCCCTGGAACTCCACCGCCATCACCACCCCTGCCCCCCCCCCCCCTCTCCGACGTTAGACCTTCTTCCAGTGGCCGCAAAATCAAACAAGGGAGGGGGAGTGAATCTGCAACATCCCCCACCGCCATCACCCCCCCCCCTCCACCCCCTCGCAGATCCGCCCCTGGAAATAGTCGTGTGATCAATAGCTCAACTGATAAGATCTCGTTATTTAACTCCTTCATTCCCGACATACCACAGCAAAATATGGTTCTGGCACCACCCTTGAACTATCATGGTCGATCTGTCTCCTGAATTATAATGCAGTCCTCAGAGGATACCGACTCCAAAATGTGGGCATTTTCGTACCTGAGACACAATGAGTAAAAACTGAGAAAACGCACGCACACTCGCGCGCACCCCCCCCCCCCCCCCACACACACACACACACACACACACATAAACACACGCGCACACGCGCGCACACACACGCACAACGTAAATTTCACAAGACAAAACTGATAATTCAACAAAACTCGAATGTCAGTCACTGGCTTCTGTTTACTGTATCATTCGCAACTGTCAGAATAATAAATTCCACAGAATTCCTGTTCTTTATCACAAGCTACTACATGTATATGTAAGTAACAAGGCATGTTTGTGCTCACATTCTAACCTAATGATGGGGGGGGGGGGGGGGGGGGGGCAGAAGAAAAACGAAAAACGTGCACTGGTCTGTGATTTTGGACCTTACGGCATTGAGCCGTAAGGTTCAAAATAACAGACCAGCACACATATTCACCAACAGATAATGTAATAGGTGAATGTGTGCACGTATGCGCTGGCCATAAGGCACGCGTTTAACCCTTTCACTTCCAGTGGGCCCATCTTTGTTCATTCAGAGAGTCCAGCCGCCCGAAGAACAAGGACACAGAAGCGGCGTCGCCAAGAGTCATAGATCCTCATGACGATCTGTGTCTCTTGCAGTTTGTGGTGGTGTGGGGGGATTGTGTTCACTTTTCCTCTCGTTAGTGAAAGGGTTAATAGACGTTACTCGTGCACACAAGTATACGACCCAGTAAGACCAACACACACACAAAAGAAAGATTGGACTCTCAAAGACACCGTTTTGCCCAAAAATAGAAATAAAGAAGAACTGATGCCAGTCTGATCATTGGGTGTCGACTGAGAGTAACGCGAAGAGCAAAATACACGTTGGTAACGTAGCAAGCAACAGTTTCTCAAACACTTTAACTCATTCCGTCCGAGGTACGAAATGCTCACATTTTGGAGCTGTCTGAGGACTGCATTATAATTCAGGAGACAGATCGACCACGACAGTTCAAGGGTGGTGCCAAAATAGCTTGGCGCCTATAGGCGCCAAGCTATTCTGGCACCACCCTTGAACCCTTGTGCAGGAGGCCACCGGCACTGTTTACAGCACCAGTGGCTGCGTCGTGCACATAGAGGGTTCACGGACTCATTCAAGGCACCCCGCGTCAATAGCTGCAAAAGTGTCGTGTAGCGTTGCCGCCGGGGCGGCAACGTCATGCGACACTTTCGCAGCTATTGATGCGGGGGGGGGGGGGGGGCATTGCATGAGCCAAATTCTCGAACACAAGAGAAAATATACCTGTCAGTTGCACATGATGAAAATACCAATTGGAATTAACGTTTTCAGAAGAGGTCTTTTTTTTCAACAAAAGACTGAGGTGTGTTAAAATGTAATGATCGTCTTGACGATGTGAGCCGATAGACGATATAGTGGCGATAAGGTGATCGTGATAATAACGACCGTAAGAAGAAGGAGGGCTGGGGGATGATGACGACAACGATGATAAGGGGAGGGGACGATGGCGATGATAATTGGCACACGATGAGAAGGAGGACGAGGACTGAGACGAAATCAGTGACACATCCAAACATTACTCATCTACCAAAAAAAAACATGCATATTCCGATCCAGTGTCTATTTATATTGCGCAGGGTTTAACCCTTTCACTGCCAAGAAAAAGTGAACGCGATCTAACTGCAAGAGGCATAGAGCATCATGAGACCCCACTACTGCGGGGGGCTCATGAGGATCTATGCTTCTTGCTGAGACCACTTTGTGTCCACGTTCTTTTGACATTTGTGGCTTTTGGTCGTTCAGTGAACACAGATTTAAGAAATAAAATGTACCTACGTTGAGAGGGAAGGGGATAAGCTCCATGAAAATATTTCATGCTCGTTGCGCAGGGACAGAAATGAAAAGATGAAAAAAAAAAAAAGAGGGGGAAAAAAATAAAAAAAGAAAAGGGGCTCAAGAAGCCATGCACAGATGATGTACAGTCACGAACGTCAGTCGTCATATCGTACTGATCACAATTATGTCGTCATATCAAATGCTGCATAATTATTTTGCGTCAAAGTAGTCAAACTGAAACCGGTTCGCAAAGCTGGCGAAAATCACGTGATCACGATTATAATGCTACAAGGTTTCCGAGCATGCCCCTCAACAAATACCGAAGCGCAACGAACAACATCTAGATCTATGCAAGAAACACAGATCCTCATGAGCCCCCGCATGTGCGGGGGCTCATAAAAATCTATGTCTCTTGTTGGACTCATTCATAGACTGAGGCTAACTCGCGAGGGTTACAAAGACATTATTTATAACGTCTGCCAGGGACGGGGCTAACTGTATAATTGCGTGAAACACTGTGCACACTGACTAAAATTAATAAATGGTTTCAGATGCCATTCCTAGATCAGAATCAGGTCAAACAAAGTCGATAGTGCCCTTAGACAGCGAGGACGCCAAAGCTTTAAGCAGAGACCGTCCCGCGTGATCGCCACGGTCACTGCCGCTTGCGCCTTCGTAACATACATTAGTACCTAAAAAATGAGCCTAGCGAATGGCTTTGATGTCTCTAATTCAGCGGTTTGCGTATGGCAGGCGGTTCCACTTATAACTGATAAATTTCTCCTAGGACAAAATATTTAACGTTAGGACTCAATAATTTTATCTAAGGGCACATTTGATTTAATCCTAGGACAATTTCGATTTAGTCCTAGGACAAATTCGATTTAATCCTAGGACAAATTACTAATCCAACCAATCAGCTATGATGCCTCAGGTGAAATCGTCCATATGAATGAGAGTATGTTCCACCAATCACCGTACGTCAAGTGGGATGATTCCTGCTTTCTGATTGGTTGGAATTAGTCCTAGGAATAACTATTCACTCATGGATAAATTATTTAGTCCTAGCATTAACCCATTCAGCGCCAGCTTACACAGACTGTGTTTCTGCAATTTTCATTAATTCAAGACCAAAACCCCTAAACGTCCCAGGAACATGGATTCAAAATGGTTGTAGACATAGATCCTCATGAGCCCCCGCAAATGGGGGTGGGGGGGCTCATGAGGATCTATACCTCTTGCAGTTGGGTGGTGTTCACATTTTCACGGCAATGAACGGGTTAAATATTTCGTCCCAGGATAACATAATCAGTTATGTGTGAAACGGCCTGCCATATCTGCGAGAATATAATTATACATACGCCTCTTAGACGAATCAGAGGTAGGTCCAAATCTGCGCGTGTCTGACGCAAACAGTGGATTAATAGCCCGGTCAAACACGCGACATCGCACGTCTCTCCGGCTTTTAACCTCTTCACTGCCAGAGGACTCAGGCTGTTTTTGAAATCATTGTAAAATTCATTCATAGCAGATGCTCAGCCGACAAAGGAAGACGGATAAAAAGTGGTTTCAGCAAGAGGCATAGATCCTCATGAGCCCCCGCCATTGCGGGGGCTCATGAGAATCTATACCTCTTGCCGTTGGGTGGTGTTTAATTTTTTCCCACTGTGCCGAAAGATTGTTGTGTCCGTCCTTCTGATTGGCTGGCTGATGCCAGTGAATGGGTGAACTCTGTACATTGCCTTCCCTACATCTGACAACCTCTATTTACATTCAGCCAATAGTTCAGTAGTCTGAACTCAACATTTAATCGTGTACCTGAAAGCAATACTTACAACAAAGTGCAAAGAAAATACCAACATAACTGTAAGCGCAGCTTATAAAAGACAATCACAACACGAATGTGTTGCAATTGTCTTTTCTAAGCGTGTTTCTTTCTTTGTTGGGATTTGGTCTGGAAATATTTTTTTTACAGCAAAATGTACATAAACGTTCATTTGAAATGTGCGCCATCGGGCCGATGTTGGTCGCGACTGACCAAAGGCGGCCTTCTTCGACCCGAAAACTGGATGTTACAATGATGAATGAACTTAACACATTTTACCCGAGGACCGAAATCCCCAAATTTTGAAGTTGCCCTCTTAAGGACTGTATTACAATTCTAGAGACAGATCGAGCATGATAGTTCAATTGATTGATTGTACATTGCTTAACGTCCCGACAGCAACAAGACTTTCTCAGGACGTGCCTGCACTGCTTGTTTAAAAAACAACTAAACAGAACATTGAATGTATGTCGCCAGCCGGTCTAATACGTTAAATAAACCTACAACATGGGGTCTAAATAAAGCCAAGACCATTTAGTAACACACATCCAATATCAAGAGCTACAGACAGAGCAGACAGTAGGGAGAGTTTTTAAAAGGCAAATACAGGTGAATGGACCAAGGGCAGACAGAAACACATGCCCCAGAATAAAGGGAAAACCCCACCCTGTGGGGTGGACCAGGGTGACCCTGGGAACTAAAAAGTAGTTAACTCTACCCAAGTCCCCCAGGGCAGACCCGGGTGGGGCATGATAGTTCAAGGGTGGTGCAAGAATAGCTTGGCGCCTATGGGCGCCAAACTGTTCTGGCACCACCCTTGAACTATAATTCTCGATCTACGTCTTGCTGTGGTGTGTTAAACATGTGAATGAGTTAAACTTATCGTTACATAGAATCTGCATTTCATCACAACGTATTACATGAAACGTGACATGAAACACCATAACATAATATCAAATACACGAAATAAAAAATTTAAAAAAATAAAAAAACAATTAAAAAAACACGAAAATGCTACATCAGCCTTGTATTTCTAATACAGCCTATTATAATGAAATAGGCGTACATTTTCTTTTACATTTAATTTTACAGTCGTATATTTTCAGGTTCTACTATTGAATGTTGGTGAATTCACTGTGTGGTCTTTAGGGTAAATGTTATGAATTTACACAGACTACACAGTGAGAGATGAACCAGCCATGATAGTTCAAGGATAATGCCAGATTAGCTTGGCGCCTTCCCCAGGCGCCAAGCTATTCTGGCACTACCCTTGTACTAGTATGGCTGATCCAACTCCTACAGCTGGTACACAGTGTTGGCGAATTCACCATGTAGTCTTTAGGGTGAGATGAACCAGCCATGATAGTTCAAGGGTAGGGTCAGATTAGTTTGGCGCCTGGGAAGGCGCCAAGCTAGTCTGGCACTACCCCTGAACTAACATGGCTGATCCATTTCCCACAGCTGGTACACAATCATTACAGTCGTATATTTCAAGTTTTAAACTTTTACTGGTGAATTTTGGTGAATTCACTGTTTAGTCCTTAGGGTGAATGTTATGAATTTACCATAAAGACTACACAGTGAGAGATGAACCAGCCATGATAGTTCAAGGGTAGTGCCAGATTAGGTTGGTGCCTTCCCAGGCGCCTAGCTAATCTTGCACTGCCCTTGAACTATCATGGCTGATATATCTCCTACAGCTGGTACACAATGTTGGTGAATTCAAAGTGTAGTCTTTAGGGCGAGATGAACCAGCCATGATAGTCCAAGGGTAGTGCCAGATTAGCTTGGCGCCTGGGAAGGCGACACGCTAATCTGGCACTACCCTTGAACTATCGTGGCTGATCCATCTCACACAGCTGGTACACAACCATTACAGATGCCTCATGAAGCCGTGAAAGTAGTTTTAAAGTGTGAATGCACATCAGTCCTTTCATTTGAAGAGGCGATCAAGCACAACCCTTAGGCTTTCGCGATCTCCGACAAGTAGTGCCGGCGTTACAAATTAAATACATAGTGTACTTATGATAATTCGGAAGCATGTGGACGCGTTAAGTGATAGAGTGCAGCTTGTTTTGTATTCAGTTAAAACTGTAGACATTCATTTAAAATGTCAAGTTTTATGAACAAGAACAAGTCATAACAACAAATAACAACATCAACAATAACAATAACTACAACAAACAGCCATAAGCGTAATAATACAAGGTCGGATCAGTTACCTCGGGGAGGGAGGGGGGGGTGCCTTCAACCTGATTTTCTTTTTGTAAAAAGGCCTCCACGACACGAGACCTTGCTTCCAGGGGCCGTGTGCCGTGTTGACTCACCACTTCCCAAAATATTAATCAACGGGGAGGGGGGAGAGGGGGGAGGGGGGTTTCCGAACACCCCAAAAAGGGACTTTGTTACAACATTTTAAAGAATTTTGGGTCGGAGGGGGGGTCCGGACACCCCCCCCCCCACCCCCGATCCGCCCCTATAATCCATGGAGCTTTCATTGGGTGTAATATTCTGCAAATAATGCTCAGTTCGCATAACGTATAACACAAAACGTACACACTCAGAAACTGAAATACTGAAGTATACTGACAAATACAAATTCCTCAAAGTGAAAAGGAATAATAATAATAATAATAATATAATGACAAAACAACAATAATGATAAAAGGTTTTTTATTTACCAGGCCTACTACTGCAACGAGACATGAGGCGATTAACCCTGATACACTAGTGCTTGAAATAAATTCGACTGATAGTTCAAGGGTAGTGCCAGAATATGGCGCCAAGCTATTCTGGCACCACCCTTGAACTAAAATGTTTGATTTATCTCCTAACCTAGAATGTAGCATTCATAGGACAATAAGCAATTTTTTTTTTAAAGAATTGAGCCTCAGGATGTGAAGGGTTAATTATCACCTTCATAATGTTACACACTGCAGTAATGCCCCCCATGACGAAAGGCGAGTAGACACACTGTAACAGAGGACGCATCGACTGTGATAGGTCAAGTGTGGTGCCGGAACAGCTGGCACGACCCTTGAACCATAATGAGCCTCCTGATCTGATCAGGACCCAGATTTTGGGAATTTCCACTGTAGGACTGAAAATGTCAGCTGATGTATTCAGGAAAGGTCACACGAGGACCTGGGCTGCCTTGACCTTTGATGTCTTGGTTGCCTACCGCCTGCGTTACTGTAGACAAATAAGCATTTACTAATTAATTCATTTTAAATAGAAGTTATTCATTTATTTAATACTTTTTTGTACGTAAAAAATGTTTCGCTTTTGTGTCCATATGTTGCTTCTTCTGGCAGAAAAAGTCAGATCATGAATCCTGTCGCGTTCAGTACTAGGTGTGAGGGTGATCGATAGACTGTAACAGTTCAAGGGTAGTTCCTCATGGGATGAGGCAAAATCCTTGAGCTATCATGATTGCTCTCTCACGACTGCGCCATCTGGCTCTGTAAACAAAAATACTTTCTTTCGTGAGTTTTACACTTTAGTATGGAGTAAAACGTTATACACAGCATCATTGCTCCCCGATCACCTCGGTGCCAGTGGCGGGACATAAAACTAAAGCTAAGAAGAAAAAGCATCATTGTCTAACACAAATCAATACACTCGCGTTAATTTAAAAAAAAAAAAAGGGTTATATCTGTGACTCCAGCACAGTACATGACGCCTACTTGTGCTAACCCTGTGGCTGTCGGTAGCGGGTTTAGTCGCGATGATTCCTGCAGGAATCATCGCGACTAAAACCGCTACCGACGGCCAAACGGTTAAGGCCCCTGACCACGGGACTTGCGTCTGAACACAGGATTAGGAAGCCTGACTGACATGTCCTCCGAACGTCACCTATTGACGCTCGGAACCTGCCAGACGCACACAACTCTATGATTCCCTGGCCCATGTGGTCTAAAATATGTACTATGGTCGGGGGACTCAACTATATTGACTTTCTGCTCCTCGCTTAACTCATTCTGTCCGCGACACACCACAGCAAGATATGGCTCGACCATGATATTTCAAGGGTGGTGGTAGAATAGCTTGGCGCCAATAGGCGCCAAGCTATTCTGCCACCACCCTTGAACTATCAAGGTCGATCTGTCTCCTGAATTGTAACGCAGTCCTCTGAAGATAACTCCAAAATGTGGGTATTTCGTGCCCCTGGCACAATCCTTTTCATCGGGATGTTTCCCACATGAATCACCTCGACCAAAAGCGCTACCGTCAGCCAAAGTGTAGGAATACCCTCGACAGGCAGTCGCTACCGAAAACGAAGGAGTAGGAATCATCTCATCAATCCAGAGGAGTCAGTAGGAATCATCTCATCAATCCAGAGGAGTGGGAATCACCTTATCAAACCAGAGGAGTGGGGATCACCTCATCAAAGCAGAGGAGTGGGAATCACCTCATCAAACCAGAGGAGTGGGAATCACCTCATCAAACCAGAGCTACCAACAGGCAAGTGTTAACCCTTTTGGCGTCGGTGGCGGTTTTAGTCGCCAGTTCCTGCAGGAATCATCGCGACTAAAACCGCTACCGACACACAAACGGTGTGGGGGGGGGGGAGGGGGGAGGGGGGGAATGTGGCGTGGCAAACACACGAAATAGTAAGCATAAGTAAGCATAAAGATACGCCTTTTGTAATTACTTTGGAGGGGGAAGGGTTAAAGCGCGGGAGGATGAAACGGATGGAAGGAGGACAACAGAGGGTTGGAATGTGGAATGGCACATCACTTTTGCTGTCTTTGTCATGTCAAATTAAACAGCAGTTGTACAGTCACTGAGCAGGTGTCACACGTAGTCACACGTAAGCAGGAATGTAAGTAAGAACTTAACAAACACACACACACACACACACACACACACACACACACACACACACACACACACACACACACAAACACACACAACATTGCATAACATCCTTTATGTGCGCATGATTTGCAAGCAGTTTGTGACAAGCAAAATACAAACAAGCACATGAATTATATTGTACAAGCGTGCATGCAATTTGCGCTGAAAAATCCCTTGATAGAAAATACCATTCCTCTAAATCTACGACAAAAAAGTGCACAATGCTTTCCTCTCGGTTTAACATTTAACCCATTCAACCCCACCACCACATTTCCCAAATTTTGGAGGTCAGCTGACGACTATGTACCAGCTGCAGGCGATGGATCGACCATGATAATTCAAGGGTAGTGCCAGATTAGCTTGGCACCTTCAGGCGCCAAGCTAATCTGGCACTACCCTTTAATTATCAAGGTCGAATCATCTACTCCTGTGGTGCGCCGGAGGTTAAATGGGTTAAGCAGAACGGAAAAAATGACCCAAAAACACACTTTTCTTTTGGGAAGGTTACAAAGTAAAGTAGGTTATAGCACTGTCAGGGGAGAGAAATGTGCATGATCGACCAGTGATCATAGATCTACTGTGGCCAAAGCACACAAAAAAAAGAGATAGGAAAGAGAGGGGGCGCTAAGAAAGTGACTGAAAGCAATGCATATGGAAGCCCCCCCCGAAGGGGGGCGTATCACATATCCACTGTTCCAGCCACTCAGTGCATGGAAATTTAAATAAGTCTAGGTCCCCCAAGGGGGGTCCAGATATATAGCCGGTGTGGACAGCTGTTTCGGTCTTGGCGACCTCTTCAGCACACCATCGCTGTGCATGGAAATTTAACTCTAGGTGGTGGCATGGAATGTATGCCCCTGCAGACACCACAGTAAAATGTGGTTGTCATTGCAGGTAGGCAAAATTTCCTGCCTCCTCCAGAATTGCCGATGGTGTGCTGTAGAGGTCGCCAAGACCGAAACAGCTGTCCACACCGGCTAAATATCTGGACCCTCCTTGGGGGACCTAGATTTAAATTTCCATGCACTGAGTGGCTGGAACAGTGGATATGTGATACGCCCCCCTTCGGGGGGGGCTTCCATATGCATTGCTTTCAGTCACTTTCTTAGCGCCCCCTCTCTTTCCTATCTCTTTTTTTTTTTTTTTTTTTTTTTTTTTTTTTGTGCTTTGGCCACAGTAGATCTATGATCACTGGTCGATCGTGCACATTTCTCTCCCCTGACAGTGCTATAACCTACTTTACTTTGTAACCTTCCTAAAATATTAGCACTGGCAGTCTCCCCTTTTCTTTTCATTTATCACTACAATATCGACTGCAACCCCTTCCCCCTTTTGGTAGGTTCTCTTTTAGGGTGCATGGAAATTTAACTCTAGGTGGTGGCATGGAATGTATGCCCCTGCAGACACCACAGTAAAATGTGGTTGTCATTGCAGGTAGGCAGAATTTCCTGCCTCCTCCCGTATTGCCGATGGTGTGCTGAAGAGGTCGCCAAGACCGAAACAGCTGTCCACACCGGCTAAATATCTGGACCCTTCTTGGGGGACCTAGATTTAAACTTCCATGCATTGAGTGGCTGGAACAGTGGATATGTGATACGCCCCCCCCCCCCCCCCCCCCCCCCCGGGGCTTCCATATGCATTGCTTTCAGTCACTTTCTTAGCGCCCCCCTCTTTCCTATCTCTTTTTTTTGTGTGTGTGCTTTGGCCACAGTAGATCTATGATCACTGGTCGATCATGCACATTTCTCTCCCCTGACAGTGCTATAACCTACTTTACTTTGTAACCTTCCTAAAATATTAGCACTGGCAGTCTCCCCTTTTCTTTTCATTTATCACAACAATATGGACTGCAACCCCTCTTTTGGTAGGTTCTCTTTTAGGGTGCATGGAAATTTAACTCTAGGTGGTGGCATGGAATGTATGCCCCTGCAGACACCACAGTAAAATGTGGTTGTCATTGCAGGTAGGCAGAATTTCCTGCCTCCTCCAGTATTGCCGATGGTGTGCTGAAGAGGTCACCAAGACCAAAACAGCTGTCCACACCGGCTAAATATCTGGACCCCCCTTGGGGGAACCTAGATTTAAATTTCCATGCACTGAGTGGCTGGAACAGTGGATATGTGATACGCCCCCCTTCGGGGGGGGGGGGGGGCTTCCATATGCATTGCTTTCAGTCACTTTCTAAGCGCCCCCTCTCTTTCCTATCTCTTTTTTTTTGTGTGTGTGCTTTGGCCACAGTAGATCTATGATCACTGGTCGATCGTGCACATTTCTCTCCCCTGACAGTGCTATAACCTACTTTACTTTGTAACTTTCCTAAAATATTAGCACTGGCAGTCTCCCCTTTTCTTTTCATTTATCACAACAATATCGACTGCAACCTCTTCCCCCCTTTTGGTAGGTTCTCTTTTAGGGTGCATGGAAATTTAACTCTAGGTGGTGGCATGGAATGTATGCCCCTGCAGACACCACAGTAAAATGTGGTTGTCATTGCAGGTAGGCAGAATTTCCTGCCTCCTCCAGTAAGTATTGCCGATGGTGTGCTGAAGAGGTCACCAAGACCAAAACAGCTGTCCACACCAGCTAAATATCTGGACCCCTCTTGGGGGACCTAGATTTAAATTTCCATGCACTGAGTGGCTGGCACAGTGGATATGTGATACGCCCCCCTTCGGGGGGGGGGGGGGGCTTCCATATGCATTGCTTTCAGTCATTTTCTTAGCGCCCCCTCTCTTTCCTATCTCTCTTTTTTTTTTTTTTTTTTTTTTTTTTTTTTTTTTTTTTTTTTTTCTTTGGCCACAGTAGATCTAAGATCACTGGTCGATCGTGCACATTTCTCTCCCCTGACAGTGCTATAACCTACTTTACTTTGTAACCTTCTTAAAATATTAGCACTGGCAGTCTCCCCTTTTCTTTTCATTTAACACATTTCTTTTGATATTCAGAAAAATAATGCGTGAAGCCGTAAAGTCAAAAACAAATCACACGGCGCCAGCGCACACTTGTCAATGCCAGAAGTTTGAAAGACCGAAGCAGTCTCTTTTATGACCCAGACCGCCCAAGGCGCACAGCACAGGCAAGCAGAACATATACTGACGAGCAAAAGAAATGCGACAATTTTGGCACCAACCCCCCAAAAAAAGTCGCGTTCGTTTTGCTCGTCAGTATATACCATATTGGACATATACATACTGGTTTATTGTGTGAATGGCTACGAGCCCGCTCCCCCTGTGCTCCCCCTGTAACAGATGACATAGAACGCTGGGTTTAAAGCGACCCGCTCCCAAAACGAAAAAAAAAAAAAAAAAAAAAAAAAGAGAGAGAGAAAAAAACGCGTTAACCCCTTCGCTGCCGAGGAAAAAAGTGAACACGCACCAACTGCAAGAGACTCTTGCTGGGACCGATTTGTGTCCATGTTTCTCGGACAGTGCTGGCTCTTGGTCGTTGGATGCACCAAGTTTTTTTTAGAGACAAACGTGTACGTACAGTGTACTTGCAGCGGCAAGGGAAATGGTTAATAGCAAAATAGTTCGCGATTGCTTCACACAAGGGCTAACTTGTGAAGTCTGATGGTCGTTCCTCTGACTCGTGCCAGGCGCAGGAACAAATCTCTATTACGCGTGCCGACTCAAATGCATTGTAGGAAAAAAAGGTAGAAAAGTCGTAGTTCAGGGAAGACAACATTGAGAACACATTGTAACGACCAGTTTGAGCAATCAGAGCCCGCCCTGGAGCAGATCGCTGTACTTTGTGCCTGTTTGTTTGGGTTTTTTTGTTTGCTTGTTTGTTTGTTTGTTTGTTTGTTTGTTTGTTTGTTTGTTTGTTTGTTTGTTTGGGGTTTGGGTTTTTTTATAACTTTTTGTAAATTGCGTTTTTGTAATTAGTTATTTTTGTACAATTAGTTTTTGTTAAGCGCCTAGAGCTCTAATCCGTGGTTAGGCGCTATACAAGTACTCATTATTATTATTGTTACTATTATTATTAAAACGCTGGCGGTAATTTTTCCCCGACATCAAGTCAACCGGTAACATTTTGCCGGATATCCAGTCAAACATCTGAGGGCTGGGGGTTAAATTTCATCTGATATCAAGAGTTCGGATGTTCCCAGCAGTGAAGAGGTTAACTGCGTTTTCGTCATCCTTCCTGAACTGCATATGGCCAAAAACTTCACCCTGCCACATTTAATTAACAGAGGCATGTGGTGTGATATATCACCTTCGTTAACCTTTCTAGCCCCAAGGTCCCATTTGTCAAATGTTGGAGGTGTTGCCTATGTTCCAGTTGCAAGAGATGGATTGACCAAGATAATCAAGGGTAGTGCCAGATGATTATCTTGGCGCCTGAAGGCGCCAAGCTAATCTGGCACTACCCTTGAATTATCATGGTCAATCAGTCTCCTGCTGTAGGGATCCGGGACTAAAAGGGTTAATTATCAAAATCAATTACACTTGTTTCTTCAGTGGTCAAAATTCAAAGATTCCTTCCCAGTATTTAAACGGGTGGGAAGGAGGATGGGTGGGTAGGTGGGCGGGGGGGGGGGGTGGGGGGGGGGGTAGGGGCTAGGATACGTAAGTCATGACTCTCATGTACACTGACAAAAAAATAAAACATCATCAAACGTATAAAAAAAGTAAAATGATAACGGGTCATGCGCGGGGAAAAGCTGAGAGGAACATGCCAGCAAAAGTGTCTACAAACATAAAAAGCATGTATGTCTTCGTATCGTCCGTCTGTCTGTCCATACATTCATCCATCCACCCATCTATCAATCTACCTATCCACCCATCCATCCATCTAATCACCTATTTACGACACATCTCTTTCTATTCATCCATCCATCCATCTATCTATCCACCCATCGATCTATTCAGCTTTTTATGACACATCTCTTTCCATCCATCCATCCATCTAGAGCCATCTATGCCTCTATCTAAAACAATCCATCCATCTAAAACAATACCTAATACATCATCACAAAGCAGCGTGAGAATTAAAGCTTCTTCTCTCCCTCTCTCACCTCATCGACTTCATCTTCTTCATGAGACCGTATTCCAGAACCTGCAGCTGAAGAATCTTGGCGCCGTACGTGTTGTACATGGTCGTTCCCATCAGCTCCTCCAGCTCTATCTGCAGAGAGGGGAAAAGGAATAATCTATTATACTTACGAGCGAAAGAAATGCAACATTTTTTTAATCAACGGAAACACTAAAGTGTTTCCGCTGATTCAGAAAATGTCGCATTTCTCTTGCTCGTCTGTATATAAAGGTATTTTAACCTTTTGGTTTCCCAAAGTACTCCTTGCTGAGATGATTGTTGCTGGAATCACCTCAACAACAAGAATGTCAAAACCAGTCTGGCTCATGTGCAGAAGCGTACCACATAATTAATTTAACTTTCGTGACCTTGACCTTTCCAATAGGACACTGCACTGAAATAAGCAAGCGCTCAAGTGGCTTAACACAGCGCTTTTATACCAGAGAAATTCATGTGGGTTTGTATCTTCTCCAAAACGTATGCATTTCTCACACATTTGTCAACCCCCTTTGACCTTTGCAATGGATCACCTTAATTAGTATGTATAGAAAGGTCTTCTCATCAGTTACCTTTGTGCAAAATGTGATTGAAAAGTAAGCAGCAAATACACCTACAAAAACTAAAATAGTACCAAAAATTGGCTTTTTTTTTTTTTAATACATTTGTCTCTCTTGTGACCCTTGCCCTTTCTGAGGGGACATCCAAATTAACGTGCATAGAACGGTCTTACCATCGGGTATCTCTGTAACAAGGGCTTCAAAGTTTAAAAACAGTATTTGAAAAAAAAATCAGTTTTTGTCAAAATAGGGCTATTTTTTTTTAAACCTATTTCTGGACCCTTGTGATATCTTTGAGAGAGGTCAGTGAAATTGCATTGTTTAGACAGTATCCTTTATGCCAAGTTTGAATAGTCTTCAAGAAAATGCCAAAGTTAAATTGTACCATGGGCGACGGCGGACGGACGGACGACCGACCACAGACCCAGTACATAGACTCACTTTTGCTATCGCACCTGAGCCAAAAATAGACAGATCGACAATGAATGTTAACCCTTTGTGTGTCGGTAGCGGTTTTGTCGCGACGATTCCTGTTGGAATCATCGCTACAAAAACCGCTAATAACACGCAAAGGGTTCAACTGTGGTACCACCCTTGAGCAAACATTGTTGGTACATCTCATGCGGTGTCTCAGGACTGAATGAGTTAAATAATGGAAGGGAACATTACACACTCAGTATACCCCTGTCCAACTTTTGGAACTGGAGGGTGTCTAAAATGACAGTGCGCCAACTGTGGAAGATTGACCAGTCCTTCAAGGGTAGTGCCAGATTAGCTTGCTAATCTGGCACTAACCTTGGTTTGTCATGGTCATGTTGTGATGTCGCCAATACCAACCTTCAGTGTGTCTATGTCGTGCACATTGTCAATGACGGCGTACGCTGCTTGAAGTATGTCCGTTCCAAGCCCTTTAATGCATTCACTGTCATGAAAAGTAAGCAGCACTGTTGTAGTGTGTTTTGTCACAATGTGGCAATTGTCTCAAAGCTCATGAGTTTTGAGACAACTGTCACATTGTCAGAAAGCAGGCAGAGACTCCAAGGAGTCAGTGTCCACAACTTTGTGACAATTATCACACTGTCACGAAATTCGTTTACATAACAGGACAGTACAGAGCGGAATAACAAACAATACTGTGTAGCATTACATGTTCATCATAATTCTTACATCTGGAGTTTGAAAGAAAGAAAAAAAAAATGTGTCAACAGCCAAAATCTAAAATAGCCCAGAAAATATTTGAATACAAGTATTACCTTTGCAACTGTGTGATTTTCAATAAGAAGTGCTCCTCGTTGAATTCTGTATAAAAAAAATATATAATAATAATAATAATAATGAATAAATAAAATTTAAAAAAATATCTACATGTAAAACCTGAATCAAACAGCACTAGGGGAAAGCACTCAATTTTCTGTATATCTCATGAATTATCACGTCCCCAGTAGCAAAACGTCTTCGGGCCCGCTGCGGCCATCGTGGGCCCGAGGACCTTTGCCTACTGGGATGTCAACCCTAGGAAAAAGACACTGATGCAATGTTTTTGTGTGTAAAGAACAATAATGAAAAGTATTATTGCCATGATTTCAAAATGAGACGCTCCTGTTTATTTCAACATAGCAAAATAAATCGGTATTGTGAATAAGATGCAGAGAAAACCGTAATGTGGACTTCCTCAAGCACTCCACTGATGTGTAAGGCTTTCAACTCCAAAATGAAATAATGAACTTTTTAAAATCTTGTTTTGTCGTTGTTATTGTTGCTTTGTTGTGGAGGGGGGGGGCGGCGGTTAATTTGTTTGTTTGTTTGTTGTTTCTGTTTTTTAATTTTAAAAAAGTGAGCTCGACGGGGAAGGTGGAAATAAAAGGAGATGTCAAAATTATAATCAATTTTTCAAAACATGCATCAATGTTTCTAACACAAGAATGGACCTGAAGTGAGGGGGGGGGGGGGGAGGGGAGGGTCCAAAGGTTCCGGAATCTATCTCTCTCCCCCCCCCCCCCCCCACCTCCCCCATGCCCAACCCTATCTGGTATGTAACTGTTTCCCTATTGGGGGAGTTCGAACCCACCATCACCACCCATCCTCCACCCACACCTGGGCCAGTGGATAGCAAGGTATGGTCTATCGGCGTGTTCTGCCTCAAGATAAATGTCACACAGCAAAAAAGAGACCCCACCCGCCTCCCTGCCTTTCCTCTAACATTCATTACTAATAACTTGTAACAATAATTTAAAATAATAATAATAATAATAATATAATAATAATAATAATAATAATAATAATAATAATAATAATAATAATAATAATAATAATAATAATAATAATAATATATAATACCCTTACCTGCATTCTGATTGGAGTCGAAGAATGTTTCGTTGGTCTGGAGAGAGAGAAAAAAAAATTGTGGTCATTCATCATTGTCGCTGGCAATCACAGCCAACGATTAAAATCCACCGAATACCTTTTATTGGCGATTATAACGCTTCCTTGGAAACGCTATAATGCCCATACGATGGGTTAAACCCTTTACTGCCGAGAATAACATTAACACCAATCTACCGCAAGAGGTATAGATCCTCACGAGCCCCCGCAACTGCGGGGGCTCACGAGGATCTATGACTCTTGCTGAAGCCACTTTGTTAATGGCACATGGCTGGAACTCTTTCGCGTTGAATTTACGCAGGTTTCCGATGTATGATGGGTGACAGTGGAGAGGTTAATAGTTCACAATATCTACTCCGTAATATGTGTTCTCAATAATGCTAGACAAAAGAGCTAACTTATTAACTCATTCAACCCCAGACACACCACAGGATGATAAGGATCGACCATGATAGTTCAAGGGCCGGTGATGCCAGAATAGCTTGGCGCCTATGGGCGCCAAGCTATTCTGGCATCACCCTTGAACTATCATGGTCTATATGTGTCCTGCACTGCAATGCAGTCTTCAGAGGACAACGGCAATATTTAAGGATTTCGGTCTTGGGGCAGACTGAGTTAAGTTTGAATGTAGTAAAATGAAAGACTTTTCCGCTCTCTTCCGCACTGCTGCGTAGAAGAGTCAGTCCCCTGTTTGGTACGAAGGGGGAGTTGAAACCTGTGTTAATATGTGTGTGTGTCTTCTCACGTGGATTGTGAAAAGAAGGCAAGAAAAGTTTAATCTGGGGGCAAGACAACATTGAGAAACCGTTTTATCGGCAAAGTGTAGCGGTCAAAGACCGCCCTGAAGCAGATCGCTTTAATGTGTTGTCTCCCTTTACCTTCTGGACTGATTCTGCATAGAATTGTTAAAAACGTTTAGGGCTCGACGTCTTTTGTCCACCATGAAGGTGATTTCAAAGACGGGGCACCGAAACAGGGTCTGAACAAATTTTGACCCAAGCTGGATTCGAACCCGGGACCTTTCGGTCGAGAGTCGAACGCTCCACCACCGAGCCCCCATGGCATCATTGTCTACATGTATGCTTGTTCCAGTTAGTTTAAGCATACCCAGAGTATGTTTGCTAACATTTATGGATATTCGGTTTTGTTTCTTTGTTTTTCTTTTTACCGCAGAACGCAAAGTAAGAAGATCTATTTCAAATACAAAGTCAATGTAACATGCACCCAAAAAAAACTTTATATATATATATATATATAATAACGTTAACCCTTTGCTTGTCGATAGCGGTTTTTGTCAGGAATCTTGGCGACAAAAAAAAACCCAAATGCTCCCAACAAAAGCCAACACTGTCCAAGAAACATGGATACAAACTGGACTCAGCAAGAGGCATAGATCCTCATGAGCCCCCGCAGTCGCGGGGGCTCATGAGGATCTATTCCTCTTGCAGTGCGGGATCGTGTTCACTTTGCTCTCGGCAGTGAAGGTGTCAAAGCCTTACCGGGTCACTTCCGCCTGTAGCGCCTGCTGCCGCATCACCCCCACCCGCTCCCCCGAAGAGAAACATGGAATTCTGGCTCATTCCAGCCACCGCCTGTGTCGGGTCCAGCCCCGTGTCCCGCACTATTTGAGGGACAGCGCGGGGTTTGGGGACCGGTCTGACTGTGGCGCCCGCAGCAATTTCTCTCTCCATGGCCTCAAGCTTGTCTCGGGGAACCTGCGCAGCAAGCCGGAAGAAATTGTGAGAATAATTAGATCCGCTCTGTGATGGCAAAAGACACCAAGTCCATGTTTGTGAAAAGCGCGATTTTCATAGTATTACAATGAAAATCTCGCTTTTCACAAAAATGGATGTACAGTCTTTTGCATTAGTAGGGCAGAGATGTGAACGTTTTGCCTCTGTGACGGTTTTTTTAAAAAAAAAAAAAATGCTTTCAACAGTTGACTTCGACCAGAACATTGATGCTACAGCAACTGTTGTTACAGCTTTCTAATATAGAAATTATTTATAGCCACCGATGGCAATCTGCAATCAATTTACATACTAAACGTGTGGTCGGAAAGTGAGCAAAAGTTGTGTAATATCCGACTTTTCAGCGTTATATCCGATCTTGTAATAAACGAAGGCGATTGTATAATAACACATTCGAGACGTGCCGCACACAGATACGCGGCTTTATGCCGCGTAACCGGATGCGACACGTCTCCAATGCGTCCCGCTTATGACTCACCACAACTGATGTGGGAGGATGTATGAGGTAAGTCGAAAGGAGGTCTCAGTCCCGATCTTGTAATAAACGAAGGCGATTGTATATTAACACATTCGAGACGTGCCGCATCCGGATACGCGGCTTAATGCCGCGTATCCGGAAGCGGCACGTCTCGAATGCGTCCCGCTTATGAATGAAGCATCTCACCACAATGTCGTAGGATGTGAGAGGTAAGCCGAAAGGAGGTCTCAGTCCGGAAAGGTCCCGCGCCAATTTCGGTGGTGTGCGCCCTTTGCTGCGCGCATGAGCAGCTATGATATCCGCGGGCTGAGAAAAAGAAATAGATAGATAAAAAGAAAACCGACATGCATATGACATCAAAGGCTTACATTTTCAAGATTCAAGGTAGTTAGGTCTGATTTCGTACATGAAGCTCGTATTGTTGGCATCCTTCGCCAACCAGTAGCGAGCTCATACACGCATTCAACAATGACTCGATCTTTTCAACAAAAACTGAAATGCCAATAGATCCGTCACATTTTATTGATTTATTTCTCTTTCTCTGTTGCTGCACGAGTGGCAACGGTCTTTACTTTCTGGACGGCGTACGTGTTGACATGGAGCACAATGGGCAGTTTCAAACTGTCTCAGTTCGGGGTTTGAATTGTGACACATTTGTGTAGCAGTTGTGTAGTGTGCTCACCGCTCGAGTCATGCCAAAATAAGGTACAATTCTTTTATTTCCCTATCGTCTACCACCATTTGATCTTTGTGTTTTTCGGTTATTTATGATGTAAGGTGCCTGACAGCCCTGATCTAAGCGTTCAGACGAAATACCTAGGACAGATTCGTGCGCGATACTCGAATTGCGGATTGGCCAGCTGATTAAAAATTACATGTACGGCAATCTAGGAGGTAGGCATTGGGGCATTGAACCCCCTGCGATTTTTAGATGCTGACTAATAACAGTGTCGGAAAATGGAGTGACTGAACGACAATTTATTATGTCTCAAAAGGCTTCTTTTTTTTTTTTAAACAAAAGATCATAAGTTCAGAACTTAAAAATAGCATCTTGGACGTACCTTTCGTACCACACGACTACCATGCTGTGTTTATCTTCACTGAGCGAGTGGATACGTCTATTTCACGTGAGCGAGCGTGTTGGGCTCAGCCTGCTCGTGGCGGCGACGTAACGAGGGTAACGCAAAACGTTCTCACCTTCTCTGGGTTCTGCTCGAATGCCCGGACGGCAGGACTGGCCAGCACATTGGCCGCACTGGGCCTAGTCCTAGGATCCTTAGTCAGCATGGAACTGATCACTTGCTTCAATTTCTCGCTGTAGTGGTCTGGTAGCGGCAGTTTCTGTAGATTATCCCAATACATCCTGAGACTGATTTTTTTTAAATTTCCTTATTGTCCTGTGAAGGCTACACTACAGATTAGGAGACAGATCAACCACTCTAGTTCAAGGGTGGTGCCAGAATAGCTTGGCGCCGGAAAAAGTTCAAGGGTGGTGCCAGAATAGCTTGGCGCCTCAGTCCAGCGCCAAACTATTCTGGCACCACCCTTGAACTATCATAGTCAAATTAATTTCAAACAGTAGTGTATCAGGATGAAAAGGGTTATAAAGAATACCATGCGGAACGCTAATCCTGCTTGCATGAGATATGGTCAGCAAGTCCAATCAAGATTTGCATTGAATTATTCTTCTAGTCATAAGAATGTGCAACGCGAAAAGTGACTGGTAGGCATTAGTCCTTCGCGTGAGATATGGTAAGAAGGACCGGTCACATATCGCGTTGTAGTTTTCATACTAAGTTTCAGTATTCCGAAAAAGGTACAACGCAAAACATGACCACATCCGATGTAAGTGGAGATGAGTGTCAGGCCCTGGTATTGAACTGTCATTCGGAGGTTAAAAATACAATGAAATGCAATGCAATTCAATACAATACAATATGATACACAATACAATACTATACAATACAATACAACATAATACAATGCAATGCTAGGAAATACAGACAGCATAAGAAAATACAATACACGAAAAACAAAAAAACAAATGAAATACACCAACACAAATATAATGGACAGAATAAAAACATTTCTTTCAGTCTTGGCCTTCCGAACGGCTGTGAATCGTAAGATCAAAAATCAAACACAAGGGGTTAGTTGCAAGAGTGAGCATAGTCCTGCACAAGCCACTAAGCAAGGTGCTCCGCCAAAGCGGAGCACCTTGCTTAGTGGCTTGCGCAGGACTAAGGTCAATCAGTGCAACTGTAGCCTGCGCCCAACGAGTCTGCACTCACCCTGCCTCCCATGACCTGCACGAGAAGAAACATGACCCCCATCTCGTCCGCCCCTTTCTTCCCGGTGATGTCATAGAACACGCAGCCCAGGCTCCAGATGTCTGTCTGCAATCACAGTATTATCTTTGAAGTACCACTACACATACACCTGAAAACACGTTTCAGCACCAGTTGTGTTTATTTTGCCATGTCGACACACCTAATGCGCTTTAACAACAGTTTGGACACGCAGCAAAAGCACACGCGTAATCGCACTTAGTACTTATTCTGCGCCATATCGATCTATTTTTAGCTGTTTCTCGCACTGATAG
>BTPG01000003.1:230677606-231135106 GCA_036245525.1 Semisulcospira habei
AGTGATATATAATGTTCAAAAATAGTAAGGTGCATTAACTTTTCAGCTTGAATTACTACAAAGTCTCAGAATGGGTATAATAACGGTTATATCAGTGACTAGCCATCCCACTGGCCTACACTTTCACAACATTGGTGCGACATATAGTGCTCACAAAAAGTAAGGGCCGTCTGAAATTCAGCATAAATTACTTAAATGAAAAACACCTTACATCTGCAAACTGCAGTCACCTATTTGGTCTCATTAATGTTTAAACTGTTTGGGACATTTTAATAATCAAAGCTAAAAGTAATACATCCTTTACTTTTTGTGAGCACTGCATGTCACATGTTGTGAAATTGTAGACCAGTGATATAATCAATGATATACACGTGATTATACCGATTCTGAGGACTTTTAGTAATTTAAGCTAAAAAAAAAAAAAAAAAAAAAGAGTTAATATTACCTTACAATTGGTTAGCAATATAGGTCACTTTGGCCGAGGTTGGGTCGACGCCCAGGTTGGGATCCAACACCACACACTCGTAATATATAGATTCAAGCTAAGGGTAGTTTCAGATTAGCTTAAAGTATAATGGTCGATCCATCTCTTGGTAGACATTTTCCATTTCTGGTGTACAGTGCTAGAACAGACCCAGTGTTGATGTGTTCTCATGATGACAGTTTCAAAGTACACTTCAGTAGCTCTGAGACAGATTTGTTCAACTAGTAAATGTGTACTAGACACCTGTGCACTTACTAGATGCAGATACTTGGGACTTATCAAGGGCAAATGCTGCAGTGGATCCCTTCACACTGTGGCATCTACGGCAATGAAGAAGCTGACAGAATGGCAAAAGTGGGCGCAGAGAAAGAACAAGACGAAAATGGAGTCAGCTTCACAGAGATGAAGACCATCATTAAGTCTGTGTACAGACCACCACAACGGCCCTTAGACAGTTACCATCAGCTGTCCAGACAAGAGCAGGTGACCATCTTCCGTCTGAGGACCGGGCACAACCGACTCAATTTCCACCTGCACAGACGCTTCCACCTCGTGCCATCTCCCCTGTGCCCTTGTGGAGAAGCAGAGCAGACCACAGAGCACATCCTCCAGGACTGTGGGAACCACCAGCTGCTGAGAGAGGAGATCTGGCCGAAGCCCGCCACTCTACAAGAAAAACTGTACGGGCCTGTGGAGGTGCTACAGAAGACTACAGATTTCATTTTGAGAGCCAAACTCCAAGTGTGATGGCGTTCGAGAAGAAGAAGAAGATCAAGAACAAATCACATAGAGGAATTAGAGGGGGCAAAGAACTGCCCGCAAGAGAGGACTGCATGTTGGTCTTTGGAATGTACAGTCAGCCAGCAAGAAGACTAGTGATATCTATGACTGTATTGTGGATAAGAAACTTGATGTTCTTGTGATAACAGAGTCTTGGTTGAAGGAAAAAGGGGATGAAGTGACCATCGCAGCATTGACCCCGCCAGGCTACACCGTCATCAATAAACCACGCTCACTGAGAAGTGGTGGGGGTGTTGCTCTGATTCACAAGAGTTCTATGAATGTGAGATTGTGCTCTACAAAAATCTTCCTTACTTTGAAAACATTGACTTCACCAATTCTTAAAAAAATCAGCGACTGTGAGGCTATTCTCCCCCATCAAAGATAAATAAGCACACAAATGCTGAATTTCGGGAGGAATTTTCACTCTTCCTCTCAAGTACTGTGGTCACAACACAAAAACTGGTTGTACTTGGTGACTTTAATATTCACTGGGTCAATAAGAATGATTCTGATACCAAGCAGTTCATGCAGCTCTTCAGTTCCCTAGACCTGTCTCAGTTAGTCTGTGCACCAACCCACGAACGAGGCCACATTTTGGATTGGGTTGTTACCCCTTCGTCTCTGTCACCCAGTCTTATTCACACGGTGTGTGTGGAGGACATGCAGCTCTCTGATCACTTTCTGATCACTTTCTCCATGCGACTGGCGAAACGTAGGACTCCAAAGCTGAAAGTCAGGTGTAGAAACATCAAACACAAAGAAATGAATGTGGAAGTTTTTCGTTGTGAACTTGGTGACACACCATTGATCAAGACCCCACTGTCAGATATGTGCAACTGTACAATGATACACTGACTTCTCTTCTTGACAAGTATGCACCAGAAACTGTCAAGCAAATTCCTTTTCGCCCTGATACCTCATGGCATAATTCCGATGTTCTTGCTGCAAAGCAGGAGCGTCATCGTACAGAGTGTCAGTACCGTAAATCCGGTCTAGAAGAAGTGCACAAAGACTTGTATAGAAAGGCACGCAATCACTGCACACAGGTGGTTCGTCAGGCAAAGACTACACATATTCAGTCTTAACTTGATGCTGCCGATTCAGACCCTATGACAACGTTCTGGATTGTGAGCAGACTGCTTGACAAAGAGGCCAAATCTCCTATT
The DNA here is from genome assembly GCA_036245525.1 of Semisulcospira habei. Classification (NCBI taxonomy): domain Eukaryota; kingdom Metazoa; phylum Mollusca; class Gastropoda; family Semisulcospiridae; genus Semisulcospira; species Semisulcospira habei. The sequence continues at coordinate 230,680,040 of BTPG01000003.1, forward strand.
CTTCCTGACATGAGCAGTGACTTGGCTGCTGCCTCTCTGTCCCATTCTTTAACAAAAAGATTGGTGCCATCAGAGAGCAGCTGTTAAACGAAAACACAAGTGGTAAACCTGATAGCCAGGAACATTCATCCGATTTTGCTGGTGATCCTTTCTCAGTGTTTTTGCCAGTCTGCTGATCAGCTGCACAAAGTCATTGCAAAATCTAAGTCCACGTTCTCTAGTGTTGACCCTATCCCCACCAAAATAGTCTTGGCGAATTTGGACATTCTTCTGCCAGTTATTCTTCACATCCTCAACCGCAGTCTCTTCTCCAGTGTTGTTCCTGGAGCCTTTAAGACTGCTGTGATTCGTCCTCTGTTGAAGAAGTCAAACTTGGACCCTGATGCTCCCAAGAACTATAGGCCAGTATCAAACCTTCCATATTTGTCCAAGCTCTTAGATCGTGTGGTGGCCGATAGACTTGCTGATGAGATCATGTGTCTAGGTACCAGCTACTGGATAAATTTCAGTCTGCATACAGGCCAGGTCATTCTACAGAGACCGCAGTGCTGCGTGTCTTAAATGACATTCTCTGTGCAGCTGATCGTGGTGACCACTCACCCCTGGTGCTGCTAGACCTCAGTGGGGCATTTGATACCATAGATCACCAGATGCTGCTGCGGAAACTTCAGAACAAACTGGGTGTGGAATCTCTTGATGCCATCCGTGTTGGTGAGTCTCTCATCCCTTTCTCCAAGACAGTCAGAGATCTTGGTGTCTTTGTCGATACCAGCCTTACCATGGAAGACCATATCAGTGCGGTTGTCAGGGGATGCTACTTCCATCTTCGCTCCCTTGGGAAACTACGACCTGTCCTGACAGCCACAGCTGCAAATGCTGTCGCCGTCGCCCTTGTCCTATCCAGACTGGACTACTGTAACAGCTGTCTTTGGGGTCTGCAACAACTCAGACGTCTTCAACTGGTTCAGAAAACTGCCGCCAGAATTGTCACAAGAACCAAAAGAAAGAAGCATATCACACCAGTCCTTAAGCAGTTGCATTTGCTTCCAGTCAAGCAAAGAATTGATCACAAGATTATCACTCTGTGCCACAAGTCTGTAAATGACCCAGACTCACCAGAGAACCTCCGGGAAATAGTCCCACGCCATAACCCTCCGAGGCAGCTCCGTTCTGCTGTCCGGTCCAAACTCTGCACCCCAAGTGTTGAAAGCCACACAAAGAAGCGACTTGGTTTCCGGGCATTTTCACACTGCGGACCTATGCTGTGGAATAGACTACCACAATCCTTGAGGGACATCGACTGCATTGGCACCTTCAGGAGGCACCTCAAGACCCACCTGTTTCTTGACTTTTAATTCTTAGTAGGACTACTGTGCACCAGAGGTGTTTTTGTTTTTTTTGTTTTTGTTTTTTTTTTAATTGGTTGTGTGTGTGTGTGTGTGTGTGTGTGTGTGTGTGTGTGTGTGTGTGTGTGTGTGTGTGTGTGTTGTTGTTGTTGTTGTTTTTTGCGCCCTGAGCATGCTGCTAGCTTGGAGTGGATGCGCATTACAAGTGGACATCATCATCTCCTGTTGTAGTGTGCTTGGGTTAAATGCGGATATCGGGTATGTTTCAGTTATACCAAGTAGTTATTCCTTTGCCCATTGCGCACTCATTTGAGCTGCGCCGTTTACATCCTGTTGGTTAACTGGGAGGGGGGGGGGTGAGGGGAGGGGGGATGGACTGAGGAGGCAGTAAATAGGTATGATCCTGTGTAGTGAATGTGTTTGGCTTGAGGGGACCGGGGGGGGGGGGGGGCTATAAATAGACGTTAGGAAATCAGAAGTAGGTCAACTTGAAATCGCCATGCTTGTCAGGAGTCCTCTGATCAACTAGCGTCAAACGACATGCAGGTTCAAGTTTTATTCCGACATCTGATTCACGGATCGAACATCTTTATCAGTGTGACGATTTTTTTTCTCAACAATGATAGGGTTGACATGGGTTGGGGGTGTGGGTGGCCGGCTCAGTCCTATTCATACCATTCATTGACAGCTGGCACAGAGTATGCTTCTCAGTGCAATGCTCGTTAATTCTATACCGAGAAAACCCTACAAGTCTCAGGATCATGGATTAAAAGTGGTGTCAGCAAGAGGCACTGAATGAGGATCGATGCCTCTTGCACATGCGTGGTGTTAACATTTCTCGGCACTGAACGGGTTAACTCATTCTACCCCAACACCGAAATCCCCAAATTTTGCCGTTGTCCTCAGAAGACTGCATTGCTGTGCAGGACACAGATCGACCATGATAGTTCAAGGGTGATGCCCCAGAATAGCTTGGCGCCCATAGGCGCCAAGCTATTCTGGCATCACCCTTGAACTATCATGGTCGATCCTTATCTTGTTGTGGTGTGTCTGGGGTAGAAAGAGTTAATGCCGATCCTCATCCTCTGCATTTGCCGGTGTGAGGTTGGCTTCGGAGGGGAATAGGGCCCTGCTGAGGGGTGTTGCTAGGCGAACTCAGTGGTATCACAAAACCTTTCAGTTTAATCATCACGGCTCACGATTATTCAACAGACGGTGGTTTATCTAGAATTAATTATTGTACTATATTTCAATGAATCGCATAATATACATGAGTGCCAACAGGTTTTCGTGACTTACACAGCCTGAGGCGCTTATACAATTCATTGAATCAGTTCAGTGCCTCAACGTAACTCGAATAGTAATACTATGGTATTTTTTTAGGCCAGTCCTAGGCCTACTGGCCGCTACTTCCTACGGCAAGGCCTAATTGTTCCCGCCGAGTACGGTGAATCATAATTTATATTCGTCCCAATTATTGTTGTCGTTGCTGTAGCCATGCAGATACCTGAGAAGTGTGTGTACTGACTAACTTGTACTTGTGTACTAACTTGTAATCATTGTTAATGGCCCGGCGGAGGAGGGCGAGAGGGGATGACCGGTTGGTTGCTTTTATTTTCTCTTTTTCTTTCACGGGGGAAAAAATGATGGATCTACCCATCTGATAACGAAGTAACTGAGCAAAGGCTACCAGCTGCATCCATGGCGTCAGTCAGTTCATACCGAAATTTCCGATGTGCGTGAAGTCATACGGGAATCCCCTATGCCCGATATTAGCAGTTCAAGGGAAGCAAATCCTTCTGTTAGGAATATCAGCTTACAGCTTGTGTCATCCTATTCGCCTTTCTTTTCCTGGCAGTCTTATCAGTACATGCAGGCCGTGTATACCAAATAGTGTACTGAGAAGGTCATGGTCGGGCTTTACTTCTTCTGGCCTCCTATATTCCGGTGCCATGTTATCCCGAAACAGTTGTGGAAGGGGCTAAATTTTAGAAAAATCGGGGAATCCCCGTATGAACGTCGGTTTACCTCCCTTGGTATAATTCCTCAGAAATCGCAAGGCAGTAACTACAGGCATTTGAAAATAACTTTAAGTGGGTATCTTTGCTTTCGGATATCATGACTGACGTACGAACTAGTATACACATTATCTTCAAGTTTATAACATTATGAACAAGCGGCACAACAATGGTGCTGCATAAACAAACGCGGATAAACTATTATGAAGCAGCCGTTTAACTGTTCGGGCTATATTGACAAAAAATAACGAAATCCAGTGCAGAAAGCAATTATTTGCTTGTAAGTTCAACTGAGAATGAGTATGTTTCTCGGGATACGCAGCAGGAGTTTCAAATACCAATTCCGGCCACACAATGCATCGGTTTTATCAAGTTGGCTGAACCTCAGCTATAATGTCAGCTGAAAAAAAATGAATGTATCCAAGCAAACGCCTAAAATGTCAGCCATGTTTGTGTCAGTTCAAACCACACATCAAACAACCAAACGGCCATCTTACCTTGTGTCCATTGTCACTCTTGATGAGGTACACGACTCCAAAACCACCTTTTCCCAGCTCCCCAGCGATAGAGTACTTTGGGTTCGCCGCCATGACTGCAGTGCGCCCAAGGACACCGTTTTGGCCGGTTGTATCAAATAAAGTCAGTAGCCTTCGACAATCGATTTACTGACTCCAACTTTCGGTTCACCGCTACTACTCTGTTCCACTTCCTTCTTGCAAGTGGGCCTGCGGACGGATTGGTGGGAGGACCTACCGGTCTATTAATAGATCCTAGCCGTCTACCATAATACATGGACTGCTGTGCTTAGTCACCGAGTTCGTATGCTTCGTAACAGTGTGCCGTCAGAGCTAACCAGGTAGGGACATCTCATTTGGTCAGTTGCAGGAGCCTGGTGAGTAAAGTCGAGCTTTAGTTCTGCGCCACCCACTAAGCAAGGTGCTCCGCCTATAGCGGAGCACTGTGACCTTGCTTAGTGGCTGGCGCAGGACTAAGATCACTCATGACGCCTTGCCGATACCTTATCAATGATGGCAGTCTCAGTGGGGTGACGGTGTCAGTCTCAGTGTTTCTGTTTACTTGTCACAGTAAGTGCGGTTTGGTGTCGGTGAATGTGGCACTGGTGTGCTGTGACTCTAGTGAAAAGATCGGCAAACGGTGCTGGTGAAATACTGCTCCCGATCGGCCGCGGCCGTGTCACGTACGCGATGTCAACTTGGACAGCCGGACTGATTACGATTTTTGGCGACGTCTAGTTCAACTCAGAGACGCCATTTCATTGTGATTTCTGCAGGTAAGTTTGAACTTACAATTGAATTGCGTGCTGGACCCCGTGACTTTGTATAAAACGGCCGCTCAGTGGCCGCAAAGACGGACACAACTGCAGGAGTGGGCTTAATCCATTTAGCCCCAGGACCCTGCAGCAGGAGATGGATCAGTTGACATGAGAATTCAAGGGTAGTGCCAGATGAGCTTGGCACCTTCATGATCAATCCACCATAATTCAAGGGTAGTGCCAGATGCCGTCGGAGCTTGGCGCCTTCAGGCGCCAAGCCTCACTCTGGCACTACCCTTGAATTAGCATGATCAATCCTCCTTCTCCAAGTGGTACATAGTTGTTCAGTAACACTTCCAAAATTTGGGAAAACTGAGCACCTGTGGGGCTAAAAGTGTTAATGCCTCACCGGCAGCAATAGCCGAGCACCTTACTTAGTGGCTTGCACAGCACTGGCTCACTCGTGCAACTCTGAGCCCTGGACCCTGACACCGGCACAGCCCACAGGCACTTAAAGCACATTCAGTGCCTGGTTACTATGATTATGAGCACCTCAGTCATTGACAGGGCCGGCACAAAAGTGTTGTGTTCAGCCGGTATCTCGGCTATGTCAAGCACAGCACTGACAGTGTAACCTTTCTTACCCCGTACGCCTTCCGCGATTGCCGAGGCGGCAAAAGGGACGCAACTGATCCAGGTGCAACACATGAGACCAACAGACAAACCTGGCATAATTTTGCGCAGGACAATGAAATTGATAACACTAATGTCAACCATTCCCGCAGATTTGGTGGCGGGGGGGGGGAGGTGGGGGGGGGGGGGAGGCTCAAAAGGACTCGATTTTTTTCAGCCTCAGTTAATGAGTTATGCTGTGACTACGTCAGGTTGAAGACATGTGTTCCTTGGACGGCTGAGGTTCTTTAACCCTTATCATTCGGAATACACCAGCGTGTGAAAGAAGTTTGACTAAAATAGTTCAAGGGTAGTGCCAGAATAGCTTGGCGCCTCTAGGCGCCAAGCTATTCTGGCACTACCCTTGAACTAAAGCCATTGGTCTATATCCTTATCTGTAAGTACTATAATGTAGCTTGCATATGGCAGTGTACAAATTTGAAGCTTTTAGCCTCAGTATGATATGGGTTAATTGGTGTTGAATTAACCATTTGTGTGTCGGTAGCGATTTTAGTCGCGATGATTCCTACAGGAATCATCGCGACTAAAACCGCTAGCGACACCCGAAGATTTGAGAAGCGTGACCTGGTGCGTCCACTCAATGCCAGTGGCAGCCTCGGCTCAGTGAACTAGGGGGTTGGTCCGATCAAGTGTATGGCATACCGTCGGATATCTCCACAGGCAGAGCCGGGATAATTTGAACTGACGTGAATTGAGCGTGCCTCAGTAACTTACATGTAACGGCTTCCATGTGTACAATTAATATGTATGTGTCCATTGAAGTCAGGCGAAACCTGAGGTAAACTCGACTGAATCTGAAATTATGGCGGTATATCAGTGTTCAGATGACAATGATCCCCAGCTTGTGGCCGTCTGTTTGTAATGAGTTTGCAAGTCTTTTTAGTGCAGCTTGCTGCATAGTTGACTAGTTGACCTGGCCATGCCCGTTCCGCCGCAAGACTGAGAACTGTGAGGTCGAACCTCAGCCGGTCAGAGAGTCAGTTGTCGAAGGTCGCCGTCGCCACACGAGCGGAAAACTGAAACGGTCTATGTACCCCGACCGGCCAGATGGCCCGCTTTTGCACATTGGGTAATTGGGTCGATAGCTCAGCTGATATGATATTATTATTTCCTCATACAGCACCCCGGCCTGGATTCAGTAATTATTTTACCGTAGCAAACTCGCTGGTATCTTCTTTCTTTGCCACGATAAAACTTAAATCCATTGCCTGCCGGTAGCGGTTTTTGTCGCGATGACTCCTGCAGGAATCATCGCGACAAAACCCGCTACCGACAGCCAACAGGTTAATCCGCCTTCACTGTATTGTATTTTCCGCAAACAACTTTATCATATCAGTTAAGTTCACTTTGTCTATTTGACAAGCCCTTCTTGCGACAACGTGCGCGTTTTCACGGACAGGGTCGTGTGCAAATGTATAGTGTCTGTCTCTTCTGTTTACTATCAGTGTATAGACAAAAGAAGATTGTGCACTGCTGAGTACCTTGACAACGCGTTACCCATTTTCATAATCTGACGTCAAATGCCTATATTTACGGTGGTGGCAGACCATAAACGCAGCGAGCCTATAAACGTCCTATTTATAATTTCAATAGTATGTAGACAGACACTGTGTTATTTGTCGGCAGTATTAGCAGGTACAGTCTGCCAACCGCGAACAAAGTAATAGGGCCGCCCTATTATAATTCAGTTACCTCGGGGGGGGGGGGGGGGGGGGGGGGGGGCGGGGGAGATTCCAACATTTTGTTTAGGATTTTCAACCTCATACTAAAGACCTCCCCGACGCTAGACCTAGGCTTCCAGGGGTCGAAAAAAAAGCTGGAGGGGGGCGGGCGAGAGAGAGAGAGAGCGGAGAGGGTAGAGAGAGAGAAGGTGCGTGTGTGTTAAGACTCTCACCATTCGCCAAAATATCAAACAACGGCGGGGGAGGGGGGGGGGGGTTCCAAACACCCCAAAAAGGGACTTTGTTATAGCATTTTTTTTTTAATTGGGTGGGGGGAGGGGGTCTGGACCCACCCCCCCCCCCCAAGATCCGCCCCTGAGTAATTTGGACAAGGAAGTAAGGTTGTCACCCACCGCTCAGGAACGCTTTTCTCTCGGGTATTGCTGACGTTAATTTACACTGACCTGACATATCTCACCGTGCGCTGCGTGTTGATCGATCGACCGTGCTAGTTTCCCAAACCGGTTGTCTCCTTCGGTTCGCTACCGCTGATAAGCGGTAGTGAATCGAGGAAGACAGCCAGTGTGTGATAGTTCAGGAGTGGTGCAAGATTAGTTTCGCGTCGGTCTGTTGTAACTGACACTGCGATACTGGTTACACTACCTGGCTCATTACAGTTACAAATATGAGAGTCGACCGTCACGTCATGATAGTTCAAAAAGTTGAGTGGCGCCAAGCTAATCTGGTACCACTCTTTGAACTATCACGGTCGTCCGACATTAAGCAAGCCTGGCAACCACTCTTGAACTATCAAAGTCGTCCGGCGCTGTCAATCATATCTTATTCAAATGTCCCCTTATTATGTGTGCATAAAACTCCATGAAAAAATGTTCATGCTTCGTCGCATCGCCAAGCTGATCAGGCACAGCTGTTGAGCTTTTACGGTCGATCCATCTCAGTCTCGTGGGTAGTGGTAGGTGTGTGTGGTCTTCATAATATCCGGCGGCCTCTTTGAGTCAATTTTGTGCTCACTCGAAAACTTGGTCGCAGACTTTTTAACTCATTCTACCCCAGACACACCACATCAAGATAATAATCGACCATGATAGTTCAAAGGTGATGTCAAAATAGCTTGGCGCCTATGGGCGCCAAGCTATTCTGACATCACCCTTGAACTATCATGGTCGATCTGTGTCCTGCACTGCAATGCATTCTTCAGAGGACAACGGCCGGCAAAATTTGGGGATTTCGGTGTTGGGTAGAATGGGTTAAGTGCTGTCAGTTTGCGCCTATTACAAAGCTCGACAAGCCCAAACGCGTTGATTGTTCTTCTACCTCTTCGCCATAGGCACCTGATGTGTGCTTGTCGCCGGATATATACTATACTGTATACAGTTTCTGCGAGTCGGGCGCCCGTACGCTCGCGCGGCCGCATTATACTCACTTCACTTCGGTCAAGATGGTATCTCTGTGCCACGAAAGACCCTACTGGTACGCTGGCTCCATCGGGCAGCGCACCCTGCATCACCGGCAACTAGTCTCTGCCCGATTGAGTTGTGCAGGTCTAGCTTTTGGCCATGAGGTATTCAGTATGCGGCTGGCGCACATCAATGTTAGTTTCCAGCAGTGCAGGCGTCCTGGGCTGTTGCTGTCGGACTTAGCATGTACTCAATCATCATCATCCACCCCACCTCGAGTCTCCGATCAGCCTGATTCGTGCGGCAAATGCTGTTCATTGTGATCTTTCACAGCAGCTGCCAGCGTCCGCTGCCTTGCTCCACATCTCGGCTTCGGCTTCGGCTTCGGCTTCGGAGGCGATCGCTTGTGTGGTGCCCTTGGCTCTATTCCTGGAAATGCCTTTTCAGGTTTCTCATCACGTCTGATCTACCCATCAGTAGTCCCTGTGAGATTTCTGCCTTGTCAGCGAGAGTGTCCGCTTGAGCATTGCCCTTGACTCCAGCATGTCCAGGGCAGCAGACCCAGAGAAGAAATCTGAGCTGTATGTTGGGTATTGCCCAGTGCCACATTACTGCGTAGATTTTTTTTGTAGGACGCATTTTGAAATGTGAGAAACACTGCGTGCCTGATATGGCTGGTATCCAACGTAGCAATCCATTTAAGACCGTTAGTCAGCGCCTTCACCTCCATTGTTAGATTTGAGGTCTTGGCTGTGTAGGCTGCACTGTCTTGCTGTATGGTGCTGCCTTTTCATTTGTCTGTGAAGCCTCAGCCTGACTGGATGCCAGTGACTAAACCGTCTGTGTATGTGATCAGATCTTGGGGTTTGCTATTCTCTTGTCATAGCATTCTGATTTCCGCCTCTGTCTTGCCTGCTGGGCCATTCTCGACAGTGTCTTCCCAAACTTTCACGTATGATAGTTTGGTGCAGATGTTGAAATTTGTTCCCATTCTCTTGATTGCTTCAGTTTCTGTAACTTCGCAGACCTTTTGGATTGAATCTTCCGTCCATGATTTGTCCCTTGTCAGGCTGCTGCCTGTTTTGTCTTTGACCGCTTGATGGAGCGGATTGCTCTGGTTTTCCTGAGAAAGTTGTGTCTGTATAGGAGGGAGGTCCAGCATGTACAGCCTTGCTTTTTTTCCCAATTCAATTAAAAAAAAACTTCATTTATCCCTTAAAGGGCAATTACAGTTTTGTGGATGGAGAGAACAATAAAAATAAAAATCATTCAATAAACATTAATTAATATCAAGAAATTCTGAAATCACATTTGTACATGCTAATAATATACTAAATCTGTAAGACTTATAATACTAAGATTAAGACATATTTAAACTCTAGACACAAAAACATTAATAAATATTATTCAATACTAAAACATTCTAAATTCTATGAAGATCACACAAACTTAACTAATACAATTATTAAAACATCATAAAAATTTAAACAGCATTATTAACAACATTAAAAATAAATAAATAAAATAAAATAAATAGATATAAGTAGATATTTATCACATATCATCGAACACATTACGTCTTACTATCCACTTACACCCTCTACAACCATCCATCCAGGCCCACGCGATGAAACAGCTGTGTAAGATCACACACACACACACACACACACACACACACACACACACACACACACACACACACACACACACACACACACAACACACTTTTAACAGCCTGTGTAGATTTACAAATTATTTAAGAGTCGGACGGGAACAGAGATGAAAGACAGTTTCCTACGGTTGGTTTTACATGATGGTTGTCTGTATCTGCGGCCAGAAGGGAGCAATTCCAAAGAGGTCTTTCATCACGTGAGCATCACTAGCCAGGATGGACGTAGCTTTTCTTACAATCTGACGATCACAGAACACGGCTAAACTTCTCTGTTCTTCTCCAATGAATTGCTTCGATCGGTGTGTCCTTAGTTGTTCCCAGGATCACGTACTCTCATTGCTTCAACGTTTGGACTCTTTCAGCGCGGATTGGACAGTGACAGTGTTGTCAGTCCCACCTAAATTCGACTCGGCTGAGCGCTATGCTCTGGTGCAGCAGAAATGCTCAATACCCCTTTTTCCGTCATGGCTTTTAGGACAAGACAAGCCTTTCCTACATTTCAGAGCCGTCGATTTCACACGCGATTTGAAGATACCAAATACTTCAGTGAAAATGAGTTGGTCAGTGCGCTCGCCACTTAGCTCTTAAACTCCCAGAACTAAATGACTTCCGTTCTGTCGAATGGAAGTCCGGCATTTAGTTCTGTGAGCTTAAGAGTTAGTAGTAAAGTCGACTATGCGGCAATGGAGTATGTGTGCCGTGCGCGCGGGGGAGGACTGACACATGGCTGCATATAATGTCAGTGCCAGGCCGCTCTCGTCACGCGCCTATGTTCAGTGCCACTACTTTACCACCAACTCCTCCGTGAGTCCACCCACCCCACCACCACCCCCCCCCCACCACCACCACCACCACCACCACCACCACCCATCCCCCGCCCCCAAGCGGCCCTGTCTGACTCACAAGGGCAGATAGTGTGTGTAGTCTCACGACGGATTGTTATTGTATTGAATTCGTTAAGTACTGATATACCCAACACGTGTACAGTGCGTAACAGGTGCAGTAAAATCCGGCGCTCCAGTTATTTCAGCAGGCGTACGTATATCAATGCAGGTTGAAAGACCGTAGGGTGTGTGTGTGCGTGCTTGCGTGCGTGCGTGCGTGCTTGCGTGCGTATGCAAGTGTGTGTGTGTGTGTGTGTGTGTGTGTGTGTGTGTGTGTGTGTGTGTGTGTGTGTGTGTGTGTGTGTGTGTGTCAAGTTATTCTGCATGGGCGTGCATATGACGTAATGAATTTAGCTAGTTATTTGGGTTGAACGCAAAGCCATCTCACGGCGGGCCGGGGACTGAAGGGTAAAAGTCTGGTCATCATCATCATCATCAGTCCCTTGCCCGAACTGGGCGTTGGGGGGACTGAAAGGCAGCAGCAACAGACAGTGCTCTCCACTGAGTTCTATTTTGGGCGGTGGCAAGCAAGTCTGGCATCTCGAGTTCGGTCCATTCTTTTATGTTTGCGACCCAACTCTTTCTCTGACGACCTCGCCGACGACTTCCTTCGAGAGTGCCTTGGAGGATAGTCTTGGACAAGGTGTTGTGTCGGGTCACGTGGCCAAACCAAGCAAGCTTGCGCCGTTTCACGGTTGCCAGAAGGGGTTCATGTGGGCCCACCAGGGAAGTGACGATGCTCCGTACATATTCGTTGGTCTTGTGCTCGCGGTACGAGATGTGGAGCAACTTCCTCAGGCACTTGTTCTCAAAGGCCTGGATTTTCTTTTCTGAGTCTGCAAGCAGCGTCCAAGTCTCACAGCCGTAGAGTAGAATAGACACTACGAGGGACTTGTAAAGCCTGTACTTGATGGTGAAGCTGATGGAGTTACTTCGCCATATCCTGTCCAGCCTGGCCATTGCGGATGTTGCTGTACCTATCCTGATACGGATCTCTGCTATGCAACTACCGTCTTTGGACAGGGTGGCTCCCAAGTACTTGAAGCTATTGACCTCTTCTAGCTTCTGGCCGTTCATGTGAATGTTGCTGCTGCTGTCGCTTGTGGTGTTGATCATCACTTTGCTTTTATCCGTACTGATCTCCATGCCATAAGACCCTGCGCTACTTGAAAGTTTGTCTGTCAGGTTTTGCAGCTCACTATTGCTGCCTGCCATGAGGTCAATGTCGTCTGCGAATCGAAGATTGCACAGGGATCTGCCACCAATAGAGATTGAAGTATGGTGGTCGTGGAGGGTTTCCTGCATGATCTTCTCCAGGAATATGTTGAAAAGGACAGGAGAGAGCAGGCATCCTTGACGGACACCGATCGTCGTCCTGAAGAACTCGCCTGACTGATTGTTAAGTAGAACCGCGCTGCAGGCGTTCTTGTAAAGCGCTTCTATCATTTGGATCAGCCCCTCCTCTATGTTGAACGATCTCATGACTTGCCAGAGTCCGTCGTGCCAGACGCGATCAAATGCTTTCCTGAAATCAATGAAGTTGTGGTAGAGTTCGCGCTGATGCTGCAGATGTTTCTCGATCAGGACGCGGCAGTTGAAAATCTGCTCTACAGTGCTTCTTCCAACTCTGAAGCCAGCCTGTTCTTCTGCCAGCAGTTCCTCGGCGAAAGTTTTGAGGCGGTTGAGAATGATTCTAAGCATTACTTTGCTAGGGTGACTTATCAGACTGATAGTTCTGTAGTTCTGGCACTGTTTCAGGTTTCCTTTCTTGGGGAGCGGGATCACTAGAGACTGTGTCCATTCTACTGGCCATTTCTTTTGCTCCCAGATCTTTTGACAGAGTGTAGTGAGTACCTTCGTTGTTACTTCTCCTCCATGTTTCAACAGTTCAGCAGGTACGTTGTCTACACCTGGAGACTTTCCTCCCTTCAGGCCGCGTACAGCTGTTTCCACCTCTTCAGCTAACACTGGCAGGTCTTCGGCCTTCCTGGCCCCAGCCTGGTTGTTTTGGAGGATGCTGGTGTCTGGCTCAGCCTTGTAGTTATACAAGTCTCGGCAGTACTCAGTCCATCTGTTTAGTACAGCAGTGTTTTCCGTAAGGAGTTGGCCGCTGCTGTCTTCGATGACTGTGGCTGTTCGCTGTTGAGTCTTGGTGAGGGTCCTTAGCGTTTCATAAGCCTTCTTGCTGTTGCCGTTTGCCATGCCCTCTTCCACGCTACGACACTGGTCTTCAATCCAATCTTCTTTGGCTTCTTTCATCCTCTTCCTGATCTTCTTGTTGACAAGTCTGTACTTGTTTGCTGATGTGAGGTCTTGGCCTCTCTTTTTCTTCCAGGCTCTCCTCTCATCACAGAGATCAAGGATGTCATCGGTGACCCAGGGCTGTTTGCGCTTCCTCTGCTTCCCCAGCACTTCTTCTGCTGTAGAAAGTAACACCTCTTTTATATTTCCAGCAAGGGTGTCTACGTCCCAGTCCAAAGTAGCCAAGGCTGCAAATCTGCCTCCCACCTGCGCGGCTTGGAAGACCTCTTCTACTTCCGGGTCTTTTAGCTTCTCGAGGTCGAATCGGATGCGAGGACTCTTGCTGTCTCGTTTCAATGCCAGCTTCAACTTGAGGCTAGTAAGGACGAGGTTGTGGTCGCTGCCAATATCAGCGCCAGGAAAGGACCTCGTTTGTGCTTTGTTAACGCTGGATTTGAATCGTCGAGGCAGCAAGATGAAGTCAATCTGGTTATGGACCAGGCCTCCTGGCGATTGCCATGTCACTGTTCTTGACTTCTTGTGTGGAAGTCTGGTAGGACAGACTAAGAGAGAGGTCTTAAAACATGATGTAAATACAGCTGAAAAGTATTCTTAGCTAACACGTCACAGGTCAATCGTACATGTCTACAGACTTCGGAAGTTCATAAGTTAGTTAGTTATTTGGGTTTAACGCCGAGCAGGCAACTAAGGCCATCTCACGGCGGGGAAAGTTCATAAGAACAGTCAGATTTATTATGAAGCAGGTACATGGGTGACAGTGGAAAAATTGAAATGACTGAAAATGGTGGACTAACTATGCCCCATGATACAGGGCCAGCAAGAGACATAAATTTTCATGAGCCCCTGAGAATTTATGTCTCTTGCAGATGGAAGAGGCTATATGAAACACAAAAATCAACTGAAATTCAGCTTTCTGTTGTTGTTTTTTAAAAAATATGGGATGAACCATAGCCCAAAAAAGTCCCTTCTATATGAGAGCTGTCCTCGCTGTCAATGGTCTGGTCTGGTCTAGGACTGGTCAATCATCCACAGCTGGCGCACTGTCATTTTAGACACCTTCCAGTTCCAAAAGTTGGAAAGGGATATTCTGAGTGTATAATGTTCCCTTCCATTATTTAACTCATTCAGTCCTGAGACACTGCATGAGATGTACCAACAATGTTTGTTCATGGGTGGTGCCACAGTTGAACCCTTTGCGTGTTATTAGCGGTTTTTGTAGGGATGATTCCAACAGGAATCGTCGTGACAAAAACCGCTACCGACACACAAACGGGTTAATATTCATTGCCGATGTGTCTCTCTTTGGCTCAGGTGCGATAGCAAAAGTGAGTCTGTGTACTGGGCCTGTGGTCGTCCGTCCGTCCGTCGTCGTCCATGGTACACTTTAACTTTGGCATTTTTTTTTTTTTAATAGACTATTCAAACTTGGGTAAAGGATACTTTCTAAACAATGCAATTTCACTGACCTCTCTCAAAGATATCACAGGGGCCCAGAAATAGGTCAAAAATAGCCCCATTTTGACCCCCCCAAAAAATGATTTTTCTCAAATATTGTTTTTAACTTTGAAGCCCTTGTTACATAGATACCTGAGACCGTTATATGCACGTTAATTTGGATGACACCTCAGAAAGGGCAAGGGTCACAAGACGTAGACAAATGTATAACAAGATGGGATGAACCATAACCCACAAGTCCCTTCTATATGAGAGCAGTCCTCGCTGTCAATGGTCTCTACCTTTTGTCTTTGATCTGATTCTGATGTTGAATTATCTCCTATTAAAAAGTCTCGCAGATCTGCCAATGCGTCAGTGAGTTCTACTTTAAAGGGGCGCAGGATATACGCGTCATTGATTAGTCAAACGCCATTTGTCATGACGTAAATTTTAGTTTTTACGTAATTTTATATTTTACGTGATATGAGTTTCACTTTCGCTTCATAGGCTTGAGAAAATGGTGACAAAACTAGAACTTCACGGTACAGTTTCAGTCTTGCTATAATTTGTGTGAAAGCAGGTTGACTTTACCTAGCTACATGATATACACGGGTCTCCTATATGCTCTTCTCAAAGGGCGTCGATGTGTGTGTGCGTGTTAGTTTTGCGCGCGCTCCAAACATCTCCAAGAGACATAGATCCGCATGCGCCTGGAGGGCGCATTAGAATCTATTCCTCCTGGAGAGAGAGAGAGAGAGAGAGAGAGAGAGAGAGAGAGAGAGAGAGAGAGAGAGAGAGAGAATGACGTCATATTTAGAATATGAAGTTATGTCAGTGTCTGGCGTGGTGACCGAGTTGCCTCTTTTACGTCACCGCCACTGTCTGACTTTCTCTAGAAGTAAAGGTTTTTTAGTGTTTTAATTATTTTTGGGAAAATAAAATTTTACTAAAGAAGTTGAAAGGATACAAAGCTGGCTAACAAACTCATCCAATGTCTTTCTCCAAACTAGCTATAAGCAAAAGTTCAAATAAATATGACAAAAATTACGGACTCTAATCTGGGTCAACCAACTTCCTGTACACGGTTGTTTATGTCTTCAACTGATGAGACATTCAATTACAATATGCTCGGAGGCTCTCTTAGACACCCACTTAAGAAAGTATTTCGCCAAGTTTCAAGTTTGTGTGTACAGAAATATCGGAGATTCTCTTGTTTACATACATACGCACACACATACATACGCACATACGGCGCTTCGCGCCAAATGTACGTTCAGCAGCGAGGTTAGCGTAACTAGACATGACTTAATTTTTATCTTGTTACTTCAATTGTTAGAGGTTTAGCCTGCCCGCCTTTGACATCATGGACATGCTATTAAATTCGCCCCACCGCGACCCGTCGTAAAAGTCCCTTCTATAAATAGAAGGGACTTAAAAACCTAAATCAGCCTCCAAGGCTGAAGACTGTCATCCATGCAGGTATGTAGTGCAGACTTGGGTAGAGGGTTGTGTTTTCCCCTTGTGTATCAGTGTGAATCAAAGTGTTTTAACAGTGACTGGAATAAATAAACACTGGGTGTAGTGTCTTTCAGTGATTAACCCGTTTTAGCCCCCAGTCCCTACAGCAGCAGATGGACTGACCATGATAATTCAAGGGTAGTGCCAGATTAGCTTGGCGCCTTCAGGCGCCAAGCTAATCTGGCACTACCTTTGAATTATCATGGTCAATCCATCTCCTGCAACTGGTACATAGTCATTAGGCAACACCTCCCAAAATTTGACAAATGGGACCCTGGGGCATAAAGGGTTAAAAGAAATATTGTGCATTAGGCCTAAAAAAAAACGTCGTGAAATGCATTTGTCCACCCGGCCTGTGGTATGTAGTAGGTGTATGTATACATGTGTGTTTGGGAGGAATGAGGGATAGGCTCATGACAAACCTATACCTCTTGCAGATAAAAATGACTGGCTGCAGAGGGACGGGCAGGCCCTGACGTTGACACGGAGTGCGATTTGAAATGTAGCCTAAATGTAGTAAAACTGTTGCCGCTAGGGTTTCATATAAAAGGGAAACAGAAAATAGAGGTTGAAACCCCTTTAAATTAGATACAAGGAACACGACGTTTCGGATCAAAGATCCTTCTTCCGGGTGATATGGAAACAAGTGTAGAACAGTTTGGTTTTTATTTTTTTTATAAAATGTAGTCTATTTTGGTCTACTACATCGGAACCTTTCAGCGAGCACCCTTATGACAGATCACCTATCACAACAGAACATCGCTTAAACCGTTTCGGCCCCGAGTCCCTACAGCAGGAGATTGATTGACCCTGATAATTCAAGGGTAGTGCAAGATTAGCTTGGCGCCTAAAGGCGCCAAACTAATCTGGCTCTACCCTTGAATTACCATGGTCAATCCACCTCCTGCAACTGGTACATAGTCGTTAAGTAACACTTCCAAAAAATGCACCCGTGGGGCCAAAAGGGTGATAGCACTGTAGTTGAAGATCCACTGCTTTAGGAACGACTTCTTTGAGTTTCCTAGTGTCCCAGCTCTTTACTAGACACAATGCCTACCCCGCTCAAGCTGTCACAACACTTGTTATTACCGTTTAAAGTACCATAACGCGTAAAACTGAATACAAATTTCAGCACTATTTGTGTTTGTTGTGCCTAATGAGCTTCTATGGCAGTTGGGATATGCAGCAAAAGCACACGCGTAATCGCACTTATTTATTCTGTGCAGCCGTTAGCGTGTTAATCTATTTTTAGCTGTTTCTCGTACTGATAGCGTTGTATTTATAGAACGGAGTGGAGTCATTGTCAGGTTACTTGATATAAAGACGACGTGTGCTGAACTGGATTGCCCTGTGTCTAAATGAACCGCAGCTAGACCTGTGTGTAGCGTTTTGAAATCATCTGTTACAGAAGTGTATCTTTGAACAGTTACGGCGGTAGTGGGCCTTTAAAGAAAATAATAGATTAGTATTTTTGTGTTTTCTTTCTTGTCTGCGTCATTAAAAGCAAGTGCGTGTTTGAAGGGTTACAAACAGCCACGGATCCGGAAAGGCCGACCATCTCTTCCCCCCCCCCCCCCCCCCCAACAGTCAAACTGAGATTAACCTGCGCTCGCGGGTTTTGATTATAATAATTATACACCGTCACACAAAATATAGCTTCCTGCCATAACACTATGATTTGTTCTTCAAAATCTTTTACAGTCATTAGCACTGAAAAACAAAACAAAAAAAACATGCAGGGATCAAAAGACATTTTCTTTAAAAAGTATTGTCATTCTGGAAATGGTCTCCGCATGGCACCCATGATTGAACAGCCATGTTTTCAGATAGCCTGTTCTAATGACGACTGTAGTAGACATTCCTATTTTTGTGGGCGGGCTCACAATACTTACCAGATATCTCTTGCAGCTGTACTGGGATGACATATTCCATTGTAATTTACATCAAGGTTTTATGAAATAATTGTAAAATCAGTAGCGTTTTCATAAAGAATGTAATAGCGTGCCAATTTAGTCAGCCTAACCACCGGGGACGCAAGAATAATGGGACGGAACTCCGCACTTCCTTTGCAAGAATACTCGACGTTAGGCTGTTTGGCGTTGAATCAGTTTCAGAACGATTTTAGGAACAAAGTCTGCGTCTACTGGCAGTGACACGGTTAACCCTTTTGGCCCCAAGGTCCCATTTCTCAACTTTTGGAGGTGTCGCCTAACGACTATGTGCCAGGTGCAGGAGATGGCTTGACCATGATAATTCAAGGGTAGTGCCAGATTAGCTTGGCGCCTGCAGGCGCCAAGCTAATCTGGCACTACCCTTGAATTATCATGGCCAAGCCATCTCCTGCTGTAGGGATCCGGGGCTAAAAGCGTTAAGTCAATTTTCAATCTTATTGCAAGAAAGTGCAAGTCTTGCTGGCTACCAGAAAGTAAACTTATGTATTGAATATTTAGTGTTCAGTTCTTGCACGTGTCTGGGGCGGGATGGGGGGGGGGGGGGGGGGGCTTTCTTGGCTGGTTAGTTGGATGGCTCCCTATAATGCTGCTTGGTTGGTCCCCACCCACCCCCTGCCTCCCCTCCAAAGTACTTTCGGCAAAGGCATAGATCCTCATGAGCCCCCACTACTGCGGGGGCTCATGAGGGTCTGTGTGTATTGCGGTTGGTTCGTGTAGATATTTCCTCGGCAGTCAAGGGGTTAATTGATTGCACACATGCGCACGTGATCATTGTAATATTTCTTCTCTCAGAGTTTTATAACAGAGTGATCGACCAATCGACTGAAATGGCGGCATCTCCAGTGAGTGGTTTTCAAAACAAAGGAGTGATTGGCAAAGGAGCGTTTGGCGTGGTCTATCTGGTAGAAAACGACGCTGGACAAGAGGTAATTTACTTGTTATTGGACAAAAACAAAAACAACAACAACAAAAATTGTCAATCGCATTGATGTAATACATAACAATGATGTTCTCGCTTAAAACAAACAACAACAACAAAAACCCGAACAAACAAACAAACAAACTAATAAACAAACATTTGGGTTGTGTTAAGTTTTCTCTGTGTTCAAAATCTGGGGTTTAAATATAATCAGTATTGAGATGTTTCATTGATTTAATGTGTTTTAATATTAATTAGGAGTTTCGCGTGTCTTAAATGTTCATATTTCAATAATTAAGTGCTTATTGAATAGATATTTGTTTTATTTTTCCCCCGTTCAATGCAATGTAGCTGCACTGCAGGGGCGGATCTGGGGTGGTGGGTGGGGGTACAGGGATTCCGGACCCCCTCGATCCAAAATTCTTTAAAATGCTATAACTGGCAAAGTCCCTTTTGGGGTGTTTGGACCCCCCCCCCCCCCCCCCCACACACACACACACACACACACACACACACACACACACACACACCCCCTCCGGTTGTTTGATATTTTGGCAAATGGTGAAATGGTGAGAGTCTTAAGACGCACGCACCGCCTCTCTAACTCCCCCCCCCCCCCCCCCCATCCCCCCCACCCCCCCAGCCCCCAGCCCCCCTCTCCCGCTTTTCGATTTTTCGGCGTCAGTAGGGCCTTTTGTACCCACACACCCCCTCGAGGTACCTGATCTACCCCTTCACTGTAAGGGATAAACAATGTTTATGGAACTGACTTAAACACAAAAACACTCTTCTTCAATAGTGGGCCCTGAAGGTGATGGAGTGGCAATACGCAGACGTCACGGACCGTGACGTTGCCGAGAATGAGCTGAAGGTCCTCAAACAGCTGAGTCATGATCACCTGATCGCTTACCTCGGCAGCTTCATTCAAAATGGCCTCCTCTACATCGCGACGGAGTTTTGCGCCGGCGGAGATCTGAGTGGCTTCCTGGACGTGATCGAGAGGCCGGTCCCCGAGGATCTGTTGCTGGTGTGGCTTTGGCAGATGGCCTGTGGTCTTGAGGTAAGGTCTGAAATCACTTACTGAGAACGTTCAGAGGCAGATCAGTTACCTCGAGGGCGTGTGTGTGTGTGTGTGTGTGTGTGTGTATGGGGGGGGGGGGGGGGGGTCCAACTTTCTCTTTGGAACCTTCAACCTGACACAAAAGGCCTCCCCGACAGTGGCCGAAAAAAGAAGGCGTGCGTTTGTGAATAGCAAACGGGGGAGGGGACCGGGGGGGGGGGAGAGAACGGGGGTGGGGGGGAGGGGGGTGGGCGTGGGGGGGGGGAGTTCCAAACACCCCCCAAAAAAGAGGATTCAGTTGTAGAATTTTAAAAAATGTTGGGTCGGGGGGAGGAGGGGGTGGAGGGGGGGGGGTCAAGAAACCCCTTGGAACCCCTGCCCCCCCCCCCCCCCACACACACACACACACACACATATTCCCCCCCCCCCCCCCCCCCGCGTTTGGCTTATGTTTAACCCATTCAGTCCCGAGAAGAAGTGAAAACGACCCAACTGCAAGAGGCACAGATCCTCATGAGCCCCCACAACTGCGGGGGCTCATGGGGATCTATGCCCCTTACTAAGACCACTTTGTGTCCATGTTCTTTGGACAGTTGTAGCTATTGGTCGCTCGATTTCAGAACATTTCTTACTGGTGAACGTTTGGATTTATGTTTAACCCATTCACTGCCGAGAGAAATGAAAAACGATCCAACTGCAAGTGGCCTAGATCCTCATGACCCCCGCACTTGCAGGGGCTCATGAGGATCTATGTCTCTTGGTGCCTTACTTTGTGTCTATGCTCCTTGTACAAATTTATGCCTCTGGTTGGCCCTAATTTGCATCCATGTTTCTTTGACGGACTGGGGCTCTTTGGTGACCTTTGCTGTTGAATAAACAAAGATCTCAGCAACACGATCTGCGACCGCTGGCAGTTATAGGGTTAAGTAGTAAATATTTATTAGATTTCAACAGTCTTTAGACCTTGTTTGCGCAGAATGCAGTATTTGTGTGGCATGCGTTTCCTGATGTCTTTCAGTACATGCACACTCATGACCCGTGCATCCTGCATCGAGACCTGAAGCCCAGCAACATCTACCTCACCAACGATGGCACCATCCGCCTGGGAGACATGGGAATCGCGAGGTAAGTCGCGAGGCCGGGGAGTTGTGATTCAAGTTTTGACATTCTTTATTCCTTTTGTCCCTGTTGGGTCCCAACCTCGGCGTGGACCCAACTTCGGCCAGAATGACATAATTTCTGCTGCTCAAAAATAGAAAGGTACATTTAAGGTGAGCTTCAATTACTAACAGTTCCCATAATGGGTGTAATAACGGTTATATCAGTGATTAGCCAGCCCATTGGCCTACAATTTCACAACGTTGGTGTGACATGTAGTGCTCACAAAAAGGGACCACATAATTTCAGCTTGAATTACTAAAATGTCGAAAAACGCCTTACATCTGCAAACTGCATTCACCTTTTTGGTCTAATTAATGTTTAAACTTTTTGGGACATTTTAATAATTTAAACTAAAAGTAATACATCCTTTACTTTTTGTGAGCACTATATGTCACCAATGTTGTGAAATTGTAGGGTGGCTAATCACTGATATATCTTTGATTATGCCGATTCTGAGGACTTTTAGTAATTCAAGCTGAAAAGTTAATATACCTTACTATTTGTGAGGAGTATATGTCACTTTGGCCGAGGTTGGATCGACGCCGAGGTTTGCACCCAGCATTCCCCTTTACCCATTTAACCTCACAGCCGCATTCACAAAATGTTCATTCATTCATGGCGTACCGCACAAAGCCGCGTAACCAGATGTGGCATGTAGTCATGAATGTGTTACTGAGTAGTCACAGGGAAACTGAGCTGTCTTTGAATTTAAAAAAAAAAAAAAAAAAAAAAAAAACAGCTGTGACAGTGTATATCCATATTTTCTTTTGCCTCAATCTGTATTTTGGGCGGAGACAAATAAATTCCTCTTGCGAAAATTCCCTGCATTCTCATGTTTGCAAGTTTTCTCATACACGTACTGTCTGGTTTCTTTTTCGAACTCCATTACATAGGTAATCAGGCGTTGCACAAAGACATCGACGATTTGATATAGTTCATTTTAACTCATTCTGCCAGCTACACACCACAGCAAGATATGGCTCGACCATGATAGTTCAAGGGTGGTGGCAGAATAGCTTAGCCGCCAAGCTATTCTGCCACCACCCTTGAACTATCATGGTCGATCTGTCTCCTGAATTGTAATGCAGTCCTCAGAGGATAACTCCAAAATGTGGGTATTTCGGACTTCGGGCACAATGAGTTAAGCGTGGCTAACACGATTTGATATGAGTCAATTTTAACTCATTCTGCCAGCTACACACCACAGCAAGATATGGCTCGACCATGATAGTTCAAAGGTGGTGGCAGAATAGCTTAGGCGCCAAGCTATTCTGCCACCACCCTTGAACTATCATGGTCGATCTGTCTCCTGAATTGTAATGCACTCCTCAGAGGATAACTCCAAAATGTGGGTGTTTTGGACTTCGGGCACAATGAGTTAACCGTGGTTAACACCATCATTTACCTTTTCTTCTTTTACTTTCCAGAGCGTTGGACCATCCCGGCATGATGGCAACAACATTTTGCGGAACACCGCCTTACATGAGTCCAGAGGCTTTGCGAGAGGATCCGTACAATGCTAAGGTAAGGTCTGTTGGGTCCCAACCTCGGCATCGACCCAACGTCGGCCAAAGTGACATAACTGCTCACAAATAGTAAGGTGCATAAACTTTTCAGCTTGAATTACTAAAAGTCCTCAGGATCGGTGTAATCACGGGTATATCAGTGATTGGCCATCCCACTGGCCTACAATTTCACCATACTGGTGTCACATATAGTGCTCATAAAAGGAAAGGATGTATTACTTTTAGCTTGAATTACTAATGTGTCCCAAAACGTTTAAACATAAAGACGACCCAAAAGGTGAATGCAGTTTGCAGATGTAAGGTGTTTTCCAATATTTTAGCAGTTCAAGTTGAATTTATGACGTCCGCCTTACTATTCGTGAGCACTATATGCCACCAATATTGTAAAACTGTAGGCTAATTGGATGGGTAATCATTGATATAACGGTTGTTATACCCATTCTGAGAACTTGTAGTAATTCAAGCTGAAAAGTTACATTCTACCCTTACTATTTTTGAGCAGTATAATATGTTACTCTGGCCGCAGGTTGGGTCACAGATCGCCTGAGGTTCAGGGTGACGCCAGACAAGGTCCACCCCTGCATAATGTCTTGCAGCGAACCGTAATCTCCACTCATCTACAAGAAGCTCAGATCTCAGTGCTTGCGTTAACTCATTCTACCCCAGACACGCCACAGCAAGATAAGGATCGACCATGATAGTTCAAGGGTGATGCCAGAATAGCTTGGCGCCCAAAGGCGCCAAGCTATTCTGGCATTACCCTTGAGCTATCATGGTCGATCTGTGTCCTGCACTGCAACGCAGTCTCCAGAGGACAACGGCAAAATTTGCGGATTTCGGTGATGGGGTAGAATGAGTTAGCCTGTAACCTCTTCACTGCCAATGGACGCAGATTGTGTTTTTGAAAACGTGTTTATTCAACGCCAAAGATCCCCATCCATCCAAGGAATATGGATACACATTGATATCAGAAAGAGACATAAACCCCCCCCCACCACCACCCCCCACCCCACCCCCCACCGCCCTCCCCACCTACCACCGCCCCCCACCTACCCCCCACCCCCACCCCCTTTCCATGTCTCTTGCAGTTGGATTGCGTTTTGTGCGCCCCTCCGCCCGATACTGAACTCACATGATTTTGCTGAAGTGATCCACTTTAGGTCATAGTTGAGTTTTATTACAACAATAATAATGATGATAATAATGATAATAATAATAATATAATAACAAATATTATTATTATTATTATTATTATTATTATTATTATTATTATTATTATTATTATTATTATTATGTGTTGTTATAGTAATAATAATTATTATTATTATCATATTTGTTGTTATAGTAGTAGTAGTAATAATAATAATAATAATAGTACAGCGTTTTTATAAAGCGCCTCGCACCGCATTACAAAGACTAACGTGAAAGTACTGGACTCCGACCACACAAAAGCCACGTACTATGTTAAGTGAAATACCGTTTCGTGTAATTTATCTGTTTTCGTTTCAGACGGACATGTGGGCACTGGGCTGCTGTGTGGTTGAGATGGCTACTTTAGACCGAGCCTACGACGCTTCCTCGCTCCTTCTGCTTCGCGATATAGTGATGCAAACGGTAAGGCATGAGAGGGGGGATAAAAGAGAGGGGTGGGGTGGTGGGTTAAATTGGCCAGATTGGCCAAGATGAAAGTTGAACTTGGCCCGCAAGTTGAAAGCGACCTTTCTGCAAGCGGGATAGATCCTCATTGGTCCCCGCAGCATGCGGGGGCCAATGAGGATCTATGCCTCTTGCTGGCCCAACTGAAATACATACTGTTTCTTAGTGAATTTTTCCTGTGTTGCATTAATCAAAATGGACATTATTGGGAAAAGTTTGTTTTTTGTCGATGTTTTGTCGATGTTCTGAGGTAGTTATTGTTGCGTGCCAGTGTGGCGTTAAGAAATGCGAGATTTTTGGAATCATCGGAAAAATCTCGCATTTATTTTGCTCGTCAGTATATAATCAGCTAGTTAATCATTCCGTCAGTACATCGATTATTTGTGTTTTGCCGCAGCCAGTCAGTCGATCGTCATCAATCAAACTGATCAATCAGTAAGTCAATCACTGATTCCGTTACTCCAACCCATCAAGCAGCTAACAAACCAGTTACTCACTCACTCGCTCATCAATTTAGTAGTCAGTGAATGCTTTGCAGAGGAAACCTTTACCTAGACCCGAATATGGCGGAGCTCTGGACAATCTAGTTTCCCGGATGTTGATGGTGGCCCCGGATGCCAGAACTTCGTCATCTGAACTCCTGGATGAAAGGGTCATGAAAGACGTTGAAGCAACAGGAGCCAAGGTGATTTTCGTTGTTTTTTTTTTTTTTTTAAAGCACTCGTTTGCACAATGGTTTAAGTGAGTTTACGTCTACGCTGAACGACACCCAGCAACGAACGCCCAAGCCACGACGGATAACACGTTCCTCTCAGGCATAGACAACGCTCCGAAAATCTCCAAGAGGCTTAGGTCCTCAGGAGCCCGGAGGGCTCATGAGGACCTATGCCTCTTGGAAATTTTCGGAGCGTTGTCCATACTTATGGCATGCTCACAAACCAGACAGGTGAGGCCGCTAGCGCTGGTAAAATAGTAGACATACCAAGGGGAATTACTCAGCGCTGGACTGGAGATCAAAATGAATATAATTTTATGGTAGAAACTTGGTATCCGCCGTGACTTCGCACTCGTTCGTTGTTGGGAGTCGTTCGGCGCAAACGTAACCTCACTAATACCCCCCCCCCCCCCACCCCCCCCCCCCACCCCCCCCGCCCCCACCTTTCTAAAGTGCCTGTTCCGTGTGATTTAGTAGGCGAGTTTATCCCGTACTCCCACAAACGTCCGTATGGTTGCTGACTGCTGTGCGTACACACCCTGAGCAGCCGCTGAGTAAACTAACTAGGGTTTACCGCAGCGGTCAGTTAACCCTTTTCATCCTGATACACCCATTGCTTGAAAAAAATGTGACTGATCGTTCAAAGATGGTGCCAGAATAGCTTGGCGCCTGGGCTCCAAGCTATTCTGGCACCACCCTTGAACTAAAACTGTTGATCTATCTCCTAATCTGTAATATTGCCTTCATAGGCCAGTAAGCAAAGTTTACAAAATTAGCCTCAGGATGTAATGAGTTAAACGGGTTTATCGGAATAGAATGGATCTGATGTGTTTGGTGTGTCATGCAAATGTTTGCGGATCTGTGATTCTGGACCTTACAGTAGCCTATTTAGCGGTAAGGCCGTCCAAAATCACGGACCAGCACACCGCACATCATGGAGCTGTCAAACTGCTTAGTCGTCTGTCTTTCTGCGAATACATTTTGGAAGGGTGCGTGGGGTGGGGGAGGGGGATATAGATGGAATGGTGGTTGGGTGGGGACGGATGGGTAGGTGACTGTGTGGATGGATGGGTGGATAGATGGTTGGATGGGTGCATGGAGGGCCGATGAGCGGATAGATGGATTTGTTAGTTAGTTCTTAACGCCGACCAGGCGACTAATCTGTCTCACGGCGGGATGGATGGGAGAATGGGTGGATGGATCGTTAGGAGGATGGCTGGGTGGGTGGGTGAATGGATGGGTGGATGGATCGTTAGGTGGATGGATGGATGGATGGATCGTTAGGTGGGTGGGTGGGTGGGTGGGTGGTAGATGGATGGATGGATGGATGGATGGATGGATGGATGGATGGATGGATGGATGGATGGATGGATGGATGGATTTGTTAGTTCTTAACGCCGACCAGGCAACTAATACGTCTCACGGCGGGATGGACGGGAGAATGCATGGATGGATGGATCGTTAGGAGGATGGCTGGGTGGGCCGTGGATGGATGGATGGATCGTTAGGTGGGTGGGTGGTTGGGTGGTTGCATGGATGCATGGGTGGTTTGCATGGATGCTCAGCTAGGATGGGTTCGTGCATCGATGCATGGATGGACTGATGGATTGATGCTTCGATAGACGGATGGTCAGACGGACGGACGGACAGATTCCCAATGCGCTAAGGGCCGTCGGACCGACGTCGGCCGCCGTTGGCCCGCGCACGGCTGTGCGCGGACCAACGGCGACCGACGTCAGCCCGATGGCCTTTGCGCACTGGTTTCATACTTGCACACAGCACTATCCTTTATTAGTTTTATGGCATGTCTTTTTGTGTGTGAGCATTTTTTGTTGGTGTGTCCATTTTGTTATTTTTATTTTTCTTGTTCATCTTGTTGCGTGAGTAATATATGTGTGTTGTAGGTTACAAGATGCATACATGTATGTTGTATGTCACTTGTACGGAGCCTAGAGCTTTTTCTATCAAAAGTATAGACGCCTTAAAATATACATTATTATTATTATTATTATTATTATTATTATTATTATTATTATTATTATTATTATTATTATTATTATTATTATTATCCCGTGTGTGCTACTTCAAGCTAAAGCGGCAACAATCGTGTTGACAACGTACAATATTTGTTTGGTGTTGTTTTAAAGCCTTTTGATCTTCTGGAAAAACATGGCCTATTGCAATGCCTGGCTGTCCACCGCTGTGCATCACCAACCTCTACCTCAAAAATAGCAGAGATGGAGGATGATACAGTTTATACCCTGCCTCCAAGCATGTCCAATTTGAAGTTAATTTTGAGTGAAAACGGAGAAGCCGTGACGTCCTATCGTGTCAAGGTAAACTTGAGATGTAACGGAACCTATTCAATAAAAACGTCAATTAACACATTCTACCCCAGGACCGAAATCTCCAAATTTTGAAGTTGCCCTCTGAAGGACTGTATTACAATTCTAGAGACAGATCGATCATGATAGTTCAAGGGTGGTGTCAGAATAGCTTGGCGCCTATGGGCGCCAAGCTATTCTGGCACCACCCTTGAACTATCACGCTCAATATATGTCTTGTTGTTGTGTGTCGGGGCTAAATGAGTTAAACGGCATTTTGATAAAAAGTTAAGATCACATTTGTCTACTTGGTTGTATACGTGACTCAATGCTTTTACAAGGTTTGTGATACTGATTGAAAGTTGGAGGAGCGGGCGGGGACGATAAGAGGGGGATGGGCCCAAAGTTATTTCGTTACAATTACACACACACACGCACACACACACACACACACGCGCGCGCGCGCACACACACACACACACACACACACACCGTACACGCACGCACGCACGCATGTGACACGTCTGGAATGAATGAATCGACGGATTTCTCACTGTCTGCAGGTGGAAAAACGAATACACGGTAGAGACATAGACGGAACACTCATCAATGTTGAAACAGTTATCTACAGATCAGGAAAAAAACAGAAGACAAAAGCGCCAAAAAAGAGGATTTCCGTGGGCTCAGACGACACTCCTACGACGTCTTCTACGCGTTCTTCGTCATCGACTGTGTCGAGCACGTCATCAGAAGAGCGCACGATGATTCGTCGCTCGCAAGTCAGCAGCAGGCTTGTTTTAAACAGCGTAACAAGCAGTTGTATGTCCAGCATCACATCTAGAGGAGGAGGGGTGAGTAGTGGAACTGTAGAGTGACCTACTCCAACTAGTGAATAGTTCTCAATATCTCCTTCAGTTATAAATGTTCTCACAGTGCCTTACAATAATGCTAGACAATGAAAGGCCAACTCAAATCATGAAGTCTGAATGTCGTAAAATGAAAGACTTTTCTGCTTTTCTTCCCCTTTGTGCTCAGGAGAGTTAATTCCTTCCGCTACGCTCAAAAGGTACGTGAGCCTGCTCACACGGATTGTAAAAAAGAAGGTCGGAAAGTCTTAGTTGAGGCAAAACAAGACTGATAACCCGTTTTATCGGCGAATTTTATCAGTCAAGCTTGACGTGGCGCAGATCCCTTTAACTCATTCTACCCCAACACCGAAATCCCCAAATTTTGTCGTTGGCCTTCTGAAGACTGCACTCTAGTGCAGGCCACAGATCGACCGTCCATGATAGTTCAAGGGTGATGCCAGAATAGCTTGGCGCCCACAGGCGCCAAGCTATTCTGGCATCACCCTTGAACTATCATGGTCGATCCTTAACTTGATGTGGTGTGTCTGGGGTAGAATGAGTTAATAGACGAATTCCGGACCGTGAATCAGAAGTAGGTCAAATTTTGCAGGTGTAATCATGAAGCAAACAGTGAAGTAAAAATCCCGAACAGATATGCAGTATCGCGTGTTTGTCCAGACTTTTAACTCATTGGAGATGTGCCGCCTCCGGATACGCGGGATATGCCGCGTATCCGGAGGCGGCACGTCTCGAATGAGTTAATCCGGAATTCGTGTATATTTTGACCCTTCTGTTTTCCAACTCAACGTCTATTGGGCAGCTGCAATACGTCATAATCTGACATTACACACAGTGGGTCTTTTTCCGTGCGTGTTGCTGCTGTCAAACTGGGCGTCACAGGCACTGCTTTTCACTGCGTCTGACGTCAGTTTATTTGTTTTCGGCACTGCATCTGACGTCAGTTTGTTTGACCCATTAATTAATTAACCCGTGCAGCCATTACACAATACAACGAGGAAAATAAACTAGGACAGTTTAAGAGTGGTGTCAGAATAGCTCGGCGCCTAAAGGCGCCAACGAAAAACGAAGGCACGCATATAAAAGATAGTTGTTTGTCTATTTTGAAAAATAAATTAATAATGTGTGTTGTAACTTCTTTTCTAAGAGTGCTTCTTTTATAATGTGTGTTGTAACTGTTTTGCTTCTTTCTTCCGGTTGCCGGGTTATTGTCGCATTCCACACGCTTGGCAGTCACCTTTCTGGTCTTGATTTTTTGGGCGCCAAGCTATTCTAGCACCACCTTTGAACTGTCATGGTCTATCTATTTCCTAATCTGGTCACGGAGGAGTAACTGCCACATGTTGGAATGTCGATCTCCGAGCTCAATTTGCTAAAACCACAGAGATTCTTGTTTACTTTCCTAACGCACCTCCTTGAACCTGTGTCTGCAATATGTATGTTTCAGTCGACATTGACTCCTCGAGATGTCACACCGTCTCTCGGCTTAGGTAAGTGTAATGAATTAATAAATCCATAAGAAAATCTAGTACTGACTTTGAGCGCTAGCTATGTTTTATTTGGGTTGTAGTGTGTGTTCCTTGTTGTGCGTCAAGCATTTTCTCCAGTGGCCTCAAGCGTTATTGCCGGTTTTATACTGACGAGCAAAAGAAATGCAACATTTTTGGAATCATCGTTAAAACTTTAGTGTTTCCGATGATTCCAAAAATGTCGCATTTTTTCGCTCCTCACTATATATTAATTACGTCTGGTCAAGTTTCTTCGAGTGAATCCTCAGTAGCACGACCGATACCCACTAATGGTCGACTCAATGTACAACCGGATCTGCTAAAAGGACAATGACAGATTCATTAGTTGAGCAGATGCGTTGTCTGTCTCGAGATTAACTGACTGAGAGTCCGAAATAGCTCAGGCGGTTAAACGTCGGAGCAGGAGAGCGAAGGGAATCGCCGGGTCGTGGGTTCGAATCCCGTCCCGGCCCCGGTAGCTGGACTCACAATCCAGGGGGAAAAACGGATTTGTTCAATAGCATCTCCGTTGAAAGGTCCTGGTAAATCAAAGTGGCACAGTTGGAGTGCGGCTGAGTTGATTAGTGTTCAGGTCGTACTCCATAGGCAATAGATTTCCCTATCCCCCATACCCGCCCGTCAGGGCCGTCCATGATCACCGCGGTGCTGTGGACGTTAAACCCTAACTAACCAACCAACCAGCTTAACTGACCTGATCACCACTGATTGCCAAAATACCGTGGGTTTTTTTTTTTGTTTTTTTTTTTTTAAAAAAGGTTAGCACATACTGAGTAGACTTGTCAAGTCACCAAAGATGCTTCATCTGTTGAAACAAAGCGTTACAAAATCGAGCCGCTGGCTGGCCCGTTAATCGGCTGAAGTTGGTTGGTTAGCTCGGGGTTTAATGTGCACGGCACCT
The DNA here is from genome assembly GCA_036245525.1 of Semisulcospira habei. Classification (NCBI taxonomy): domain Eukaryota; kingdom Metazoa; phylum Mollusca; class Gastropoda; family Semisulcospiridae; genus Semisulcospira; species Semisulcospira habei. The sequence goes on from BTPG01000003.1 coordinate 230,710,825, forward strand.
AAGTGATAATGGACGGCCCTGACGGGCGAGTTATGGGGGACAGGGAAATCTATTGCCTATGGCGTACGACCTGACCACTGATCAATTCAGGAGCATTGCAACTGTGCCACTTTGATTTACCAGGACCTTTCAACGGACATGCTATGGAACAAACCCGTCTTTTTTAGGCTGAAGGATTCAAAAGACACATTATAATTATATAGCCCATCACAGCGAGTCTCCCTACTCGATTCGCTACCTCCGCTGCAGCCTTTAAAGGAAGTAAAATCCACTTGAGTGTAATTACCCATGGCAGGGGCGGATCTGGAAGGGGCGTTTACAGGGGTTGCGAACCCCTCTCTCCCTCCCACCCCCCATCCCCGTCCCGGGCGACCCGGCCCTAATTTTTTTAAATACTATAACAGTCCCTTTTTGGAGTGTTTGGACCCCCCCCCCCCCTCCCGTCTACTGTCGGGGAGGTCTTTTGTATCATGCTGTAGGTCCCAAAGTTGGACACGCCCCCCCCCCCCCTCGAGGCAACTAATCCGCCCCTGCATGGCATTTTGGAGAAGAAAGAAACTTGAGTCACCAAAGGGTCTTCAGTCGTTTGAAGAGTGGGTGCACTCAAATAAACCGTAACCCCATTAACCCGGTCAGTGGCAGCTGATGTAGACTGTGTTTCTCCGCAATCAGTCTTCGTTAATTCAGGCAACACCCGGAAACTGTAGATGTCTCAAGAACATCATTGCCGGGATTCAACTGAAGTGGTGTCCACAAGAGGCATAGATCTTCATGAGCCCCCGCAACTGCGGGGGCTCATGAAGATCTATACCTCTTGCAGCTGGGTGGTGTTCAATTCAGTTTTCTCGGCACTGAGTGGGTTAATGTCTTATCTATATCGCCGGATGCGTTAGACAGGTGCTCAGTTTTTATCGTCAGCCCGCACCGACCCTGTTCAGTCGTCAGTATTTGTCGGGCGGACCGACCGGCCCGGCACAGGCAAAGCCGTCGAAGAAGAATTATTTGAAATCAATTTTACCACAGCATTTATTCACACACTGATCGTCTCCCTCTATTCGCTACAAACTGGTTGTCTGTCTCGATTCGCGGCTACCGCTGATAGCAGTATCGAATCGACTGAGTGAGTGCCGGAGACTATGAAGGACGGTGTGTTTTTGTAGTTCGCGTGTTCTTGTGTTACGTACCAACGCCGGCCTTCGAGACCGACGGTTCGGCCGTCTCGTCCCCCCTCCCCCCTCAACTCAAATCCCCCCCCCCCCCCTACCCACCCCCACGGCAAAGCACACGGGTTTTTTGTTTTTGTTTTTGTTTTCAGCTGCGTCAGGAACAGACCTTTCCAAGTCCACCATCATCAGCACTCTCATGACGTAAGCTCTCTTCCTTGTTTCACCATGTTTGTCCGATTGTCGATCGTTTTACTGAGATGCTACACCTTACCATTCGGTGGCATAGGAACGTATGGCCCAACCTCGTACAACTGAACAGCTGTGGCGTAGGAAACCGGAGGGAGGCGGGGGTGGCCTGGTTCGTCCCTCCAAGAACATTTTAAGGGCGGGAAGAGGGGGGAGGGGAGCAGAGTATCCCCCATACCTTCGCCCTCCCCCCCCCCCCCTTTTTTTTTTACGTTTTGGAGGGGGAAAAAAGAGAAATGTTGTTGGAGAGAAAATAAATTAGGAAAAAAACAAACTCATACGGATTTTGATTTTTATGTTTGATTTTTTCGATGCCGGAATATTATCGCCACCCCCCACACCCTCCCCCCGCCAGATATTTTAGAAGCTGGAAAGTAACATGCCAGGCACTGCTGCCCCAACCCCACCCCTCCAACCACCCCTTCCCCCACCCCGCTTCAATGAAACATATCTTCCTACGCCACTGACCGGACGGTGACGCGATAACACTGACCATGGGCAGAGGCGGATCTGGGGAGGGTTGTTCCAAGGGTTCCGGACCACCACCACCCCGCCAGCCCAAGTCGACTTCAGAATGCTATATGAACGTCCCATTTTGGAGTTGTGCAATCCCCTCCCCCCCCCCCCCTTTTTTTTTTCACACGGTTAACCCCTTCACATCCTCGCGCTGGGACCATACGGCGTTGAGGCGCGTCCCCTGGGTGGTGGATAGGGGGTCCCTCGTGAGAGGGGTGCACCGAATGAAATAAGGTGCCGTGAACCAACATGGTCTAAGGGAAAGTGACCCCGACAGAAAACCCCTGGTCCTCCTAGTAAGGGGGTTGGTCGTGGGGGTAGCTTCCCCACCCTGCAAAAAAGGAAATAGCTACAAAAACGCCGACGAAAAGACTAACAGTAATTCCTTTCCTGGAGGAGGAAGGTTCTTCTACAAGAAGACTTATGACGTCCTGTGGTGAAAGCCGGAAGTCTTCGGAAGCCACAGGACCGAGCCGCCTCTCTCTATCCCAGGGATACAACCATGGGCACATGGAACCCCCAGGGAAAGAGGAAAAGAGGTAGGCCGAGAAACTCCTGGCGTCGAGACCTCCAAGCAGACATCAAGAGACTGGGAACCACCTGGAGTAGAATCGAAGGAGAAGCACAGGACAGGAGTTGCTGGAGGTCTCTCGTCGACGGCCTATACCCGGGTAGGGGTGACAGGCGTAAGTAAGTAAGTAACCCCTTCACATGACTGCCGCTTCCCGCTCCCCTCCCCTCCCCCCTCCAAGCAAGCGTTTCAATTTTTCGGCTAGTGGAAAAACGTTTAGGGCTTAACGTCTTTTGTCCACCACGAAGGTGATTTCAAAGACGGGGCACCGAAAAGAGGTCTGAAGAAATTTTGACCCCAGTGCCCGGGGCTGGGTTTGACAACACGACCTTTCGGGCAAGAATCGAACGCTCTACCAACTGAGCTACCCAGCTCCCGCTCGGCTAGTGGAGCATGAATTGGCGTCTGGGCTGAGGTTAAACTGAGGTCTCAAACAAAAAGTTTTTGGGGGAAAAAAACGCCGCCCACTCCCACCCCCACCCCCTCACGGGAAGGACTTGAACTGATCCGCCCTTGAGGGGTCAGTGTTGGATATATACTCGTCAGTCAAACACGAATGTAGTGACCGGCAGAGGTGCTCAAATGCAAACCCATAACTTTTTTTCTCACCGACTCCTCATGAGCACTATACGACTTGTCTGCATCTGTAAAACTTGACTAGTGAAGTGTGTCAGTACAGAAACACCTAATGCACACGAGGCGGCGTGATACTGCCGAGGGATGAACCCCAAGGGGCAAAACGAACCCCAGCTGCAAGAGACATAAACCGATGAGCCCCTGCAGTCACGGGGGCTCCATGATGATTTATGTCTCTTGCCGGTTAATCCTGCCGGTGTTCTTCGTGCTTATTTTGGTCCCATTTCTCAGTTATGTCAGTCATCTTCACTGGAATGTTGTCGGTCAGTGTAGTACTGGTCCGGGACTGCCTCAGGCGCGAACCATTCGGCGAGAGTCACTGACAGCGAAGGGGTTAAAGTAACGGCGCATGCATTCGAGTGCCTGTGACCAAAATATATCGAGCAGACGCGTCATATCTAATGCCATGCCCAGAGCAATAACATTGTTTCTTAGCATTATTCAAGTACAGAGCGGCCAGTGTCGGTCGGCGCAGAACAACATATGATGATAGTTTTACCCATTCTTGGTTGGAAACAAGAGCTCTACTACTAACCGAGCAACACGACACTCGTTAGGCCTGGTCAGGTTAGGTGGACATACTTTCGAAAGTATGGGTAGGATCAAGGGGAAGTATGACACAAATTATAGCTTGACTAAGAAGATCGGCGAACTACAGACAAGAGTATATTCTGGCCGGTCCTCCAAGCCGAAAGTATGGTCGGGCCGAGTCTACTCTTCCCCCCCCCCCCCCCCCCCCCCCCCCCCACCAACAAATTTCTTGTATGCCACTACATGTACCTTAATTAATGCACTTACATGGTGCTCAGTTTTCCATTAATGACCATTAATTTTGGGGCCAAAAACGTGCTGACCCACTAAGATGGGCTGGGGTTTGATGCTGTGTAATGTCGCCCTTCTGACACCAAAATTATGTAATGTCGCCCTTCTGACACCAAAATTATGTAGTGTCGCCTCACCCCAGCCTTCGACACCAAAATCTGTAGCGTCGCTGACCGTGTGCAATGTTTGTGTGACCGGTGAATGTGTATGTAAATGTTTGCTCGTGTCAGGATGCCAAGTTCACACACACAAGCACAGTCACTCGCACTCGATACTAACTACAATAAAACATGTGAAACGAAGATCGCATTTCGTATATATATTGCAGTACAGGCTAATAAGGCTAAAGCGACAACAAATGCCCCGGCATGAGGCCGTTTGAGAAAAATATATTCTCTGCTGGTCACAATGTACTCAGATGTTACTACAGTAGCGCAGCACAGTACTAATAATCTAAGTCGTATCTCTAAAAAGAATGACAAAGTCCGAACAAAGGAGAATCTAGTAAAATAACTAAGTCGGAGAGGCCATTAGATAAAGGAAGCCTCGGCAAAAATAACAAAGTCCAAAGTGCCCTTTATAAAAGAAAGTCTATAAAAGTAACTAAGTCAGAGAGGCCTTTGTTAAAAGAAGACCTGTACAAAAATGGCTAAGTCCAAAGCGCCCCCTTGTAAAAGGGAAGCCTCAGAAAAACGACAGAGTCCGAGACGCCCTTCAAAAGGATAGCTATCTAAGAAAAATGACAGAGTCCGAAGACTCCAAAAAAATGGCTAAGTCCGACGCACCCCTGGTAAAGGAAATCTAGAAAAATGTTAGAGTCCAAAAGGTCCTTTGATAAAGGGAAGCCTCAGAAAAATGGCAAAGTCCGAAGCGCCCGTTATAAAGGAAAACCTCGGAAAAATGGCAGAGTCCGAAGCGCCCGTTATAACTAACTATCTGGAAAAATGGCAGAGTCCGAAGACTCCAAAAAAATGACTAAGTCTAAAACGTCCTTTGGTATTGGGAAGCCTCGGAAAAACGACAAAGTCCGAGACGCCCGTTATCAAGGAAGACTACAGAAAAATGGCAGAGTCCGAAGACTCCAAAAAAATGGCAAAGTCCGAAGCGCCCGTTACAAAGGAAGACTACAAAAAAAAACGGCAGAGTCCGGAGCGCCCGTTATAAAGGAGAGCCGCCAGAAAAATGGCAAAGTCCGAAGACTCCAAAAAAAACGACAGAGTCCGGGATTCCCGTTCAAAGGAGGGCTCAGAAAAATGACAGAGTCCAAAATGCTGGTTTGTAGAGAACTCCGGAAAAACGGCAAAGTCGAAACAGCAACTGTAGAAGCGATCGTGGATAACAACCGCTCAAATCCACCTATCTCCGCAGAACAGGTACCACACCGCCGTCTAAGCCAAAGGCCGACAGCAGCGGGAGCTTTTCGCTAGCCAAAAAGCTGACGGGTAGCGGAATGTCGCTCGCCCGACCAAAATCATTACGTGTTACAAAATGGTGAAGCACTTCTCCATGGGATAGATCATTACTTTCCTAGCTGACTACGCTTTTGTAAATTCTGAAACTATTACCAACACTTAGAGCTCTTCGAACACTATATTGTTGTAAAATCCCCTTGCAGATGAAAAATCGTACTTTTACAAGACTACGTAATTAACAACCCAAATCAAATCTCCTGTCAGGGGAAAATACTCCGCAGTAACCAGCTGTCTGGCATCGTAGCAGAGCTCTAAAAAGAAGGGAGAAACCGACCCTAGGCGAGGTGCGGTCACTGAGTACAACATCTGGCCTTTGTCTAACGTTCTTCCGTGTTACACAGCCTCGCCTCTTACTACTGGCGGTAAATACACACTAAATTCCGGCCAGGCTTGCAGGAAACAAAAATAGCTGAACTATGCAGTAAGCCTCAGTGAGCACACTGACACGAAAAGAAAAGAAAAATAAAATGTAAAAAACGTGTACAAGGCATTTTTACCACACTACCCCCCGCTTCCTCAGCGATTGTCCTCAATCGAAAAAAAAACATGCTATAAACACAGTGGTAAAAATGACTACAGAAACAACCAAGGCATGCAAAGAAAAACTTAAAACACACGCACAAAACCCAATTCAAGTCCTGGTTCACAAGCCGCTGCGCAACAAAACACAGTTCTTACCAACTTGAATTGTCATACGGCAACACAACTTTAAAAAAAAAATCGCCGTTGCAATAACCAAAAAGACACCTGACTAACGTGTTACAACTGACTCCAATACCATAGTACCTCAGGTATTCAGTGCAAACGATCACAATCAATCATTATCTCACACTTCAAAACAAACAACAAACCAAAAGTCAAAACCTAAGCACCTTCATGCACAAAACATCAACTAAAACTACGGTTACATCAACAAAACGTATGCCGTTACAAAGCACACCAAAACAATCATTAAAAAAATTAACGCTTAAAAAAAAACACGACACCCCCATTTTAAGGTGACAGTCACCACAAGAGAATCCACCCAGGTAAAAACAAAACACCTGGTAAAAAAAAATATCGTCGACGAACCTCAGGTGTGTCGTCTGACACAGGTGTCGGTCGAGAGAAAACAATTCGACCAGCAAAATAAGATCAACAAAAAATCAAACTACATCACTACTAAGCCTGCAAATATAGATTCGATAGCTACGATTACCTAATCACCAATATAAGCAACAACAAAAATCAATATTCAGCATAAAAGCAACCACGTCATGCAAAACCAAACTCGCCCGGCTGCAAACAAGAAGAAGGAAATTTAAAAAAATAATGAAGTGTATAAGGCACGCGGTTACCCGTATCGATCTATCCGTGGACGTCGGCGAAAGTCCTTGAATGATCTTGAAGTTCAATTAACACTGTTCACTGAAAAAGTCATGTCACTCACGTTGATTTTTCTTGTTTCCAAATATTTTCCAAATCTTGTCCAAAGTATTCACTTGCTTAATCTTACCAGTCCTAAAGTGTTTCTTTTTCTAACTTAACTCACTTACGCTACACAGTTACACTAACAAATTCCGTGTTCTAAGACGTTGCGACGAAGGTCCTTGGTCCTGCAGCGTTGGTTGTCTTGCGGGGCGCGGGCCACCCTGCCTCCCCGGCTTCTAATCCTCTTCGGCCGGGCGCGGGCTATACCCTGCCTCCCGGACTTGTGCAGCAGGAACTCACTCCGTCCGCCTGTGTCGCCGATTCGGTGATGATGACCGACCACGGATCCGCTAAGTCGAGAAACCGCTGAGGTAGTTTAGTTGCTCTCTTGCTCCGGCGTAGAAAGGGGGATGGGGGCAGTTCCGCGTCAGGACAGCCTCCACCAACGCCCGTTTCCTCGCATTCTTCATCATTCGTAGTCAGGTCCTTCCCTGTCTGGCAGCTTTTCTGAGTGTACAGCGGCCTGAGATAGTTGGCCGCTGTGGCTGCTATGTCGCCATTCTTGCCGCACGCTCCACTCAAGCTCTGTGTCGTTCATGGAGTCAAAGAACGCCTCTAGCGTTAACTGGTCCCATAGTGTAGCATAGACCCACAGAGGTATGCCTTGCGTACGGTCCTTAAGTTCCAATCCTGGGCGAGTTCAGTCAGTGACTCTCCCCTTTTCTTGAGTCTAGTTTTCAGTTCTTCTCTGTGAATTTCCGTCTGATCAACTGGTCCGTGTCTGGCTTCAGAGCTTGAACGAGGGCCTGGGAGTCACCCTACTGCTCTTTGGGCAGTAATCAGCTAATACGCTCACTGCCAGGTCTCTTAGACTCGTCGCCGGCTCTGTTGCCATCTCTTCCTCATCCCACTGGTTCGTTTTGGCAACCATCTCGAATTATACTCGAAAGTCATGGAAACTTGACTTCCCGTTGTAAATCGTGTCTTTCTTGGCTTTTCTAGGGTGTTGTTCTCGTACTCGGTTCGCATCATTGGAGTTAGCAAGTGGCCATCGGTTACTAAGTGTGCAGCCTCGGCCTGTCCTCAGGCTCGTCCCTGCACCCCCGCCACCAGTGGAATTTTCCGGGAGGTATCCTGCGTCTCCCACCACTGTACCAGTGGATCTTACCGACGACGGCCCGATACGTCTCGCACCACTGCCGAGGTCCCAGGCCCCTTTCCTGGGGCCTAAAGTTGCGCGCCCGGGTGACCTCGAAACCCGAAGTGGAACAGGCGGTGTGTTCCCCCCGATTGGACCAGTCGCTGTTCGGCAAATGCAGAAGACCTCATTCTTCGGGATGAGCTCCCTCCATTTCGCCCGATCCTTTACTCCAATGGCTTGAAACCGAGTTCCCCTCTCCCTCACTACTCTCATCACCCGCCCTGGGCAAGTCAAACTCTCGGGGATGATGGCCACTCAACCCCGTGATGACCTGTCCAGCGCAAAGAGCTTCCTCTGGCTTCATGACCGGAAGGGGTGTTGTCTTGGTCCGGTTCTTCAATGTCTGCTCGTGTTAGCTGCCCGCTGGTACGTCTGCTCACACCGAAGGTTTTCGGTTTCGCTGCGTATTCTACAGCCTCAGCGTCTCGGTATGTTCCCCCGGTAGTGTCCGTCTGGGTATGTTCCCCTGGTAGTGTCTGTTGCGCCTTTTCCCATCCGCTCCGGGACGGTACTCAGCTCGGCGATCTGCTTTTCCATTTGTCGTCATTTCCTAGTTCGCTCCGTTAATTCTCGCTGTCTGTCGCATGCCGTGCTGGCGGTCACTCCTACGTGCGACTGCCCCAATCCAATGTCTTGATATAATAGCGTCTGCTACTCCATCACCCCGCCTGCTACTTGCCAGTGATCTGTTGCGCTCATGCCTGAATGGGAAATACTGATCCCTTCACTGTCGGGGACGTATGCCTCGTAATCTTCCTCGTCGGAATCCGCCGAAGACATGGTGCCAACTAACAATTGTCACTGAAGTTCGTCGGTGATGTAGCTTTTCCGCTGCGGTGTATGCTCCACCGAGGTCTATGTCAATTCAGAGTCCGCTGCTGCTTTTCCCATCCACTCAAGGGTGGTACTCGGCTCTTCGATCTGTTTCGTTGCTGCCGCTGTCGACTTCTTGCTGTCCTTTCTACTATACCCTGGTCTGCGGTTTCTAAAAAAAAAATCTATCGTCTTACTTCTGTATCAATAACGTTAGACGGTATTAACAACCAATACAAAAAAATAGAACGTACGTAGTCAATCAGTATATTACGGACCGCTAAGTACTAGAGACCTATCACGCTACTCTTATCTGCCCGATCTGAAAGTACAATGCACCAGCCTAATCCCACTTCTGCACACCAAATTATGTAATGTCGCCCTTCTGACACCAAAATTATGTAATGTCGCCCTTCTGACACCAAAATTATGTAGTGTCGCCTCACCCCAGCCTTCGACACCAAAATCTGTAGCGTCGCTGACCGTGTGCAATGTTTGTGTGACCGGTGAATGTGTATGTAAATGTTTGCTCGTGTCAGGATGCCAAGTTCACACACACAAGCACAGTCACTCGCACTCGATACTAACTACAATAAAACATGTGAAACGAAGATCGCATTTCGTATATATATTGCAGTACAGGCTAATAAGGCTAAAGCGACAACAAATGCCCCGGCATGAGGCCGTTTGAGAAAAATATATTCTCTGCTGGTCACAATGTACTCAGATGTTACTACAGTAGCGCAGCACAGTACTAATAATCTAAGTCGTATCTCTAAAAAGAATGACAAAGTCCGAACAAAGGAGAATCTAGTAAAATAACTAAGTCGGAGAGGCCATTAGATAAAGGAAGCCTCGGCAAAAATAACAAAGTCCAAAGTGCCCTTTATAAAAGAAAGTCTATAAAAGTAACTAAGTCAGAGAGGCCTTTGTTAAAAGAAGACCTGTACAAAAATGGCTAAGTCCAAAGCGCCCCCTTGTAAAAGGGAAGCCTCAGAAAAACGACAGAGTCCGAGACGCCCTTCAAAAGGATAGCTATCTAAGAAAAATGACAGAGTCCGAAGACTCCAAAAAAATGGCTAAGTCCGACGCACCCCTGGTAAAGGAAATCTAGAAAAATGTTAGAGTCCAAAAGGTCCTTTGATAAAGGGAAGCCTCAGAAAAATGGCAAAGTCCGAAGCGCCCGTTATAAAGGAAAACCTCGGAAAAATGGCAGAGTCCGAAGCGCCCGTTATAACTAACTATCTGGAAAAATGGCAGAGTCCGAAGACTCCAAAAAAATGACTAAGTCTAAAACGTCCTTTGGTATTGGGAAGCCTCGGAAAAACGACAAAGTCCGAGACGCCCGTTATCAAGGAAGACTACAGAAAAATGGCAGAGTCCGAAGACTCCAAAAAAATGGCAAAGTCCGAAGCGCCCGTTACAAAGGAAGACTACAAAAAAAAACGGCAGAGTCCGGAGCGCCCGTTATAAAGGAGAGCCGCCAGAAAAATGGCAAAGTCCGAAGACTCCAAAAAAAACGACAGAGTCCGGGATTCCCGTTCAAAGGAGGGCTCAGAAAAATGACAGAGTCCAAAATGCTGGTTTGTAGAGAACTCCGGAAAAACGGCAAAGTCGAAACAGCAACTGTAGAAGCGATCGTGGATAACAACCGCTCAAATCCACCTATCTCCGCAGAACAGGTACCACACCGCCGTCTAAGCCAAAGGCCGACAGCAGCGGGAGCTTTTCGCTAGCCAAAAAGCTGACGGGTAGCGGAATGTCGCTCGCCCGACCAAAATCATTACGTGTTACAAAATGGTGAAGCACTTCTCCATGGGATAGATCATTACTTTCCTAGCTGACTACGCTTTTGTAAATTCTGAAACTATTACCAACACTTAGAGCTCTTCGAACACTATATTGTTGTAAAATCCCCTTGCAGATGAAAAATCGTACTTTTACAAGACTACGTAATTAACAACCCAAATCAAATCTCCTGTCAGGGGAAAATACTCCGCAGTAACCAGCTGTCTGGCATCGTAGCAGAGCTCTAAAAAGAAGGGAGAAACCGACCCTAGGCGAGGTGCGGTCACTGAGTACAACATCTGGCCTTTGTCTAACGTTCTTCCGTGTTACACAGCCTCGCCTCTTACTACTGGCGGTAAATACACACTAAATTCCGGCCAGGCTTGCAGGAAACAAAAATAGCTGAACTATGCAGTAAGCCTCAGTGAGCACACTGACACGAAAAGAAAAGAAAAATAAAATGTAAAAAACGTGTACAAGGCATTTTTACCACAGCTGTAAGATCCGTGCGTGTTGAACTGATTTTTAAAATTCCCCCCTCACATAACTATTTGCTTTGACCTGTCCCAGTGTGTGTTTGACGTGTGTTTGTGTGCTTGCAGTGTTTTGAAGCATGTCGCGGGTGAGGAATCGTTCAACAGTGCTGTCACACTGGTGCAAACGTCATCCGACAGGCAGGAGCTAGTGGTAAGGGGCCAGGCTATTTCCTACAGAAAAAAAAAACAAAACAAACAAAAACAACCTACAAACTTATAAACAGTCAGACAGATAAATTATTTGACGGCTCAGGGGAAGGGAGGGCTTCACCCCTTCCCACTGCGCAAAAAGGCCATCGGGCCGACATCGGCCGGCCCGACAGACGACGGCCAGCGTTTGCGCATTGGGTTCACTCAGTACCAAAATTTAAAAATCAGCCGATTTACTTGAAGAAGTACAATTTGTATTGCTTTCTCTGTTTTCAGAAAGACTTGCAAGGAATTCTGGGCAACGACTTGTTCCAGTCCATCGGGAGTGCCATCACCTTGCTTGTGTTGCTGCAGATGACAGAATCAACCTCTTGAACTTAAAGGCCCACTACCGCCGTGACTGTGGTTCAAAGATACACTTCTGTTAAAAAAAAAAAAAAAAAAAAAAAAAAAGCAGTTACGAAACGCTACACACAGTCCTAGTTATGTTCATTTGGACACAGGGGAATCCAGTTCAGCACACGTGCGCCGTCTTAATATCAAGTAACCTGACAATGACTCCACTCCTTTCTTTAAATACAGTGCTATCTGTGTGAGAAACAGCTAAAAATAGTTTGAAACGCTAACAGCTGCACAGAATAAATAAGCACAATTACGCTTCTGCTGTTGCTCCAAGTCCAAACTGCTGTTAAAGTTCATTAGGTGTGTCGACAAGACATAACAAACACAAATGGTGCAGAAACATGTCTTCAGATTTATGCTTAATGGTACTTAAATTCAGCTGCACAGGAAATTCACACAAATGTAAAATACCGATACCTGCCAGTCTTGTACAAGTGCAGACATTCAAACCCCACATTACCTACGAGCAGAGGAAATGTGACAGCATGATTGTCGTATTTCTTTTGCTGGTTAGCTATTTTGTTATATGGCTGACCAATGTCAGTCAGGAACTGGAGCAACTCAGTGAATTGTGATGAAATTTTAAGTTACATCATATGAGTTTCACTCCCACCTACCCCCACCCCCACTTCAGTTTCTGCTGATCAGCTCAACAAACTTATATATTTGAAGAAATGGGTCTCTAAAAACAGCGTCTCTCTTTTTTTTTTTAATTATGTTGATCTGAACCCTTTTAGCCCCAAGGTCCCATTTCTCACATTTTAGAGGTGTTGTCTAATAACTATCACCAGTTGCAGGAGATGGATTGACCATAATTCAAGGGTAGTGCCAGATTAGCTTGGTGCCAGGCAAATCTGGCACTACCCTTGAATTATCATGGTCAATCTCCCACTTTAGGGACTCGGGGCTAAATGGGTTAATGTACAGATGCATTATATATCAAACTATTTGCCAATGAATGAATGATACATTCATTTAAATTTTTGTTCACCCATTCGTTTATACATGCATCTTGTGATACGATCATACAGGTTTTGATAACCCCTTCACTGCCAGTGATCGCAGATTGAGTGTGTGAAATCTTTGCTAATTCAACGATTCCTAGGTGTCCATCCAACACCGAGTGGGGTCAGCAAGAGATATAGATAGCCATGAGCTCTCGCAACTGCCGGGGCTAATTATGATCTGTGCAGTTGGATTGTCTTCATTTTTTCTCGGAAGCAAGGGGGTTAAAATGCTTTTTGGATTTATAAATGGTCTGTATTGTTTGCAATAAAATGTTCACAGTGGATGCCCGTTTTACTTTTCTGATAAAGAGCAATATTTATACAAATTGTACTATGCATCTCAAATTTCCTTCAATACCAGCTCCGCAACTCAAGCAAGACATGTTTTACCAAGGATTATAAACCCCCTTTTGTCTGCAGTCCGCCGTACTGTGCATGGTACCGGTAGCTGTATGCATGAAGGGGTTAACCCCAAGGCAGCATTTCCTATACCCATGACACATTCTCTCTCAGTCTCCTAGCAATACCGCGACATGTTGGACACAATCAGTAGGACTTGTCAAAAGACTTTACCAAAGGGCCTACCACACAACCTTTTAAGTTTCAATTAGTTGTTTTTTTTTAATTCTCAGTTACTTCAACTGATTTGTGTATATCATGTATTTCGTCCGTAGGGGATCCATCAACAAGGGGACTAATCCATCCACCTGACCCCACTGGTCAAAGTTTAGGGGTGGTGTTAAAGGGCTTGCCGCACACATTTTCTGTTTTAGTTATCAATATTTGCATTTAATTGTATATACATAGACTATAACATGTAGCGCGTAGGGGATCCACCCACCCACATATATATATATATATATATATGGCCATAATTTAGTTTTCCTTCATTGTCCCTACAATTGCACCACAAAATGTTGCACTATTCTTGCGCACCACAAAATTTTGCACTGCAAGAATAGTGCAACATTTTGCAGTTTCATACACAGGAGTGTAACCATCCCCCCCCCCCCCCCCTTCCCAGGCAATGCCTACTCACAGAGATTGTGAAAGGGTAGAACAGCCTTAAGTTATTTGAGACAACATTGAGAACTCGTTCTATCAGCAGATTTTAGGCAGAGCCTGCCTTACAGCAATTTATATGTACTATGACCTACACTACGTTTCGTGGCTAATTACTTTTCATATGTAACTTCATTATTCTCCAACCCCCTCCCCATAAGAATGCCTTCAGCATCTAGTTTCATACTAATCTGTGCACTCAGAAATTTACTTTTGTTTATTTTTTTTAATTAAATAACCATGGTGTAAATTTACCCCTTGTCCACATCACGAGTTAAAACTGCACCGCACAGCTTATATGGACTATATGATGCAAATGATGCCCATGACATACAACCAAGATACCACGATGTGCAAAGTAGCATGACACTGATATTCGTATTAGTACGACCTGGGTAGAAATTGCGCCAAACAATTCACACAAACTGAAACGTTAAATGTATGCTGCAATTTCTATCCACAACATACAAATAAGATAGAAAAACACTTATATTCACATTTGAACATTGTTCACCACACAACTTATGTGAACTGTGCAAAGATGCAATTTCTACCCATGACATACAAATAAGATAGTAAAACTAAACGGCTACATGTAGTGAAAGCTAAACAAGCAGTTTAGCTTATAAAGCTGGACCCTGCCTGTGGAGGACCTTCTAAAAAGCACCAGCTGCAGTCAAGTAAGTAGTGTGTTGTTTTTCATGTCTCTACTAGTTTTAATTTTTGGTTAAGTGGCTGCTAATGGGTGGTGCTGTACGTCAAATTTCACATGTGCAAACTGTAATTACATGTACTTCTTTCACACCTGTTTGGATAAAGGAAAGTAAGCCAATAATTAAATAAAGCTGTGATCAGCAGCAGCAGTTTTAGTTGCTACAAAAATGCAATTAGTTTTCTTCTATTCACATCCTCAAATGTGAAGACTGCTGACAAAATGTGACGTTTTGTCGACTTTTTTTTAACAGCATAAGCAGTCTAATCATGGACTTGACTGATCTGTTAGTGTTACAGGATAATGTTTAGGGTCAGGGAAGCAGCTCAACACCCTACTTCACTGGCAGGATGTGCTATTTTCTGTAAGCCAAAAAATGTCTCTGTGACATATCTCAATTTATTTTTTCTTCTATTCTAAGATAAAATAAATTAAGGTGTTACGTCACAACTGTGAACGCTTTTTACTAAGCACCAAAAATACATGTAGGCATTATATTAGCACCAGGGACATTTTTCACTTTGGTAAAAAGAGAACATTATACTAATATAATAACAAGAAAGGCAAAGCCATTATGGCTCACATGTACGACCGATTTACATATGTGAACTTTGTGACAATAAGTAAAGGGATAGCTTCTGCACCAGCAAAATCCATGTTCTCTCAAAATGCAAGCATTTTTCACACATCTGTCAACACCCCCAAGACCCTTGTGATGAGTCGACTAAATTAGTATGCATAACAAGGTCTTATCATCAGCTTCTGTTGTGCCAAATTTGATTGAAAAATTTGCAAAAATGTTGATAATACAAACAATTTTATCAAAAATTGGCGTACATTTGCTGGCCTCTTGTGACCCTAGACCTTTTCGAGGGGTCATCCAAATTAGTATGCATAGATAGGTCTTTCCATCCGGTATCTCTGTACCAAATTTGGGTTTGAAGTTGTGAATAGCATTTGAAAAAAAAAACATCTTTTGTCAAAATATGGCTATTTTGGACCTATTTGTATCCCTTGACCTTCCGAGGGGTCATCAAAATTAGTATACATTGATAGGTGTTACCATCAGGTATCTCTGTAGCAAGTTTGGGTTTTAAGTTGTGAATAGTATTTGAGGAAAACAACAAAACATCTTTTATCAAAAGATGGCTATTTTGGACCTATTTCATGAGCTCTTGTGACCTTGACCTTTCCAAGGGATCAACCAAATTAGTATGCATAGAAAGGTCTTACCATCAGGTATCTTTATACCAAGTTTGGGTTTTAAGTTGTGTATAATATTTGAAAATTGATAAATTATGTTAAAAAATAGCTATGTTTGACTTATTTCCTGATCCCCTTTGTGAGAGGTCACTCAAATTAGTATGTTTAGAAAGGTCTTGTTACAAAGTATCCTTGGGCCAAATTTGATGACTGTGGCTTGTATAATCTCCAAGAAAATGCCAACATTAACGTTTACCAGGGACAACGGCTGATGACGACTGATCCAAAACATACTTTTGCTGCGTACATGAGCCAAAAAGACTTGTTCATTGCCCCTCATTTAGACATCAGTAGTTTGAGTTCAGGGGTTTCATGCATTTTTTAACCCAGGACATGCCAGTCAGAGACAGCAACAAAGGTACTTGTAACATCTTCATAGAGCATGAACATAAATATGCCATTAATATTTGTGCGACTTCTTCTGTAATGTATGTTGGCATGAAATTTCTGCTTTTACAGTAAGAGAAAAAGAGCCCGACAGTTTTGCAAGTATAGAGATTCTACACAAGAGATTTTTAATTTGAATTAATTTATTTTTGTTGTTCTGTCAGCAAACTTGTACCCATGCACACTTATCACCAGAGTTAAGATATGGGTTAATGCTGCCTGGCAGACTATGCAAGAACCATGGGTGTGAAATACTGTGTGCAAACACTAGTGAAACCATCAAACTCAATGCTCATTACTTTCAAAGTTCGTATCCATCAAACAAAGAAAGTCATTTTAGAACATCCAAGTACAACACAGTTTATTACATTTTCGGGTCTGTCAAAGTAAATGTAGTAATACTGACAAGAGGTCAACATGTCCATTTTGAAAGTGTTTTACTATTTAGCCAAAATATTTAATGAACTGTGTTGTAATAAACTTTTCTAAGCATGTTTCTTTTTTTTTTTTGTTGGTTTAACTTTGCATTTTACACACTTGGCCGTCACCTTGCTGGTCTGGACCTCATACTCATCGCCATGACTCATGAGCACAAAGGTGAACGACTTTAGGCTAAAAACACGGCCGAACACGGCTGCCTTAATTCTTTTTTCAAAGAGTTCTATAATTTATGATTATTTCACTTGCACAAACCTCAAAATGTAAATTATAGCCGGCATATTGACTGGACATAATATTAACTGGAGCCGGAAGAAAATAAACACCGTTTTACTACTAGTGAGGCAGTCGTGCTCAGCCATGTGTACCATACCATCTGCACGCCCTTGTCACACTAAAGCCAGCCTAAGCACATCTTGTGTTTTTCAAAAGCAATAAAGTGTGACCATAGGCTGGATCAGAACATTTTTTTATCGACATCGAAGTACGTAGGTTGAGCTCAAGCAGCAAACTGCGAGCGCCAACCACAGCCACTCCTTGGATATCCGTTCAATCATCATCACTTCCAGCAAATTTGTGTGGGCCTCATTGCGTCACACGCTCGCCACATGTTTCCTATCATTTCAACGGCAGAACTGCCATTAATCAAATAAGATCAAAGGGTGTAGGTTAACATAAAAACACAAAACGAACGCGGACAAACAACCACACTCACACACATGCACACACGCACTCGCTCGCACTTCCCTGAGAGGAAATGACGCAGAGGGTTTTTGAAATGCCTTATGGGAAACATTTCCTTATTTAGAATTGGTGCCATATTTGTGACGTCATATCACCGGAAGCGTAGAGTAACTATAGTCGGCACAGATTCTTGTTAGGTGAGTACAATTTTTTTCTCAAGAACTACACTTTCGTGAAACATTAATAATTTGGGATTAAGTGATTATTATCCGCTATGTATTCCCGAAGCAGATGTATGGGAAAGACGGTCGCTTCTTGATCTGTGACCTTTGAAATGGCCCACGAAGTGAAGATAAGCTCCACCCTCCCCTTTGAGTCACAGCCTTCGGCCGGCTGGGAAGCTGGATGCCTTTGAACCGCATCCCTTGTAGTTGTAAGCTTGGTCTCTTTGGAATGGACCGTTCAGAGACCTTTATCGAAAAATGTCTCATTTGTTATTGTAGCGAATCCTACGGTTAGAACTATATTCTTTTAGCATCAAAACCCACAAGTTGCCCAATTAAACGGCCCAACCCTGCCCCACTGAAGCGAAAACAAAGCGCATTCATTTTGGAATATTACTCACTAGGACGCATTCTAACACTTGCGAAACACGTTTTCACGATATCTGACGCCAAGGTCTCAGCCTGCAGTTAGCAAAGAGTAAGACACTTCTGCCAGTCTATGCTACATCTGTTGTGCAGTGCGTATTAGGTGTAATGTAATAACTGCCCAGAATAAACAGCTGCTAACAAGAATACAAAGGAGCAGTTTCACTCTTTAGCTGTATTGTGGAACGTTAGTCCTTTCTGCCCAGTGATACTATGGTTTTAGTTCTTACACTTTATTAAAAAAAATGACTGGGTGTGAAAGTTGTGTGATAAATTGTTTTGATTTTTTCATAACAGGGTGGCCTGAAAAGTTCGTAGTTCTCACACGATGCGGGAATACAAGCTTGTGGTGCTGGGGAGTGGAGGTGTGGGTAAAAGTGCTTTGGTAAGTTGTTTTTTTTTTCTCTCCATTTCACTCATAACGGAATGGAAAGTGCTGCCATGACGGATCGCACAGTGTTACCGTACAGTATTACCGTTGGTGACACAGCCAGTAATACTATGTAAGGAAATAATAATAATATTAATAATATTTTAAATTTAGTTGTTAAAACCACACACATAGTTACTTGTGATAGATACAAGTGCTTTTATTGTCACTGGGGCTTTTCGTCACAGCATTTTGTTGTTTTGAATCGTTTATTCATTTAGTTGAATATCACTTCTGTTTCTATCATAATTTTATTTTTAACCAAAGTGTTTACATTGTACTCATTGTGACAAGATATTAAAATAGATATTAAAA
This sequence comes from Semisulcospira habei, assembly GCA_036245525.1. NCBI lineage: Eukaryota > Metazoa > Mollusca > Gastropoda > Semisulcospiridae > Semisulcospira > Semisulcospira habei. Next base: position 230,729,502 of record BTPG01000003.1, read on the forward strand.
TAGTACATGTAGCTCAGGATTATTTAACCTTTAGGAACTATGTATTAACCACCTTACACACATGTAGTAAGTGTTACTGTTTACAGAACTGGTGGCCATTTGCACGAGAGGGTTACACTCTTCTTCTTTTTTTTTTACAGACAGTACAGTTTGTCCAAGGCATATTTGTCGAAAAGTATGACCCAACAATTGAAGACAGTTATAGAAAGGTGAGTTCTGCAGGGCTCAGAGCTGTACTTGTATTGCAGTACATGTAGTTTACACCTTGAAGTTAATTTTCTGTTAACCCATTCAGCCATGACGCACTACAGCAGGAGATGGGTCGACCATGATAATTCAAGGGTAGTGCCAGATTAGTCCTTTAATTATCATCTTTGATCCATTTCCTGCAACTAGTGCATAGTCATTAGACGATGCCTCCAAAATTTGGGAAATACAGCCGTTGGGTTGAATGAGTTAACAATAACATTATATTGTAAATTATAATTAACAATACAGTGAAAATTACAATTCACAGTGATTACATTTACTGGTGGGTTTGTGTGTGTGTTGAATGATACTGATAGATACAGAAAGTGTATGAAGAATACCATTAATTTTCAATCCCATTCAAAATTAATTTGCAGTCACCACACCCAGCCACATATATACACAAACACACACACACAAACAGAGAGAGAGAGAATTCAGTAATCTACTATTGTATGCAAATCAAATGAAAGGGTGTTCACACTAGAAATACTAGTATTATTACTAGGACACTGCTTTGTGATGACCTGTTCTGCTATAGCATAGTGTTGTCTACATGTGTGTCTGCAGTATATTTAGTGCTTCTTTGTTAGTATGTTTTATTGACCTCGATCCATATCCTTGTCTTTTGTCATATGTCACCATCTGTGGAGATTAGGCACACATAGTGTATACTGTTACTCATTATCCTTTTGTATGCATATATTTATTTTGTACAAGATTACGGTTACTAGATCTAGCCTCAGTATGTGGCAGTTCCTGGAAGCCATAAATTCAGATAATGCGTTTGTTTTTTTACTGTGGTGCTAAGTAAACATAGACCCAGTGTAGAGGAAAAACACAAAGTAAGCACAGATTATAGTGATAGAGATTGGATACACTTAACACATTCTACCCCAGGACCGAAATCTCCAAATTTTTTAGTTGCTCTCAGAAGGACTGTATTACAGTTCTAGGCACAGATCGAGCATGATTGTTCAAGGGTGGTACCAGAATAGCTTGGCACCGACAGGCGCCAAGCTATTCTGGCACCACCCTTGAACTATCATGCTCGATCAATGTGCTGTGGTGTTGGGGCTGAATGAGTTTATGTATACATACTGTTACTTATCCTTTTGTACGCAGATGTATGTGTAAAAGATTACATTTACTAGTATTTGGCAATTCCTGGAAGCCAGAAATGCTGATAATGCTTTTTGTGGGGTTTTTTTGTGTGGTGGTTTTGTTAAGTCCCTTCTATTTATAGAAGGAACTTTTTGGGAGGGGTCGCGGTGGGGCGAATTTAATAGCATATCCATGATGTCAAAGGTGGGCAGGCTAAACCTCAAACAATTGAAGTAATAAGATAAAAATTACATCATGTCTAGTTACGCTAACCTCCCTGCTGAACGTACATTTGGCGCAAAGCGCCGTATGTATAAAAACATGTATGTGCGTATGTATCTAAACAAGAGAATCTCCCATATTTCTGAAAACACAAGCTTCAAAACTTGGCGAAATATTTTCTTAAGTGGGTGGCTAAGAGATCCTCCGAGCATATTGTAAATGAATGTCTCATTGAAGACATAAACAACCGTTTATAGGAAGTCATTTGACCCAAATTAGAGTCCGTAATTTTTGTCATATTTACTTGAACTTTTGCATAATTATAGCTAGTTTGGAGAAAGACATTGAATGAGTTCGTTGGCCAGCTTTGTATCCTTTATCAACTTCTTTAGTAAAAATTAATTCTTTTCAGAAAAGAATTAAAACAGTAAAAAAAACTTGACTTCTTACTTACTTACTTACGCCTGTCACCCCTATCCGGGTATAGGCCGTCGACGAGAGACCTCCAGCAACTCCTGTCCTGTGCTTCTCCTTCGATTCTACTCCAGGTGGTTCCCAGTCTCTTGATGTCTGCTTGGAGGTCTCGACGCCAGGAGTTTCTCGGCCTACCTCTTTTCCTCTTTCCCTGGGGGTTCCATGACAATGCCTGCCTAGTGATACTGGAAGCTGGCTTTCTCAGACAAACTTGACTTCTACTTCTAGAGAAAATCAGACAGTGGCGGTGACGTAAAAGAGGCAACTCCGTCACCACGCAGACGGTGACATAATATTCTAAATATGACATCATTGTGTCTTGCGCGCGGCTCTCTCTCTCTCTCTCTCACACAGACATGCACGCATCTCCAGGAGGAATAGATCCTCATGCGCCTGGGCGCATGAGGATCTATGCCTCTTGAGATGTTTGGAACGCACCCACACACACATCGAGGCGCTTTCAGAAGAGCATGCAGGTGACCCGTGTACTTAGTATATCATGCAGCTAGGTAAAGTCAAACCTGCTTCCACACAAATTACAGCAAGACTGAAATTGTACCGTGAAGTTCTAGTTTTGTCACCATTTTCTCAAACCTATGAAGCGAAAGTGAAACTCATATCACGTAAAATATAAAGTTACGTAAAAACTAAAACTTACGCCATGACAAATGATGTTTGACAAATCAATGACGCATATGTCCTGCGCCCCTTATTGAACTCACTGACGTATTGGCAGATTTGCGAGACTTTTTCAATAGGAGAGATAATTCAACATCAGAATCAGGTCAAAAACAAAGGGTAGAGACCATTGAGAGTGAGGACAGCTCTCATATTAAAGAGACTTTGTGGGTTATGGTTCATCCCATCTTGTTTGTTTTGTTGTTGTTTTTTTCTGCTATGGTGCTAAACAAACATAGACTGTGTAGAGGAAAAACACCAAGCAAACACAAATTGACAAAATCCTTCAGTGGACATCAGCCTTGCTTGGCTTGTGTACAGCTGTGCTGGGGCCAACTGAGGCTGATGTTCATCATGTGTTTTTTTTCCAACATTTGCAACATTTGCAAGGTATGTCGAGTTCATGATTATCATGCTTTGATGGTTGGAATTTACTGTTGGGCTATGATATGTCTTATGTAATAGTGGGTGCGCGGTTATTCTGTATTATTTTCATTCATGGTCACACAACCAAATCTTTAATTCAAACGGTACCACGTGACCTCGCTACAAAAACCCTTATAGCAACTAATATCGGACTTTTTGTAGCCCACTTTCTGATGCGTCTTGGATGCCAGTTTTGTTTTATAAAAGACCACCAGAAGCATTCTAAAGTACAAAGTTACTTAGTGTTGTTCGAAACAACAGGCACACTACTCGAGTTGTCTGCAGGAAAAATTGTGCACAGCAATAGTGTGTAACCAAAATAGGGGAGGACAACACCGGATACGAAGAGGTGATGGGGAGACAGGGACTAGGGTCGGAGATGAGTGAGAACGGGGAGAGGTTTGTAGACTTTTGTGCTCTAAACCGACTTGTCATTGGAGGCAGCATCTTCCCACACAGAAGAATACACAAAGCAACTTGGGTCTCACCTGACCATACAACAGAGAACCAAATAGACCATAACTGCATTAGCAAGAAATTTAGAAGATCCCTTCAAGATGTTCGAGTGAGGAGGGGAGCAGATGTCGCCTCAGACCACCATCTGCTTACCTTAAGAATGAAGCTCAAGCTAAAGAAAAGCCGCACAGAGACAACAAGAAGACAGCGCTATAATGTAGGCCTCCTGAGAGAAACTGGAGTTAGAGAAGAGTTCAAACTGGTGCTGTCCAACCGGTTTCAAGCGCTACAGGAGCTAGTAAATGAAGAGGAGGCGGTCACCACAGAGCAGCAGTGGAAGGCAGTTAGAGAGGCGCTGAACTCAACCTGCAAAGACACTGTAGGGTTCAGGAAACACCACCACAAGGACTGGCTGTCGGCACAGACCTTGAAGAAGATAGAAGCGAGGAAGCAGAAGAAAGCAGCGGTCAACAACAGTCGCACGAGAGCAGCCAAAGTAAGGGCACAGGAGGAATACTCGGAATCCAACCGCGAGGTGAAGAGGAGTATCAGGGCAGACAAGAGGGCCTACACAGACAGCCTGGCAGCAGAGGCAGAAAGGCAGCAGGCAGCGGCAACATGAAACAGCTCTACGACATTACCAGAAGATTATCGGGTAAGTATGGCCATACAGAAAGACCAGTAAAAGACAAAGAAGGCAAGCCTATTGCAGACAGAGCAGACCAACTCAACAGATGGGCCGAGTATTTTGAAGAGTTACTGAACAGACCTAGCCCACCCGACCCCCCCCGACACCCAGCCGGCAGAGACCGACCTACCCATCAGCTGTGACAGACACAGCCGGGAAGAGATCAGAAGAGCAGTGGCATTTTTGAAGAATGGCAAAGCAGCAGGGCCAGATGGCATCCCAGCGGAGTCTCTGAAAGCAGACCTAGAGACAACAGTGGAGATGCTGTACCCACTGTTTGGAAAGATCTGGGAAGAGGAGGTGATGCCAGCTGACTGGAAGGAGGGGTACCTAATCAAGCTTCCCAAGAAAGCCGACCTCAGCAAGTGTTCCAACTACAGAGGAATCACCTTGCTGTCAGTACCAGGAAAGGTCTTCAACAGGATCATCCTAGAGAGAATGAAGAGCTCCGTTGACCCCCAGCTGAGAGACCAGCAAGCAGGATTCAGGAAGAACCGATCATGTACAGACCAGATCGCCACTCTCCGCATCATCGTGGAACAGTCTCTAGAGTGGAGCTCCCCGCTGTACATCAACTTTGTGGATTATGAGAAAGCATTTGACAGCGTGGACCGAGAGACTCTGTGGAAACTCCTACGACACTACGGTGTACCCACAAAGCTCGTCCACCTGATCAAGAGCAGCTATGATGGCATGACATGTCGCGTGATCCACGAAGGGCAGTTCACCAGGGAGCTCCAGGTCAGAACTGGTGTCAGGCAGGGGTGTCTGCTGTCTCCGTTCCTCTTCCTACTGGCCATAGACTGGGTCATGAAGATGACCACAGAGCACAGACGAAGTGGAATACTGTGGACACAGCTTGACGACCTCGATTTTGCAGACGACTTGGCATTACTGTCCCACACTCGTCAACAAATGCAGGACAAGACCACGAGGCTTGCTGACATCTCGTCCCAAGTGGGCCTCACCATTCACAAACAGAAAACAAAGACAATGAGGCTGAACACAACCAGGGAAGGACCAATCTTGCTTGCTGGCACCCCGTTGGAGGAGGTGGAGTCCTTCACCTATCTCGGGAGCATCATAGACAAAAAAGGCGGCACAGATGCAGATGTCAGAGCACGAATCGGTAAAGCCAGAGCAGCCTTTCTCCAGTTGAAAAAAGTGTGGAGTTCCAGAGAGCTGTCACAACACACCAAAGTCCGGATTTTCAACTCCAATGTAAAAGCAGTTCTCCTATATGGAGCAGAGACTTGGAGATTGACAAAAACCACAGTCAACAGAGTACAGACCTTCATGAACAGTTGCCTTAGAAGAATTTTGAAAATCCACTGGCCAGAGAAGATCAGCAACGTCAGACTCTGGGACAGAACAGAGCAGATAACAGCAAAAAATGAAATTGGGCGAAGAAGATGGGGATGGATCGGTCACAGTCTGAGAAAGCCAGCTTCCAGTATCACTAGGCGGGCATTGTCATGGAACCCCCAGGGAAAGAGGAAAAGAGGTAGGCCGAGAAACTCCTGGCGTCGAGACCTCCAAGCAGACATCAAGAGACTGGGAACCACCTGGAGTAGAATCGAAGGAGAAGCACAGGACAGGAGTTGCTGGAGGTCTCTCGTCGACGGCCTATACCCGGGTAGGGGTGACAGGCGTAAGTAAGTAAGTAATAGTGTGTAAGTTGTAACATACCACTAAAGAAATAATCTTTGCGGAATCCTATGCGACTGTTTTATTGAAGAGTTGTAAAGATTTTTTAAGCAAACAGTCGCTCACCTCTTCCATTGCATTACTCTGACATTTGTAGACAATGCTGCTGGTCATGCGGACGGCCGGACAGGTCATGAAAGATCTTAAGTTGCTTCATAAGTTTATTATGTGTACTGTATATTTTTTAGTCATTGGTCATGTCTGGCGTGATCCAGGTCGGAAGATTTCAGCTTGATTTTTTTAATGAAAATATTGGAGGAATGAAAACAAATTTGTTATTAGTATCAGGGGTTTGCTGCATGGACCCTTGTAGGCCTGAGGGAGGTCAAAGGAATCATTGTACCCCAAAGGTCAAAGGAACCATTGTACGCCGAAGAACTTAGGGGTACAGTGCCTTCTTTGACCCCCACTCAAGCCTGCAAGGGTCCGTGCAGCAAACCCCTGCTACCAATAACAGGACTGGATCCGATCCGGGGGGGGGGGGGGTGGGGGGGGGGGTCTTTGGTACCACAGCAACTGCCCCCCCCCCCCCCCCCCCCCCCTTCTCGGCTTAAAAAAAAAATCATTCACTACCAGACCACAACACGGTCCGAGAAGGAGGGGGATGGTTTAATGTTATTGCAGCACCCCCCTTTCCCCCCCCCCCCCCCCCCCCCCCCCCCGCCCCGCTTTTACGTTTTTTTTGTTCTTTGGACCCTGGAAGCACGCGCCTCTCTACCCCCCCCCCCCCCCCCCCCCCCCCCCCACCCTTCGCTTTTCGATTTCTTCAGACCTGGAGGCGTACCCCAGTCTTGCTTTTCAATTTCTTTGGACCCTAGAAGCATGCGCCTTTTCTCTTTCTCCCCCCCCCCCCCCCCCCCCCCCCCCCCGTTACTTTTTGATTTTTTGGACCCTGGAAGCATACGCCTTTTCCCTTTGAAGCCCGCCCCCACCCCCCTCGCTTTTAGATTTCTTTGGACCCTGGAATCAAAGTCTAGCGTCGTGGAGGCCTTTAGTATAAGGTTGAAGGTCCAAGACAAAAATTTGGAACACCCCTCCCCCCCCCCCCCCCCCTTTCCTCGAGGTAACTGATCCGCTCCTGAACAGTATACAGTTTTTACATTGTCGTTCAGCACCCCCTCTTAAAAACTGATTGATCCGGTGCTGAATAACTTACATTGTACCCTGATAGACGTATCAAAATATGTTTTGTGAAGTATCTTTATGATGTCGCCACATTTTGATTTGTTCATCAGTGACAGCATTTTATTTCAGCAAGTGGAGGTGGATGGTCAACAATGCATGTTGGAGATTTTGGATACCGCAGGAACAGTAAGTATTCACTTTAAAACTGATGTAACTTTGTCTTTGTCATCTGTTAGTGTTATGTGCAGTATAACAAACCCTGTTCGGAGTCATGTACTGCAGAGGTTCTCCAGCCACACCTTTCTGTGTTACAGTAGGCAGGATTTAGCATTAATACAAAATTGTGTTTCAATAGTGCACTTCACAGACTAATGGTACTTTTGGTAGAGAAATTCTGTTTCTTCAGTTTTATGCAGAACAGACTAACATGTGAATTTACATCGTGTCATTTGTGTATTAAGATGATGTACTAGGTAGACCAGCATTTGTGGACTTTCATTATTCCGATTTTGTTCTGAGCAGATTGACAATATTGAAGTAACAAAAGTCTGCTTACAGTACTGTGCAATGAAAATTTCACTGTACTAGTAGTATTACGAATTTAATGTCAGTCTGCTAAATTAGTAATACAAATCATAATAAACACAGCACTATTCAAGTCAAATTTCACTGTACTGTTATGTTAGTGAATCATACTTTGCAGCTTTTTATGTGTAATAATTTGTGCTTCATGTTGCCAGGAACAATTCACAGCCATGCGTGACTTGTACATGAAAAACGGCCAGGGCTTCCTTCTTGTTTACTCCATCACTGCACAGTCCACTTTCAATGACCTCTCTGAGCTTCGTGAACAGATACTCCGAGTCAAGGACACAGATGATGTGAGTATTGCAAAATGAAGTGGAGTTTCTCTTTTTTACAAAAATAATCTTAAGGGTTTTTTATCCACTTTCTTTTTTCTCTAGTCATTAACTTAACTCATGCTCTCATGGAAGATATATAGGTCTTTGCAGTCTTGTTTTTTCATACACAGATTTTTACACTTGATTCATTATACTTTACACTTTTGATTCATTATATTTATGTTCCATCTTTTATGATTATTGTATTGATCCTAAGTTTTAAAAAAGATAAGTACATTTTTTTTGTGGTGAATTTCTGCCAGGTGCCCATGTTGTTGGTGGGAAACAAGTGTGACCTTGAAGATGAGCGAGTGGTAGGCAAGGATCAAGGCCAAAACCTGGCCAGGCATTTCTGCTGTGCTTTCCTTGAGACCTCAGCAAAGGCTAGAGTGAATGTGAGCGAGGTATGGAAATTTCCCAAATGCATTGAGTTGAAATTCCTGAATTTTAGAGTCTGGAATCTTGGTTAATAAACCCGTATCATACTGAGGCTAAAAGCTTCAAATGTGTACACTGCCATATAGTACTTACAGATAAGGATATAGACCAGTGGCTTTAGTTCAAGGATGGTGCCAGAATAGCTTGGCTCCTAGAGGCGCCAAGCTATTCTGGCACTACCCTTGAACTATTTTAGTCAAACTTATTTCACACACTGGTGTATTCCAAATAAGGGTTCACACAGAAGAGCCACAGAATCCAAGAAGCGTGGATACAAAATGGTGTCAGCAGGAGGCATAGATCCTCATGAGCCCCTGCAGCTGCAGGGGTCCTGAGGAGATGCATCACTTGCAGTTGGATCATGATCGCTTTTTCTCAGCAGTGAAGGGGTTAAGACATTAGATTTGGTGAGACAGATCAGCCACAATAGTGCAAGAGTTGTGACAGTATTCAGAGTTGCTCTCTGAAGACTACATTACATTTCATGTTATTAATATTAATTGACCATGATAGTTCAAGGGTGGTCCTAGAGTAGCTTGGCTCCCCAGAGTGTCCAGCGTTTATGGAATGACACTTGCAACTGTCATGGTCGATTAGTATCTTGCCTGGTTGCAGCTTTTTGGGGCTGGCTGGCTTCATTGTTTTGGGTTATGTTTTGTTAGTAGTGCTTTTTTGAGACAAGAAATTTCTCTGTCTTTTGGTAAATTCTCCTGGGGGGTGGGGGGGGGGGGGGGGGGCAAAGCGCGAGCTGATGCATGTCTGTACATTTACACCAGACTTGTTCCTGACATCCTCCTCTTTACTTTTTTTGGGTCCATCAAATGTTCATGAAAATGATAAAACTCAATGATTCCCTCTTTTTGTGGCAACCAGTGACTCACTTGCGTGACCATTACCACTCAGTTCATTAATCCTTTGACGTCCGCAGTGCTTTTCGTCGCGATGATTCCTGCAAGGAATCATCACGACAAAAAGTGCTGCAGACAGCCAAAGGGCTAAGAATAATATATGATAATGCAAAAAGTTTAGAGACATAGATTAACATGAACCCCTGAAGGAGTTCATGTTAGTCTATGTCTCTTGCATTTACAGGTAGAAACGTCTGGATCAGCAACCGTGTAATACTGCCATTTATTTTCATCTATTTCATGCAGATTTTCATGGACTTGGTGCGTCAGATCAACAAGAAGAGCCCAGAACAGAACAGCAAGAGCCGAAGCAAAGGAAAGGGGCGGGGATGCACAGTTCTGTGAGAGGGGTTAGCAATGTAAGTTTCTCAGTTTCTGTCTGAACATCCACTGTCCTGATGGATCAGTCTCCTGCAGTTAGCGAACTCCTTGACTGCCAGTGGATGCAGATTGTGTTTCCAGAATCCTTGTTCGATGAACGCCACAGAGCCCTTGCTGTCCAAGGAGCGTGGGTACAGTGTGATGTTAGCAGGAGGCATAAATTCTCATAAGCTTGGTTGGTTAACTCATTCTACCCCAACACCAAAATCCTTAAATTTTGCCCCTGTCCTCTCAAGACTGCATTGCACCCACCAGTCTGCCCGGGGACTGGGGGGTTAGATTTTTAGTTCCCAGGTCACCTGGTCACCCCACAGGTGGATTTCTCTCATTCGGGCATAGTTCTGTCACCCTTGTCCATTCACTGTATTGCCTTTAAACTCCCCTGTCTGCATGCCGTACTCTGATATGGATGTGTTGCTAATGGCTTAGCTTATTTAGGCCCATGTTAGGTTACTTACGATTGACCGCTGGCGCTACATTCAATATTCTGTTATTTTTTTTTTTTTCACAGCAGTGCAGGCACGTCTGAGAAGCCTGTTGCTGTCGGACGTTAGCATGTACAATCATCATCATCATCAAGACTGCATTGCAGTGCAGGACACGTCGACATGATAGTCAGGTGATGCAGAAGCTTGGCGCCCATAGGCCAGCTATTCTGCATCACCTTGAACATCTGGTGGATCCTTATCCTGCTGTGGTGTGTCTGGGGTAGAATGAGTTAATTTTGTTTGTTTACGACGCTTTATATGGTGCTTTATTCAGTGTTTGTTTTATTAACCCATTTAGGCCCTATGGCAGGAAACGGATTGACCATGACAATTCAAGGGTAGTGCCATGGTCGATCCGTCTCCTGCGACTGGTACATAGGCATTAGTTGACACCTCCAAACATTTTGGAAATGTGCCCGTGGAATTCAATGGGCTAAGCCGCTTCTTTTTCATATGCAGATTCTTCTTTCAACTTGCTTTTATTTTTTCCATTGCAGCATCATTTCACATCCGAACACCAAGATTTTATTCAACTTACTACTTGCGGAGAGAGCAATTGGCCATCTTCGAACTTGCCTCCGTCTCACCTCACTCATTGAAGAAAAGGGAACAATACTGGCCGACTTTTTCTCACATCGTTTGTGGCTGCCCTTCCATCTTCTCTCCACCATTTTGCACCAGATAAAGGACTAAGTCCATCTGCTTGTTCCCTACTTCCTTGGGACGATTGAAAAGACTGTTTCGTCTGTTTACGAACAGTGACAGTTGTCCGAAATGTTGAAGAAATGAAATGACTGAACGTCAGAATAAGATATGTACCAGGAAAGTTTGTAAAGTGAATGTTGCAGGAGACCCTTTGTCTCATTTAATTGTCAGCTTAACCCCCACAGCCGCATTTCCAAACATTTGGAGGCGTTGTCTAACAACTATGTAACAGTTGTAGGAGATGGATTGATCATAATTCAAGGGTAGTGCCAGATGAGCTTGGCGCCTTCAGGCGCCAAGCTCATCTGGCGCTACCCTTGAATTATCATGATCAATCCATCTCCTGCTGTAGGTTCTCAGTGCTAAATGGGTTAAAATGCACTGTAATGAGTACATACCAAGTCAGAATATAGAGCAACCGTGACAGTTCAAAGATGGTACCAGAACAGCTTGGTGCCATGAGGTACCAAGCTATTCTGGAACCACACATGAACTATTGTGGTGGATCTGTCGCTGTGTATCAAGGCTCAGCGTGGAAAGGGGCTTTGTGTTTCCATTGACAACATATTCTGTGACGTTTGTTATGTCTTGAGATGTGGATACTCGCACCCTAGTGTGTTATCCTGCGTAAATAATTAAGCAGTTTGGCAATACCAGCGTACGTGGTCACTTTTTGAAGAAAGCATCATTCTTCTGGGCTTGTTTTCTGCTTGTTACTAATTAATGTGATTCTATTTCCAAAGGTCCACCACTCTGTGGTGGTATCTTTTTACAGTCCATCAGATGGCTGTCATGCAGAGTTTCCTTTTTACCAGTAAATGAAACAGAAAGATCTGCCCTTGCAAAGATTGTTAATAATAGACGCCGTAAGACGCCTTTCTTTGTGAAAGTGGGGTATGGTTTCCCTTTTTCTCCTTTTTGGTGGGGTGGGGGGGGGGGGGGGGGGGGGGGGGGGGCATATTTAATGGGGTTGGATTGTATGTTAACTTTCTTGTGCAGTGGCTGCATTCACAAGGAGGTTTGGCCATTTATACATGTATTTCTTATTATCAGCCTAAGCAGTCTGAAGTTGCAACAGCAACAAATAAAGCAAACCATGGTTACACATTGTCAGTCTTTTTCATAGTGGGTGGCTTTCTCTCATACCGTATAAATTTCCAGTTTAGCCCCCTTGTGCATGCAGCCAACGTTGCTGTTTACCATTTGCGCCTCGGTACCGGTTTTTGCCACAATTCCTACAGGAATCATTGCGACAAGAACCAGTACTGACACACAAATGGTTAAATCGTTTGAGACGTGCTGCCTCTGGATATGCAACATAAGCTGCGTATCCAGAGGCGGCACGTCTCGAATGAGTTCAGACTAAAGTATCAGTGCCTTTGGCTGCATGCACCAGGGGTTTATGGCTTGTTTGAACTATCATTGAGAAGTGAAGAAGCGGCCCTCTTTGCTTTTACTTCTTTTTAGTATACGATGCATGTGTGTGTGACTGAGTCAGCTTTCTTACAACATGGGCTATTCTCATGGAGCTCTCCTTTCAAGGGTGTTATGCAGAACTAGCTCAATATGTGAAGCTCACGACTTTGTAGATCCTTTTCTTTTTTAATGTTTTAGAGAAAATGCTATATTATGTAACGTAACAGCTCTGATAGCTGGAGATAATCATTTTGCCTTCCCAACAAAGTGAAAATCGGCTGTGGGCTATTTCATCGCCATTGAACATGAGACTGTCAAGGTGTGGATGGCTTGGAAGAAACTTACGGTTCAAAGCATTATGAAAAAGGAAGCGAATTTTCACAGTCTGTGGGGGCTTACCTGTTCATATGCGAATTTAACACAGGCCATTTTGGAGTGCAGAAGAATAAAATAGGGCTGATGACTTTACATGATTCACAGTTTTGCATGATGTCAGGTTTTTATCTCAGACAAGTGTAACTTTAGATCTGTGATGTGTGTTTTTTTTGCTTTCTAACTTTGTCATTCTTTGGGGATGTCCCATGAAATGATTAGTTTCTCAAATGTGGGTTTATCAGGCCTGACACACTATGACAGGCAGTGGATCAACTGCGATTGGAGTTCTAGGGTATTGCCTGATGGGCTCTAGCGCCCTTTCGGGCACTCGGCTCATCAGGCAGTACCCTTGGACTGTCAGTCTGCCCAAAAGATCACACTTAAGTCGGTCGACAGCTTAAAAGATGACATCAAAGTCAGTACAAGGCTTGAAAGTGTGTGAAATTTACTTGCCGTGATGTCTAATCCACAGTTTTGTACCATACATCCTAATGTTTGCTCTTTTTGCCCATTATGCATGTGCCTATTATCGATTACTGTATGATGAATCACCATTCTGCTTTGCAAGATTCCCCCCTATTTATTGTTACACCAGCGCATGCACATCATACTCAGAATGTTACACCATGTTTTCCCTTACTCATACAACCTCCTTTCTCTGAAGTTTGCATTCTGTTGTTTTCATGTGTATCATTAGTATTGAGATCATCTTCCAAGTCTCTTTCTGTTTGTTCCAGAATACTTTGCTTATTTGTAAGCTTAACCTATTTAGCCCCATCACCTTGTAGCAGGAGATGGATCGACCATGATAATTCAAGGATAGTCCCAGATGGCACTACCCTTGAGGTATCATGGTCAGTGCATCTCCTGTTACTGCTTCATTGTCGTCGGGTGACGCCTCCAAAATTTGGGAAATGTGGCCGTGGGGCTAAATGGATTAAGCTTTGTGTGCATGCAGGTACCAGTACTGTTTCCAAGTTGTTTACATTACCAGTGGTTGCATGCATGAGAGGGTTAATAATCAAGAAAAAGTGAAATCTGTTCAGCTGCAAGAGACATGGAGCCACATGTGCCCCCACAACTGTAGGGGCTCGAGGATCTGTGCCTCTTGCGGACCCCACTTTTGTATCTTTGGGAAAGACGGTCTGCAGCCACTAGCGGTGAAAGACACACGAAAAGAGATATCAGCTTTTTTCAAAATCCCAGGAAGCTGACAGAACATACCTTTAGCCAGCCTGTTTTCCCTCTGCAAGAGGCATACATTCTCATACACGCAGGGGCTCATGAGAATTTATGTCTCTTGCTAGACATGAATTGTGGGATATAGTTGGTCCATGAACCGTCTTCGGTTGTTTCCATTTTTTGTACTGTCACCCATGGAGATAGGTGGCGTGCTGCAAAGGCTCATTACTTCTGGTCATTTTATGCATTTTCTTAGAGGGCAAGTGAAAACGGCAGTGTATGCTTTATGCTGATTTTGATCCTCTCGGCCTAGGGTTGTGTGGTCCCAAATCACAGACCATCACACAGACACAACTTTACAAGCATTGGGATATCCCCCCCCCCAACCCACCCCAGGGCTTGCAGTCATTATCAGCTAATTTTTCTCATTAGTAGATCTCGTGTGCTTGATGGCTAGATGAGTAAGTATGGCAGTTAGGAAATGCAGACTGTTTCTGTGTTGGTCTGTGGTTTTGAACTTTATGGCCTGAGGCCATAAGGTCCAAAATCACAGACCAGCAAACATTTTTGTTTCCGACAACCCCCAACCTTTTTCCAATCCCTTCATACCCCTTTCTTGTTCAGTAAAGTAAGCTTTCGTCTTGTCTGTAGATGGTTGCTAGGTGATCAAATCTTGTACTGTGGTGTGTGCTGGTCTGTGATTTACATCGCGGGCATACAGTCGTAAGGTACAAAATCACAGACCAACACACAAAACGTCAAGGAGACTTGTTTGTATTATGCTGTGAAAAACTGGTGCTAAATGGCTGTATCGCATTTAGATCAGGTAAGCTTTGAGTATTGGCACTCATTGCTTGTGTAAGCATGTTTACACCTTTGTAGTACTGTATTTGGTCGTGCTTAGATGCAAAGGCTCATGACAGGAGTGTAGGCAAAAGTTTGAGATCAATTCAAAATATGAGGATATTGACGGTGCTCAGCGTACTGATAAATCAGAATGAGACATGCTAGCATGTTCCATTGTGATATTCATAATCAACTTTTAACTCATTCAGCCCGACGCACGTATTGCCCAAATTTTTAGAGGCGTTTTCTAACGACTATGCATCTGTTGCAGGACATGGATCAACCAGGATAATTCAAGGGTAGTGCCAGATTAGCTTGGTGCCAACACTACCTTGAATTATAATGGTCGACCCATCTCCTGCTGTAGTGCGTCAGGGCTGAATAAGTTAACAACCTGTTTGTTGCCAGGAGAATGCAAACACCTCTCAACTGCAAGAGGCAAAGAATGTCATGAGCCCCTGCAAACATGGGGGTGCATGATGTTCTTTGCCTCTTGTTGGCCTCATTTATATCTAGGTACTTTGGCTGGATGGGGTTTCCGTTTTGCATTGAATTTACACCATGGTTTCAAAGTCATGCCGCCTGGCTTTGAAAGGGTAAGTAAAGAAAACCGGGCTGAGTGCTGTTCGCTTCCTTATCAATTTTTTTCAAGTCATTCTGTGTGGGGCTCTTGACATGCCCAAAACTTCACACGAAAACTGTTGCTTGTTACGATATCCGTGACCTACAGGTGTGACCAACTCACTGTTTTGCGCGCTGGATATGTTGTTAACGTGTGATGGAAACCACAGGCAGAGGTTGGCGAAACTAAAAGTCTAGTTAACATGCATTCTGTCTGACATGCGCAACATACGCGTGGAATTTGAAATCAATGCTTTGTTGACTTCTGCCTGTGGAACAATGAACGTTGTTGAACTTGGAGGTTGAAACAATGAAACACAGTTGCTTGCGATATTTACGAGGAAAGCTTTTCACCTTGTTTGACTCCATCACTGTAAAAGGTGTGCTGGTCTGTGATTTTGGACCTTACAGCCTTTGGCTGTAAGGTCCAAAATCACAGACCAGCACACACATATCTGTTGATAGAGCTTGTGCGGTGGTGCATTGTGGGTTTGGAGTGCAGTAGACATTTGCGAGAGACGATTTTTGTGCATGTTGAACATTGTTTTTATTTGACCGTTGTGTGTAGCATAGCACAATCTGGCTTTCCTGCACGCGTTTTTCTTTAGTTCCACTCAAAATCATGTTGTTTCCTTGTGATTTGATCATGCAATCTGTATCTTGCCAGATGTTTCCAATTTCTACATCTCTTTTTGTGAAAGACACCTTGTAAACAATATTGATTGTGCATTTTGATGTGATTCAAAATTTGTCGGATCCTGTGAAAGTTCATCACATGACATAGACTTTAAGAAATGGTTGCATTACTGTAACTTGTGGGAATTTTTCGCTTTCATTATTTTCATCTTGTGACAAATGAAAATATTAAAAAATGCATGCAGGGCAAAAGTTGGCAAACAAATCAAGAATGTAAGAAAAAAATTGATGGAAATGAATATCACTTCTATCAAGGTTTTTTTTTTTTGGGGGGGGGGGGGGGGGGGGCTGACATTCCTCGATTTCTTCCTAAAATATTCGTCTTTTATGGTCGCTTTCTATTTTCCATTATGTACATGTATGTCCATCAGTATTTCAAATTTGCAAGTTACCGGTAACCACTTTGTTTTTCCAGCGTTATATTGCACAGCTTAGTGTCGCGTTTAACCCCTTCTCTGCTGAGAAAAATGGTACTCTACACAACTGTAAGAGGTATAGATCCTCATGTGCCTGCACGCTTGTGGGGGCTTATGAAGATCTATGTCGCTTGATTTGCATGTTCCTTTGACAGCTTAGGATCTTCAATGTTGAAGTTGCAATGATTTCAAGAACACAATCAGTGTCCACTGGCGGTGAAGGGGTGCAGTAGTTGAGGTCCAAGAAATTTTGGTTTGGATTTCGTGTATAGTATAGCTGTTATTGCACTTTTCTTTTTCTTTTTCTTTTTTTGGCTTTGGCTTTGGTTGAGTCACATTACAAATGTATTCTTTTTGTAAGGAATGTATTGAGCCATTTTTAAGAAGTCATTGTGAATAACCTCGTGATTTCGCTTTTGTCCCTTAACCCCTTCACTGCTGAGGGAAAAAAAAAAAGAGAACTACCCAAACTGCAAGAGGGATAGGTCCTCATGAGACCCCGCAGTCGCGGGGTCTCATGAGGACCTAATACCTCTTGCTGAAACTGCTTTGTGTCCAGGTTTCTGTGACGGACGGGGATCTTTTGACATTAAATTTACAGTAATTTCAAGTCACAATCTGGGCCCCGTGGCAGTGAAGGGGTTAAGATCAGGTTAAGTCTCTTGTCTATAAATGCGGCCACCGGTACTGTAAGCAATACCGGTGGCTGCATGTACAAGGGAATTGTATTTACATGTCTAGCAAAGATCTGAGTCGGCAGAACGCTCAAAACTGTCTTTAATCTTGTGTATTCATAGCCTGCAGCCGATTTTCAGAAATCAGAAGTAGGTCAGGATTTGCACATTCATTGATGGGAACGGTGGACTGAAAGTCCTGACAAACGTGCGATATCGTCCGGGCTTTTGATCCACTGTTTTCGTCGAAACACCTTCAACTTTTACCTACTTGTGATTTGTACACGTCTGTTGCAGTATCAGTACCTGTCTACATCTCTTGGGGCCAGTTGCATGAACGAGCTTAGTCCTGCACCAGCCACTAAGCAAGGTGTGCCGCTATAGCGGCGCACCTTGCTTAGTGGCTGGTGCAGGACTAAGCTCGCTCAAGCAACTGGCCCTTGGTTCCTTGCCTAGCTCCAGTCCCACAAATTTGTGCGCTCGTCTGTGATTTTGGGACCTTACACATCTAAAGCTGTAAGGTCTAAAGTCACAGACCAGCACACTGATTCATGCGACTCCCTTCAAATTGTACCCCACCCGGGTCTGCCCTGGGGGACTTGGGTGGGGTTAGGTACTTTTTAGTTCCCAGGGTCACCCTGGTCAGCCCCACAGGGTGAGTTTTTCTCTCTATTCTGGGGCATGTGTTTCTGTCTACCCGAGGTCCATTCACCTGTATTTGCCTTTTTAAAACGCTCCCTACTGTCTGCACTGCCTGTAGCTCTTGATATTGGATGTGTGTTGCTAAATGGTCTTAGCTTTATTTAGGCCCCATGTGTTAGGTTTATTTAATGTATTTGACCGGCTGGCGACATACATTCAATGTTCTGTTTATTTTTTATTTTTCACCAGCAGTGCAGGCACGTCCTGAGAAAGCCTTGTTGCTGTCGGGACGCTAAGCAATGTACAATCAACCCTTCAAATTGTGCTGTTTTTTTTTTGTTGTTGTTTTTAATTGTACACTGTAGATGATTGCATGCTGAGGAATTTATGGTTGGAGTAAATTGTGTGGTGGTTTGTCGTTTTGGACCTTACGGTTCTTAGAGCTGTAAGATCCAAAATCACAGACCTCCACAAATAAAACTGAACAGGTCTGCACCTTTATAATGTGGGTGTGCTGATCTGTGATTTTCAATCCAGCGGTGGAAGTGCTGTAACGCCCGAGATCAGACCAGCACACCTTTCAGTATGATGTGACGCATGTTTGGAGAGAAATGGAGGCGGGTTAAAATTTCCACTGGTTAATGGGACGAGGTGAATCGTTTTGTGTGTGCAGGTCTGTGAGTTTATGTCTTGCGGCTTGCTTAGAGCGACATGGTCAGAATCACAGACTGTCACATTATGTGAGAATTTTCCTTTACTTGGCTCCCATCAAGAAGTCAGACCAAAGATCCTGTACTCAGCATATCCAGGATCTCTGCTTAAACTGACACGATGACCCGTACCCCAAAGTCGTTGATGCGGTGTCGGCACTTCCTTTTTGCCCATTTCTATCCAGTCTCTCCTCTGGATGACAGCATTATATTGGTGTTCTTTTGCCTGCACAAAGTTCTAAATGTGTGCTGATTTGTGATTTTGCAACTAATCACAGGCACGCACACAGGTCGTAAATTGCATGTTGTAGTTGCATTGTACTGGCTTGACAAGTGATAAACAGTGCATATGGAGGGTTGCCTGCGCATGGGCTTTTGCTGTTTCAGGCATTTCTAGAGTATAAACAGTTCCCCACGAAGAGTTCCTTAACTCATTCAGTCCCGACACACCACAGCAAGATATGGCTCCACCATGATGGTTCAAGGGGGGTGGCAGAATAGCTTGTCACCTATAGGCGCCAAGCTATTCTGCCACCACCCTTGAACTATCGTGGTAGATCTGTCTCCTGAATTGTAATGCAGTCCTGAGAGGACAGCTCCAAAATGTGGGTATTTTGTAACTGGGACACAGTGAGTTAATTAATGTGATGAGAGTGGGACTGAGCGGTACCAGCAAGAGGTATAGATTCACATACGCCCCAGCAGCTGCAGGGGCTCATGAGGATCTTACAGATGGATGGAGATGGGGTCCAGGCTCATGAGCTTAAAGCTCCGTTATCTGCTGCTGAAAGCCTGCACGTTTAGTCTTGAAAATGGAAAAGATACTTGTGCCAGCAAGTGGCGCAGATTCTCATGAGCCCCTGCACCTGCAGAGGCTCACGAGAATCTGTGCCACTTGCAGATACACAAGTCTGGTACGATGCTAAATGGTACAATGCAGTCTTTTCATTCATGAATGTAAAATAGGGCTTTTTGCTCCGCTGTGTTGGAAAGTACATCGGCTTGTGAGCTGGCAACCCTCCGTTTTTTGTACATCATGAACAGAGGGGCATTTTTGTGGTCTTTGTGTAATCGCATACTGAATTAATTAACCCTTATTGCTGTAATTACTTGCGTGCGATTTGCCTAATTAACAATGGATAGGTAATGTCAGTAGGAGACGCTCATTATCTTTAACCCTTGTGGGCATGCAACCACAAAGTGCTGTCAGCAGCACAGGGTGACTGCATGCGCAAGGGGGTCAAAATTGTTGTAGCACATGAACGATTTTTTTCCATTTATGTTTTTCTTATGTGTATTTTAACTGTACAGGCCTGATTTGGATGTTCTTTCTCTCACAAATGCTATGTCACTCTTCACTCAGTTGCAATAAAATTTTCCGAAATGCGACTGCAGCCCGTTTTGTAATACGTTTGTGCGAGTGTGTTCAAGATTGAGAAAGTGTGTCTTGTGCTCTAAGCCACTGAATCCTGCACATGCTCGTTGATTTATTCAGTGTTCTCTGTGATATTAACCCTTTTAGCCCCAGATCCCTACAGCAGGAGATGGCTTGACCATGATAATTCAAGGGTAGTGCCAGATGAGCTTGGCGCCTGCATCTGGCACTACCCTTGAATTATCATGGTCAAGCCATCTCCTGCAACTGGTACGTTGTCGTTGGGCAACACCTCCAAAATTTGAGAAATGGGACCCTGGGGCTAAAAGGGTTAAAAAAGTCTTGTTCAGCACGCACTCATCTTTCATTGACGATGCACACAAATAAACGGAAATAACACCCCTTGAACGTTTAGTACATTTATTACGACACATACCTTAAATCTGGACACGAACAAAACTACCGTAATCATATGACCGTAATGTATGCTACTATAGGTCACAGCATTATTTATAAACAAACGGGGGAACAAAATACCGTAATAACTTCGACATGCTTTGTTTTTATACATACTGCAGGTTAGACAAAAGTGTGATCTGTGATTTTGGACCTTATGGCTGTGCCATAATGTCCAAAATCACAGACCAGCACACAAAGTAATGACTTGAATGTTAGGAAGACCAGCATGGAAAGCATGTACAAGAAAAGGGTGTGGGTTATCTTGGCCGAAAGCACAAGACATTCCTTCAAGACAAACGAGTCGAGGTACATTCAGCCATGATAGTCGGTATAGCTATGACAAGTGATATGCCCAAAATAAATGTAATGAATTAAGAAATGCTCAATAAATGTTGGTGTGCCCAACATTTAAAAAAAAAAAGTAATTAACAATGAAAACAAAATGCACACGAAGGAGTCATGAAAACATATCATTTTGTTCAATAAAGAACAGAAAAGCAAAATGTAAGGATGAAAAGCTAGCGCTCGTTTCATGCAGGTGAATTCATTTCTGTATGTATGTTTATAATGCAATGAAATTTACTTTAATAAAAAAAAAAATTCAACAGGAGGGATGAGCAGTGGCACAAAAAAGAACATGAGTGCATATGAAGAAAAATTCCTAGCATTTTTTTCAACAGATGCAAAACAAAAGGTACAGAATGCGGGTCAGCGGTTTTACAGAGTGTGGAGAATTCCTGTTCCTCTTCACATGAACTGATATGGATCACAACTGATGAGTTCGACATTTTGTGCAACATGTGATATAGCATGGCAACTAGGACAGAAAAAGAAAACCACCTCAAATTCTGACGATACCACATACATGCATTTGCTATATGTATATGTTTGCCTGGAACTACACGACACTGAATGTGTATAATACATACATTATGTGAGGTGGTTTGGGAGTCTGGATCTTACGACTTCAAGCTGCAAGGCACAAAATCACAGACCACCACGCATGCCAGTATCCAGCTAATAATGAAAGTACAGTAAACAGGCATGTAACGGATTCACACGTAAAATAACTTTCGGAGGCATCTATACAGACTGTGTTAGCTGTGGGAAGTGGATCGGCCATGAGAGTTCAAGGGTAGTGCCAGGTTAGCTTTAACTACTATGCCAATCCATCTCTTGCTATGGTGTTTGTTTTTTTTTTTAATGGGTGAATGATTCAAATTGGAGTAGAACTTTGCGGTAGGGCAGGGAAGGGATAGCACACACACACGGAAAAATAGAAACGTGTCACTTACGAGAACAAAAGTATGTTGGTAGTACAATACGTGTAAGCAGATATGTACATAATGTATATAAGCTACCATTTAAATCTGTCATTTATGTCACTTGCACGCACACACACATATGCAAGCTCGTATACACACACGTCCACATTCATGCATGCTGCACTATTCTTGCAATGTTTCAGCTGACATGACAAAACATTAGCACATTAAACATTAGGTTTACTATATACTAAAAAAAAAAAAAAAAAAAAATTAAAAAAAAACCCCACATGAAACACTGCACCTGTGTGTGCATCTCTAACACACATGTCCTTACATTTGGAAACTAGTATCAATCGCAGAATTCTGTTTCAAATTTGAAGAAAAGTATCCATGGTCAAAATAGAAGGGACAGAGCAAAAGCAAAGTGTTCAGACAGACAGCCCTAAGCAGTAGCAACCAGTTTTCCTACAGTGAATTTTGACAATCTGCAAGAGGCATAGCCCTTCATGAGCCCCTGCAAAGCAGGGGCTCATAAAGATCTATGCCTCTTTGCTAACCCACGTTTCTCTGGTATAGGGAGCAACCGGAGTTAAATCTATCATAAAGCTTTGTATGTAAATGTGTGCTGTCTTTGACTTGTTTAAATATTGGACGCAGGGCAAGGAGCTGTACTGTCAAAAATCACAGACCAGCACTCGAAAATGATGAATAATAATAGCAGGCACACACACACACACATTGTTAGAAATACATGGATTAGAATGTTTTGAAGTGCTCTGCAAACAGGAAGCAAGTGACGAGGCTTGTATGAAGTGGAGTATGAAATATGATTGATGAGTGACATTCGCAAACACATTCTTATAGCTCTGTATGCTTGTGCAAGTGTAGGTATGACTGCGACAATGATACAAATCTGATAAACGTAACTGATCTTGTTCCTCTCCAGAGGAGATGATCAACCATGACTGGTGAAAGGGTAGTACCTGATTTGCTTGCTGGATGAAGGTGCAAAACTGAACAGGAACTACTCCGGACCTATCATAATCCAGTGGCTGTTTGCCATGATGATAACCCTTTGGCTGTTGGTAGGGTTTTCTGTCATGATGATTCCTGCAGGAATCGTCGCCACAGAAAGCGCTCCCAACAGCTGAAGGGCTAACATGCTAAAACCCTCTGTGACGGCCATGAATGAAGCATCTGAAATCACTGGGGAATAACAACCACATAACTGCGCTTCAGGAGCATGGACATAAACTGAGACCTAAAAGGCATAGACCCTCACGACTGCAGGCGCTCATGGGAGTCTACACCCCTTGCATTTGGGTGGTGTGTGCCATATACCAGCGGCAAAAGGGGTGAACAGGAAGAAAAAAAAGTAACAGACATTAATCTTTTTATCCCCGAGTCCCTACAGCAGGAGACTGACTGACCATGACAATTCAAGGGTAGTGCCAGATTAGCTTGGCGCCTGAAGGTGCCAAGCTAATCTGGCACTACCCTTGAATTGTCATGGCCAATCCATCTCCTGCAACTGGTACATAGTCATTAAGCAACACCCCCAAAATACCTTGAGGCTAAAAGCGTTAAGTGGGGCAGATACATGAATCACAAGGGAGGACAGACGTATGCAGGCATGACAAAAACAGTATCTGAGTCTATCATAGTAAAAAATACTTTGTACACATATAGAGTCCAATATTTACACTATGTACATCATGTCATAATATTTTTCATCACCAAGGACTAGTAAAAACATGGCAACACTCTGCCATGACAGGTTGCACAAACTACATGTATTTGATTCGTGTTTTTGCTTCACGAACTTGTATTTTGTTTTTTTTCTTAAAAGCCACACATATGAAAACAAAGATACAAGAAAATTATTCGCACAAACAAAAACAAAAATCCAACACCATAATGGTGTGAAGTCATAAAAAAGAAAAGCAAAAAAAACCCAAAAAAAAACTTTAACCCTTTCAGCCCCGAATCCCTACAGCAGATGGACTGATCATTATAATTCAAGGGTAGTGCCAGATTAGCTTGGCGCCTTCAGGCACCAAGCTAATCTGGCACTACCCTTGAATTATCATTGTCAAGCCATCTCCTGCAACTGGTACATAGTCATTAGGCAACCCCTCCAACATCTGAGAAATGGGACCTTGGGGCTAAAAGGGTTAAGCACATGCAGCCACTGGTACCGCGTTCACAGAAACAGTGGCTGCATGTGTAAAGGGTTAAGATGGAAAATGTGATCATTTTGGACAGATGCACTCACACATTTGGACACAATTTAGCAAGTAATGGTATGCCACAGCAATCTGACTTCAAACAGAACAAAATACAAATGAATATCTGTCGTTAAGCTAGCTATATCTGTGATTCAACAGCACAAACCTTTGCGCTGTTCCACTGACTGCACTGAGGATTTCACAACTTCAAGCACACTGGCTGTCTTCTTTGATTCACTGCACTGATGAGCTCAGCGAATCAAGGGAGACAACCTGACAATCACCTGATTCACGTGATTTAGTCCCATTTGAATTTGTTTGAAGTCAGCTGTCAACTCACAAGTGAATGCAGAAAAAACCTTATCATTGAAATAAGAAATAATAAGTCATCTGAAAGAGTAATTCAAATGAGATCTAAAAATACACAGCATCTATAATGATGAGATTTGGCATTAACATTTAGGGTTTTCTCTGATGATGTGACATGGCTGGGGAAAAATATGAGAGGAGAAAGAAAGAATGATGTAGAATAACAAAGACTTGGTCCACAAACATTGTAAAAAGAACAACAATACTTCCATGTGTAGATTTCATGCCTCACAAAAAGACACCATTATTTCCATGAGAAAAAAAGTTCACATTGTACTATTTGATGAAACTTATACAAAGGAAACATGATTCCATGATTTTCAAAAATTGGTTGATTGATGATGACTAAAAAGCCACAAACACACACACCCAAATACAAAAAAAATCAAGCATCAAGTAAAAACCAAATATCAATATCAACCTCTGGCCATCAGTAGCACGTCTTGTCAAGGTGATAAAATAGGCTACCAACAGCAAAATGGTATTAAAAATCCCCTTCTTTGGGATTGCACATTCTGCTAATTCTTAACAACTGAAACATCTAATAACAAAAAGTATATAAAGACGGAAGGTATCCTGTAGTCATTCACACAACCGCTGTATTTACATCCAGAAAAGCAAGGGCAACCACTTTTCCAAAGGATTGATTCCCCTTGCAGTTACTCAGATGTTTAACCGCCTTGTGCATGCAGATATATGTACTGGTAATTGCTGGTCGCATCCACAAAGGGTAATTCAAAGTGTCTTACAATACACAATCAAAAACGTGCAGCATAATTTTCAAACATGCAGGACAAAGCCTGTGTGTTTGACAATTATGCTGCGAGTTTTGAAATTGTTTTCGGCTAAGCTGTAGCAAACTGGAGAGTAATTCGATTGTGAACAAAATGATGCGACTGAATACAACGAATGCAGAAAAATGCAACAAGGTTTAAGTACTCACACAACAAATAAATACAGGTTTACGCTGAAGACAAGAATCAGTAATGGTTCACACACAGGTCGTAATGTAAGTAAACTGTTCACCGCAATGCTTGCAAAACATGTGCTGTACTTGGCACCCACAAGAGTAAATGTGCATACCAAATGTAACATTGCAAGAGATTCACCACACACTAAGTCTACAACAGTAAGAGGATAATAAGGGTGTATTGTATTTTTCAATCTGCACCAAAAAATGTATGTCATGAAAAAAAAAATAATAACATAATTATGAAAGTAGCCAGACATTTCATGACATTAGATACACATTTTCAAATGATGAACAAAATAAAATCATACCCTGACGACAAATTCTTCAAGCTGTGTGGAATGGTGTGCAAATCTCCAGACTACAACTCCGAGTCATAATGATTTAATGCACTTCAAAAATAAAGGAGAATACACTTCAGTTAACCCTTTTCATCCCGATACACCCATTGATTGAAACAACATTGACTTCGATAGTGCAAGGGCGGCCCCAAAATAGCTTGGCGCCTGAGGCGCCAAGCTATTCTGGCACCGCCCTTGAACTAAAACGGTCGAGCTAGCTCCTAACCTGTAATGTAGCCTTTATGGGAGAATAAGCAAATTTTTTTTTCTCCAATCAGCCTCAGGATGAAATGGGTTAAATCCCCTGTGCAAGCAGCCAGCAGTACTGTCAATGTACTACAAAGGTCACAGTATGAAAACTTAAAATTACAGAATGATCCATGTGCTACCTATGCCTCACAATAGGAGGACAGAGACCAACAATATTTCATGATACTTACATGCCAGAATAGACACAGTCTCTAAATCAGCTGTGGAGTTAACCATTTAGTCCCAATGCACTACAGCAGGAGATGGGTCGACCATGATAATTCAAGGGTAGCCACCAGGCACCAACATATTTGACACCACCCTTGAATTATCATGGTTGATTAATCTCCTGCAATGGGGTACAAAGTTGTCAGGTGACATCTGCTAAATTTGGAAAATACGGCTTTGGGGCTAATTAACTCATTCAGCCTGATGCACGTATTTCCCAAATTTTGGAGGCGTCATCCAACGACTATGCACCTGTTGCTGGAGATGGATCGACCATGATAATTCAAGGGTAGTGCCAGATTACCTCGCGCTGGGACCATACGGCGTTGAGGCGCGTCCCCCTCGTGAGAGGGGTGCACCGAATGAAATAAGGTGCCGTGAACCAACATGGTCTAAGGGAAGGTGACCCGACAGAAAACCCCTGGTCCTCCTAGTAAGGGGGTTGGGCGTGGGGGTAGCTTCCCCACCCTGCAAAAAAGGAAATAGCTACAAAAACGCCGACGAAAAGACTAACAGTAATTCCTTTCCTGGAGGAGGAAGGTTCTTCTACTAGAAGACTTATGACGTCCTGTGGTGAAAGCCGGAAGTCTTCGGAAGCCACAGGACCGAGCCGCCTCTCTCTATCCAGGGATACAACCATGGGCACATGGAACGTCAAGACCATGTACCAGAGCGGCAAGGCCGCCCAGATAGCAGCGGAAATGCAAAAGTACAACCTTTCCCTGCTAGGCATCAGTGAAGCCAGATGGACGCAGTCTGGCCAGAAAAGGTAGGCCGAGAAACTCCTGGCGTCGAGACCTCCAAGCAGACATCAAGAGACTGGGAACCACCTGGAGTAGAATCGAAGGAGAAGCACAGGACAGGAGTTGCTGGAGGTCTCTCGTCGACGGCCTATACCCGAGTAGGGGTGACAGGCGTAAGTAAAGTAAGTAAGTGCCAGATTAGCTTGGCACCTGACAGGCGCCAAGCTAATCTGGCACTACCCTTGAATTATCATGGTTGATCCATCTCCTGCTGTAGTGCATCAGGGCTGAATAGGTTAAGCATGGATCAGTAACTCAGTCTGCAGATGTAATTGTGGTGGATCCTTGCCAGCAAGACGCTTACATTCTCATGTGCCCGTGTGCATGCAGAGGCATATGAGAATATGTCTCTTGCAGATAGAACTGAAGGAATGTTCCATCTGAAACAAAGCTGAAAGTCCCATGACCGAAGACTGTCACCCAAGGCACCCCAAGGCATCAAACAACCATGTACCAGTTGCAAGAGATTGATCAACCATGATAATTCAAAGGCAGTGCCAGAATAACTTTGGCTGCTGGGCGCCAAGCTAATCTGGCACTACCCTTGAATTATCATGGTTGATCCACCTCCTGCTGTGGTGTGTTGGGGCGAAATGGGTTAAGCACTTTACACCAGTGGAAAGAAATTATGGTTTGGCCTTCATAGATCAGGCACAGTGCCAGGCCTTGTAATTTAGGCACCAACCTTCTGCTATCATCTCGCATTATTTGCTCCAAGAACTTTTTTCAAGACAGACTTAAACCTGGATCTTTGCCTCAGTCTGAGGATGTAAAGGAGGCCAGTCTCTGTGGCCACAAGCCACAGGGGCCTATGAGAATCTATGCCTCTTGCCAATGGCAGAGCAAAGCCTTATTTATACACTCGGGAATTATTGCAGGTAAAGCTGAAATAACTCAACTCATGCATGGTTTAATGCTGTCATTTTTGCACCTTGTAGTTCTGTGCACAAAAATGGTTTCCTTGCAGAAACACACAAGAATCACACAGTGAATCTAATGAGAAGAAAACAAATTTGTGCCATAAAATTGTATGTACGCCCTTTCTGGTTGCCAAACGCAAGTTCAAACCAGCGATGCCTTATTTTGTCGAAAGATATGATCTGTGAATGTACAGGACAAATCTTGAAATAAAAGAATCCTACACAAAATGGTGACAATTAGGTGCTGGTATGTAAGTTTGGACCGTACCGTACGGCTCTATGGTCCAAAATCACAGACCAGTGCACATTTGCACATTTTACACATTTCGTGTCAAATTCATCTCACAGCATGATACATGCCTAATAGTCCGAACACACAGTCAACGACTACCAACACATACATCATTACAATACTAATAACGATTAAAATTTTCATGAAAACATATACCTTAAGAAAATGAATATTTCATTTCATTCGTTTTCAAAATTACTTAACTTTTTTAGCCCCGGGACCCTGCAGCAGGAGATGGATTGACCATGATAATTCGAGGGTAGTGCCAGATGAGCTTGGCGCCTTCAGGCACCAAGCTCATCTGGCACTACCCTTGAATTATCATGGTCAATCCATCTCCTGCAACTGGTACATAGTCATCAGGCAACACCTCCCAAATATGAGAAATGGGACCCTGGGGCTAAAAGGGTTCAAGTATGCTCACAAAATAATTACACAGGACAATTGCCTTTCTTTAGATATATGTTCCAAACTTACAGGTCTTAAAACAACAGGAACAAACACAATTTGTGAGTAAAATTCAGTACACTGAATCTTTCTTCTTCTTCTCAATTTAGATTTTAAAAAAAGAGCAAAACAAAGACTGTTTTCGGACTAAAACTGAAATGTCTTCAGAGTTACTTTGTCTCTTCAATGGTCAAACTCAGAGCACCAAACACTGTCATTTTTTGTCACGGCTTAATTACATGTTTGTCCTTTGCTGCGAATGTTAGCCTTACGGCTGAAAGTTGTAAGGTCAACACATACAGCAGCAAACATTTCTCATTTTGTCACCAGGAGGTAGCTTCACATGGGGTAACATCGTCAGAATAAACTACATGGGTGACAGTGCGAAAAAATGCAAGCAAGAGACATAAATTCCCATGAGCCCCTGCCGGCCTGCGGATGCAGGGGCTCATGAGAATTTATGCCTCTTGCTGATGGAACAGGCTGGCTGAAGGGGTGTTCCGTCTGAAACAAAAAGCTGAAAGTCAGCTTTCTTGGATTTGAACAAGCTGAATCAGCCTCCAGGACAGAAGACTGTCGCCCATGAAACTGGCTACCGTTGCAGAGTGAAAAGTCAATCAGGCCAAATGTTAGCTAAAAGACTCCATTTCACGCGG
Source organism: Semisulcospira habei (assembly GCA_036245525.1). Taxonomy (NCBI): domain Eukaryota; kingdom Metazoa; phylum Mollusca; class Gastropoda; family Semisulcospiridae; genus Semisulcospira; species Semisulcospira habei. The sequence goes on from BTPG01000003.1 coordinate 230,758,636, forward strand.
CTATGTAGGTACAGCCGTTACAGGTAAGCGTCAGTATTACGCGCTCCAGGATACAGCCTTGTCCGACATAACATGCTCAGGTCTCTGGCGCTCAAAGTGAGCAAAAGGTTCTTCAGCTGAAGACAGCCTTATAGTGCCCTTTAACCTTTCAGCCGTCGGTTGCGAGTTTTGTCACAATGATTCCTGCAGGAACCGTCGCAACTAAACGCGTTACCAACAGCCACAGGGTTAACAGCGATGCACAGACCAGCTCAGGCCGACGTCAGCCCAAGGACCTTTTCTGACCATGTGGTTTCTCTTCACATGTCTGCGCAACGTTTCAGCACTACACTAACGTGATGGCAAATAATGCAGTCTGGTTTTCAGGCTCCCAGGCACCATGATATACTAACGCTGACCTGTATTTTTCTTTTATTTTCACATCTGTTGCTTCCCTTTTAGACTGTTTAGCCCAGACACACTACAGCAGGAGATGGATCGACCATGATAATTCAAGGGTAGTGCACGATTAGCTTGGCGCCTGTTGGCGCCAAGCTAATCGTGCACCTTGAATTATCATGGCCTGTCGGCGCCAAGCTAATCGTGCACTACCCTTGAATTATCATGGTCAATCCATCTCCTAACACAAGTACAGTCATCAGGTGACATCTCCAATATTTAGGGAATGCATGCTTGGGGTTGAATGGGTTAACCCCCTTGTGTATGCAGCCACTGGGTTAACCCCCTTGTGTATGCAGCCACTAGTACTGCTTATAGCAGCAGAGTCTGCAAGCAAAAGAGAGTTAAAACTGTCTGCAGACGCTGATATACAAATTCTGATCTCCTTTTCGGTTTGCCAGATTTTCTTTATAGGTGAGGTCTCGTGAAATGCTTCATGTGTTTCATGGTCTGTGATGTTGGGCCTCGTGGCTTCAGTTGGGCCCTAAGTTCTAAAATCACAGAAATGCACACAAATCGAGGTCGTTGAATCTTTGAATTCTCGGACTCGACTCGTCAGCAGTTACTGCAGTGGGAAATCGTGGAAAATTTAAAATAAGTGTGGTGGTGTGATTCTGGACCCTAAGGCCCCTGGGCCACAAGGTCCAAAAATCACAGACCAAAATTCAGAAATTCATATCAGTGTCAACTCAAAATTAAAGTTTAGACAGAGGCTGATGTGCACACTGGTTTGTGCCAGAATTCAGCAGTCAATCTCGTCCCTCTTTGGAGTCAGAAAATTGTGCCTCAATCTCATTATATGTGATCAGTTCTCTGTTCAAAAGTCGTCAGCAACCACATTATTTCCTATAAAAATTCTTTACAGAAACTTGTCTTCTCCAACAATTTGTCACCAGACAAGCTCCTCCATTAAAATTCATCACCTTCTCTATCAAAATTCATCATCTGAAACCTGCCCTCTCCATCAAAATTCATCACTGGACCCTCTCGCTTCTCATAAATATTCATCAGCAGTAATTGTCTTTCCAAAACACATCACTGATACCTTTCCTTGTACACCAAAATGCATCGACACTTTGCTGTTAACAAGTTTTGATATCTTTCCTTTTCCTCCAAAATCTGTCAACACTTTGTCATTCCAAAATTCATCAGCAGTAAATGGTCCGTTCCACACAAATTCATCTTCCAGTGGCTCGGCTAGCCCATGCAATTTGCAAGCGGAATAGATTCTCATGAGAGCCTGCAGCAGAAGGGACGCATGAGAATCTATGCCTCATAGCGACTCAGATGATCTCCAGCTGTCCCTCAACTTGAGGGTATTTTTCAGGGTGAAGACTCCAAGAGGCGTAGATTCTCAAGAGATCATGCAGTCATTCCGTCTGCAAGAGGCATAGACTCTGATGAGCACCTGCATCTGCAGGGGTTCATGAGAGTCTATGCCTCTTGCTGATGAAGATCACCTCTTGATGTTCCTTAAACTGAGTGCAAGACTGCATCGTCAGTTTGTCTAATTGCTGTTGGAGTGCGGCAATCCCAAGCCTGACCCGGACAGATGTGACCCCATCGCTGCCATGTGACCCATTGCCGAGAGCGGCCCAGCCGGCCCACCGGGGCCCGGCTGCATACCTGGATACGGCTGACCCATCATCGGCATGAACATGGGGTTAGGCATACCCAACATTGGTGACAGACCAGGGTAGCCCAACGGGGGAATGGGGGAGTAGCCACCGTACATAGAAGTGGAGGAAGCCGAGGGTAGAGTGGGGGTTAGTCCGTTCATGCCCCCACTGCTCACCCCACCCATCCCTGAACCACTGCTGCTGGTGGTGGAGCTGCCCATGCTCATCCCCATCCCGTCAGAGGTTGGGGCGTTCACGCCGCTGTTGTTGCTCTGCTGCTGAGGTGTGTTGCGATCGGAACTGTCCTCCAACAGAGCACGGAAACTTCCTAGACCCTCTTGGCTCTGACTCTGCCCTCCGAAGCCAAACCCACTGGGACTTCCTCCACTGTTGCTGTAAGGGCTTCCACTGAAACTCCCTGCACTGCCAGCACTGCCACCGAGTCCCTGGGTGAACGGTGCACTCATGAATCCCGGGTGGAAGCTGGGTAGGAAGGGGTACGAGCCTGGCATTCCCAGCCCCTGTCCCATCATGGGGAAGTTACTCTGTGGTGGGGGATGCATGCCGAAGGGAGAGAACCCTGGGTGAAAGTAGGGAGAGGGCGAGGTTGGTGTGAATGCAGAGTGAGAGTAGGAGGAGGGAGGGGCGGGGCCGGACATGGACATTCCCCCTCCTCCCATGCTCTGGGAGATGTTAGGTCCTGCACCACCAAACTCTGACCACCAGTTGTCTTGGTAACCGCGGCTGTCGACATGCTGTGGCTGAGGATGTGCTATTGTCTGCTGTTGCTGTTGTGATGTCTGCTGTTGCTGTTGTTGACTTTGTTGTTGATTTTGTTGTTGTTGATTCTGTTGCTGTTGGCTCTGTTGCTGTTGGCTCTGTTGTTGCTGACTCTGTTGTTGCTGACTCTGTTGTTGTTGACTCTGTTGTTGTTGACTCTGTTGTTGCTGTTGCTGATTTTGAGGCTGTTGCCCTTGTTGATCTTGATTTTGTTTTTGCTGTTGTTGTGGTGGAGTAGGTGCTTTTCCAGAGCTCTGGTTACTGCTGGGTCTTTTCTCAGTTGACCCATCTCCTGAAAACACACAACAAACAGATTGGTATATAACACAGAGACAATAACATTGACCTTTTGGGTGTCAGTAGCTGCTTAAGTCGCGATGGTTCCTGTAGGAATCCCGACTAAAACCGCTACCGACAGCCAAAGAGTCAACACATGTGAGATGTGCTGTATACAGATATGCCGCAAATGAAGTTAGCATTAAAGACAAGTCAAAAATGGAAAGAAATTTAAACGGTTATCTTCCAAATCACAGAACACATACCAAGGGGAATCAGTGAGTGCTGGATTAACAGTTACAGCCCCTGCCTTTAGGGGGAGGGGATCTGTTTGTTTATCCAGCACAGAATAATTTCCCTTGTTTGTCCAACCTTGCTATGTCTACTGTATCAACAGGAATCACTTTGACAAAAAGTGCTACTGGCAATCAAAGGGTTAATGTGTATGTGTGTGTGTGTGTGTGTGTGTGTGTATATATATATATATATAAAATCAGGTATGTATAGCCTGTGGCACTTCCTCCTCCAATGGCCCTTTTTTTGTATTTATTTCTTATTTCTCTTATATAAGACTTTTCCTCCTGTGACACATAAAAAAAGCCACAGAAAACATGCATCAACACACTCTTTAGCCCTTTAGGGTGTCAGTAGTGGTTTTAGTCACGATTCCTGCAAGAAACATGGCGAATAAAACTGCTACCGACACCCAAAGCGTTAACCCTCTTAACCCCACGGTCGCATTTCCAAACTTTTGGAGGCATTGTCTCACGAATATGTACCAGTTGTAGGAGATGGATTGATCATGATAATTCAAGGGTAGTGCCAGATGAGCTTGGCGCCGTCAGGCGCCAAGCTCATCTGGCGCTACCCTTGAATTATCATGATCAATTAATCGCCTGCTGCAGCGTCCCGGTGTTAAAAGAGTTAAGAGGAATAAACAGTTGATAATACAAGCTAAAATCTGAAGATCAAACTGCCACCAAATGTTTAATTACTACCGTGGTAACACAGTTGAGAAGTGCTGCATTTGGATACGCATGTCGCGTCCCCAGATACAGCACGTCTCGAATGCGTTAATCAAATACTGTCCACAAAACATTGGCAAAAGCTGTCACAGAAGTAATTTAATAAACTATGACACGGTCACTTCATTTTCTGACAGTAACTATATGTGTAAACAATACCGACAACAGTCTAAATTACATGTCCGTGCTACATTCCCCCCAGTGCAGTATCCTACTCCTTGTGCAAAAAATGAATGAATGAATGAATGAATGAATGAATGAATGAATGAATGAATGAATGAATGAATGAATGAGATCAAATCCAACAGAAAACACTGTCAAAACAAAAATGGTTAAAAACAGACAAAAACCCATTGATGAGCACTGTGAAAAGACCAAAGAGAACGTCAAACAAATGAAAACAAAGGAGGCAAACAAAAGAAAACATAACAATACTCGAAACTTGGGAAGGCACAAAAAAAAAAAGAAAAAAAAAGACAGGAAGAAGAAAACTAAAAGTGCAGACAACAAATTGTCTAACATGAGTTTTCAACTGCCTTCTATCAATTTTTTTAACGCACCATTTCTGATTTACAGTAGAATACATGACCATGATAGTTTCAGATTCAGATGCCCAACTTATCTGACACTACAGCAAAACCTGTTTTCACTAGCCACTTTTTATGCAAGAAAAGTGGTCTTTAAATCTAAAAGACAGGCATTTTCTAAAGAGATAATTTGAGGTGCAAAACATGTGCATAAACCCATTTCATTCTGATACACTCACTGCTTGAAATAAAATTGACTATGATAGTTCAAGGCCAGAATAGCTTGGCGCCTGAGGCACTACCATTGAATTATCATGGGTCACTCCATCTCCTGCAACTGGTACATAGTCGTCAGGCAACACCTCCAAAATTTGAGAAATGGGACCTTGGGCCTAAAAGGGTTAAATATTATTTGTGCTAAAATTTGGTCAATAAAGACCCAGTGATTGAGTAAAAGAAAGCAAAACATCTCTCTCAGTTAAAAGCTGTTAACGAAAGCTTAACCCTTTTCATCCTGATACACAGATTGCTTAAAATAAATTTGACTGACAGTTCAAGGATAGTGCCAGCATAGCTTGGCGCCTCAGGCGCCAAGCTATGCTGGCACCACCCTTGAACTAAAACAGTTGATCTATCTGATAATCAGTAATTTAGCCTTCATAGGATAATAAGCAAATTTTACAAGATCAGCCTCAATGGGTTAAATAAAAACATTTTTATATAGAAAAAAAAAACAAATTAATAAATTAGCCCATTTAATCCCAACACCCTAATTCAAGGGTAGAGCCAGGTTAGCTTGGCACCATTAGGCGCCAAGCTAATCTGGCACTACCTTTGATTCATGGTCGATCCATCTTCATCAGCTGGTTAGATGACACCTCCAAAATGCAACCATGGGGTTAAATGGGTTAATAAATAGAAAAGGAATACCTGGTAGTGACGCAAAATAAATAAATAAATATTTAAATAAATAATTAAATAAATACCGGTAAATAAACCAACCCACATCAAGAAATAACTCATACTAGTGATGGCGACCGACCAATATATTTAGATGTTGCTGCATTGTGTCTAACCAAGCTTTTTATTGAAAGCCTCTCAAACAGAAACAAGAAAGGCAAAACCATTATGGCTCACGTGTATGACCGATTTACATATGTGTGACCTTTGTGACAATAAGTAAAGGGCTGGCTTCTGCACCAGCAGAATCCATGTTTTCTGAAAATGTAAGTATTTTTCACACATCTGTCAACCACCCTGACCCTTGACCTTTGGGATGAGTTGATTAAATTAGTATGCATAGGAAAGTCTTATCATCAGCTACTTTTGTGCCAAATTTGACTGAATGATTTGCAAAAATGTTGATAATACCTACAATTTTATCAAAAATTGGCATTTTACACACATTTCCTGGCCTCTTGTGACCCTTGACCTTTCTGAGGGGCCATCCATATTAGTATGCGTAGATAGGTCTTACCATCAGGTATCTCTGTACCAAATTTGGGTTTGAAGTTGTGAATAGTATTTGAAAAACAAAAAATCGTTTGTCAAAATATGGCTATTTTGGGCCTATTTCTTGAGCTCTTGTGACCTTTGACGCTTCCAAGGGATCAACCAAATTAGTATGCATAGAAAGGTCTTACCATTAGGTATCTTTGTCCCAAGTTTGAGTCTGAAGTTGTCAATAGTATTTGAGAAAAAATAAATTATGTCAAAATATAGCTTTTTTTTTAAACCTATTTCCTGATCCCATGACCTTGACCTTTGTGAGAGGTCACTCCAATTGGTATGTTTAGAGAGGTCTTGCCACAAAGTATCCTTGGGCCAAGCTTGAAGACTGTGGCTTGATTAGTGTCAGAGAAAATGCCAACGTTAAAGTTTACCACGGACGACGGCGGACAGACGGACGACCACTGGCCCAAAACATACTCACTTTTGCTTCGCACGTGAGCCAAAAACTGTGAAACATTAACTGTTAACCATCACCTGCACAAAGTGACTGATATCGTTTACAGCACCAGCTGCTGCATAGCCCTTATAGTACCAGTACTGCAAACAATACCGGTGGATTCTCTATGCAAATAATGGTTTTAAAAAATAATTGCAGCAATGAAAACTGTGAAACATTAACTGTTAACCATCACCTGCACAAAGTGACTGATATTGTTTACAGCACCAGCTGCTGCATAGCCCTTATAGTACCAGTACTGCAAACAATACCGGTGGATTCTCTATGCAAATAATGTTTTTTAAAAATATTTGCAGCAACGAGAATGAGCTGGAAGCAGACATTGGCTGCATGAAATGTCTTCACACCATGAACGAAACAAATAATAAGCAAAACGCTGCACTGACAACAGTCAACTTATTACCAAACAAGGGGTTAACTGAGCAACGGAGTCATGCATTGCCCAAGTCAGTAAGAAAAGCTGTAAAAGAACCAAAGGGTTAAACTAAAAAAGATGCAAATCAGTCAAATCAAAACAAACATGATGAAATAATAACATGATAGCTGTTCTGCTTTAACCCTTTTCATTCGGAATACACCAGCGTGTGAATTAAGTTTGACTAAAATAGTTCAAGAGTAGTGCCAGAATAGCTGGGCACCTAGAGGCGCCCAGCTATTCTGGCACCACCCTTGAACTAAAGCCATTGGTCTATATCCTTATCTGTAAGTACTATAATGTAGCTTGCATAAGGCAGTGTACACATTTGAAGCTTTTAGCCTCAGCATGATATGGGTTATGGACACGCAGAACACAAAGTGAAAAGGTCGTTCTGTCTTAACCCACTGCATCCTGAGACTGATTTATTTTTTTTAATTTGCTTATTGTCCTATGAAGGCACCACCCTTGAACTAAAATAGTTGATCTATCTCCTAATCTGTAGTGTAGCATTCATAGGACAATATTATAAGTAAAATTTTGTTAAAAAATCAGCCTCAAGCTGTAATGGGTTAACAGGTGATATTTGAATCTCGCCACTCTAGTCATCCTAATGTTAATGGCGTATTCACTTAAACCTTTGTTGGCCTAAGTGCTATTCTTTTTTTGTCTACGGTAGACTTTGAAATGGGGCTGGATTGGAGCACATTCCAGAGTATGCACATGACGTTTTTGGCATGCAAGGCAAAAATTCTGGCAAAGAAGTAACAAGATAAAAATGACGTCACGTCTAGCTAAGCAAACCTTGCTAGAGAACGTCTTTTTGGCGCCAAAGCACCATATGTGTGTATGTATGTGAGGATGTGACAGCAACTAGAGCCCGCGTTTGAGGATGGACAAGCTTGAAATTTTAGGTTGTCCCTAAAAGAATAACCTCGGGACCTTTTTTTTTTTTTACGTTTTGATTAAGATGCTCATTGGCGAGAAAATAGCCGTTTCACAAAAACCGTTTGATCCACACTGGAGTCCGTAATTTTTCTTATTTTTACTAGATATTTTGCGCATAGTTAGATAAAAGGGACATATTGAATGAGTTCGTTAACCAGCGCTGTACCTCTAAAACTTTTTGAATGATAATTAGATATTTTGGGAAAAAATATATTTTCACGTTTTGGGGATTAATTTCAAGCAATATATGGGTTAACCTTAAAAAAATTGAATCTTTTTTACGAAAAAAAAACAATCTTCTCATTAATAACTACATGATTTTTCGTATATGGTATTTACATAAGCCTACAGTTCATCTCGGCTGTCGGGTACGATTAGATCAATTGTGACCTAGGTGCAAAAATGAGTTTTCTGCACCACGTTTTTTGGAGTCATTTGTAAAACGCCTAACACAACTTTAATTTTTCTTTTACGAAAACAACTATCTTCTCATTAAAACCTGCATGATTTTTCATAAACAGTGTTTGCATAAGCCTGCTGTTAGTCCCGGCCCTGGGGTAGGATTAGGTCAAATTGTGACCTGTAAGCTCTAGGCAGCAAGAAAATTGCAAAGTTGATTCTCTGATACATCAAATGTTAGTACTGCGATGAGCGACGTATAACGTTGAGTCATCACTATGAACACGGCATCATGGGACTAATGTCGCCAAAGCTTGAAGTGACATTTCGCTGCTCGTGCTACCATCCGGCTTCTTCAGAATAGCTATGCTGCGCCAGTCCACAGAGCTTACGAATGGCGGGAACCATCTTTATTATTGTGTGCCAGTGTGTGTGTGAATCAGAGGCTGGGTTAGAGTAGAAGGAGATCATGGATTCCTGTCGCTACACGAGCGCAAAGAGCGTCCTAATGGTGGAAAGCGCAGTGTGTCCGTCTTTATTTGCTTGCGCCGACGTGTGTGTTGATCAGAGGTTGGCTTAGAGAGGAGGGAAACGGATTAGCATAATAAGCCAAAAAATATGAACAACTCTGAATGTTCCTAAAAGTTAAACGCATCTGAGCTCCATACAATACGGTACACTTTGGGATGAAATCCTCATCTTGTCTTTGTGGGGGGTCATGCTCATGCACATTTTTTACACGCCCAGGGCAGGCAGGCACATATGACTCAAAACACTGGTGCAACCCAATAGACTAGAGCCTACACTGATCTATTAACCCTCTTAATCCCATGGCGGCATTTCCAAACTTTTGGAGGCGTTGTCTAAAGACCATGAACCATTTGGATTAATCATGATAATTCAAGGGTAGTGCCAGATGAGCTTGGCGCCTACCATTGAATTATTTTAGTCAAACTTATTTCACACACCGGTGTATTCCAAATGATAAGGGTTAATAACTAGTGATCTCTCATACGGGTGGTCCTAAAACCAGGTTCCGAGTTTCAGCACAGTACATTTTCATCTTGTATACAAAATTAAATTGCATAGGTATGAGTGGTAAATACAATGTAGAGGAAGATACAGTCTACTATGCTTATAACAAGGTCAGCTATAACAAAGTTGAAAATAACAACATTTTTCAGAGGTCCCGACAGCACCCTTCCTTCGTAAAATACTTCACTTCTATTGTTCTAACAAACTTTGGTGATCCCCGACAACTAGTTATATCAAAAGTTGACTGTATGTCTCAGGGTTCGAAATAACCAGGGGCCCGGGGCAAAAAGCCCCTTACTTTGGCCTTGGGCCCTCTACTTTCATGTACACGGGGCCGAAGTGCCCCCTTCTTTTTAGACCTACTTTGTCTCATTGCAGCGGTAGGCGGTACTCCGCGCATCCGCGCGCTCCCAACACAGGTCATGAACTTTTCACCAAACACACATGGCTGGATATTTTTAGCATGGTACGCATTGCATCAACCTCTCTTTGCTGCATAGCAGTCTAGCGCGATATGTTTACTCTGCTGTTTGCAGCTTGCTATTATTCTATTAACTAAAGCCGCTTCCTCCTGCGAAGTAAAGTTCCTATATTTCGCTGTCTTGTCCGTAAATCATGCGACGGTTCAAGAGCCCCTTACTTTCCTGTGGGGCCCCCTACTTTTACTCATACTTTGGAAAAGTATTTTGAACCCTGATGTCTTTAAAAAAAAAAAAAAAAAAAAAGACAACAAATTAGATTAGAGAAACATATGAGCGTCACTAATTATGTTAATCATCCATGTCTCTTGAACTGGAACACGGTCTTCCGAGGACAACTTTCAGATGCTCGTATGAGATCTTGGTGTTAAAACAAATGCAGTAAGTTTAACCCATTTAGCCCCAAGTCCCTACAGCAGGAGACTGATTGACCATGATAATTCAAGGGTAGTACCAGAATAGCTTGGCACCTGAAGGCGCAAACCTAATCTGGCACTACCCTTGAATTATCATGGTCAATCCACCTCCTGCAACTGGTACATAGTCCTTCAGTAACACTTCCAAAATTTGGGAAAAGCACCCATGGGGCTTTGATGCCGGCTGACTGGAAGGAGGGGTACCTAATCAAGCTTCCCAAGAAAGGCGACCTCAGCAAGTGTTCCAACTACAGAGGAATCACCTTGCTGTCAGTACCAGGAAAGGTCTTCAACAGGATCATCCTAGAGAGAATGAAGAGCTCCGTTGACCCCCAACTTAGAGACCAGCAAACAGGATTCAGGAAGAACCAATCATGTACAGACCAGATCGCCACTCTCCGCATCATCGTGGAACAGTCTCTGGAGTGGAGCTCCCCGCTGTACGTCAACTTTGTGTATTATGAGAAAGCATTTGACAGTGTGGACCGAGAGACTCTGTGGAAACTCCGACACTACGGTGTACCCACAAAGCTCGTCCGCCTGATCAAGAGCAGCTACGATGGCATGACATGTTGCGTGATCCACGAAGGGCAGTTCACCAGGGAGCTCCAGGTCAGAACTGGTGTCAGGCAGGGGTGTCTGCTGTCTCAGTTCCTCTTCCTACTGGCCATAGACTGGGTCATGAAGATGACCACAGAGCACAGACGAAGTGGAATACAGTGGACACTGTGGACACAGCTTGACGACCTCGATTTTGCAGACGACTTGGCATTACTGTCCCACACTCATCAACAAATGCAGGACAAGACCACGAGGCTTGCTGACATCTCGTCCCAAGTGGGCCTCACCATTCACAAACAGAAAACAAAGACAATGAGGCTGAACGCAACCAGGAAAGAACCAGTCTTGCTTGCTGGCACCCCGTTGGAGGAGGTGGAGTCCTTCACCTTTCTCGGGAGCATCATAGACAAAAAAGGTGGCACTGATGCAGATGTCAGAGCACGAATCGGTAAAGCCAGAGCAGCCTTTCTCCAGTTAAAAAAAGTGTGGAGTTCCAGAGAGCTGTCACAACACACCAAAGTCCGGATTTTCAACTCCAATGTAAAAGCAGTTCTCCTATATGGAGCAGAGACTTGGAGATTGACAAAAACCACAGTCAACAGAGTACAGACCTTCATGAACAGTTGCCTTAGAAGAATTTTGAAAATCCACTGGCCAGAGAAGATCAGCAACGTCAGACTCTGGGAGAGAACAGAGCAGATAACAGCAGAGAATGAAATTGGGCGAAGAAGATGGGGATGGATCGGTCACAGTCTGAGAAAGCCAGCTTCCAGTATCACTAGGCAGGCATTGTCATGGAACCCCCAGGGAAAGAGGAAAAGAGGTAGGCCGAGAAACTCCTGGCGTCGAGACCTCCAAGCAGACATCAAGAGACTGGGAACCACCTGGAGTAGAATCGAAGGAGAAGCACAGGACAGGAGTTGCTGGAGGTCTCTCGTCGACGGCCTATACCCGGGTAGGGGTGACAGGCGTAAGTAAGTAACCCATGGGGCTTATAGAGTTAAAAATGAAGTGAGTACATTTGGGGTCATGTATAGTAAGAACATAATGCACAGAAAATAAAAGACAGATTATGAAGATTAAAATTATTAACTCATTTAAGTAGTGTCGTACACAGATATAAAACTTGAACAGGTCACCACACTTGTGTCTGTATCCAACAGAACTGTAAACAGCACCAGTGGCTGCATGCACATGGAGGGTAGGGGGGGGGGGGGGGTGTGAACACAAATCTTATTTCTGGACACTCACCTGAAAGAGGTCGGAAAGCTGAGGGAGTCATCCCTGGCTTGGCTTGACCTGCCTGGCCTTCGGTCTGACCTTGGGCTTGACCTTGACCCTGAAAGCCATAAGAGGGATTCATCGAGCTGTTGCCTGAAGACCCATCTTGCTGTTGAGGCAACCGCTGGGAAGGGTACTGCATCTGTTGACCCTGCATTTGTTGACCCTGCATTTGTTGACCCTGCATCTGCTGACCTTGACCTTCCATCTGTTGACCATGTCCTTGTTGGTGAGGTCTGCTAACAAAGTCTTGGTAGTTCTGCGGCATATATGGCTGGCCCCATGGTTGATGGAACTGCGGCTGAGATGTTTGGTGAGGTGACTGCATCGGCTGACCTGACTGCAGGAAGTTTGGCTGCTGACTGCTGGGGTAATGCTGTTGTGGTTGATTCTGCTGTTGTTGTGGCATGCCAGGTGGCTGGTGTGCCGGTTGGCCTGGCTGACCTGAGAATGACTGTTGCAGCTGCTGGCTGAAAGGCTGGGGTTGGGAATGAGGGGGTGGTTGTTGGGGCTGATTTGATGGTGGCCGAGTGGGTTGGCTCTGATTTTGAGACGAATGACTCTGGTATTGTTGTGGAAACACTGATGATGGTAGCTGTTGTGCCTTTTGTTGCTGTACCTGTTGTGGCTGCTTCTGCTGCTGTTGCTGCAGTGTTGGGGGTTGCTTCTTGCTGATCCCAGGACTAGAATTAACAGCAGCTGCAGCAGTCTGTTTCAACACAACTGTCTTTGACAACGGTTTAGCGGACACAAATGTCGGTCCCTGTTTCTCCTCTGATCTGAACACCCGCACCGCAGGGGTGACCACGGAGCCTGGCCTGTCAACAACCAACTTGGGTTTGACATCAATGGCATCCTGAGATTTGTCTGTATTACCAGGCGTGCTAGGGCCACGGCTACTGGCTCGGCTGGTAGACAGACTTCTGCCATCTGAGCTGCTCTCACTAGAATCACTATCACTGTCATCGCTACTACTGCTACTACTGTCGCTCTTGTTCAATGAGTCAGTGCCTGTGGATGTCACGTAAATGTTCTTTGGCATAATCAGATTCTGCCCATTTGACTTTGAATCTACTGTCATAGCAACACTGGAGTCTGTTTTTGTGTCTGTTCCTGTGGAATTGCTTACGTCTGGAGTTTTGCTGTCGAGGGCTTTGCACGCCCGACCTGTGGAGATGACTTTAGAACGCGGGTACACAATGACCTCCACAGGAGGCTTGGCTGGTTTGCTTGCTGCCCCAGCAGGCAGAATGCTGGTTGGCCTTCGAGTAAGAGTCCTGACTGGGGCTGCAGGAAGCACCTGAGTTATTTGTCCTTTTTTGTTACCTGCCTTGAGAATTGCGTTCACCGCGCCAGTCTGAGCGTACAGGCTAGCGAGAAGACTCGAGCCGCCTTTCGGCCCAATCTTGATCTCGTTGGGATTTTTCTCAGTCAGTCTGCCGTCAGGCGTCTTGAAAAAAATGCGTGGAGGGGGAGGGGTTACTTTGGCTGTAACCTGACTTCCTGCAACACAAAAGTGCAGGGAGGGGGCATTCATCAGAACAGGATACCTGTCATTTTTCACAATGTTCATAAATCATTATTTTTAAGTGAACATTTTACTCTTTACTTCCTTACTTTTTCACCTATTCACTTTATTTTAGAAGAGTTAAAATGCTAGTAAATGATAAAAGATGCTGTTACTTTTGTTAGAAGGACAATTTCATAAGATGAAAACAAATATAATGCACACATATTACTGACAAATGGCCACCCTCTCCACCACAAGAAAGCTTTGTTTTCATAAACCCATAGACCTCTGAAATTAACGTTTCTTGTGCATTACAGCACACAAATACTGCTTGGACTAACCCATATCATACTAAAGCTAAAAGCTTCAAATTTGTACACTGCCATATTTTTACACCTTATAGTACTTACAGATAAGGATATCTATTAGACCAATGGCTTTAGTTCAGGATGGTGCCAGAATGCACCAAGCTATTCTGGCACTACCCTTGAACTATTTTAGTCAAACTTACTTTACACACTGGTGTATTCCAAATGATAAGGGATAATGCGCACATATTACTGACAAATGGCCACAATTTCCAACACAAAAAAAGCTTCGTTTCATAAACCCACAGACCTATGAGATGCCATGCTCCTTGTGCATTACAGCACACAAATACTATTTGGATTAGTACACTTAGCCCTTATCATTCGGAATAAACCAGTGTGTGAAATAAGTTTGACTAAAATAGTTCCAAGGGTAGTGCCAGAATAGCTTGGCACCTCTAGGTGCCAAGCTATTCTGGTACCACCCTTAATATACTAAAGCCACTGGTCTATATCCTTATCTGTAAGTACTATAATGTAGCTTGCATATGGCAGTGTACAAATTTGAAGCTTTTGGCCTCAGTATGATATGGGTTAGTTACCAGCATGCACATACAGCATTACCCAACGTAGTCACTGAACATCCAGCACATGAGGATGCCACAGCAGGCTTTATTACAAATGCAGATTGAAGAGTCTATTTACCTTTCTGCCTGAGTAAAATGATATAAAACAAGAAAAGCACAGCCCTTATGGCTCAAGTGTATGGCCAGTCCATATAATAAGCGTGCCCTTTATGTGTTCATGTGTCTAAACATAGTAAAGCGTTGGTTTTTGTACCAGTGAAATGTATGCATTTTTGTCACACTTGTGAACCCTCTGTGACCCTTGACCATTGTAAGGGGGTGACTAAATTAGCATGCATAGAAAGGCGTTATCACCAGCTACCTGTATGCCAAGTTTGACTGAAAAGTTTGCAAACAACGCTGATAAAAATTACAATTCTATCAAAAACAGACATTTTTCACACACTTGCTGACCTCCTGTCGCCCTTGAACTTTCCAAGGGGTCATCTAAATTAGTATACATAGGAAGGTCTTATCATCAGGTATATACCAAGTTTGGGTTTGAAGCTAAAATAGTATTAGAGAAAAAAGTTTTTGTCAAAATGTCTTTTTTCACACATTTGCAGACCTCCTGTGACCCTTGAACTTTCCAAAGTGGTCATCCAAATTAGTATGCATTGAAAGGTCTTACCATCAAGCATCTCTGTACAAAGTTTGGGTTTGAAGCTGAAAACAGTAATTGAGGAGAAAACATTTATGTCAAAATATGGCTATTATTTTACCCCTTTCTGGACCCCCTGTGACCTTGACCTTTGTGAGAGGTCACTGAAATTAGTGTGTTTAGAAAGGTTTACCACAAAGTGCCCTTGGGCCAAGTTTGAAGTCCAAGGCTTGAATAGTCTCCGAGAAAATGCCAACGTCCGGACAACGGACAGACGATGATGGCCCATTACACTGACTCACTTTTGCTGTTACACATGAGACAATGAGGTTACCAACAGGTATAGATGCTATCTCCACAGTTGCAGGTGTTCATTATGATCTATAACTTATTGCTCTTGTAAATCAAGGCATTAGCTGCATACAGTGTGTAATCACGCAAAATATACACAATGTAACTTTCATCATCACAGCTGCAAAAGTAAAGCTGTTATATTTATAAAAACAAAAGTGTCAAATGCTATGAACAAAGTTTTCAATCAAACTTAGCATGCACCTACATAAACGTACAAAATCATGCCCAAAACAAAATGTTTTTGAAGACCAAAATTCTACCAATAGAAAAGCTGAAACCATCCACACACAGGCCAGCCTCAGTATCTCCTGGCAGCTGTAAAGTCAGACCAGATTATTTGTGACCAGGTTATTGTACTTTGTAGCGTTGCATTTACACAGATTATGAAGAATAATCACTTGGTAAGCGTTAGCTGGCCTGTGCATGGCTGTGCGCGGGCCTGCTAAGATCTAAGGGTCCCATGAGGATGTCTGATGAGTTAACCCTTTTAGCCATAGGGGCCTGACAAGTAGTGTTTTGACTACATGTAATTGCAAATCTGCTGCGCCACCACGTGCATGCCACTGCCCACACCATGTCACTAGCTCAAGTCAGAATACAAGGGAGGAAACGAAAGGCACGCGAAGCGGCGATGTATTGTGATTCCAGAGCAGTTTTCAACCCTCAACAGACCTGTCTACCTCAAAACTGATCTCATAGTACTCCACAGAGCAAATTTTAGTACTCAGAGACAAAAAAGAGTACTTTTGTGTTACCTAAGGTTGTGTAAGGGAGGGGGGGGGGGGGGCACTCGTGCATCTTAACCGTTCGCCAGATTATCAAACAACAAATAGACAACAACAACTCCCACAAATAGAGGTAGACCTGGACGTCACAAAATATCAGAAAGCAACAGACGGGCCCAAAATGAAGACGGAGTTCGATATTAAAAGAACTACTACATACAAAAACTACACAATCATCTACACAGACGGGTCCCATGACCCAACCAGCCACGCAACCGGACTAGGTATCCACGTCCCCAACAAATCGGATCGGGCTATAAAATTACCGGACCACACATCAGTTTTCACAGCAGAACTCACGGCCATCCTGGGAGCCATCAAAGTAATAAGAGCCGACCTTCAGGAAGCTAAACACTTACTCATAGTGACGGACTCCTTATCGGCAATACAAGCGATTCAGAACCTAGACTCGTTCAGAGAAGATCTAACATACCTGGTCAGACTAAGAGCAGCCGAACTCTCAGAACGCGGCCAAACAGTCAAATTTATGTGGGTCCCCTCCCATGTGGGAATCCCAGGCAACGAACGAGCAGACAGGGTAGCGAAGAAAGGCCTCGACCAAGAATCGCTTTTTCAACCTACCACTTTCAGCAAATGAACGGTCAAATGCTCTCCGGCCCGCCTTCCAAAAACTATGGGAAAAAGAATTCCACCAGAACAAAAAAGGAAGACGCAAAAATCTCACGAGGGTACTGAACAATACACCCACCCTCCTAATAGGTAAGAGGAGAGACCAGTCACGACTAACAAGGATCCGATTAGGGGGCGAGAGATACCTAGTCCACCCCAACCCAATAATGTGCACATGCGGCCACCTACTCACGACAGAACACATACTGCTAGACTGCCTGAGCATAGCCCAAACCAGAACCCTAGTAGCAGATAAACTCAACGCACCTCTCACCGTAGAAGGCCTCCTAAACCCCGACCCTAAAACATGGTCCACCACCACCAAATACACAATACACCTGCTTAATAAGCACCCACTAATCCGATACATCTAACCAAACTACAGACATGACGAGAGGTAGATAAAAATCGATGCGTGGACATCAGCGACAACCAGTCAGAACATAACTCCCCCCCCCCCCCCCTCAACCCCCGGCCCACCCCCCCTGGACGAAATCAGCGAGAGCTGGAAGTCCGTATCCTTTAAAAATAGCATAGCATCAAACAACAGGGGGAGGGGTAGCTCACGCGTCTTAAACGTTCGTCGCCAGATCATCAAACAACAGGGGGGGGGGGGGGGGGGGGGGGGGGGGGGGGGGGGAGCTCGTGTGTCTTTACCGTATTTGTCAGGGTCACCAAGCAGCTCTCTAGCATCACAGCGTTTCTTTGATTTCATTAGGAGTGGCATGTTTTCAAAATGGCTGACGTAATACTATTTACCGAAAACTGGAAAAAACAATAATACAGAAAGTTACTATCCAAAACATTTGCAGAATTTTGTACTTTTTGTCGTATTCGGCGTACTGGCCGATAAAAATCGTAAAATTATGGCTAAAAATCGTGGGGTAGCCAGGTCTGCCTCAAAGCAACCATCCACCTAAAAATAAAACCTCATACTGAACAAACTCAGTAGATATTTTGCCACAAATCTATACCAACCTTGTCCGCCGATCAAAACTGATAGTTTAGTATCAAGGCTTTTTGCAGTCAAGCATCATTTAGCAGACATCCAATTGTTAGGTTTTACATGTGGCCGGAAATATACCTCATGCTCATTTTTCATTGCTTTATGTAAATTAGCATATCCAATAAAATTAAAACAAGAGAGCATCTTACTGTTGACATGACCTGAACGTGCATGCAGCAATCACATTTCCCTTTAATGGAGTCTGGTTTAAACACTGCTCAGTTGTCAAAATCTTCTCGAGTAATTTTAACTCATTCTACCCCAGACACACCACTGCGAGATAAGGATCGAGCATGATAGTTCAAGGGTGATGCCAGAATAGCTTGGCGCATATGGGCGCCAAGCTATTCTGGCATTACCCTTGAACTATCATGCTCGATCTGTGTCCTGCACTGCAATGCAGTCTTCAGAGAACAACGGCAACATTTGGGGATTTCGGTGTTGGGGTAGAATGAGTTAAACTTTAGAGTATACATGGCAGAAAACAATGGATGCACAGCAGTGCAGAGTTGCCTCTTTCAGAGCACTGTACTAAATGGTTTAATGCTGAACCCTAGATGTTGAGAAAGAGGTCCCGGATACTTCTGGCCACAGCTAGAATTTCGCGCGTGCCTTTCGTTTCCTCCTTTGTATTCTGACCTGAGCTAGAGGATACGGTGTGGCGCGCACGCGGTGGCGCAGCGGATTTGCATTTAGTAAAAGCACCACTTGTTAGGCTCCTATGCTTTTAGCACAGGGACCCTGCAGCAGGAGACAGACTGACCATGATAATTCAAGGGTAGTGTCTGATGGCACTACCCTTGAATTACCATAATCAATCCGTCTCATACAACTGGTACACAGTCGTTAGGCAACACCTCCAAAATCTGAGAAATGGGACCTTGGAGCTAAAAGGGTTATAGGTCCTTGGACCTTTCGATCATCAGACATCCCTATGGGACCCCGAGATCGGTCTGTCTTACAGTGGCACATGATACAGAGGCTGACCTGCACAAGACCACCAAATACTTCATCACTAAAGACAATCGTTGACTTTAACTTAAACCCATTTAGTCCCAACACCCTAAAGCAGGAGATGGGATGGACCATGATAATTCAAGTGTAGTGCCAGATTAGCTTGGCGCCTTCTGGCACTACCCTTGAATTATCATGGTTCATCCGTCTCCTGCAACTGGTACATAATCGTTAAGGGACACCTCCAAAATTTAGGAAATGTAGCTTTGGGGCTAAATGGGTTAAACATGCTATTTTAAATCAACTGCAAGTCAAATAAACAAAGCAAACAAAATACAAAGAATATGACAACACATGCATAACAAGAAAAGAAAACATGCAAAGCCCTAATATTTAAACTTTGTGACCTTGAACTTTCTGACAGGTCACTGAAAGAAGCAAGTATTAAAGTGTCTTAATGTGACCTTGACCTTTCTGACAGGTCACTGAAAAAAACAAGTATTAAAGTGTCTTAATGCAAGTCATGGTTGGCTTTTATGCATTTTTCACACATTTGTCAACCCACCTGTGACCCTTGACCTTTGCGAGGGGTACCTACATTAGTACACAAAGAAAGGTTTCATCAACTAACTTTGTGCCAAATCTGACTGAACGGTTTGCAAAAACTTTGATAAAAAAAAAACTAAATTAAATTTAATTTTTTTTTAATTTTTCATACATTTGCCAACTTCTTGTGAGCCTTGACCTTTCTGAGGGGTCATACAATAGTATGCATAGAAAGGTATCAAGTATGCACCAAGTTTGGGTTTGGAGTTGAAAATAGTATTTGACACCAAAAAAAATTCAACAAAATATGTTATTTTGTTTTACGTATATCTGGATCTCCTTGACTTCAAGAGAAGTCAACTGAATTTGTATGTTTAAAAAGATCTTGTCACAAAGTATCCCTGGGTCAAGTTTGAAGACTGCGGCTTCAACAATCTCCAAGAATATGCCAACGTTAAAGTTTACCACAGACGGAGATGGGCGACAGACATATGGTCCAGTACACTGACTCACTTTTGCTATCACATATGATTCAATTATTAATAAAATATTAAACCAACATTAAAAACTTATTACATGTATCAACTTTTGTGTGTACAATATCTTGAAAATGATAAATATAATAAAATTTAAGAAGAAGAAAAAAGGAGAAAAAAGGAGAGTAAGCAGACTACAACTATTCTACAACTTTAAACTAAAATTTAAAAGTATCTAAAAATTACTTTGCTACACTGCACTGACTCTAAGAATGCACAATTTTGCAAGTCAGTGTAAACCCTGACAATGCAAGTCATTTGTGTGCTGGTATGAGATTTTGACATTTGTAAAGTCATACGGTCCAAAATCACAGACTAGCACACATTTAGACCTATGCATATAAAATATAAGGACAAGCGAGAGAAATGCAACATTTTGGGAATCAACGAAAACACTTTGGTGTTTCAGATGATTGAAAAAATGTTGAATTTCTTCATTTCCAATGATGCCAAAAATGTCACATTTCTTACGCTCATCAGTATGTATAGGTATGACCTGTACGTCTAAATCATGCTTACATTTAGAAGTAATTTGATAAAGTACACATGGATATATTCTGCTCTCATCTAAATCATGCTTAGAAGAACACAGATATAATATGCACATACATAACCTGCTCTCTCAACTACAGTCATGCTGATAGGCGAAAGTCTCAGAGAGTATGACAATCCATACTCACAAAGACAACAGACCTGTAGCTGCGGTTGTGGCCGTGGTGGTGGTCACCGCCGTTGTCCCTGCCACTGTCATCGTCATCACTCCTGCCGTTCCGGGTGCGGTGGTCGTGTCTGCGCCTTTCGAGCGCACCGCAAACATTTTGCCGTCATTAGTGCGGATGTACACTCCCTTTGGCGTCTTGATGACTAGGATTTTCTGACCCGATGAGATTTTGCCAGCAGGTTCGGAGTTTCCTGAGGATGTTGCTGTGTTGGTTCCAGGAAGAAGAATGTCTGTATAGAAACACTCCAAAATTAGAATACATTTTTGGCCACCTAATGACAGAGTAAGAATACTCTAAAATAATGTTAGTCTCATGCAAATTGGAACATAATTTTAGTAGTTTTCCCCTAAGAAAAAGTTAAAAACAACACCTGCACCCGCCACACCGGAAGACCAAATGTGACATGATAATCTAGCAACATCTACGTATACAATCACGGCCAATCGATCTCCTGCTGTGGAGTCTTGAACTCCTGAAGGTGAATGTCTTAACCCTTTTGGCCCCAAGGTCACATTTTTTAAATTTTGGGGGTGTTGCCTAACGACTATGTACCAGATGCAGGAGAAGGCGCCAAGCTAATCTGGCACTACCCTAGAATTATCATGGTCAAGCCATCTCTTGCTGTAGGGATCCGGGGCTAAAAGGGTTAAAGGTGCTTACATGTTGTCCTAATGACCTTAGGAACTGTTATGTCTAGCTTCACTACGCCAGGCACCATCCCTGAACTGTCATTACTTCCTACTGTCGTGTCTGAAAGCCCGCCAGATATCATGTAATAGCCAACTACAGCGTTTCCCTGGGAAATGCTATACAACATCCCATTCCACAATATATGGCTTTTTCATAGGCGATTGTAACATTTCCCAGAGAAATGCCATAATCACCCAATACACAGTGTACAAGAGAGCTTAAAAGGCGAGTGTGTTTGAAATGCTTACCTGTAGTGGTAATGACCTGATGTACCGTGACACCTGGCTTGACAACCTGTACGGACGGTCTGGGGATGGGGGTGGAGATCATTGGGCGTACGCTGGCCACCGGTCGGATGTTGGGGCCCCTTCGAATGTACATCCTGCAAGACAGGAGCAGTCTCTCTGAAAACTTGTTTACCCTGTCACGCCACTGCAACCTTTTCATTCTCACTTGTGCCACACCGTGCTTCTAACAGTTTCACCCATTCAACGCCAAAGAGCGCAGCTGTCAAAATAGCACAGCTACAATGTGGTGTCAGCAAGAGGCACAGATCTTCATGAGCCCCCACAACTGCAGGAGCCCATGAAGATCTGTACCTCTTGCATTTGTGCAGCAAGTCTCAGCAATGAAGGCAAGGTGAAGTCGCATGGTGACGTGGCGACATCAGTGGCATGGCAAGGTGTCTTAACATCAGTCGCATGGCAACATGGCTTTAACCCATTAAACCCCAATGCCCTACAGCAGGAGATGTACTGACCATGATAATTCAAGGGTAGTGCCAGATTAGCTTGGCGCCTGTCACCAGGCGGTACACGTGGCAGGGTTTGTTCTGGAGGCGCCAAGCTAATCTGGCACGACCCTTGAATTATCATGGTCAATCCATCTTCTGCAAGTGGTACATAGTCATCCGGTACCACCACCAAAATTTGGGAAATAAGGTCGTGGGCTTAGTTGGGTTAAGGGCTAAACAATCTTGTATGTTCCAACAGGGTTTGGAATGGTTTTTCAACATAATAAGTCACACTGAAAATGTTTATGGACGCAAAGCATCTTATGACAAAAACGGCAAAGCCCTCAAGGCTCATGTGCCTGACCTTTCTCTGACCTAAGTTGTTGAAACCAATCTTCTTGTACTGCAAACGGTACCAAAGCCTGCATGAACAAGCAGGTTAACAAAGTCAACCTGATTTTATAAATACATACGGCTGGCCCCCTGCGCTGGAGTAGTAAGATGAATAAGACGGGCGACTGTAGGAGATATTCATTCGCTTGTCTCGCGCGTAGCCTTCTTTCGCCTGCTGCTTTTCTCGCTTGGACATGCGCATCTCTTTGCGGTCAATCAGCAAAGACTCATGGGAGAATGGCTCCTATTGACATAGATGGTAAGTCATGACTTATTTTTCTCATGGTACACAATCTTCATATGCGTCTCATGGTACACAATCTTCATATGCGTCTCCTGAAGTTGTGAAATGCAGTTTACTCATGAGTTTACTCATCCAAGATGTAATGCAAACAGATACGGCGGCTCAGAAGCAAACACTTCTTCACCACTGAACTTTCATTAGCAGTTCAATGAGTGGTGGACAATCTTTCTTTTACTCATTCGAGACGTGCCTCCTCAAGATACACAGCTTATGCTGCATATCTAAGCTACGTATCTGTAGGTGGCACGTCTTGAATGACTTAACACATGCAGCCATGACACATTACAATAAGACAAGAATCAACAACAGTTTAAGGGTGATGCCAAGCTTACTGTCATGGATGGTCGATTGATATCTGTATACAGTGGAGTCCGCTTAACATGAATTTCTGGGGACACGGAAAATCACTTCGTGTTAAACGTATTTCGTGTTAACCAATATGGCCTAAAAATTGATCACGGCCCTCAAGGAGAAAGTGTGTAAGACGTGTGCATGAATGAGTACGAGGTTAAAAGTGCACATTATCGTACTTTGATGTGCATACCTTCAGCTCGCTAGGAAAACACAAGGAAACGTGTTCAGCTCACATATTTAATGTAAAATCCATCAGGTAAAATCCATAGTAAGTTACAATCCATCAGGTAAACGCAACACAGGCTGAATTACAATCCCGCATCAGTAAAAGGGTTGTGTTGGTACATGAATGATACAACATGAATACAGTTCAGAAGTGCTAGCCAATGAGAAGACGGATTACAACAGCCGAAGGCTATTCAGCCAATCACAGACTAGAGTTCGCTCTGATCTGTCATGTGTACTCCACAGCGCGAGAGCGACACGTGAATTGGTTTCGGTGAATGGAATCTGTGTTCGTGTTAAACAGGTGAATAATAGTGAAAATGCCCTTGTTGGGAACCGAAAACAGCTTCGTGTAAAGCGTAATTTCGTGTTAAGCATTTCGTGTTATCAGTGAAATTTTAATACAGAATAAGAAGGCCGTCGGTCGGGAATGCAAAAACAGTTCGTGTTAACCGGAAATTCGTGTAAAGCGAGTTCGTGTTAACTGGACTCCACTGTATCTGTATCTCAGGAATTAAACAACCTTTTTTTTGAAAGAGAAGAGAACAGTGTGACTACATCACTCACACCTGACAGTAAATTTCACACTTTGGGAGGTGTCTATATACCAGATGTGGCAGATGGATCAGGCATGGCAGTTCAAGGGAAGTACCTGATCAGACAGGCACCTAGAAAGTTGCCACACTAATCCTGCACTACCCTAAACAATTATGGCTGATTCATATCTCAAAGGGCCAGGTTAATCTGGCACTAACTTTGAACTATCATGGCCAGTGTTTTAATCGACGAACAAATGCTGGGGCTTCGTTCTAGGCAACCAATAGTGATTTGCTGTCACGTGTCCACAATACACCATATGGGCAATGTTACAAGAATGTTGCATGCAACCAAATCCTTACATGCATTTC
This sequence comes from Semisulcospira habei, assembly GCA_036245525.1. Classification (NCBI taxonomy): domain Eukaryota; kingdom Metazoa; phylum Mollusca; class Gastropoda; family Semisulcospiridae; genus Semisulcospira; species Semisulcospira habei. The sequence goes on from BTPG01000003.1 coordinate 230,782,989, forward strand.
AGGCTGAATGTGTTAACCCATATCATTCTGAGGCTAAAAGCTTCAAATTGTACACTGCCATATGCAGGCTACATTATAGTACTTACAGATAAGGATATAGACCAATGGCTTTAGTTCAAGGGTGGTGCCAGAATAACTTGGCGCCTAGAGGTGCCAAGCTATTCTGGCACTGCCCTTAACACGGCTGTTTGGCCCAGCGCTAGAACTGCACACTTAGTTTGTTAACAGTGACCTTATTATCACCCTCCGCTCTCCAACCCCTTTTACGGTATCTCTGATCTGGTAAGTCATACTTACTCTAGGCATGTTACTTCTAGCACAAGTCCGTTTTGATGTAGTTTGTATCGTATTTATGTTATTGATGTTGGAACTTGATCTATTTTGTGACAAAATTCAACAGACAGTAAAATCCGTTCTTTTCTCTTTATTTCCACCTTATCCTGCTGGCTACTGGTTTGTCACAACTATAGTGTGTTTGGTGTCAGTGTGTTGGGCAGAATGTCCGCTTTTAAGCAAACAAAGTTTTGCATCACACACTTGAACGATAAATAAGAAAGTCATGAAAAACAAAAGGTAGTCATTTTCCATGCTGTACTGCGCTTATCAGGAAACCTGTTTATCAGCCAGCCTGACAGCTGAGTGACTCGCTGCCTCAGGGCGCGAGCACCAGATGTGACCCAGTTTCTCAGCTCACCTGAAACAAACTAAGTGGCCGATCTGAAACAGGCGTGTTAACCTATTTTAGTCAAACTTATTTCACACACTGGTGTATTCCGAATAATAAGGGTTAACTCATTTGAGACATGCTGCATCCAGATAGGCAGCTTTAAGCCACATAGCTGGATGCAGCACATCTCCAATGTGTTAACCCTTTGCATGTTGGTAGTGGTTTTTGACAGGATGATTCCTTAGGAATCATCGCAACACCGCTACTGACGTGCAAAAGGTTAAAATTAAAAATGGGACTCGCCTTTGTGACCCACTGGCCCTGTTGTTTTAACACGCTGACCACAACAGGATCCTTATAATCTTCACCACAGCTGCTGAAGTCCAGGTATGGGAAGTCTTTGTCCTGAAAAGTGAAAAAACAGACATCATCCTTCACTTAAAGAATCAGGGAGACCACTCGCAAGCAAGCAGGGATGTGATCAAGCAGTCAATGCCAGGAGAGTATGTGCTATCTGCTTACACTGCAGTCAGAATGAAGTCCCACCAGGGAAGATGAGGTGCATACTACCAGCTATTATTCTCTAATCAAAATATAGGCTCAGCCTCGAAAGGTCAACTGACGAATATGGAAGCAGTACAAGAAATGCTAAGTTTTCACACAAACACTAGACAGCTAGGAATGTGCTGCGTCTGTGCGTATTTTTTTTTTTATACACCTATAACACACCGAGCTTCACGTTTCCAAGACCTAGTGTCCTTTTAAGGCTACAATACAATTCAAGAGAGGCGTTGACCATGATAGTTGAAGGGTGGTGCCAGACTAGCTTGGCGCCTGGAGGCGCCAAGCTATTCTGTCACCACCCTTCAATTATCATAGTCAATCCTTATCAGTGTGGTGTGCCAGGGCTCTGTAGAGTGAAACAAAAACATCATTTACCTCATTCTTTAAGAGATTTTCTAGCTGTCCCTTGGAGAAATGGTTGTCTGGGTTCAGTTCATCCACCACACGGTCTGAAAGGAAAAATAGATCATTTTGTATTAACCCACATCATACTGAGGCTAAAAGCTTCAAATTTCTACACTGCCATAGGCAGTGAATCTTGGGAATCACTTGGAAGGACCATGTTCCAAACACTGAAGTGCTGGCCCAGGCAAACACTCCTAGCATGTACGCACTCCTTTCACAAAGATGCCTACGCTGGCTCGGTCATGTCTGCCGCATGCAGGATGGTAGGATTCCTAAGGACATCTTGTATGGTGAGCTCGCCTCCGGCACCAGACCAACAGGCAGACCAGCGCTTAGATACAAAGATGTCTGCAAGCGTGATCTGAAAGCTGGAAGCCTGAATCCCGCAGACTTAGAAGCCACCACCGCAGATCGTGCCAGCTGGCGGCCCGTAGTGAAGACCAGCATAAAGCTGAGCGAGGGAAGGAGAGAAAGCCAGTGGGAGGAGAAGAGGCAGCGCAGACGAAAGAAAGAAGAGCCAGTGCCCACAGCAACAGTCACAGGCTTCACCTGTAGCAAATGCAACAGACACTGCCGCTCTCGCATTGGACTGATTAGTCACAGCAGGCACTGCAAATCTTAAAAAACGGACTGACCCAGCAAGCGCATATACTCCATTGTCTTCCGAGACAGAAGGATGCCAACAACTGAGGCTAAAAGCTTCAGATTTCTACACTGCCATATGCAAGCTACATTATAGTACTTACAGATAAGGATACAGACCAATGGCTTCAGTTCAAGGGTGGTGCCAGAACAGCTTGGCACCTAGAGGCGCCAAGCTATTCTGGCACTACTCTTGAACTATTTTAGTCAAACTTATTTCACACACTTATTCCGAATGATAAGGGGCAAAGTTACAGTCTACAGATACCATCTCAAGGACTTTTTGGGCGCACCGATATCTGGAACCATTTTTCCAGCAATACAAAGGCACCCCCCACCCTCTCCCCCAACTAAGAGAAACACGAAAGCCAGCACAGTTCGTGTCCATGCAATTCAAAAAGCACCACAGACTGATTTTTGCGTGAGCTGCCATAATTAACCCTTACATTGCCAGTGGACGCTGATTGTGTTCCTGAACTCTTTGTTAACTCATTCAGCCCGGCACACGTATTTCCCAAATTGTCGAGGCATCATCTAACGACAATGCACCTGTTGCAGGAGACGGGTCGATCATGATAATTCAAGGGTAGTGCCAGATTAGCTTGGCGCCTGTCGGCGCCAAGCTAATCTACCACTACCCTTGAATTATCATGGTCGACCCATCTCCTGTTGTAGTGCGTCAGGGCTGAATGGGTTAATTCAATGCCAAAGAGCCCTGCCATAAACAAGAAAAGAACATGGATGCAAACTGGTGTGAGCAAGAGGCGCAGATACTCATGAAATGCCTCTTAAGAGTTGGGTTGAGTTAATTTATTCTCAGCTGTGAAGGGGGTCAAACATTCATCAACTCATTCGCAGCCAGCCGCATTCGGATGCACGGCTTATGCCGCGCATCCGGATGCGGCTGGCCGCAAATGAGTTAACCCCTTTGTGCATGCAGTCACTGGTAAGAACACGCAGCACTGGTGGCTGCATGCTTAAAGGGGTTAATATTTCTTTCCACAACCACAGAATGGACAATTTCCTCACCAGACATGCCCTGCTTGGTGATCTGACGATCGTAGATGTTGCGTTCCAGCGTGTTTTCTGTCACCAGGCGGTACACGTGGCAGGGTTTGTTCTGACCAAAGCGGTACACACGGCAGACAGCCTGACAGTCGTGGCAAGGGTTCCAGGAGGCATCCAGGACAACAACCCTATTTGCTCCGATCATGTTGACGCCAAGGCACCCAGCCCTGAAAATAAAGTTTTAAATGTATTCTTTTAGTCTGGCAAGATCCCAATGCGGAAAAGGCCAACAGGTCAATGTCAGTCGCAGTTGGTAAATGTATGTGCGCGTACGGGCCAACATTCGCCTTCTGCGTGATGGGGTACAGCAAGGATTGAATGTATGGATATTTTTTAGACAAACAGTCATGCACCTCTTTCACTGACATTTTGTAGACAATGCTGCTGGACATGCAGACGGCAAAGTCATGACAAGTCTTAACTTGTGTCGTAAGTCTATTATGTATACATGCATATTCTTTTGACGTCAGTCATGTCTGGCGTGATCCAGTTTGGACGATTTCAGCTTGATTTCTTTTAAGAAAAGAGTGGAGGAATGAAAACAAATACATTATTGGTAGCAGGGGTTTGCTGCACGGACCCTTGTAGGCCTTTGGGAGGTCAAAGGAACCATTGTACCTCTCAGGCCTTCGGGGTACAATGGTTCCTTTAACCTTCCTCAGGCCTACAAGGGGCCGTGTAGCGAACCCCTGCTACCAATAATGTATTTGTTTTCATTTCTCCACTATTTTCTTAAAAGAAATCAAGCTGAAATCGTTCGAACTGGCAGCAGGGGTTTGCTGCACGGACCCTTGTAGGCCTTTGGGAGGTCAAAGGAACCATTGTACCTCTCAGGCCTTCGGGGTACAATGGTTCCTTTAACCTTCCTCAGGCCTACAACGGGCCGTGTAGCGAACCCCTGCTACCAATAATGTATTTGTTTTCATTTCTCCACTATTTTCTTAAAAGAAATCAAGCTGAAATCGTTCGAACTGGCAGCAGGGGTTTGCTGCACGGACCCTTGTAGGCCTTTGGGAGGTCAAAGGAACCATTGTACCTCTCAGGCCTTCAGGGTACAATGGTTCCTTTAACCTTCCTCAGGCCTACAAGGGGCCGTGTAGCGAACACCTGCTACCAATAACTTATATTATCACATGTAGTAAACAAATTGTTCATACCACTTATAAAGCACTATTTTTTCACTCATTGGAGACGTGCAGTATACAAATACACTGCGAATCCCCGCGCATCTTTATACGGCGTGTCTCCAATGAGTTAACTCTAGACTTCCCATACAGTTTTCTCTATATCAGCTCTGTATTCCCAGAAGATTTCTTACATTTTGGTAGTTTTTGGGTAAGTTTGTGAAAACAGACCTTGTGACTTAACTATTGATGTGACTGAGACAAAACTTGGCAGTTAACAAGAGAAAACTTACAGGTACACACTGAACTTACTTTGAATCAGATTTACCTGTCCGAAGATGAAATATGATTAATTTAATTGAACACAGTGTCTGTCACTCCACTCATCGTCAAAAAGGAGTTCATCACTTTCACTCGAAGTCAAATGAAAACGCTCTTGATCTGACAGGTCACTCGTGTGCACACTACTAACACCTGACACTTCAACATCACTTCGATCCTCACCAAGAATTAGATCTCTGTCACGGATAATTTTATCAAATAAGTCACCAAAAGTCCTCATCGCTATCGGAGTGCACGGTCGTCATGATGCTTCAAAAACTCGCACCAAAAAGTCACATAAAAATGGACAAAAAAGTTCACAATTCAACCCACGAGTCAAGTTTCGCGGTTGAAAACAACCCCAGACCTTTCCAGAAGTGACTTTATATGCTCTCTATGCACAGGAGAGCTCTCGCTTCCTGTGAGATCACTTTCTATTTTGGTCACAAAACCAAGCAGTCTCAAGCGGTACGGGAATACACGACACGAGCGGAATGGCGCGGTTTGGGACGTTAAGAGTTAAACATAGTGAAACAATTTCCCCACAAGCACACACAAACTCATACCTTGTGGATAAAAGGAACATCCAGGCTGTTCTGTTCCCTGGTCTGTTGAATTCATTGATCAGACGTTCCCTCTCCAGACCAGATGTGCTGCCATCAAGACCTGCAGAAAATTCATAGATAGATATAAACTCTGGTTCAACCATTTGAAAATCTTATATGCACAGACAGGAAAAGAAAGAGAAACAACATGTAAACCCTATATTATATTTCCACACAGCTGTTCTTGTTATTGTAATGTTAACCCTCAGTATCAGTATCACCGTCGACAGCATTTTTTGTCTCAATTCTGGCAGGAATCATGGCAAAAAAACCTACCAAAAGCTTTTAACCCTCTTCTGCATAGAGCGCCCGCCAGCGCCCGCTGAAAACACACAGCGTTTGTGCATAGAACGCCCGGTAACGCCCGCTGAACCACGTGTATTCTGTGGAGGCTGCCATGTTTACCATGGCAATAGAAATCTCGCGAGACCACAAGCCTCATTTTCGAGATTCTTTCCACTTCCTTTCAAAGCACCCCATGTGCATTTTGGACGTTTCCTTACGGAGCAACAAATTTTTGAAGTTTCAAGTGTGAATCGAGTGTCAGTAAGAATGGCTGGCCTCCAACTGTGGTGATCATTGGTGGGGGAGAGCAGTGACTATTAAGATTTTGAGGGATTTACAGAGCAAGACTTTGTGAAAGTGGATAGAAGAGGGGAAGAATCTGACTTAGATTTGGAATGGGATGACTTGGAGATCGTTTTTTTTTTAGTCAACATCATCGTCTGAGGTTAAAGCTTGTGATCATCAGCAACTGAGATTCACAGTACATAAAACAGCAGTTCATTCAACTTTAGATTTTTCCCCTTTATTTCCTTACACATTTTATAGCTCCACAAATGTTTATTTTATATCTTTATTGATTTAAGACTTTAGAAAAAAATAATTGCTCTTTCTCAAGATTTGTCTAAATATTTTTAAACATTTAAAAAAAAATATCATCCATTCAAAATTACGGAGTTGATTCTCATTGGTGATATTTTCAAGAGGCGCCTGGCATATGCACTTGCATGCAGAAGAGGGTTAAAAACACCTTTCTAACAGGACATCTACAGGGCAAATATAACACAAGATATAGCAGTTGATTTTTTTTTCTTTCCACTTTCACTTCAGCTCTCAGTGAATGCCTAGTAATCAACATGGCACCTTCAGTAAGTGTATCACATCACACATGACATCAAACCCCCACTCTCCCCTAACTTTCACACCAATAAACCTGACAGTACAACAACATATACATCAAACATGATAGTTTGAAGTTTGTGCCAGAATAGCTTGGGGCCGAAAGGCGCCAAGCTATTCTGGCACTACTTTTCACTTTTTATGATTAAAGAGGCGCCAAGCTAATCTGACACAACCATTGGTTGGCAAGCATCTTGAATTTTACTCCAGAACTCAGAGGAGGACAAGTATAAATCCTTTGGGTATTGGTAGCGGCTTTAGTCACGATGATTCCTGCAGGAATCATCGTGACTAAAACCGTTACCAACACCCGAAGGGTTAAGAATTTCAAGCTCTAAAAATTATTGTTACACAGAACTTACGGAAATAGGAGCGATTCTTAGCCCAGTGTTCATCCATTTCAGGTCGCGCAACTCTAAACTTGGAGAAGAATTCCTCTATCGTGTCCAGGGTGGACAAACTCTGGCTGTAAAACAAAATAACAATCACAAACCTGTACGCAAAATGTTGGGGTTACTTCATGATGATGATAATGATGATGATGCATTTATTTAGGGTAAAGACTGATAGTCCGTCATCAGCTCTTCACACATATGCATGTCTATGGCTTGGAGCCACAAAGTCCAAAATCACTGACAACTGTACACATAGGTATCAGTCAGAAAAACTGGAAAAGTCCACATGCTACCTATGTGCATGGACAATTAGTATTTCATACTTATGTGAAAACAGATCAGTAAAAAAATAATGGATATACCTGAAGACAAGGACCTTATCTCCCAGTCTGAGACTTTCCTCCACAATAGTTTTAAGGATAACCATTTTGGGGCCATGTTCTAGCACCCCTGGTTCATAGTCTTCGAATGCATCGTCAATCTGAAACAGAGCAACACATTCATGACATTGAAAGTTAGCATTTGTGAAAATACAGAAAAGCAGGCCAGGTACAGGATACATTATAATGGAGGTGAATCAACCATGACGATTCAGAATAGTTATCCTGGTACCACTCTTGAACTATCATTGAAGTATCATGAGAACTGTACCCCAAACTGCATGCAGTCTTTTCAATTTTGGGTTTTGATCCTAGGAATCTATGTGCAAAAAACTGAGCACTCTGAAAATGACAGTGTGCTACAGAAAAAAGCAAATCAGCCCTACATCCCAACCCCCCTCCAAAGAAAAATAAACTCACCCAGTCATAATCAACCTCCTTTTTGTCAAACGGGGGAGGAGGGGGTAGAGCATCATCAATCCCTGTGCCTACTCCTGTGCCTGTTTCCAACGTTGCAGCATTCATCGCAGCACTAATGCCCGTCATGCCTGACGCAGTGGTTGCAGAGGACGCAATAGATGACATGGATGCTGTGGATGTCATAGACGCAAGAGAGGAGGAAGAGTCTGACTTTTTCAGTTTTTTCTTTGACCCCCCAACTTCGCCCTCAATGTCAAGGTCATTTTCTTCCGTGACAGGCTTTTTCAGGACAACAGCTTTGTGGAGGATGTCTGGATGGTTCCAGATCTAAAAGAATATGACAACAGAACTGTTTTGTGACATTTACTGTTAAAGCAGCCACGTTTTTGAGCAATAAAAAAAGTTGTTGTTACAAGACAGGTATATAAAGCATCATACTCATAGTTAACCCTTTGTGTGTTGGTAGTGGTTTTTGTCACGATGATTCCTGTCAGAATCATTGTGACAAAAACCGCTACTGACACGCAAAGGGTTAAAGGATGGTGCCAGAACAGTTTAGTGCCTTGAAGCACCCAGCTATTCTGGCACCCTCACCGAACTACTGTCTCCTGTCATTTAATCTTCAAGATTCTTCAGAAAATAACTCCCAGTTTGAGGAATTTCAGCATGTCCAATATATTACTGCCCTTCAAACACCAAACTCACAGTATTGCAGCTATCCCATGTCCTACCTTACAGCCGACAGAAAAAGCCTTAAGGGGATTGTTGTTGGCAACCGAGAGACTGATGTTGGTCTCCAATGAGTCCATGAATCGGCGATACAGCTTGCGCTGGACGGGACTCATACGCACCATGAAGACATACTCTGTCTTCATCGGCAGAGCCTCCCTTAGCACGGTGTGGCCTCGCCTGCAAAACAAGATGAAGAAAAGCTAGAGGGTAGCGATGCTCCACCGTGACACTTTCCTTACTGAGGCTAAAAGCTTCAAATTTGTATATTGCTATACAGAAGCTACATTATAGTACTTACGGATAAGGATATAGACCGATGGCTTTAGTTCAAGGGTGGTGCCAGAATAGCTTGGCGCCTAGAGGTGCCAAGCTATTCTGGAACTACCCTTGAACTATTTTAGTCAAACTTATTTAACACACTGATGTATTCCGAATGATAAGGGTTTAGCAGTCAAAATTTCACCTCACAAGGCAAAAAAAACAAACATGCAAGCGTAAAGTGTAATATACTCAGAGGCAATAAAAACGTTAAATGTGTTGGTAAATGTACCCACAAGCGAAGATCCATCCATATAACAAAACAAGAAAATTATCTTTGTTGTTTACTTTACATGTTGAGCCTACTGTCAGAGCTACCTGCACACAAATTTTGACAGAGTTATAAACCATACCTGCCTTGGAATACACAGAGTTCACTTCTGGTGACAATAAACAAAACAGGATGTGCTATTACAAGCACGTTTCCTGTAAGATGTCTTAACCCACATGTTTTTGGGACTGCTTATGGTGTTTTAAACTGCCTCAAAAGAAATTTGAATTACAAAATTCACAAGAGACACAGAAAATCTGTTCCAGTGCAATCTATTTCCTTAATAATAAATAAATAAGATTTTCTGTAGTGTGAATTACTTTCAAGCCATTTTTCATGCTCCAGAGGTTGACAATGAGATGAGGAACACACCCATCCATTTGATCGGGAAAATATGGCCGCTAACATAAAAATGAGCAACTGTTTGTTTTCCCTTTTTTGTAAGTCATGTTGTTTTTTAAGGCACCTTTGACAAATGAAAAGTAGGTCAAGACCAAACAGGCTGGATTTTCATTCTACCGTAGTAACAGGCTGGATGGTTTTCAGCTGTGTTCTCTGAAAATGCTCTCCATTTCACTGTTAATATCCCGTTATGGTAGGGTCATTGATGATGGCATAAGTCATCAATGTGAGATTTTTAAGACTAAATATTCTCTCTACACAAGACACTCTTTTCAAAACATCCTCTATCAAATTGTGACAAAATAAAACGGAACAATGCACTATTTATGACGAAAAACGATACAATGAAAAATGAATTTTTCTCTAAAATTTATTTTTTCGAAAAATACTTACCGATGACATTACTCATAGGAAATGTCTATTAGCTACACAATTTCAGCCAAAATTTGGTTGTGTAGCTATAGGGCAGGGGAGGCAACCTAGGGGCGTCTATCACAACCCAGTACCCCAAGTAGCCTCCCGTCCCTACTTATCTGGTCACACGCCTAGCGCGCCAGTTTGTTCGCTTAGCAAGCTAGCGGCAAGCGGGGCAGGTGGGAGGGTCCTTCAAGTAATGTCATCGGTAAGTATTTTTCAAAAAAATACATTTTAGAGAAAAATTCATTTCTTTTCTCAAAATACATACCGATGACATTACTAATAGGAAGAATAGTGAAAAGGAGGTGGGTGCCGCGAAAAATGCCCCAAACCCCTGAATACCGCTAGCAAAACCCGCCCTCCCCAGGGCAACCTCCCGACAATTTCAGCTAGGAGTTACCTACGGCACCTGGGGCGCCGGGAGGGAGTATTGCGCCGCGGTGATGTCTCCTACCAGCAACAGGTTCTCGCGCTGGCCGGAGAGGTCCTCAGGTAGAACTGGGCAAAGGTTGACTCTGCTCGCCAGCCCACAGCCGCCACAATGTCTTTGACGGCACAGTTGCGGTCGAAGGCGAGGCTTGCGGCCATAGCTCTAACCTCGTGCACCCTGATGTTCATTCGCTTGGCAGCGTCAGGGGAGAGGTTCTGGTGGGTGAAGCGTATAACCCATCGGAGCCAGGAGGATATCGTCTGGGCCGGGATGTCAAGTTCTACCTGGGACAGAGGGAGAATAGGCAGGAGCGTCCCCTGCGTAACGGCTTGGTCCGGCGCAGGTATACTCTTAAGGCTCTCACCGGGTCTTGCTGTCTGGTCTCTCGGGCCAGGCGTGGCTCCCGCAACGGCCGAATGGTGATCACCTGTGGGGAGGCCAACGGCGACCGGGTCTTGGCCAGGAAGGCCGGATCGGTCAGTAGTTGTTCTGAACTGCAAGCAGGCCGCGCGTGCAGTTCGCTGACCCTGGAGGCAGTGGCGAGGGCCAGGAGAAAGCAAGTCTTTCGGGTCACGTCGGCCAACCGCGCCATGGGGAGCGGTTTGAAGTGGTCCGAGTTTAGCCACGTCAGCACCCAGGCTAGGTCCCATCGCGGTAACAGCGAGCGGAGGGCAGGTCGCTGGAGCCCAAAGTGTGCCATCAGGTCAGGTAGGTCTTTGCAGCCCCCCAGGTCCGGCCGGCCCAAATGGCAGTACGTGTCAGCAATCATGGCCAGGTACCCTCTGATGTGATCGGCGCCAAGTGCTGCTCGGCGAACAGCCAGAGGAAGAACTCGGCCAGCAGGGGGTTAGTCAGATCTGTGGGGGAAAGGTGTCAGTCGTCGCACCAAGACCACAGGACTCGCCACTTTCCCTCGTAGACTCGTAGGGACAAGGGCCTGCGGGCAGTAGCGATAGCTTCCACTGCTGCACTTGAGAAGCCTCTAGCGGTGAGGGCACACCGCACAATCTCCAGGCGTGGAGGAAAAACACTCGGGGCACGGGTGGTACAGCGCTGCCGTGGTTGCTTGAGCATCGTCTGTGGAGTGGGGAACCGCAGGGAAGGGGCCCATGGCGAGGTTCAGGAGGTCGGTGGTCCACAACGTGGTCCAGCAGAACGGAGCCACCAGGAAGAGGACCGCGTTGCAACCCTTGAGCTTGAGCAGGACCTTGGGGACGAGCACTGTAGGCGGGTAAGCGTACGCGATGAGGCCATTCCATGTAATGGAGAGAGCGTCGACCGCCCAGGCTAGCGGGTCTGGAATGGGAGAGACGAAGAGAAGTAGCTGGCGATTCCACCTCGTCGTGAAGAGGTCGCTCATGGGCGTCTCCCACGCCGCACAGATCATCTGAAAGATGTCCGGACGGAAAGCCCACTCGGTGTGGAGAAGCTGGCTGTGACATGAGAGGGAGTCGGCCAGGACGTTCAGGTGGCCCGGGATGTGTCTCGCTCGGAGAGAGATGCCGCGATCTTCGCACCACCGGAGCACTTGGTAAAGGGAGGATGCAGAGGGAGGGGGATCGCCCTGCTTCTGGATGTAGGGACGACGGTGGAGTTGTCTGAGAAGACGAGGAGCTCCTGCCGTCGCAGGCGTGACTCCCACGCAATGATGGCTTGCCAGACCGCTTGCATTTCTAACCAGTTGAGGTGCCGGGTTGCGAGGTCTGGAGGCCAGAGGCTGTGGAGAACATCGGCAGCAGGTGTGCGCCCCAGCCGGAGAGGCTTGCGTCGACGCAGAGAGAAATCTGGAGAGGGGAGCGGGGGAGGGGGGGGGGTACGTAGAGGGGAACTCCCATTGCGAGCCAGCTGGGATCCACCCAACGGAGAAGATGAGGACGGAGCATCGGAAACACCGGAACCTGAGCCTCGAGGTTGCCGGCTGAGGGTCACCAGTGAAGAAGTAGGTGAAACTGAAGCGGGCGGGAGTAGAGACGGTCGAGGGGCAGGAGGTCCGCTGCAGCGCCCATCAGGCCCAGGAGCTGTAGCCACACTCTGGCGGAGATGGCCTCCTGCAGAGACACCTGTCCTGCTAGGTTCGCCAACTTTTGTATCCGTTGTTCCGGAAGCCTCACCACGTTGAGATCGGTGCGAAATTCCATCCCCAGGTGGACGAAGTGGCGGGACGGAGCGAGGTCGGACTTGCCCACGTTGACCAGGAAGCCGAGCCGATCGAGCAGGTCTAGAAGCGCATCTCGGTCCCTCTCCAAGGAGGCCTCCGACCAGTTCCGCAGGAGAAGATCATCCAGGTAGTTCAAAGTGGGGCTCGAACTCATCCATCTGGCCCTGGCGACTACGGCGTCCATGATTATGTGAACACACACGGACTGAGGTTGAGGCCGAAGGGTAGCGCGCGAAACTGGTAGACCATGCCAGCGAAGGCAAAGCGGAGGTAGCGTCTGGAGACGTGGTGCATGGGAACGTGTAGATACACATCCAAAATGTCCAGGCTGACGGCGAAGTCCATACGCTGAACTGCGGCCCGGAGGGCTAGGGCGGTCTTCATGCGAAAGGACGGGGCGGTGATGAACGTGTTCAGGGCGGTGAGGTCGATGACCGGGCGCCACTTGCCGCTGGGCTTGGGGACCTGGAAGAGGCGGCTGTAGAAGGCTGCGGAGTCGTGATGCGTAACCACCTCCATGGCGGCCTTCTTAAGCAAAGCGTCGTGACCTCGCCGCGAAGGGCGTCGGCTCTGAGCTGGTCCGCCGGCACCGCGAACCACAGGGGAGCGTGGCGCGGGGGGGGGGGGGGGGGGGGGGGGGGGGGTCCGGAAGGAGATCCGCAGTCCCTCGGAGACCGTGGAGACGATCCACGGGTCGTTTGGCAGCAACGACCGCCACACGTCGCTGCGGAGAGCAAGCCTCCCGCCGACCTTGCGGGCTGCCTGAAAGCGGGCAGAAGCAGAGCGGCTAGGCCAGAGGTCCTTGTTCGCATCTTTCGCCATCTGCCAAGAAGGGCTGAAAAGGAGCGAACCGCCGAGCGGAGCTTGTCAGAGCTGCTTCTTCAAGGCAGACGGAAGGTTGCAGTCGCGCAGTAAGCCATCCCGACGCATCAGGTCACAATTAGCGGCCGCGGCCATGGCGTTGACGGAGGTGTGATACGCCGCGCGGTTGGCGGAGACTGCCAGAGCCAGGATGTCCCCCAACAGCGGTGAGACTGTCTTGAAGCGCAAACCAGTGACAGTATCGCATGAGTGGGAAAGAAAGGCTCACAGCCTGACCAGGAACGGAAATCACTCACCCTCGAGTTCATCCAGTCCAACTACCCACAGGAGCAGTGGACCCACGCATATACAGATGGGTCAGCCACCAAAGCAACCAGAGACGGAGGGGGAGGAGTGTATGTGAAGTACAGAGAAGAGACCGTCACACACGCAATAGCCACTGGAAAATACTCCACCAATTACAAAGCGGAGGCTGAAGCCCTTAAAAAAGCAGTAACAGAAATCGGCAATAACCTCCCAAAAGCACACCAAAATATTGTCATCTTCACAGATGCCCTCTCTGTGCTCCAGGCCCTGCGGAACTCCATGAAGGAACAAAATGAGCGCATCTCCGCTCTGTCTCAGCTGAATGCTCAAGTAGGTGAGGACAGTAGTGGGCGCCTGATCTCGGACTGGTGTCGGCCGTTCATGGCGATAAAAGCCCCAAAGCTGAGACCGCTGCTGCTCCAGGGGGCACAGACCACGCATGGGCGAGTGGAGGCACAGCAGGAACAAGGTAGGCACACGACATGACCATCACTCGGCCATTGGAAGTTCCCACAGCGCATGCAGGTGCGGACTTGAAAACTGCAAAGCATAGTCAACAGTGAGAGGTGCGAACGTGATTCTCCGAGGTCACGCAAAAGAGCGTACGCGAGCAAGGCGAAATTTGTACACAGTTCGAATGCCACGGTAGTGCAGTCGCCCGGTGGTCTAACCCCTCCCCCCTGAGCGCCAGTCGTGGGCAACAACCGAGGTTTTACCTTGCCATGTCGGAGGGGCCGAAGACAGATCAAAGGCCGTAAGGAATCAATCATCTTGTAGAGGCGAAGCCCTGCAACACCAACCCGCAGGGGTCGCACCAGCGAAGAACCCCAAGCTAGTCCGTGAACGCCGAATCCAAAGGCAGCACCAAACACGGAAGCAAGTCCCAAGTCCCCCGCACCACAAGTCCGACAGAAGCCGTCACAGCACACACACGAAGTAAAATCCAGGCTAGCACAAGTCCAGGCTAACACAGTGAACACCGTAACAAGACCAAGGTCACAAAGCGACTGGTCACACCGTAAACAGCCAAGGCGCAGTAGAGTACAGAATCATTCATGACTAGCTAAGAGAACAAACTGGCGCGCTAGGCGTGTGACCGGATGGGTAGGGACGGGAGGCTACTCGGGGTACTGGGTTGCGATAGACGCCCCTAGGTTGCCTCCCCTGCCCTATAGGTACACAACCACAAATTTTGGCTGAAATTGTGCTAGCTAAGAGACATTTCGTTTTAGTAATGTCATCGGTAATGTATTTTGACTTTGAGGAAAGAAATTCGCATTTTTATTACCTCTTGGTTTATTTCATGGTAAAGTTGTTTGCTAGATAAAATTTACTGGTCTGTGATTTTGAAACCAAAAGGCGTGAATTCCAGTCACAGACCAGCACCCAAGTAACAGCAGAACATGATGTGAGCCACGATTATGAGAATCACCTTTCAATAACCCATTACATCCGGAGGCTGATTTTGTAAAATTTGCTTATTGTCCTATGAAGGCTACATTACAGATTAGGAGATAGATCAACTGTCTTAGTTCAAGGGTGGTGCCAGAATAGCTTAGCGCCTCAGGCGCCAAGCTATTCTGGCACCACCCTTGAACTATCAGAGTGAAATTAGAGCAGAGCAAAAAAATAAAAATAAAATAATAATAATAAAATTAAAAATCGTACTTCCATAACCAAAATCAATTTCAGTAACAAATTACGGAAATTCTGTAAGGGTTGGCAGTACTGAAGTTCCACTGTACACAGTAACAAAGAAACATAAGAAACCTAAAAAATAACAATTAAAAAAACTACAACAACGAACCTTTGGACAAAACCCTCCAGCAAGTTATGCAGAACGTAAGCACGATGCCTCATGATCTTCAAATCGTCAGGCGTGGAGTCATGGCACTGTCCATTCATGATGGGGCGCTCAAACATGTTGCTGAACTCTGTTTTGTTACCCAGGAAATTTGGTCGCACAAAGTCCACCATGCACCAGTATTCCATGAGGTTGTTCTGCAGGGGGTACCCCGTCAGTACAACGCGTCGTCTGTAGTAGGGAAAAAGTGTCATCAATCCTAAGTCTAGGTTAAGAACAGTCTGAGCGAAAGCTCACGTTTGATCAGGGCACATGTATGTTTCATAAATGAACATGATTGCAGTAAAATTTCAAGTACCGCGCAATGCTGGACAAAAACACTTTTTTCAGAGGCTTCAACTGCACCCTTTCTGCATAAATTACTTTGCTTATAGCATTGTGCATTCATGTATTAACCCTTTTAGCCCCACCTGTGCATATCCTAAATTTGGGAAGTGTTACATTAGGACTATGTACCATTTGCAGGAGGTGGACTGACCATGATAATTTAAGTGTAGCACCAGATAAGCTTGGCGCCTGAAGGTGCCAAGCTAATCTGGCACTACCCTTGAATTATCATGGTCTATCAATCTCCTGCTGTAGGGTGTTGAGGCTAAATGGGCAAACAACAAACGTGGCTAGGCCTGTGACAATTTGTTACGTCCACAGCCACATGTGAGCAAAAACTAAGTAAGAAAACAAAAGGTCATCATTCACTCCCTCAGCTAATCAATTCCATCTGCAAAGGCACAGATTCTCATGGCCCCCTGGAACTAAATCAGCTCATGAGAATCTATGACTCCTGCTGGCACAGATCTGCTTCATTTACATCTTTTAACTGAAGAAGTCATTTAACCCTTGTGCTTGCC
This sequence comes from Semisulcospira habei, assembly GCA_036245525.1. Lineage (NCBI taxonomy): Eukaryota > Metazoa > Mollusca > Gastropoda > Semisulcospiridae > Semisulcospira > Semisulcospira habei. The sequence continues at coordinate 230,799,330 of BTPG01000003.1, forward strand.
TCCACCAATGATGTAGATAGTACAAGTGGCTGCATGCAAAAGATGGTGATGCTACTTTACATCTATGACTGAAATAGAGCACTCACTTTGTGCGCACTTGTTTGAGGGCCTGGGAGATGCTGGCATGGTTGTTTTTGATGCGATGACCTTCATCACATACCACAAGGTCAGGGCCAGGGCTGACCAAAGCAGCATGGATGTCTGCAAGAAACACTAAATGAGTCAACAAGACTCAAAAGTTATTAACCAAGAGTCACACTTTCCAACAAAAAATACAAAACAAAAATGATCAAAGAATGAAACAAATCAAAGAGATCAGGCATATATTCCTCACTCCGAAGAAACCTTTCCCCCAACCAGCGATCTCTCCATAGCAACCAAGGACAACTAAGATGCCATCAAAAACACATCCCACTTCATTTTGTAGCAACCAGTGTTACAATACAAGGCTAAACTCATAGTATTCCCGTAAGTGGTTGAAAAATAAACTCCTCACCCGTCATGAGATTCTTGTTCTTATCCTCCTCTTCTACATCAATAACCTCTGGATCATCTTTCTTCTCCTCGCTCCCCACAGTCGTAGGCTTCTTCTTTTTCTTCTTGGGCTTCTGGGTGAAGGTGCGTCGTGAGGAGAGGAGGCGATACATCTCGTAGCCCATCAGCAGGACACCTCCATTTTTCTGCCACTCTCCTGTGCAAGTGAAAATAAGGATGACAAATAAATGAGTTTCCAAAGAAACAATGTAGAAGTTACATGCCATTTCCTGTCATCAGTCACAGATAGTGTCTCTGAATCACTGTTAATTAAATGCCACAGTAAGACAAATACACAGTGGTGTCAGCAAGAGCCACCGTGGGGTCTCATGTGGAGAATTGCGTCTTGCGTTGTCATGTTCCAGCGGTGAACGGGTATGAGAAAAAGCATCTGTGGTACACCAGTCATAGAGTGAACTGCTCCAGGATAGGTTTTCCGTGCTTAAAATTAAATTCAGTTCTTATTATATGTAGGGTTCTCCATCGCCACCTTGTCTTGCCTCCACAAAGACTTTCTACCCTTATTTTCACACTGACCCATGAAAGTAGGCACACGAACAGGTTTTCAATAATTTCCCTTGTGCGCAACTTTTACAAAGGAGAAGAAGAGAGTCTTCCATTCAACAAACATTCAAACTTCACACTCAAACAAAAGTTAACCCATATCATACGGAGGCTAAAAGCTTCAAATCTGCACACTGCCATATGCAATCTACATTATAGTACATACAGATAAGGATATAGACCAATGGCTTTAGTTCAAGGGTGGTGCCAGAATAGCTTGGCGCCTAGAAGCGCCATGCTATTCCGGCACTACCCTTGAACTATTTTAGTCAAACTTATTTCACACACTGGTGTATTCCGAAATGATATGGGTTAAGTTAGGTCTTTTGTGACTATAATGTAAACACATCATGAACATTAACCCGTTCAGTGCCAGATAACGCAGACCGTGTTTCTGCAATCTTTGTTAATTCAAGACCACAAAACCCCAGATGTCCCAGGAACATGGATTCAGAGTGGTGTTTACAAGAGGCATGGATCCTCCCGAGCCCCCGCAACTGCGGGGGGCTCATGCGGATCTATGCCTCTCGCAGTTATGTGGTGTTCAAATTTTCTGGGTGCGGAACGGGTTAACCCTTATCATTCAGAATACACCAGTGTGTGAAATAAGTTTGACTAAAATAGTTGAAGGGTAGTGCCAGAATAGCTTGGCGCCTCTAGGGAATGGCTCTGTCCCCGATATCTTCAAGTCCGCAACAGTCCGTTCTCTCCTCAAAAAACACAACCTCAACCCAAACGAACTCAAGAACTATCGCCCAGTCTCCAATCTGTCTTTCCTGTCCAAGCGTGAGTTGTGAGTACGCACTTAAGAGTTATAATTATTATAATATAAGCGCATTATAAATACCGTAATTATTATTTATTATTATTAAGCTATTCTGGCACCACCCTTGAACTAAAGCCATTGGTCTATAGCCTTATCTGTAAGTACTATAATGTACTGAGCATATTTGGCAGTGTACAAATTTGAAGCTTTTAGCCTCAGTATGATATGGGTTAAATGAGATTGTAAATTATTACCCAGCTGCTACCTCAGTGTCTGCTTTATGTTATTACTAATATTAGCCATTGTAATTATATTTAACCCATTTAGTCCTGAGTCCCTACAGCAGGAGATTGATTGACCATGATAATTCAAGGGTAGTGCCAGATTAGCTTGGCGAAGGTGCCAAGCTAATCTGGCACTACCCTTGAATTATCATGGTCAGTCTATCTACTGCAACTAGTCCATAGTCATTAGGCACCCCATCCTCCCAAAAAAATTGGAGAAATGAGACCTTGGGGCTAAAAGGGTTAATATTGTTTTGTTTTTTTTGCTGGACCAGTCTAGCAACAGCTCATTTCATACCAGTAGCCAAGACAGATTCACATCAGCTCCCACAGCTGCAGAGGCTCATGAGAATCTATACTTTGTGCTGACCAAAATAAGCTTCAGATCATTTTTCAATTTGATGAGATTATTCCGAGTTAACCCCTTCACTGCCTGTGGATGCAGATTGTGGGGTCTTTTATCACTGTAAATACAGGGTTCAAAATACGTTTCAAAAGTACGGGGCACTGTGGGCCCCATGTTACTGGTACGTAAAAGTAAGGGGCCCCACAGGAAAGTAAGGGGCTCATGAACCATCGCATGATTTACAGACAAGACAGCAAAACAGTAACTCTCCTTCGCGGGAGGAAGCGGCTTTAGCTAAAAGAAGAATAGCAAGCTGCAAACAGCAGAGTGAACGTATCGCGCTAGACCGCTATGCAGCAAAGAGAGGTTGATGCAATGCGTACTGTGCTAAAAATGAATTTTTCAATTAAAATGCATTTTTTTGAAAAATACTTACCGATGGTATTACACTTAGGAAATGGCTCTTAGCTGGCCTAATTTTAGCCAAATTTTTGGTTGTGTCCGTATAAGGGGGTGTTGGCAGGAGTGGGGCGCCATAGACCATGCCAAACCCGAATAGCCTCCCCTTACTCACATCCGGTACAAGGTTACCCAGCATACCCCAGTTTAGTTCTTAGCGAACTGCGGCAAGCGGGGCCGGAGGGAGGGACCTTCGAGTAATACCATCGGTAAGTATTTTTCAAAAAAATGCATTTTAATTGAAAAATTCATTTGTTTTCTCAAAACACATTACCGATGGTATTACACTTAGGAAGAATCACAAAGAGGAGGTGGGTGCCGCTATAGCGCCCCTACTGCCAACCACATTGCCCACAAACTCGCCCTCCTGCAGCACACTCCCGATAATTTTAGCTAAGATACCTGCGGCGCCTAGGGCGCCGGGAGGGAGTGTTGCGCTGCTGCGGTGTCTCCCACCAGCGAGAGGATCTGTCGCTAGGAGGAGAAGTCCCTCAGGTAGCAGCGGGCGAAGGTGGACTCCGCTCGCCATCTCATAGCCGCCACAAGACTTTGACTGCACCGGTGCTGTCGCAGCGGAACTTGCGGCCCTGGTTCTGACCTCGTGCGCCGCGTTGTGCAACATGTGGCCTCAACAGGTCAGCGTCCTGGCAGGCCGGGCGGATAACTCCCCGGAACCAGGAGGAGCAGGTCTGGCTGAGATACCACGTCTACCTGTGGACAGAGGGAGAAAACAGGTGTGTGCGTCCCCCTGCGCCAGCTTGGTCCGGCGCAGGTACACACGGAAGACTCTCACCGGTTCCTATTGTCTGGGCTACTGAGTGGAACCTGACACTCGTACGGGCAGACAGACATAGACTGTAGGGCAGCCAAGGCGACCACGACTTGGCCCTGAAGGCTGGTACCGTAGTAGTTGCACGGCGCCGTCCGTCCGTACCAGCCAGCCATCTGTGTGTGTGTGACGACAGCGCGTACGGATACTGACCCTGGAAGAGGTAAGGCTGTCACCGGGTTTTGAAGTCTGTTCTCCCGGGTGGCACCCAACACGCGCAGGGCGAAACAACTGTCGCCGTCATGTAGGCCGCGTCTAGTCCAGGCAGATGTGTCAGGTAGCTGTAGCATGAACCGGTCGACTGGCACTGCCAGCCACCCGGGTGTGTGGACAGCGTGCATAGTACTGAGCCTGGAGGTTGAGTCAAGGACTGCCCTGAAGCTCTCCTCCTTGAAACATCCGTCAGGCGCGTCATGTGCCGGGTTCCAACAGACGAGGTTGAGATCCCGTAAGCCCCCAAGGTAGAACTTGGTCCCTGCGCAGCACAGCGGGGCATTCCAAGCGAAGTGGGCCTCTGAAGTGAGGTTTTGCCGCTACCCGGGTCTGATGAGCGAAATCGCCTGTAGGAGTCGGCGATCATGGTGAGATAGTCCTGAACGGTGAAAGGGCCGTCCTTAGGAGATGAAAACCCCCGAGGAAGCACCCTGCCAGCTGGGGCTTCGTCCAGTTCGGAAGGAAGAAGGTTGTCATTCCCGTCACAAAGCGCTCGTCATCTACCCTCGCAACTCGACTGGTTGATGGTCTGCGGGTTGTCTCGGTAGCACCTATGGCCGCCGTAGGAAGCCTCTGTGGAAGAGGGCTTGCTGCCCAATCTGCGGGTGCGCACCTACATCCACCAAGCTGCAACACAAGTAATGGCGGACAACCACGCGTACACTTCGGCATGCAATCTCGATGGCGAGCAGTGGAGCTGGAAGATCTGGCCACAGCGACGCCTCCCCGCGCGGCAGGCCTCCAGCGCACTAGCCACTCCCAATTACGCCCTCCTTTTCCAAGCAGAGGAGGTGGCAGGTTGAACGGTGATCCCCTAGTAAGTCATCCGTCCTAAGAGAGCTGAAGAAGGGACTGAGAGTCCCTCCTACACTGCCCTGCTCCCGTCTACTGGGAGTCCCACTCGAACAGGACGACCACGCACTCCATCCTCGACGGAATCCCGGCGAAGAAAACACGTAGTACCTGTCCCGTAGCGTCGGCCCTCTAGTCGACGGCGAAGTGGGCATGATCCCAGCCTATCGCCCGGCTTGCCAACTGGTTACGACTTCGAAACTCGAGTTGTCCCAGGTCCTGGAGACGCACCGCTGCTCTCAGGTCTTTGTCTGGTATCTGCCGAGATGACGAGGCACTTGTGTCGAGTCGAAGGACGAAGATCGTGCTCCAATCTACCGTCTAGCGGAAGAGCTGCGTCGACCCTACTGCCACAGGCCCGAGCGCAACGACCTCTCAGGAACTAATTCCTGCCAAGTTGTCCCGTCTAACTCCCTGTACTTGCGCCCCCGGCCGCAGGATCCACAGCGCCGAATGGGTAACTCCCTGAAGGCGCTACCGAGGGTAAGTCCATCCGCTCCGGTCCGGCGCTGCAGCCTGCCGAAACTCCAAGTTGCCGCCACCCAGGGACGCGAACGCTTCCGCTAGGTCCCGACGCTGTCGTCTAAGGAGGCGACAAGCGTGCCTGGTCACCGCTGACTACGGCCAGGCCCAAGCGAAGAGTAGCATCCCGTCGGGGAAATGAAGCGACTAGCCGCAAGTCAACTCAGGCGGAGCTAATCTGAACTGTGCGCATACCCCCGAAGAAGACGTCGTCCGCAGTGAAGTCTGTCGGACCAGTCCGCCACCCGCGCTGACCTCTATCCCTCGCGCGCCTGGAGTATGCTGTCCCTGACGTTCACAGGAGAGTGCCGTTGGCGTCCCGTCGCCGCCTCCGTCTCTCGGATGTAAGTCGCCCAATCCGGTGCATCGGACGAACCGCGCCTCCGCGGAAGAGTGGTCCCTGCCAATCCTGTCTGACGGTCCACAGTGTTTTAAGAAGGCTGCTACATCCGGCGGCGCCCGCAGCGTGAATCAGCTGAGTGACAGGCCTTGCAAGCCTCCTTGTCGGTCTGCCCAGGGGGCCAAGAAGTTCTCCACTGCGCGGTGCCCTGCGTGGCCGACTCTCCACTCAGCCGCGCGTAATCGATCAGGACGGACGCAGCAACCGTTGGCAGCGGAAGAAGTAGGATCCAGCTGAAGCCACCAGCGCCTCCCCCGGCGCCCTGAAGCGGAGACAGAAGCCGACCAGAAGGGGCAGGGACTTGAATGCTTGGACGCGATGAGGGGACCTGCGTAGTCCCCGGCTCGAGTAGACTCTCCTGTAAATCTTCGCAGTAGACGGCAAACGCAAGACCTCTCGGAACCGCGAGCGTAGCGACGTAGAGAAGCTAACCTCGTCCAGCCACGGCGAATGACGTCCTCTGGCGTCCAGCGGGAACCGTATGCTCCGCCCGCAGGCGAAGGGATGTCCAACCCCTCCGAAGTCCGGGGAACTCCGGCCGGCGGCGATCCAACGAAGGCGGACCCCGCACTTGGAAGGAACAACGTAGTCTCAGGGGGCCGCTCCCCCGAACGGTGGCGAAAACTCGGAGAGCCTGTCTTTCCCTTGCGTAGCGAGCCATGGAACTGGGACGGCGTCTCCTGTTCCTCTCGTACCCCTGGCTTGTGTGAGGCGAGTCCCTGCTTCCGAAGGGGAACTGAAGATCATGAGCGAACGCCGGAACCCGGATCCCATCGTGAGGTCGTCTCTTCTGCACTGCATCTAGAGCGGCTCTCGTCTGCATGGTCGGCGCGAGGCGTGGTCCAACATCACCGAGCCGGGATCCTGCAGTGCGAAGTGCAGTGGTCCTGTAGCCCTTGCGGTCGCCACAAGCCATAAAAAACTGGTGAGCAGCCCGGGCGAGGGCGCCCAACCTAATAATAAGAAAAATTAAATTAATCAATGCTTAATGCATGAGCACAATTTGATTGTAATAGCCCTTAAGGGATAATCAAGTTATTGAATTAGATTAAAATATGGGAGACAGAATACCCCTCTGTTTTTTCATCTCTACTGCCCAAAGCAAAGAAAGCGGATTAGAGGTTCCAGGAACCTAACCGTGGAAGGATAAGCGGTGTCGCGCCCCAGCGGCCTGGCGAACCGCTGAGCCGCTGGGAAGCAACCCTTTAACCCCTGTGTCGCGCACCACGATAACCGTACATACTCATACGTGTTTGCTACCGCGCCCACATGCTCTCACAGACACTAGACACTGTCCAGCGCCTGAGAAGCCGAGCAGTCGCTTCTGCATGTCCGTTTATGACTTGTCGTCTGGCCCGGGACTGGAAGCATCGTCGGTACGGTAGCCGACGCCAGCCCTCCGCAGTCAGTGACTACCAGCTTACTGGGCCGGGGCGCCTAGGTCACTGCCGTTGACATGGGCCCCACCTGGATGCTCAGTCCACCTGCTGTTTGTCCACTCTGGCCTGCGGAAGGACAGTGGAGCGGTTCACTCTTGAGGCCGGGTCCCGGGCCGGTGGAAGAATCATTGGTTTAGCCATGCAAGTAGAGGTTGTCAGCTACCTCTCCTGCTGACCAGAGCCCAGAACAAGGTATCTTGTGCTTTACAGGTCCGGGACCACCTTGGGTCCCACCCTAAAACACTTGGGCGTCTCTGTCCGGCGATCTCTGACAGACGACATCCTCTCTCTGTGGGACAGCAAGGCACTGCTTCTGATTGGGGTCCCCTTTGTACTCTTGGGCGTCTCTGACAGGCGAGCTCTGAAAGACGCCGACCGCTCTCTGAGTAACCACTTGCCGACCTGGTGACCCCCTGGGTGCAGTCAGTGTACTTCCAACTGACTAAAGTGTACTTTGGACTCACATGTGTATTATTCACAAGCCAGTGAGTTGTCAGTTTCTCCAAAATGTGTATTTGTGTAAAACGTGCACATGTATGTGTACCCCAAGCAAAATAGTGTACTTCAATACGCCGAATGTGTATGGTAAACCGGTCTGGGCAACCAAGCCACTAAGGTAGCAACGCAATTTAGTAATATTTAGGTAATTACCCCTTGTCAATAGACAAACAGAGAATCAGCCACGACTTATAACTTTCATATGAGGGAAGAGGCAACCAAGCCACTGCTTCCGTGGCCACGATCTCCGATAGGCGTAGCACGCTCTCTGTGGGACAGCAAGGCCACTGCTTGTGCCCTGGGTCCGACCTTGTGGCTGTCAGGCGTCTCTGCCCGGTATCTGATAGGCGAGGTACGCTCTCTGTGGGGAAACAAAGCCACCGCTCTGACTTGGGTCCCCGCTTGTCCCTGCCAGGTGTCACTGCCCGGCGATCTGATAGGCGTGGTACGCTCTCTGTGGGACCACGCAGTCCCCGCTTCGGACTAGGGTTTCGCCTTGTTACACTCTGATATCAGTGTCCGGCGATCTCTGATAGGCAACGTACGCTCTCTGCGGGACAACGAAGTCCCTGCCTCTGACTTGGGACCCACCTTGTTCATCTCGGACATCAATGCCCGGCGGTCTCTGATAGGCGTCGTACGCTCTCTGCGGGACAACGAAGTCCCTGCTGCTGACTTGGGTCGCACCTTGTAAACTCGGACATCAATGCCCGGCGATCTCGGATAGGCGTCGTACGCTCTCTGCGGGACAACGAAGTCCCTATCTCTGTGCGGGACAACGAAGCCCCTGTTCCTGACCTGAGGCGGCGTACGCTCTTTGCGGGACAACTAAGTCCCTATCTCTGTGCGTGACCACGAAGTCCCTGTTCCGGCCTTGAGGCGGCGTACGCTCTCTGAGGGACAACGAAGTCCCTATCTCTGTGCGGGTCAACGAAGTCCCTGTTTCTGACTTGAGGCGTCGTACGTTCTCTGCGGGACAACGAAGTCCCTGTTCCTGCCTTGAGGCGGCGTACGTTCTCTGCGGGACAACGAAGTCCCTGTTCCTGCCTTGAGGCGGCGTACGTTCTCTGCGGGACAACGAAGTCCCTGTTCCTGCCTTGAGGCGGCGTACGTTCTCTGCGGGACAACGAAGTCCCTATCTCTGTGCGGGACAACAAAGTCTCTGTTCCTGACGTGGGTCCCTCCTTGTTAGCTTGGACATCACTGTCGGCCGACCTCTGATAGAGTAGGACGCCAACGGAGGTAAGCGTTAACCATCGCTCTTCCAGTCATGAGGCGGACACCTCACCAGTGCGGGTCGACTCGCCTCTTGCTCAGGGAAGGCCCTCCGCATGCTCGTCCGAGGGGCCCTGAAAGTCGCCACACATCGTGCAGATCCGAACCTAGTTACTGCAACAAGAGGGTACAAGATGAAAGAGCGAGCGTGGCCTCTAAGGTCACGCAATAACGACGCGCGCGCGCGCTGGCGAATCGGACATAATTGAATATGTAGTCGAATCAAACGAGTGTACAGCGCGTGCCGACGCTCGGCGCTCCTTCCCACCCAAGGGCGCCGGTCGAGGGCATTCACCGAGATATTACCTGGCCATGGCGGAAAAAAGGAGCAAACCCACGTATCACCATAACGTAACAGCACGCCACACCGCGCGACCGGTTCGGAGCGCAGGCCGAAGCAGCGTCCGGAAGCCGCCAGTCACAGTCTCCATGGCACAAGCCGTAGGTCCGTAGAACACACAGGTCGACGAGGCGGCACAGCGTGAGCACTACCACCCCCAGTCACGCCACCATCTTCACAGTTCAAGTCCCAACGAACAGTCAAGGTCGAACGACCGGCCAAGAACCAAAGCGGAGCTCGAACAGACACAACCTACTTCTGCCAGCTAAGAACTAAAACTGGGGTATGCTGGGTAACCTTGTACCGGATGTGAGTAAGGGGAGGCTATTCGGGTTTGGCATGGTCTATGGCGCCCACCTCCTGCCAACACCCCCTTATACGGACACAACCAAAAATTTGGCTAAAATTAGGCCAGCTAAGAGCCATTTCCTAAGTGTAATACCATCGGTAATGTGTTTTGAGAAAACAAATAGCCAGCCACGTGTGTTTGGTGAAAAGTTCATGACCTGTGTCGGGAGCGCGCCGATGCGCTGAGTACCGCCTACCGCTGCTTTGAGACAAAGTAGGTCTGAAAAGAAGAGGCAGGTCAGGCCCCGTGGACATGAAGGTAGTGGGCCTGAGCCCAAACTAAGGGGCTTTTTGCCCTGGGCCTCCGGTTATTTGAACCCTGAAATAATACAATCAATTTCAAAGATCCCCTGCCATCAACAGAGGATGGATACAAAGCGGTATCAGTGAGACTGAGAGGTAAAGATCCTCAGGAGTCCCTGCAACTGCAGGGGTCATGAGGATCTACACCTCTTGCACTGTTGCAGTTGGGTGGTGTTTAATCTTTCTTAGCGGTGACAGGGCTAAGTGTACGACTGCGAAGGAGCAACTTGCACATTTGAAACAAGGCTTGTGTAATAATAGTAAACAACACAAAGATGGCACACACCATCCTAAATGATACTTTTATATTAGCCCCAACACGCTGCAGCAGGAAATAGATCAACCATGATAATTCAAGGGTAGAGCCAGATTAGCTTGAAGCCATCAGGTACCCTGAATTATTATGATCGATTTATCTCCTGGAACTGGTACACAAGTTGTTAACTCATTCTACCCCAACACCGAAATCCTTAAATTTTGCCATTATCCTCTGAAGACTGCATTGCAGTGCAGGACACAGATCGGCGCCAAGCTATTCTGGCATCACCCTTGAACTATCATGGTCGATCTTTATCTTCCTGTGGTGTGTCTGGGGTAGAAAGAGTTAAGTGACACATGTTCTAAAATTTGGGAAATGTGGCCGTGGGGCTAAATGGGTTAAGCCTTACACTTGGTTTGTCGCACAAGCGTGTAAACGTGACACACAAAGAGAGACTACAAAGAAACAGGGAAGAGTATGGAGAAAGAGTCTCTCTCCCCTCTCCCTGTCAAACATTGACAGACTTAGACCAGTGTCACAGAGAGATAGAAACACGGCTTTAGTCAGAACTCACCAATGATCTTTGCTCGCTGGGCGGTTGTCTTGCAGCTGTCGTTCAGAAGATACACCTCATACTGTCGCGGCATCAGATAGGGCATTTCACCATCGTCCTCCTTCTTCACATCCTTGCTCCCGTTCTCAGCATTCTTCATTTCCTGATCAGTAAAGCTATTCCTCTCTTTTTCTGAATTGCTTTCACCATCTTTAGTGTCAACAGCACCTTTTTCGTCTTTGACTACTTCACTTTTTTCACGGGCAATATCAGGCTTGATTTCATCTGTTTCCATTTTGACATCTTTGGCCTTTTCTGCTTGTGATGTGGGCACAGACAGAGGATTCATAGAAGAATTTGAGTCTGATGGGAAAGGGAAAGTCACTGCAGCTTCGGAGTTGGGTGGCTCTGGAGGTTTGCTAGAGACCGAAGGGTCCATTGGATTTCCAAATCCCTGCCCCATGAAGCTCATCGGAGGCATGCCTGGAGGCCCCATTGATGGTGAAGGTCCCATTGATGTGGGACGCATGAAATTTGGAGGTCCCATTGATGTGCTCCCCATGAAATTTGGAGGTCCCATAGATGCAGACCCCATGAAATTTGGAGGTCCCATTGAAGTAGGCCCCACTGATGTTGGTCCAGTAGGTCCCATCGATGTTGCCGGTCCCTCTGGCGAAGACCGCATGGATGTCATGGGACCCATAGAGGAAGACCCCATGGGCGTAGCCCCACCAGCTGTTGTTGGCCCAGTGGATGTAGCAGGACCCATGGAGTTAGGGGGCCCCATGTTGCCCATCCCCATGGGGTCCATGGACTGGCTGGGCATGCTAGGCCCTGACATCATTCCACTCTGTCCCATAGACATATTCCCCATTGGTTGACTGGATGACATCAGCTGACCCATAGCTGAGTTTGGCCCAGATGACAATGACTGACCCATGGTAGAGTTGGACATATCTCCCAAATGTTGTCCCATGGATGGACTTGGCCCAGATGACATGTTTCCCATGGCTGAAACTGACCCAGACATGCTCCCCATATGTTGACCCATGTTGGAGCCTGACCCAGATGACATGTTACCCATTGTTTGGCCTGTAATTGAATTTGACCCGGATGACATGTTGCCCATCTGTTGTCCCATGTTAGAATTCGGCCCAGATGACATGTTTCCCATGGTTGAACTCATCCAGGGAGCTCCAGGTGGTCCCATAGCAGATCCAGCCATGTGATTCATGTGGGACATCCCCATACTTCCCATGGGCCCCATGTAACCCATACCAGGGCCACCCATCTGACCCATGCCATAACCACCCATGTGACTCATGCCAGGGCCACTCATGTGTCCATGGCCCATTCCGGGTCCTCCCATCTGATGCATTGCACCGCCAGGTCCCATTCCGCCCATGTGACTCATTCCATAGCCGCCCATGTGACCCATTCCTGGTCCTCCCATCTGATTCATGGGTCCTCCCATGTGGCCCATTCCGTGTCCGCCCATCTGACCCATAGGGCCCATACCTGGGCCTCCCATAGGGCCAACAGGCCCCATGGGCCCCATTGATGACATGTATGGGGGACCCATAGGGCCTCCAGTAGGTGGGAGAGGTATACCTGAGGAGTTTTTAAAGTTTTTACCGTTTTTAAAGTTCTTGTCATTCTTAGAACCCCTAGAGTCTCTTTGGTTGGATTTCAGGGGTGGGGGTGGAGGAGTGGGTGGTTTGGGTTTCTCCTTGGGTGGGGCCCAGATGTTAAACTCAGCCAACCAGTTCTGAAGGGTGTTGATGGGCACAATACACAGCACTGTCTTTCCACTAGTGTGTCGCATAAAAATGTCAATGAAGGATATCATCTGGCAAAGAAAGGAAATAAAGTGTGATTAAAAAATTGTTTCAACAAGCAAATATTTTACAATTAATTTTATTTCTGAACAAATGATGTAATATGCATTTCTGCAATTCTCACACTTGCCATTAACTTATGAACATGACAACAAACAAAAAAACATGAATAAAAAAAAAAGAAATACATTAAATGTGTCAAATTAACCCTTTTCATCATGATACACCCAATACTTGAAATAAATTTGATGAAGATAGTTCAAGGGCTATTCTGGCACCACCCTTGACCTAAAATAGTTGATCCATCTCCTAATCTGTAATGTCGCCTTCATAGGACAATAAGCACATTTTTTTTAAATCAGCCTCAGGACATAATGGGTTTAAAAGCTTCTATTCCCACGCTTTCCTTTTTGTTGGTTACTTTGATCTTATTTTCCTGTTCCCCATAATCGTATAGAAAGTGGACTAGCTACAACAGCAGTAAGAATGGGATGTATGTCACAAGCAGTGGCCAAAAAATAAGCGTCATCTTTTCCTTGGCCGAAAAAAATTGAACTGCTAGACAAAATTAAAGTCTCATCTCAAGGAGTAATGAAAGAAAAAAATCGTGAAAGAAATATGCTAAACAACTTGTACAGCACTCCCATATGAGAAGCTTATAATACATCCTGCCACTTATATGTCGCAATTTATTACATTCTGAAACGATGGCATGTAAGCGGCTTCGAGTTCAACTGGATCAAAAATTGTTTAAAAAGTGGGAGAATCTCCGATTTGTGGATTTTTGGGTCCATGGATATTGGATAGTGTGAGGTCTGGCAAAATGTGTTTTGTGGCCATTCTCTGTAAGGAGTTTGAATACATGTCACAAATACTTTCCCAAACTATTGAGGCACAATGAAGATGGGTTCTAATGTAGGCACTGTGAAATAATTTGCATGAGCTGCTGTCCATGATAAATAAATAGTAAAAACAAATTTCTGGACAAATGTAATTCTTACATTTCATCTGGTTATCAACAGTGACTTGGTAAATAGTTTTGTTTTACACAGATATACAGACTATAAATTAGAGTGAGCAGCTTCACCTGGTATTTCTATCACAAAGAGATGAGTGTTTCTTCAGTACTCGTAAGAAAAAAGTGGAAACTGACCAATTTTTTAAAACTATTCATAGAAACCTAAGACTAGTTCCATTTTAAAGGTAACTGCAATACCTATCTGAATATGAAAACGATAAATCAGCAACATTGACGCTTTGGACACAAATTTCATTCCCAATAGGGGACCCCCATGCTGGTAACCTGCATGATGTCGTGACACAAAACCATTATAATGACCATTTGAAATAACTTTTGTTGCAAAACAACTAATACCATAATTAAATAACTCTTATTACTACCCATATGAATAATTTTAAGAGAAAATTTGCAAGACTCGAAATAGATGTGAGGCAAGAAATTGTGTGACGCCATGCGCAGGTTACCACTCCTTTAATTTGTTTTACTGTAAAATTGATTTTTCTTAAAATCAGTAAAAGACACTAGTAACATGTTTTTTACATGAAGACAAATGAAATAACAATAGGACAAAATTAATTTCATTCTGTGATGAAATTTAAGCAATAACATGAAAATGGTAACCTGCATGATGTGGGTCACCAGTGCATGAAAATTACCAAAAATGAGGGCAAAGCAAAAAAAGAAAAATACAATAGTAGGTGAGATGAAATAAAAGTGTCAAGCACACACACACAAACAATCTGTGTTGGTTTTTCTTTTTAAATAACACATAGGCTACAAACACGACGCTGATAGCTGTTTCCGAACTACCTGCATGACATATGACACCGAGTTATTACCAGTGAGTAAAAAATGTAAACACAACGCGAATGCTCTAGTCTTATCCACCCAAAAGCTCAAAATATGCATGCGGTTTTAAAACAAGACCTTTAATTCAATTCAATACAGCATTAGAAACACTTGTGAACTCGCCTATAGCACAAGATGACACAAAATTAAAGGCAAACCAGCGTCGATCTTTCAAGTCGGGCAGAACCGCACTGCAGAAAATTTTTCACGGTAATTTGCGCACATGGGATACTGTGTGTGTGACACATCATTGCTTTTGGTCTACAAAACCAAGTCACATGACTATTTCCCGCAAAACGTCATCAGGGTTTGTGCAGTGTTTGAAAATAAACCTTCCAGTACCTTTTGGACCTCACAATTTTATCGCGTTCTTAAAATATGAATAAAAAACAAACGCTGGTCATTTGCATGATGTCTGTGACGTCATAATCAAAACTAGCCATCCAAAACCTCCTGCAGTATCTGTATTCTTATAAATCATAAAAATATATGTGTATTTCATGAGATTTTCAGGTAGGACTAAAGTTTTCTTTGTTTCATTACTTTGTCGGCTGCTTCACCTTTTTTTAAAAGACCGTGAGTATGTGACGCCTCTGGTGCCCAAAATACCCCCAATTTCAAACCCAAATTTCACAGCAGAAACAAATGAAATTGATGTTTTTCAACATTCTGCTGCTTTACTAAACTATCGATAATCACATACAATCAAATAAATGAGGGTTGATAGTGTTGGTGTTGAAATATGGATCGATAATATAGCAGGGGCAAGGTTTTCCAATTCGTCGGTGCCATTTTGAGCATAATAATCGTAATTTAAATAAAATTAAAAATACTAATAATTGAATTTTTTTAAGCTACTGATTTTCCAGATACAATAACATTAGTAAATCACAAGACTGGTTAGATTTTTCCAAAACAAATAGTATGTATTAATATTTTGGGTTTTGAATGCTGTGACCCCTCAGTGTTAGGAGTACTGAAGAATGACTCAGATACAGGTCAATATGATGCAATACCATAAAGTCAGACAAGACTTCAGGTATAACAGACAAACTAGCAGACACAATATTTCTTGTTATATTCAGTTTGTTACAAGCGAAGGGTTTAGGATAAAAAGAGTGTTATCGGGACCTCTAAAAAAGGTGTTGTCATCCGGCTCTTGTTATATCCAATCTTGTTATGAGCAAAGTAGATTGCATAATTTGTATTTTGCTAATATTGTGCTTAATTTACAAAGACTTTCCTGAAAAAGCACCCTGCAAGCCTAAGGTCCTCAGGCTGCCATCAGCCGAAATTGGCCTTCACACATCTGTGTGAGTCAACATTGACCCAAAGACCTTTTGCTAAAAAATCCACTAGAATGTCAGACATGTCCTCATTACATCATACTGAAGCATATAATAGTACTAATACTGAGGCTACACTTTGTTTCTCTAACCTGAATAGTTTTGCCCAGACCCATACTGTGAGCCAAGATGCAGCCAAAGCCCTGACTGGTGTTGAAGCGCTGAATAGACTCCACCAAGTTGTCATATAGAAACCGAACCCCTCCAATCTGCACATCACATTAGAACTTAATTTTATACGTAAGAAATTAATGAGAAAATAACACAAGATGTCAACAAAACAATATCTCTGTTAAACAAGAAAGGCAAAACCCTTATGGCTCACATGTATGACGGATCTACATGTGTGACAATAAGTAAAGGGATAGGTAAATCTGCACCAGCAAAATCCATGTTTTGTAAAATAATTGTATCACTTTCACACATCTGTCAAACCCCCGTGACTCTTGACCTTTGTGATGCGTTGACTGAATTAGTATACATAGGAAGGTCTTATCATCATCTGCTACCTGTGTGCCAAATTTGATTGAAAAGTTCACAAAACTGTTGATAATAACTACAATTTCATTAAACAAAATTGGCATTTTACACATATATTTGCCGACTTCTTGTGACCCTTGACCTTTCTAAGGGCTCATCCAAACTAGTATGCATAGATAGGCCTTACCATCAGGTATCTCTGTAGCAAGTTTGGTTTGAAGTTGTGATTATGAATAGTATTACTATTTGAGAAAAAAACATCTTTTGTCAAAATTCATTTTTTCTCTAAAAGGTATTTTTTTGGAAAAATACTTACCGATGACATGACTTTATGGAAGTGTCTACTACTTACTCAATTCTAGCCTAAGAACCCGTTGTGTTACCACACAACCCGGGAGGCACTCGGGGAACCCCGAGAGTTGTCTCCCATTACTGCCCATCCAGTTCCCATGAATTTGTTTCTTCAAAAACATTACCAATGACATGGCTTTATGGAAGAATTGCGATAAGGAGGAGGGTGCCACGCCTCAGCACCCCTTTAGGGCCAAATAGAACCATCCTCCCTGCCGCAAACTCCCGACAACCCTAGCCAAGTGTATACCTACGGCGCCTGTGGCGCCGGGAGGGAGTGTTGCGCCGCAGTGATGTCCCGCCCCAGTGCGAGGTTGTCTTGCTGGCCTGCCAGATCATGGAGGTAGAAGCGGGCGAAGGTTGATTCTGCCAGTCAGCCCACGGCAGCCACGATGTCTTTGACAGCGCAGTTCCGGTCGAATGCGACGCTCGTGGCCATGGCGCGCACCTAGTGCAAGTATCTTTAGCCTCTTCGCTCCCTGCAGGGAGAGGTCCTGGTAGGCGGACCGTATGACCCAGCATAGCCAGGAAGAGATCGTCTGGGCTGTTATGTCAGTTCTGCCGGGCTTTAAGGGGAGAAAGAGGCGTGAGCGTCCTCTCCGGACGGCTTTGGTTCGGCATACGTACATGCGTAGGGCTCGCACAGGATCTTGTTGCCTGGTCTCCTGGGGGAAGTTTGTCCCTCTCAGCGGCCGTAAGGTGATCACTTGTGGCGCGGTCAAAGGATACCTGGTCTTGGCAATGAAGGCAGGGTCTGTAAGCAGCTGTACGGAACCATCCGCTCGAACTGCAGGCAGGCAGGGCGCGCTGACAGCGCGTGTAGCTCGCTAACTCGGGCCGCCGTGGCAAGTGCCAACAAGAAGCATGTCTTATGAGTCACATCCTCAAGGCGGGCCAAAGGCAGCGGTTCAAATCAGGCAGAATTCAGCCAAATTGGTATCCAGAGTAGATCCCAGCAAGGAATGAGTGATCGGGGCACTGGACGCTGCAGGCCGAAGTGAGTCATAAGGTCGGCGATGTCTTTACAGGCGCCGGGGTCCGGGCGGCCAAGGTGCCAGCAATCATGGAGAAGTACCCCCTGATGGTTATCCGGGCCAATCCTTGGTCTCCGAAGAGCCAGAGGAAGAAGTCTGCGAGCTGGGGGCTAGTTAGGTCGGTGGGGGGCGAGGCGATGGTCGTTGCACCAGGAGCACAGTACTCACCATTTTCCCTCATAGACGCGTCGTGTTGAGGGTTTGCGGGCTGTAGCGATAGCTTCCACTGCTGCACTCGAGAAGCCTCTAGCGGCGAGGGCCTGCCGCACAACCTCCAAGCGTGAAGGAGTAGGCGCTCCGGGCACGGGTGGAACAGCGATTGTCGCGGTTGCTTGAGCATCGTGCGGGGTGCGGGAAGCAGCAGTGGGGGGTCCGTGGCGAGGCTGAGAAAGTCGGTGGTCCAGGACAGGTTCCAAGAGAACGGGGTGCCCAGTAGGACGACCGCATTGCATCCCCGAAGCTTGAGGAGGACTTTGGGGACGAGGACTGTCGGGGGGGTACGCGTGCACGATAAGTCCGTCCCATGGGATGGACAGTGCGTCGACTGCCCAGGCCAGAGGGTCTGGGATCGGGGAGACAATAGGGGAGCTGGAGATTCCACCTCGTGGAATTGGCGTCTCCCATTGCGCGCAGATCATCCGAAAAAAGTCCTGGCGTAAGGTCCACTCCGTGTGTAGCACCTGGCCGCATCGGGAGAGCGAGTCGGCCAACACATTCAGGTGGACGGGGATGTGTCGCACACGAAGGGTCATGTTGCGGGCTGGATGACGGCTGCCGCAACTTGGTCACCACCGCGTCCAATATGCGGGTGAAGACCCATGGGCTGAGGTTGAGACCGAACGGCAGCGCTGGAACTGGTAACTACTCCGTCGCAGGTTAATCGGAGATACTTCCTGGAGGCCGGGCATATGGGGACCTGGAGATAAGCGTTGGATAAGTCCAGACTGATCGCGTAGTCCATGGGCTGTATGGCGGGGCCGGAGTCCGCAGGGCAAGAACCACGGCCTAGCGGGCGGCCTGAAGCGATGTGGAGGTGTCTTGCGAGGCCAATGGTCTGAGAAGTATCCTTCGGTCTGCCCGGTCGCACCGCAGAGCAGAGGCCACCCAGGGGAGCATGGCGCAGCTGAGTTCTCAGCACGGGGGGCATTCCGCGGCAGGCCAGCAACACGGCATCCCGACGCCACAGGATGCAGCTGGAGGCGGCAGCCATGGTGTAAGCGTCTGGGCCTGCAATATCCATCCCCGTAAGCTAGTGGGCGCAGGCACCCCTGCCAAGCTAAGGCAAGCATACTACATTTGCGACATTCCGTCTGCGAATGAAGACAAGTAGCGGCTAATCTCTCTGTTTGTCCATTTTGCCAAAGGGTATTCACCAGAAATCTTAATAAATTGTGTTGTACCCGTCTTTTCCAAGCGTGTTCCTTTCTCCGTTGGGTACCTCCCTACATTTCACACGCTTGGCAGTCACCCTTTGGTCTGGAGAGCATAGTGGGCGCAGGCACGTGGGGCCCCGCCAAGCTAAGGTGAGCATACGACGCATCATGTACAACAAAACTCAAGCATGTCACGACAGGTACAGGCATGAAGCAAGCGTCCGGCACAGTAACATTACCCACATAATGGTGACAGGGCGCAGGCTTATGGGGCCCCGCCAAGCTAAGGTGAGCATACGACGCATTATGTACAACAAAAGTCAAGCATGTCATGACAGGTATAGGCATGAAGCAAGTGTCTGGCACTGCAACATTTACCAACGCAATGGCGACAGGGCGCGGGCACAAGGGACCCTGCCAAGCTAAGCTAGCCATGGACGCATAACGTATCCCCACAAAACACACAAGGTACAACTACAAGCCAGCAAGCAAGCGCCAATCTTGCCACACCAATCAGCTGAAAGGTGAGCGAGCGCGTGCACGTGGCCCTGCCAAGCTAAGGGGAGAATTTGGCGCGAAAGTTACAGCGAAGATGAAGACTGTCTTCGTTCCTGCTCGAACCGGCACCCAGCCAGGGAGCTGGCCGAGGGCCAACCCAGCTACCTTACTTTTCCGCCGGAGCGGGAACGGGGGAAGAAACGCCCATAACACCCACGGGGCGAACGCGGGTGAAGTCCCAGCAAAACTCACCGAGCCGCCCAACAACCCAAGATGCAGGAGAGGGCAGCAGCTAACGATGAGGGGACCAGCAGACCCACACAGGGCACAGGTAGGGCCGACGAAGTAAAAGTCGAACAAGAAGCCAAGTGTCTGGAAGACCGGCGAACCGGTCGAAAGTTTCAAAGTCCGTAGGCTAGAGCAAACGCGTCTGAACGGTGTGAGCCTAAGTACTAAAGTAGAATGACTGGTTAGTCACCTCGTGACTCGGAACCGGATGGGCAGTAACGGGAGACAACTCTAGGCCCCTCTCGGGGTTCCCCAAGTGCCTCCCGGGTTGTGTGGTAACACAACGGGTTCTTAGGCTAGAATTGAGTAAGTAGTAGACACTTCCATAAAGTCATGTCCGGTAATGTTTTTGAAGAAACAAATGCTATTATTTTGGACCCATTTCCTGAGCTCTTGTGATCCTTGACCTTTCCGAGGGATCAACCAAATTAGTATGCATAGAAAGCTCTTCCCATCAGGTATCTTTGTACCAAGTTTGGCTTTGACGTTGTGAATAGTATTTGAGAAAAAACATCTTTTGTCAAAATATGGCTATTTTGGACCTATTTCCTGAGCTCTTGTGACCCTTGACTTTTCTGAGGGATCAATCAAATTAGTATCATAAGTATGCAAAGAAAGGTCTTCCCATCAGGTATCTCTGTACCAAGTTTGGGTTTGAAGTTGTCAATAGTATTTGAGAAACTGAATATATAAATTATGTCAAAATATAGCTATTTTTGACGTATTTCCTGATCTCCCATGACCTTGACCTTTGTGAGAGGTCACTCAAATTGGCATGTTTAGAAAGGTCTTGCCCCAAAGTATTCTTGGGCCAAGTTTGTAGACTGTGGCTTGAATAGTCTCCAAGAAAATGCCAACGTTAAAGTTTACCATAGATGACCACTGGCCCAGAATATATACATAATATACTCACTTTTGATTCACACGTGAGCCAAAAATATAGTATAACCAGCTTTCAACATTCATGAAAAAAACAAACAGACAAACTAATCATGAAAAGTCAAAATGATACAAATCGTTCATTATCATATGATGTTACCAGAATAGCTTGGCCCACTTAGGCACCAAGCTATTCTGGCATCACTCTGGAAATAGCATGCTCAATTGCCTTCTGAACTGCAGTGCAGTCTTCAGATGAGTCAGTTTACAAACTTAGGGCTAAATATGTGCGTTTATCAACTGCCCTGCCAATGATCAGTAAATAGGGAGATTGAAAACAGACCATTTGTGGGACCTGTGATCGCATGCACAAAAGGGTTAAAGCAAGACACCAACCTGATGAGGTTTGATGGCTCGAGCCACCTGGGGTGACAAAAATATATCTGGATCATCTGCTGGATGACCGACGTTTACCAGCACCCTCCCCTTTTCATCTGGGCGGTTGAACTCATCGTTGATGTGTGCGCCAGCATTGTTGACGTCCTCAGGCATCAAATCTTCCTCCTCTTCTTCTTCCCTATCACTGGGGACCATGACACAATCATCGTCATCACTGTCATCAAAGGAGGAGTCACTACTGAGTTCGATAACATCATGGTCGACCTTCTCTTGCTTGATTGGCTCCTTCTTGATCTCTTTTTTCTGCTCCACCATAATGGAAATGTCTGCTTTCTTTTCCTGTTTTTCAGCTTCTTCCTCAGCAGCTGAAAATGAAGATGCTTGATAAGCAAAACAAACACACATAATGGCATAGTCCAATGATACGTTTGTCAACAACAAATTGTATTCATGAATTTCATAAACGACCACAAAACATACAGTACATGTTCAGGATAAAGGCACTCCATAGTTTCTTTGTTTTCTCCTGCCCTACAAGAGTGCCAAGTCTTCTTTTCATGCCCAACAGCACAGGCTTTCTGGCAAAACGTCTCACTCTCACTTACACTGCAGAAGAGACTTCAGCTGGGAGTCCTGCTCCCCTGCGCCTGTGCCCATGCTGGTGCTGGTAGTACCCATGATTGTAGAGCCCATGGGCGGCTTGCTGGCAGTAGCCATGTTGGATAGTGCCTGTTTCTTCAACTCCATCAGACGCTGTTGGCGCTCCAACTCTTCTTTCTGAGCGGCAAGGGTCTCCACATCCAGATCCTTTTCTCCTATAATTTTTCTAGCAAGAACAAAGACCCAGACTAGTCAGAGTGAGCAATTTAAGCTAAGCTGTCACAAACCAACCCCCTTGTGCATGCAGCCACTGGTGCTGTAAACAGCACCAGTAGCTGCATGCGCAAAGGGGTTAAGTTCTAACTTATGTTGACCAGCTGTCCACTCTGGAAACATTTTCAAGAAAAAAGAATGAACCATTCTTCAGAATAAGAATTTAAACAGCTAAACTTTAGGATGCACACTAAAATTGAGTAAGCCATGTCCTCGCGCCTGTTCTTTCTACCAGAAACAAGTTTCTGTCTAGATTTTATTTTACTATTTTTACATTCAGTTTTTGACAAAAACTGTAAGTGTAAAATAGAAACCTTGCCATGATTTTTTTTGTCTAGGATTTTATTTCTAAATTCTAGTTTTACATTTACAGGCTACATTAGTAAAGGAATACATTTGACAAGAGACAAGACTTCTGACTTACCTGATGTTTCTACGTCGGTCTGAAGCCTTCATCTGTCCTTTATCTATCTCTGACTTGTCATCCTTGCCTTTCTTCTTCTTTCCTTTCTTCACTCTCTTAGCTTTATTGGTTTTCTTCTTTTCTGTCACTTTTCTCTTTCGCTTTTTACCAGTCTTTTTGCCTTTGGTCCCACCTTTCTCTTTTCCCTTAGATTCTGATCCATCAGCACTGGTTTCCATGGCAGTTGGATCTGAATCCTGCTCAATCTTGATGCCAGCACCTTCCAAAAGTGATTTCCCATCTGCTTCCATCATGGAGGAAAAGTCTGGCATCTCGCATGTGGCAAAGTCTATAGAATCCTCTGCACCTCCTTTGCCAGGATTGAACTCACTGTCTGAATTGTTCTCTTCCTCAACTTCTTGATCATCATCATCTTCATCACTCTCTTCATCGCTATCACTGTCGTCATCACTTTCATCACTGTCCTCATCTTCATCATCACCATCCTCTTCCTCCTCTTCTGGGTCAAAGTCTTCATCCACCTCTACCTTCATCTGTTCATCCAGGTCTGCCAAATCCTGCATGAACGCAGCGTCCTCATCCTTCAAATCTTCGTCTGCCTCCTCCATTTCCAGGATGTCACCTAAAATACTGTTGGTGGCCTCTACATCACGAGATGCTTCTGAGTCACTCTTTCCTGGCCCTTCCTCTAAAAAGTTGTCCAAGGTCAAGGGTGTTGCCATGACAGCAGTGTCACCCAATGACCCTGTACCACCACCACTGTCAATGTCAGCCATTGTTATGGCCGTGATGATCTGGCCGCCAGCAATGTGATTCAGGTAATGTGTGCGCTTTGTCAACCTGCATTGAAAAGAAAACTTGATAAACCTGACTGACCACCCAACTGCAAGAGGCATGGATTCATGTGCCCCATCAGCTGATGTGTTAATGAGGATCTTTACCTCTTGCTCGCCTCATGAATCTGAGTGCCACATGTATGTAAACATATGGTGTAACCTGGCAGATAGTTTCACAGACAAATAGACAATTTCTAGCAAGTGAAACAGAGTAAACCATACTAAAAAGTTTGCAGTCACTACTAAAAACTGTTTCAGACAATTCACTTTGGCCAGACCCCCTCAAAAACAGTATAGCCACCCACAAGGTGGGGTAATCAAAAGCACTAAGCAGCCAGAAATGCAATCCTCTCACCCTGCTGGGTGATCCTGGGAGTATTAGCCCAGGAAGGCAAACACTGGAACAATAGCTTTGGTCAACTCTAAAGTTCTGCCTATTACAATATTCCTTCCTTCCACTTGCAGTAGCAGTCTTTAACATTTTTGATCACACAAAACATGACCATTTTCTCCATAACGGCGCATGACTGATCAACTTTATGTGCCTGTCCTTGCAAAAATGGTTATACAATTTAGAACGCCCTAGTGATGCTAACTCTCTGACAATGTCCAATGTTACACTTACAGCACCAAATAATCAAACATAAGGATGAATGATTCAATAAAATGTAACTTGTGCAGTGTGGGGCTGAATGATGAATACTGTACCAAAATAGTAATGCAAGAAAATAGAATCACCAAGAAATATTACCAACTAGTAATTTATTATGTACTTTTTCACCTCAAATATGATAATTGTAAAGAAAATGGAATTGATTCAAGTTACCCTGACACATCATGATGGGCTTAAGTTTAACCCTGCATTGCTAGTTCAGTGAGTTTTAAAGTCTAACACGTTAAAAATCTGGGAGAACAGCTGCAATGATAGTGAACTAGAAGTATGAGCAAAGCTGTGGTTACACAGCATTACTTATAATACTTCAGTAATTATCACCCAGCTTTGGTGTAATTTGTAAGCAGTCTTTCAACAAGCATGCAAAATGAACTAAGCATTTATTATAGCGACGGTTATTCCCGAAAAAAAATAGTTGTTATAGGTGTATCACTGCTGTGATACATCACGTGACGACACTCATTGACAATGATATTCTTCCAACATTAGCACTGGGATTAGCGCCCGATGCTGACCCTTACATAAAAATCAACTTGAAAAAGATAATTCTAATATAGACTGTGAAACTAAAAACCTACTACCCACAAACTAAGAGCGCAACTACAATTCCTTGCTCTCGCTGACACCGCTGATTGACCGGATCCAAATGTTCTTTACGGCGGCTTTGTACAAAATTTCGGCTCTCCTGAGGTGGGTAGGCCAAAGGAAAAGCTTATTTCTTTCATTTACGCCCGATCGAAACAAATCAACCAATGTCTGGCTTGCAAATAGATGCGTTAATGATAAAATGATCATAATACAAATAACACTTGTGTCGAAATAGACAGATAAATCTGAAAAGAAAGGTGCGAACCTTCTAAAAATGAGGGAATCCCCTGCAATGGTCTTCCGGTGAATCAAGAACAAGTGCATTGTGGGTGATTGGCTGCTTGTCTCGAGCTGTTCTAAAAATAGATTAATGTTTAGATTTGTTATCCGCGGCGGCGTCTTTTGATGTTATTCAGGGGGTGGGGGGAGGTGGATGCAGGCACGTGCTGTGTCTCGCGAAAAAAAGTTCAAAGTAATGAAGTTTAAAAATACGTCAAACATCAACGCAGACGTGAAATAAAAA
Organism: Semisulcospira habei; assembly: GCA_036245525.1. Taxonomy (NCBI): domain Eukaryota; kingdom Metazoa; phylum Mollusca; class Gastropoda; family Semisulcospiridae; genus Semisulcospira; species Semisulcospira habei. The sequence continues at coordinate 230,824,387 of BTPG01000003.1, forward strand.
GCATCAGAAATACTTATACAAGTACAGAAGTATAGTTACAGAGTAAGAAAGCAGACAAAACATACAGCTCGTAGTACATGAAAACAACACACATTCTACTGCTCGGGTTTTAAATTGTTTGTTATATTTGTCTTGAAAGAGGGGGGGGGGGGGTAGGGGGTTTTAAAAGGGGGGGGGGGGGTAGGGGGCTTTAAAAAGTGACTATAGAGAATGTTTACTGTACAACTCTGAAATGCAATTCCGCAATGAGTTACACGTCTGTGCTTTTCATTTAATCAAACTTTGTGTATTTGTATCCGTCATCTTAATTCAATCATGCTACAATCAAGGTATTCATTTGCCTTCAAGTCTTCACTTGTATTTGTTCTGTTGAGTACACTCTGACCTAAATAAATTGTACAGTGTGCTTTAAAAAAAAAAATATTTATCAACATTTTTTCCACCTAGAGAGGAAGTGTGTGTGTGTGTGTGTGTGTGTGTGTGTGTGTGTGTGTGTGTGTGTGTGTGTGTGTGTGCAATCTAACTCCTGCGTTTCCAGATCCTCACGTCAACCAAAGGTCTTTGCGTCACCCCAAGACGGCGGAGTATTATCCGGCAACGGAACTTGACAATTGACATGGAGCATGCCTAGAGAGAAACATCCGGCAAATTCCTCGACCAGAACGCCGACTGTAACCAAGTAATACTAACACTTGCTGTTCAACTTTGCAACGCCCAAAAATCCAACATGAGGGCTCTGCTAACATGGGTGGATAGGGTGCAAGACAGGGATAAGCAGGATCAATGGTATTTATTTCTTCTGCATGTGATTTGCTGGAGGTCATAAAGATTATAATTACATCTTGGCCTAATCTGTGCCCAATGGTTTTATTATATAAAAATTACTAATTTTTGTGAATGTTTCTGACGGGTTCTGTAGCCTTGCCAGGGCGAAATGTATGCCAGAAATCTGCTATTCTGCTATGCTATTCTAAAATTTCCTCATAATTTTCTTTTGATTGTTTTTACCTAAAGCACCTGGGACAAAGTTAATCAGAAATTGAAATAACCTTCATACAAGTTTACATTCACGAGTTGTTGTTTTTTGTCCAGTGTGTGGGACATGTGCTTCAAGCCAGATGGGAGTCAGCTCATTGTGGCAGCAGGAAATCGTGTGCTTGTTTACGATGCCAGTGATGGAACAATGGTTCAGCCATTGAAAGGCCATAAAGAAACAGTACACTGTGTGGCATATGCGAAAGATGGCAAACGCTTCGCTTCAGGATCTGCGGACAAGAGTGTGATTATATGGACCAACAAACTTGAAGGAATTTTGAAATACACGTAAGCTGGAAATTTCCCCAAACCCAAATCAACTTTTCCATTGATATACATATGTAACCGGACTCAGTGACTCGGTGTAGGCGACTTAAATAGTTTATCAGATAGACAAAAACTGCCCATCTAATACAGTACTCAAGTGCCTACAGAGTTTAAGTCCGAATTCCTTTTGTGGTCTAGGGAAGGACTGGAGATTGCAGTGGAGAGTAGATAAATCTACTCTAGTCTCGCATGCGCACAACTGAAATCCGTCAGTGTTTACTCTTGCCTCGCGTTGTGTTCAAAAAGCCAAAGTTGCTTGCGCAATGGACCGACCACAGTATCCAGAAAAACCCTATTTTGACTGGACTTGTTGTTATCGTTCCTACTGAGCTGCTAGTAACGTGCGCTCGCACGATCAGTCACACCGTCATACATGCACGGACGTACACACACACAAACCTCTCGCACGTACACACGCACAGTCTCAGTCTCGCTCTCACTCTAGCCGCTGAGCATCATAAGATAGAAGTAAGGTTCCAAGATTTATTTGTACCAGAAAAGCATTCATAATAAAACAAACAACATAATCAAAATTAGTCGAACCAATGCAAGTGCCAATAACCTTAAACACCTCAGGCCTAACACCTATACCTTTCGACACGATACCTAGCAAACCTATCTCCTATGCCTGACACCTACAACGATTCCTAGCGAACCTAGCTCCTAGGCCTAACACCTATACGCACTTACCAATAAAACCTACGCGCTGTCCTAACGCATCCTAAACCCTATTTGGGTGAACTAAACCGAAACACTACTGTCCCTATAGGATAGGGCCGGGGTGGTTCGAGATGATCATTATTCACAACCGTCTCGTGGGGTAGGGTCGGGGTGGCTCGAGGTGATCATTATTCACAACCTCCTCGTGGGGTAGGGTCGGGGTGGCTCGAGGTGATCATTATTCACAACCGCCTCGTGGGGTAGGGCCGGGAAGTGTGAGAGATCATTATTCACAACCGCTCACGGGGGAAAGGGACTGGAATGTGAGAGATCATTATTCACAACCGCTCACAGGGGGAAAGGGACTGGAATGTGAGAGATCATTATTCACAACCGCTCACAGGGGGAAAGGGGAGGGTGATCATTATGCACAACCACCGACGAGACTGAGAATCGGCCGCTTTATATAGGCTCCCAGCCTCTGGGTCCGGAAACTACGTCACAGCTTCGCGCGTGTAGTCCGCTACACACTAACTAGCTAAGTCAGCAAAATTCTCGCTCACAGTGCGCCCAGCGTGCACTAAACCACTGAACTCTGACTCGCTGGTAGTAACTAGCGATAGCGTTAGCAGAGGGCTCCTCTGCTACACATACATAGTGGAGTCCAGTTTACACGAACTCGCTTTACACAAATTTCCAGTTAACACAAACCGTTTTTGCATTCCCGGCCAATGGCCTTCTTATTCTGTATTAAAATTTCATGATAACATGAAATGTTTAACATGAAAATTTGCTTTACACGAAGCTGGTTTCGGTTCCCAACCAGGGCAATTTCACTATTATTCACCTGTTTAACATGAACACAGATTTCATTCACCGAAAACCAATTCACGTGTCGCTCTCGTGCAGTAGTACACATGACAGATCAGAACGAACTCTAGTCTGTGATTGGCTGAATAGCCTTCAGCTGTTGTAATCCGTCTTCTCATTGGCTAGCATTTCTGAACTGTATTCATTTCATGTTGCATCATTCGTGTACCAACACAACCCTTTTACCGATACGGGATCGTACTTCAGCCTGTGTTGCTTTTACCTGATGGATTGTAACTTACTATGGATTTTATCTGATGGATTTTACATTAAATACGTGAGCTGAACACATTTCCTGGTGTTTTCCTAGCGAGCTGAAGGTATGCATATAAAGTACGATAATGTGCACTTTTAACCTCATACTCATTCACGCACACATCTCTTACACACTTTCTCCTTGAGGGCCGTGATCAATTTTGAGGCCATATTGGTTAAAACGAAATACGTTTAACACGAAGTGATTTTCCGTGTCCCCAGAAATTCGTGTTAAGCGGACTCCACTGTATAGATAATTTTTCATTCAATTCTGAGAATGCTGTGCTAATGCCATGGAATTCCAGGCTGGTAAGCTTGCATTGTGTCATCAGGACATTAGCTGTCCTTTTTGTGACTGCATCGCTCACTAGTTCTAGAAAGGAAAGGGTAGTGGGAGAGCAGGAATGACAGACCTATCATTTTGAGCCTTCCACTGAACACCTACTACATAAAGCAGTAGGGACTACCCCCAGGCGCCCGGGGCTGCCATCCACTGGAGAATATCCAGACCCCCCACCCCCCCCCCCCTCCCCCCCCCCCCCCACCCAAGGGGGGATGCTAAAAAATATTCTCAAAGATATTGGACCTGCTGAGTAGATTTAAGTTTTTGCCGTCTGCGACCGGTTTTGCCCCAAGGGGGGGCTCTTCAGGTAGGCATACGGCATAACCTGAAATTGCAAACACAACGCATGTACTAGAAGCCGACTCCAGTATTTACTGGTAGCACCACTAGTACAGCGCGGATTGCGTCCCTAAAGCGGGGCGCCTGGGGGTAATCCCTACTGCTTTATGTAGTAGGTGTTCAGTGAAACTGGAAGGCTCAAAATGATAGGTCTGTCATTCCTTCTCTCCCACTACCCTCTCCTTTCTAGAACTAGTGAGCGATGCAGTCACAAAAAGGACAGTCAGAAGAGGTCAGAAAACACGCAGAGCTAATGTACGTAGTCAATATATAGGACAATATGCCCTGACATTCTACATTGTTCCAATAATGTCATATTACTTTTTGCAACTGGGTTAGTTGCACTTTAAGTGACAGTAAATTGTCATCTTGGGGTAAAATTCAACTAAGCCAGTTGCAAAAAGTAATCTTTTAATTCATGGCTTACAGATAAACAAGTTAAATTAAGTTTACGTTGAAATTAAAAGTATTTTGGTGACAGCACTTGGTATTGTATACCAGCCAGTTGCCGGATGCCCAAGAGGGTTAACCCATTTAACCCCACTTTTCCCAACTTTTGGAGGTGTCGCCCAACGACTGTACGAGCTGCAGCAGATAGATCGACCATGATAATTCAGGGTAGCGCCAGATTAGCTTGGCACCAGAAGGTGCCAAGCTAATCTGCCACTACCCTTGAATTATCATGGTCCATCCATCTCCTGGTGTGGGGTGTTGGAATTAAATGGGTTAAGTTCTTAGCATGTGTTGATTTATATTCCAGACATAACGATCCCATCCAGTGCCTTGCTTATAACCCAGTGACTCATCAGTTGGCCAGCTGTGCAGTCAGTGACTTTGGTAAGCATGTGTCTTTGCTGCCAGTGATTTGAATTTTCTGAATGCTGGCAACAACAACCAGTTTCAAAACATGAATATGAATGGGGTCAGCAAAGAGCAGGTCTTTATTAACCCTGAAATTTGTTTCCTCAAAACACATTACCGATAGTATTACTAATAGGAATGGTTTCTTAGCTAGACTAATTTTAGCCCAAAATTGTTGTGTACGAGTATGGCCATGATGGCAGGTGAGGGGCACCATAGCCTAGGCGGTAACCTACGACTGCAGGCCCACACCGAAACCTAGACCAACTGATTCGTGAGCTGCTCTTTGCTGACGACACTGCCCTCGTTGCACACACAGAGAGAGCCCTGCAGCGTATCACATCCTGCTTCACAGACGCTGCCCATCTCTTTGGACTCGAGGTCAGTCTGAAAAAGACAGAGGTCCTCCATCAGCCGGCACCCAAGGTAGAGCATCGCCCTCCTCACATCACCATCGGCGATTCTAAACTGAAGTCAGTGCACCAGTTTACCTACCTTGGCTGCATCATCACATCAAACACCAAGCTGGACAGCAGGCTGGCAAAAGCGAACAGTGCTTTCGGGCGTCTATATAAGCGGGTGTGGCACAATCAACAGCTGAAAACTGGCACCAAGATAAGCGTGTACAGAGCTGTCGTCCTCACAACCCTGCTGTATGGTTCCGAGTCCTGGGCCCTCTACCGCAGCCAACTACGACTCCTCGAACGCTTCCACCAGCGCTGCCTGCGTACAATCCTGGGCATTCACTGGAGTGACTATGTCACCAACATCGAGGTCCTTGAACAGGAAAAAACTGTGAGCATCAAGGCTTTGCTGCTGCGGACACAGCTCCGCTGGGCGGGGCACGTCTCCAGGATGGAGGATCATCGCCTACCCAAGATCACCCTGTTCGGCGAGCTCGCCACTGGATACAGAGACAGAGGGGCACCAAAGAAGAGATACAAAGACTGTCTCAAGAAGTCACTTAGTGCCTGCCAAATCGACCACCGTCAGTGGTCTTCACTCGCTGCGGACCGTGAGACCTGGCGCTCCACCATTTACAAGGCAGCTGTCTCCTTTGAGGACTCGCGCAGAGCTAGCCTTAAAGACAAGCGGCTCAGGAGAAAAAACAGAGATGCCGCAACTCAGAACCCTGGCCAGACCTCCATCTGCAGCCACTGCGGTCGAACCTGCCTGTCCCGGATTGGCCTCCACAGTCACGAGCATGCCTGCAGACGTCGTGGGCAACCCCCATAGACTTTTCCTATAGTATCTTCGTTCGCGAAGTCAAGCCAAGGAACCCGAGTAGCCTCCCTTCCAACCCAATCGCGCATGCACCCAGTGGAAGCTCACTAATCAGTTTCTTTGCTAGACCGTGATAGGTTGTGTACGTCTATGACTCTAGCTTCGAGAGAAGAATTCTGTGTACTGTTGTGAAACCGGTCGTGGAATTTTGTGGGAGGTGTTTCCCTACGCTTTGCCTTGTGTTAGGCATAGACGCTACGCTTGCCTTGTGTTAGGCTTGGACGCTTCTTGTGGTTTCGTCGGTGTTTTGGACTTGGACCTGACGAGACAGTGCCTTGTGAACTGTGCTCACGCGCCTCGAGTCCGGTTGGGGCCGTAGCGTGTTACGCACTTGTGCGTCCGAACTTTCTCCTTCGCTCCTTCTGCTAGCCTCGGAGTGCCCGGTGTTGTTGGATGCTTCCTGTTTCTACGACGGTGTTCCTGGCTTCTGGAACCAGTCGTGCCAGCGGTGCCTGTGTGGACTCTGGTCGCGGACCGGGACTGCGTCGAGCCGGCTTTTCTTCCGTGACGCCTGGACTCCGCAGTGTTCGGGTTGGTCTGCGGCCTGTCTTGGTGCCCTGCTTCTTCAGATGGCAAGGTAAAACCTCGGTTATTGCCTACATCAGGCGCTCAAGGGTGGGGTAGAGCGCCGGGCGTCGGCATACGCCGTGCACTTACACTTCGTTACATACACTCGGATTCGTTTTGTGGGCCCGCGGGGGCACGCTCGTTCGCATGTCATTGTGCAATATGTTTTGCAGTTGGCAAGTCCGCACCTGCACGCGATGTGGGCAATTCCAGTGGCTGAGTGACGAGCATGCCGTTTGCCTGCCCTGTTCCGGATGTGCCTCCACCCACCCGTGCCTGGTCTGCGCCCCTTGGCTGGAAGAACAGTGGACCCAGCTATGGAGTTTCTACTGCCGCGAACAACCGACGCCAGCACGGGGGAAAGATCCAACACCGGTACGCGCCACAGACCAGTCGAGTGGCCCTTACCGAGTGTGTGAGCTGTCAACGCTGCGACTTAGGCCGCGAGCCCGAGCTCTAGTACCGGCATCCACCACAGTCCAGTCGAGTGGTCGCTGTGCGGTCAAGGATACTCGAGCACCACAGGGTAGGCCTCGAGACAAGACACCGGTATCCACCACAGTCCAGTCGAGTGGTCGCTACCCGGTGGTGACACCCTTATTGGCACAGGATAAGGAAGCAGTACGACCTCCTGCACCGGTAGACATCACAGGCCTGACGAGTGCGGTCCACCAGCCTGTCGACCCGCACACATCACTGGTTGGTCCAGCCGCTCCCACCTCCTCGCCTGGCACTAGAGACCAGCGCAGAGCTTCGGCGCCCCGTTCCAGTATTAGCGTTCGGGCACTTAGACTGGACAAGCCTGCTCGCCGGACATGCTCCCGTTCCCGGACACACAGCAATCAACATGGCACGGCTTGACACCGAGATGACACTCCCCGTCTACGGCCCGAGCGGACCCCAGCTACTCGACGCCGTTCGCACTCTAGGGGCAGGTCGACTCACCGACGGACTGCTTCCCACTGCTCGGAATCGAGCCGACCTTTGCGGTCACATTCCAGGTACGACCCGTCTCACTGGTCTGCGTCACGCCGCTATAGACGTTCCTGGTCCCCACGACGCCGCTCCTGCTCTAGACGTCCTAGTGCCACCTGCCGCGACCGCTCTCAGCAGCTTAGCAGATCGGGATGACGTTCTTCGCTCTCATCGCCGAACTCTTCACGGGAACCATCGTCAGTTCGACCCATTCGACACCGCTCCCGTATGAGAAGGATGCCTCCCAGGGCGACGGTCACCTCCCGGGACACCGCCGATGGGAGGCTTGCGCTTCGTCATGCGGTGGACTCAGCCCCCCGCGCGGCCCCTGTAGAGGACGATGCCCTCAGTTTGACCCCCGAAAACTCATTGTCAGCACTCCTTCGGGATGCCAGCCCCGCCCCGTCCGGTATCTCACACAGTGACGAGGATCTTCAGACAGCTTCCATCGGACATAGGTTGGAGACACTACGAGCCCTTGATGAAGCGGCTCGTCTCATCGCAGCTTGCCTTCCGGCGGACGACTGTCCACCCTCCCCCCTCTCAAGAGGAAAGCCTCCGCCTTTGTCGACGCGGAGTGACAGACGAAGCGGTTCTTGTCTCTTCCCCAGCCGCCGGGCTTCCGGGAGCTACATGATGCGTTCTCCGCTCATCTCGTGCTAGGTTCCTGTGGTCCTTCGGGATTCTTCTCGGACTCCAGGTGGCCGACAGGTTTGGATATCTCCTTTCATCAGTCCTGGTACGCGGGCCACACTCAGAACTTCTCCTGCCCTTCTCCGAAGGCGGACCCCACGGCTGTGTCCTTCGCGGGTGCTACCTTACATCAGTCTCTCCTCCCCAGTGTGGAACAAACAGCGACTCTCATCCGGAACGCCCTGGCCTCGGCGGGATTCCTGGACTTGGTGACGCACGCCATCGTTCGCCGCGTCGAGGACGCTTGGCATCCATCGATATCTGCTCTTCTGGGAGACCTGCTAGCCCTGGCGGTCTCAGGGAACCGCACTGCTTACCACACTGCCGTCAACGCCATGGCAGCGGCTGCCAACTGCGACCTGCTACGTCGGGATGCGATCCTCCGTTCCTGCCCCATCCCTCAGGACGTGAAGACGCAGCTTCATCAGGCGCCCCTCGGCGGTGACCTCCTGTTCGGCCCAACCTGGATCACGGTCAAGGAAGCTAACAAGGACTCCTGGCCCAGCCGCGCCGTTCCGGAATCCTTTTGATCAGCCCGCAAGGCCCTGTGTCGCACCCTGCGGACCACTAGACCTGTCTCTCGCCCTTTTACCAGAAGTGGACGTCTACCCCCTAGAGCTCCAGCCTTTCCTCGCGCCCGCCCTCTCCCCGGCTCCGCCCCCACTACCCCTGCCCGGACCTGGCCCAAGCCTGCCCGTCGCCCCAGGCGGGGCAGGGCCCACTGACTGCCTTCCCATTTGACCCCCGCCGACCTCTTCCGGGTCTCATGTCGGCGGGAGGCTGGCGCTTCGCAGCCACGTTTGGCGAGTGCTGCTACCGGACGACCCGTGGATTCTCACGACAATCTCCGAGGGACTCTTGATCTCCTTTCGGTCCCCGCCCCCCCCCTGCGCCGTTCCCTGGTGTGGACTGCGGTACCGACAGACCAGCTCAGAGCTGAGGCCCTGCGCAGCGAAGTAGCCGCCTTGCTTCAGAAGGCCGCCACGGAGGTGCTGACGAGACATGACTCCCCAGCATTCTACAACCGGCTCTTCGTGGTGTCCAAGCCAGGTGGCAAGTGGCGTCCCGTCATAGACCTCTCGGCGCTAAACAAGTTCATCGTCGTGCCGTCCTTCCGCATGGAGACTGCCCGGGCCCTTTGCTCCGCAGTGCAGCCCATGGACTTTGCCGTCAGCCTGGACCTGGCAGATGCGTATCTTTATGTACCCAGGCACCCCGCCTCCAGACGCTATCTTCGCTTTGCTTTCGAGGGTGCTGTCTACCAGTTCCGTGCGCTACCCTTTGGCCTCAACCTCAGCCCATGGGTCTTCACTCGCATCATGGACGCCGTAGTAGCGCGAGCCTGACGGACGTCTCTCGAGCCCCACGTCGAACTATCTCGATGACCTTCTTCTGAGAAACCAGTCCAACTCCGCCCTGAAGCAGGACCGAGATGCGATGCTCCTGCTACTCGACAGGCTGGGCTTCCTGGTCAACGAGGGCAAGTCGGATCTCTCACCGTCTCACCGCTTCGTCCACCTGGGGATGGAATTCCACACCGACCTCAACAGCGTCCGGCTACCGGAACAGCGGATCCAGAAGTTGGCGACCCTTGCGCGGCAGGTGGCTCAGGAGATGACGATTCCCGCCAGGCAGTGGCTTCAGCTCCTGGGACTGATGAGCGCGGCAGTGGACCTACTCCCCCTAGGGCATCTCTACACCCGCCCGCTGCAGCTGCACCTGCTCCTCCACCGTCGACGGCCGACCTCGAGGCTCCAGTTCCATTGCTACCGATTCTCCTCCCTCATCTCCTTCGCTGGGCTCGTGACGGGTGTTCCCCTGTTCTCACCTCCACCCCTACTGTCACTCTGCGTCGACGCAAGTCTCGCCGGTTGGGGCGTTCACTTGCTCCCGTCTTTCGTGACTGCCTCCGGCATCTGGCCCCCGCAGTTAGGGACCCGTCACATCAACTGGTTAGAGCTGAAGGCGGTCTGGCAAGCCCTACTTGTGTGGGAACCCAGTCAACGACACCAGGAGCTCCTTGTACTCTCAGACAACTCCACAGTCGTCGCCTACATACAGAAGCAGGGCGGGACCCGGTCCCCCTCCCTCTGCATTCTCCTCTACCAGGTGCTCCGCAGGTGCGAAGATTGGGACATCACCCTCCGGGCGCGACATCCTGGGACACCTGAATGTGCTAGCCGACTCCCTCTCACGTCGCGATAAGCTTCTCCATACCGAATGGTCGCTTCGCCCAGACATCTTTCGGATGATCGGCGCAACCTGGGAACCCCCCATGATCGACCTATTTGCGACGAGGTGGAATCACCAGCTTCCCCTCTTCGTATCACCGATTCCAGACCCGCTTGCCTGGGCAGTCGATGCACTCTCCATTCACTGGGATGGCCTGGTTGCCTACGCCTACCCGCCGTCAGTGCTTGTCCCCAAATTCCTACTCAAGCTCAGAGGGTGCAACGCGATACTCTTCCTGGTGGCCCTGTTCTGCTGGACCAAGTCGTGGACCACCGACCTCCTGAACCTCGCCACGGCCCCTCCGCTGCGGCTTCCAACCCCGCGCACGATGCTCAAGCAACCACTGCAGGCCCTGTACCACCCGTGCCCCGAGCGGCTCCCAGGGCTTCCGTTTTCACAGCAGTTTAAAGGGTCTCTAGACCCCCAGGTATAAATTTTAGAGGGTACACAGACCCCCATCTGAGCATTATAGAGGGTCCGCAGATTTACTTAAGAAAAACTGCATCATCTGTATGTTCCTTAAAATAAATTAACTCATTTTGCTCTCTCCTCTAAATGTGTTGTGACAGTGTGTGTGTCCTTTCCATGATACTGATTCTTTAACTGGTGAGCTATCGCGCAAAATCCTGTCTCCCTCGCTCTCTCTCTCACAGACAGAAAAACATAGTTGTATGATTGTTTGATAATGTATTGTAACGGAGAATATAGTGTTTTCTGCTGAATGCGGCAGATTGACAACCAAAGTATGACTTGTCTGAACTCTCTCTCTCTCTCTCTCTCTCTCTCTCTCTCTCTCTCTCTCTCTCTCTCTCTGTCACTGTGTGTGTGTGTATGTGTGTGTGAACTGATGTACATAAAAGTTTATTTCAACCCATTTAACCACTCAGAAAGACGTGTTTCTCTAATTTTTGCCTAATAACTGTGTACTACCAGAAGATGGATCGACCACGATTTAAAAAAAAACAAAAAACTTACAAACTTATTTCTGTTAAAATTTCTGGACTTGCTTTTTGAGTTTGCCTCAGTGCACATTGCGCATGCCATTCGAGTGCCGTCGTGCTTTAGCCATGGAAATATGTAGCGCAGCCACGAACTCTGAAAACTGCGTCGCAGCGGCGGTGCCACACACGGCCCAGGTGTATCATATCTGGTACTGTCGCTTGTCGATGGAGATGGCGGTGTCGAAGTGCAACTTTCTTCTTAGCGATTATCAAGATCAGACGGTGCTGGATTGAAGAATCCGAAGCATTCCAGCTTCCTTTGCTTTTTCTCCGCCATTTACAACTTCGTTCAAGATCGAAAGCGAAACGCACGATGCCGTATCCCATAATAGTATGTATGGTGACATCACAGCAAGTAATGCGTTCAACATGTAGCACGCACTTTGTAATAACATGCTGACGGCACCACACATAAACTAACAGTTTGCCCGCCCAGTTACACTCGCACGGACCCCGGAGTCGGGTCGATTCTGAACGCAGCCGCGACTGAGCGAGCAGCTAAACGAACCAACTTATCACTAAAAATAGAACGACTGTCACTGACCTGTGTTATGGTACGCACGGTGGCGCAAGGATAATGCATCTCAGATGCAGATGCACTGAATTTTAGTGCGTCTGACTACCCCCTAGTTACATTTTCAGTACGTGATTTTGAGTTTTAATGCGTCATAGACGCACAGACGCACTAAAACGGAAGCCCTGGGCTCCTCCTTCACGCTTGGAGATTGTGCGGCAATCCCTCACCTCTAGAGGCTTCTCAAGTGCGGCTGTGGATGCTATCGCTTCAGCCCGCAGAATCTCGACCAGACGAGTTTATGAAGGGAAGTGGCGAGTCCTGTGCGACTGGTGTAACGACTTGCACCTTTCCCCTATGAATTTGACGTTTCCTCAGCTGGCAGACTTTTTCCTCTGGCTGTTCACCGACCAGCGTTTAGCACCGATCACCATCCGCGGCTACCTCACCATGGTCGCTGACACATACCGACACTTGGGCCGTCCCGACCCGGGTAACTGCAAGGATGTTGCCGACCTCATGGCCCACTTCGGTCTACAACGTCCCACACTTCGCTCCCTGGTGCCGCGATGGGACCTACCTTGGGTCCTCACTTGGCTCAACTCGACCCGTTTCGAGCCGATCCAGTTGGTGAGACTACCAGACGTGATGCGAAAGACCTGCTTCCTGATGGCCCTTGCTTCAGCCTCCAGGGTCAGCGAGCTGCCCACCTTGTCAGCCCGCCCCGCTTGTTTGCAGTTCCGGACAGACCGCTCCGTTCAACTGCTACCCGACCCGGCCTTTCTAGCCAAGACCCGATCACTATTGGCTGTCCCGCAGTTGCTCACCATACAACCATTGAGAGACCCAGGCTCCGCCCGTGAGTCCAGACAACAGGACCCGGTGAGGGCCTTACGCGTGTACCTGCGCTGGACCAAGCCGCTACGCAGAGGACACACCCGCCATTTTCTCCCTCTGTCCCCAGGTAGACAGGACATCTCCGCCCAGACGATATCCTCCTGGCTCCGGTGGGTGATACGATCTGCCTACCAGGACCTCGCCCCTGATACAGCCAAACACATGAACATCAGGGTGCACGAGATCAGAGCCATGGCCGCAAGCCTTGCGTTCGACCGCAACTGTGCTGTCAAAGACATCGTGGCGGCCGTGGGTTGGCGAGCGGAGACTACATTCGCCCGCTTCTACCTGAGGGACCTCTCCGGCCAGCGCCAGAAACCTTTCGTTGGTAGGAGACATCGTGGCAGCGCAACACTCCCTCCCGGTGCCCTAGGCGCCGTAAGTATCTTTGCTAAAATTATCGGGAGGTTGCTTAGGGAGGGCGGCTCTAGTTGCCTCTGGGGATGGGTTAGGGGCGTTATAGCGGCACCCGCCTCCTCTTCGGGATTCTTCCTATTAGTAATACCATCGGTAATGTGTTTTGAGGAAACAAATGCATTTGTTTTTTCAAAATACATTACCGATGGCATTACTATATGGAATACACTCTATAGCCTAACGATTTCAGCCCAAAGTTGTGTCCCCTACACAACTGGGGAGGAGACGCCAGGGATCCACGTATAGGAGCCCGGGTGGCTTCCCCTTACCAACCTATCCCGGCATGCGTGTGGTGAACTCACCTCAGTTTTCACTCTTAGCTCGACCGTGTACGGTCGGGCGTTAGCCTTGCTCGGTGTTACGACCGGTTCTTGGATATCTTTTTCAATCTTCCTTGGCTTTGCCTTGGTTATTCTACTGTGTAGGGCTGAGTGTACTACGTGGGACGTGGCACCTTCCGGCATTCTGCCCGGTGCTTGACTTTCTGTGTACCCTTACGTTGGCTGTGGCCTTGGACTCGGCTTGTGACTTGTGCTCTCCTTTGTGACCTTGGGGAGTGAGTGTTCGGTGAACACTTCCCAGCGGACTATGTGCTACAAACTTTTGTCAGTTTCGCTTTTGAGAACTTGCTCTCCTTCGTAACTGTGTGATTTTGGGGAGCGGGTGTTCGGTGAGCACTTCCCGGCGGATTGTGTGCTACGGACTGTTGGCAGATTCGCTTTTGAGAACTTGCCTTAATAGTGGCGGAGATTTCTAAAATGGCTCGGCGGCAGTTTCGGCCTTCGGACGTTCACGACTCCTGCCTTCTGTGTTCGAGCTACTCTTCGAACAGGACCTGTACGTGGGCACCGTTTGGAGAGGAGACCGTGGGTCCCGGCTTGGGACTTCTTCAGACGTGACCGTCCTTCCCGACCCTTGCTGGTTCCCGAAACTTCCCGCAGGTAAGTCGCTCCTTCACTTGACATCCACTTCACTCCGCCAGCCGTCGCCCGCAGTAACTCCCACACTCCCCCCCCCCCCCCCCCCCCCCCCCCCCCGCTCCGAGTCTTCTGAGCGGGGCAGGCGAGTGTTGGAGTCCCGCTCCCCACGCTCCATTTCTTCCGAGCGGGGCTTGAGCTCCTTGAGTTTACCCCCCGCTCCGTATTGTCCGAGCGGGCCAGGCGAGCTCAGCGTTCGTTCACGCCCCCCCGCTCCCTTCGTCAGAGCGGGCTGGGCGCGGCGAGCGCAAATGTAGTAAGAATAGTGACTCTCCCTCACGCTCTGAGTCCTCTGAGCGTGATCCGAGGGCTATACATGGGCCGCCGCCCCACTCCGAAGCTTCCGAGCGGAACCGGCGAGCTACATTGACGTCCCCCCCCCCCCCCCCCCCCCCCGCCTCATGCTTACCAGGCGGGCTGGGCGTGACTTGGCCTCGCTTATGAGCGTGGCTTGAGCTATAAGATCTATTGAGAGAAAAAGAAAAGTAAAAAAGAGGTTATTATAAGAATAAAAGGAGAGATAAGTAATTGCTCTCCCCTCGCTCCGCTCCTCTGAGCGGCCAGGCAAGCAGAGAGTATGTCAGCGCCCTCCCGCGCCGTTGAGAGCGGTCACGGCACGTCGAGCGCACACACTAGAAGAGAGAGAAGCAGAGTAAGATTAGAGACTCTCCCTCACGCTCCGAGTCCTCTGAGCATGACCCGAGGGCTATACATGGGCCGCCACCCCGCTCCGAAGCTTCCGAGCGGATCTGGCGAGCTACATTGACGTCCCCCCCCCCCCCTGCCTCGTCTTACGAGCGGGGCTTGAGCTATAAGATTAAAAAGAGAGGAAAAGGAAAAGAAAGAAAGATAGAGGTTATAAAGGAGAGATAAGAATTTGCGCTTCCCTCGCTCCACTCCCGGAGTGTTCCTGGCGAGCAGAGATTCTCTCAGGACCGGCTCCCACTCGCTCGTGTTCTCTCGAGTGGGTGCGGGTAACCAGGGTTCCCTTCCGCCTCCCTTCGGCGGAGCGCGCTTCTCGGTAACCCGCATTCCCTTGCCGACCTAGCGTCGTAGTCGACTGGGGCAGCCCCCCTCCTCCCGCCTTTTGGCGATCGACACAAGGTATAAACATTTCACAGCAGACTCCTTGAAGGTTTTGTTCCGGGATGTGCCCCCGGACAAGATCTTCAGTTTTCTGAGAGAGTGCCATATTTTTAATAAGATTTGAGTGTTTATAGATTATGATGTTTCTATTATTTTGACCTTTTTGAGAGTCTTCCGACGTTTTCTTTAAAGACCTGTGCGACATTTTAGCCTGACATATTTTTAAGGTATATTTACATCATGTCTTAAGACCTTTCTTTTAGTCTGGCTGACCAGATTTTTACCCTTCCCGCCGTGAGATGGCCTTAGTTGCCTGCTCGGCATTAAACCCAAATAACTAACTAACTAACTAACTAGCCTTTTGGCGAGTAGGGGGCGTCCAGAGCCAGGCTTTGCCTTTGGCCGTCGCTCGACTGCGGTCCCTCACTCCCCGCGACGCCCTTCTGGACAGGCTTCGCGGGCGGCTCCGCCTGTCCCACCTTGCGCCGTGACCGTCACCTTCGGCGGACCAGTGCTCTCATAGCCGGTCGCTCTTCTTGTGACTCTGTGCGACAGGCGAGCCTCGGACTAGGATCAGGACTTTCTCAGCTTACTCCCTGGGGATTCCGCTTCGACGTTCTGCCTGTGGGACCCTCCCTCCGGCTCCCCATCCTCTTGCTCAGCGGTTTGTCGCCGTCTGCCACTTCAGAGATGACGGCCCTTCGCCTGGCTCTCAGACCTTCAGCTCCTTGTAGAGGCCTCCTGTCTTACCTCGTATTACTTTCCGCTACTGCCCGCCATCGCCCCATTGAAGTTCGGGCTTCCGGCATGGTTGCCTTAAGGCTACTAAGCATCGCAAAGCGCTCCTGCTACCAACCGGATTCTGGGGCCGCGCGGAGTTTTCTCGGCGCATCTCCACCAGGACAGCTTTAGCGACAACGGGATTTTCACCATTCACAGTTTACAGCAGGTGTCATGAGCTTCCCAGGACTAGTACGCGGGACACTCCCACTCCTTTTCCGGCTCCTCGAGGACACTTACGACCTGCGGTCCGTGTCCTCTCTCTGCGACGTCCATTCCACCCTTTTGGCTGCTAGCCGGGCTGCCTTCCAATCTTGTACTACGCTATGGCGGCTACCGCCATTGTGACTTCTGGCATCGGGACACTCTTCTGCGACTTGGCTCGGATCTCACCTTGACTGTGAAGCCTCAGTTCCGCCAGACCCCGCTTAGAGGTTCTAGCTGTTCGGGGACACGGACTTTCGGTGATGGAAGCTTCTACGTTTTGGCCTCGCCCTGCCTTGGCTCTTCTGCGTTTTCGCCTTCGTAGGCCCGCAGCTGTCGTTCAAGTTCCCTCCACCTTACACTGGTCCACCTTGTGGACCCCTCGACCGGCTCAGGCAGTCGCTCTGCACAGAGAGGTGAAGGCCTGACTCAACAATACGGTGACAGAAGTGGTCTCCCGATGCGACTTGCCGGCATTCTATATCCACCTCCTTTCATCCCCGTTCCATTGGGCAGGTGGCACCCAGTCATCAGCGCTATACAAGTCTCCTTTAGGCTCCGCCCTTTCGGATGGAGACAGCCAGACTCTCCACTCAGCAGTCCGACCGATGGATTTCGCTATCAGCCTCGATCTTCAGACACGTTCACGTGCCGATTCATCCGTCTTCGTGCCGGTACCTACTTTGCCTTGGCGGGATCGTCTACCAGTTCCAAGCCCTCCCCATCGGCCTCAACATCAGTCCTTGGGTCTTCATGCGGATCCTCGACTTGGTGATGTCCAGCGTATTCCAGCGGTCGCTGAATCTGTCCTTCACTTCCTGGACGACTTGCTGCTGCGCAACCTAGTCGCCGCGACTCTCAGAGAGGACAGAGACGCCCAGCATTCTCTCCTTCGCTGCCTCGGGTTCTTAATCTCTCCCTTTTCGCGCCGTTTCTGCTCGATAGGGACGGAACTCCTGACCGACTGCAACCTGTTCCACCTGCCCTTGGCTCGGCGGCAGTAGATTGCCGAACTCACTCGGCGGTTGGAGTTAGGGGTCTCCTTCAAGGACAGTGTCTGGCTTCAGCTCCTGGGACTGCTTGGCGCAGCAGCGGACTCGTTCCCCTTCGGCCAGCGCTAGGGGATACGAATTGAGAAGGCTCGCCGCGGCTACTACACCTCCTCCTACGCTGGCGCCCCTTCTTGGCACCCTGACGGATCCGTTCTGTTACCTCACTTCCCGCCCCCGCCTCGGACGTGGGTGGATCTCACGGGGTGGGCGACGGGCGTGCCCCAGTGCTCCCCTATGCCCCGGTGATCTGTCTGCACCGACGTGAGCCTGTCCGGATGGGGCTCACTACTGTTCCCGGACCTTGCCTCGGATCTTTTGCCTAGGGACTTCGCAGACAGTCACATCAACTGGGAGTTATAAGCAGTTGGGATGGCCCTCAACGCCTGGCCAGAGACTCTGACCAACCAGGAGGTCCTCGTCTGCCAGACAACTCGACATTGGGGGCCTTGATACAGAACCAGGAGGCACTCGCTTGCCCTCCCGGTGTTTCCTCCTTCCTTCCTGCTCTGGTGCAAGGACCGGGACATTGCTCTTCGAGCCTGCCACTTCCTGGAGTGGTCCCTGCGGCCAGACATCATTCGCCTGATCTGCTCGCGATGGGAAACGCCGCTAGTCGACCTTTGCCGCCAGTTGGAACTTCCAGCTCCCACTGTTTGCCTCTAGTCCCGGACCCTCTCACCTGGGCGATATACGCGCTCTCCTTCCTTGGGACGGAATGATCTCTTATGCCTACCCCCCGTCGGTGATGGTGCCGAAGTTCCTGCAGAAGCTGCTGGATTGTTCCGCTGTTCTCTTCCTGGTGGCCCCCCCTTCATTTGGACCAAGAGCTGGACCATGGATCGGCTCATTCTAACAACGGACCCAGCCCTGTAACTCCCCCAGAGGGACGACCGACCCACGGGTCGCGTCGACAGGACCCCGACCACGATGCTCGAGCGGCACCGCCCGGCTCTCTTCCATCCGTGCCTGGAGCTCCTCCTCCTTCACGCCTGGAAGTTGCCAAGCACGCCCTCACCGCTTGAGTTTTCTCGGATGCGGCAGTGGCGACTATGGCCGCAGCCCGCAGACTGTCTACCAGTATTGTGTGCGAAGGCAAGTGGAGGATCTCTCAGTCGTGGGGCGCCGCCCAGCAGCTCCCGCCCCCACGAGTCTCACTACCCCCTACTGGAGGAATTCCTCATTTGGCTCTTCGACGTCCACAGATTAGCACCTTTTACCGTCAAGGGTTTCCGCTCCGTGATCGCACACACTTACTGCCACCTGGGCCTATCGGATCCGGCCCTTGCAAAGACCTTCGGACCTTGTTACGTGGTAGATCGTGGTCATAGTATGATATCACACCAGACGGCACGCACGTAGAGTTCTTTTAAATAAACCTCCGTTCAGCTGCAATCCGTCACACGTGGCTTAAGGATGTAGACAACACTGGAGTAACAGTTCCAACAATATTTTATTTTAGCGATGCGATCTCCACAAAATACGTTCACAAATACACCAACAATGATAAAATATCTTCTCAGCAAAATGTCCAACTTTGACACAATGCATCTCTCCTACAATGTACATCAGCATTCACTTCAGATCTCCGTTACTGACAATGAAGCATGATATCTTGCATAACGCTCTCTCAATATCAAAGCGTTTTACGATACAATGCAATTATACAACTGAACACTGTACCGACGCTGTTACATCGCAATTCTACAACTGAACAATGTACAGACTCTGTTACATCGCAATCCTACGACTGAACAATGTACCCAGGTGCTTCCTAGCACGACTCTTTTATAGTGGTATGTTTTCTAGAAACATCAAGCACAATCGTACAACACAACCAATCAAAACAAGACACGTATCTAAAACTCAAAGGTGCATTCACACTGGAATATTCTGTAAGTATCTGGCTACGATCTTCAATGTCTAAGTTTAAAAAAAACTGCGGCGCGCGATGACGTCGCACAAAAGTAGGCCAGACAGGTTACGACCTTGCACGCTCAAAAAGAGGTAAACATGCGAACAGTGCATTAGCACCGAAAGCCAAGCGACACGCTCGTAGTAAACAAATGAATCCTCGTGAGGCTTCTAGACCTTTCGTGACTCAACTACGTGTGGCAACAGATAATGAAACATCGCACTATTCATAAACGAATGTGAAATTTACTGAAAAGGTATGTGATTCTCAATCATGACAGTTGAAATAAAACATTGGATAGCTTCCCACGACCGACCGCTCCCACAAAACAACACAACCATAATCATAACAGACCTGTTGGCTCTATTGAACTCAGTGTCCTCTCTCCTTTCTCTCATACCTCGGTGGGACCTCACCTGGGCACTGACGGGGCTAGATACAGCCCGCTTCGAACCCCTGCCTTTGGCACGGTTCGCCGATCTGACCCGGAAACGTGTTCCTCTTGGCGCTCACCATGGCTTCCGCGTGAGCGAGCTGCATGCGCTCTCGGTATGCCCCGCGGGTTGGCAATCGAGCCCTTGGCTCAGCGCATCTTCTCACCGATCCGTCCTTCAGGCCAAGAGACGGCCTTCCTCGGCTGCGCCTCAGACGCTGACCTTACGTCCGTTCAGAGGGACGACCGACCCCACGGGTCGCGTCAACAGGACCCAGTCCGGGCACTGCAGAATTCCTGCGTCGCTCACAGCCACGCCTTCTAAGGCGTGCCCGCCTCTTCCTACCTCCTTCATCAGGCAGGCCGGGTATCTCGGCCTAGACAGTTTGCCCTGACTGGGGTGGGTGACTCTTGGCCTACCGAGACCTCTCCCCGGACGGGGATAGACGGTTACAGATCCGGGCGCATGAATTACGAGTAGTAGCCCCCAGAGTCCTCGCGCTGGGACCATACGGCATTGAGGCGCGTCCCCTGGGTGGTGGATAGGGGGTCCCTCGTGAGAGGGGTGCACCGAATGAAATAAGGTGCCGTGAACCAACATGGTCTAAGGGAAGGTGACCCCGACAGAAAACCCCTGGTCCTCCTAGTAAGGGGGTTGGGCGTGGGGGTAGCTTCCCCACCCTGCAAAAAAAGGAAATAGCTACAAAAACGCCGACGAAAAGACTAACAGTAATTCCTTTCCTGGAGGAGGAAGGTTCTTCTACTAGAAGACTTATGACGTCCTGTGGTGAAAGCCAGAAGTCTTCGGAAGCCACAGGACCGAGCCGCCTCTCTCTATCCAGGGATACAACCATGGGCACATGGAACGTCATGTACCAGAGCGGCAAGGCCGCCCAGATAGCAGCGGAAATGCAAAAGTACAACCTTTCCCTGCTAGGCATCAGAGAAGCCAGATGGACGCAGTCTGGCCAGAAAAGGCTGTTAAGTGGGGAGATGGTTCTGTATTCAGGTCATGAAGAGGAGAATGCCCCCCATACAGAAGGAGTAGCACTCATGCTGTCACCAGTGGCACAGAGAGCGCTGATGGGCTGGGAACCTCTTGGGCCAAGAATTATAACAGCAGTCTTTAGAACCAAGAAAAAGCTCAAGCTGAACGTCATCCAGTGTTATGCGCCCACCAATGACAGTGACGAGGAAGAGAAACAAGAGTTCTACGACCGACTCCAGAGTGCCGTGGACAAATGTGCGGAGCGAGACATCACCATCGTCATGGGCGATTTTAATGCCAAAATAGGGGAGGACAACACCGGATACGAAGAGGTGATGGGGAGACAGGGACTAGGCTCGGAGATGAGTGAGAACGGGGTGAGGTTTGTAGACTTTTGTGCTCTAAACCGACTTGTCATTGGAGGCAGCATCTTCCCACACAGAAGAATACACAAAGCAACTTGGGTCTCACCTGACCATACAACAGAGAACCAAATAGACTATATCTGCATTAGCAAGAAATTTAGAAGATCCCTTCAAGATGTTCGAGTGAGGAGGGGAGCAGATGTCGCCTCAGACCACCATCTGCTTACCTTAAGAATGAAGCTCAAGCTAAAGAAAAGCCGCACAGAGACAACAAGAAGACAGCGCTATAATGTAGGCCTCCCGAAAGAAACTGGAGTTAGAGAAGAGTTCAAACTGGTGCTGTCCAACCGGTTTCAAGCGCTACAGGAGCTAGTAAATGAAGAGGAGGCGGTCACCACAGAGCAGCAGTGGAAGGCAGTTAGAGAGGCGCTGAACTCAACCTGCAAAGACACTGTAGGGTTCAGGAAACACCACCACAAGGACTGGCTGTCGGCACAGACCTTGAAGAAGATAGAAGCGAGGAAGCAGAAGAAAGCAGCGGTCAACAACAGTCGCACGAGAGCAGCCAAAGTAAGGGCACAGGGGGAATACTCGGAAGCCAACCGCGAGGTGAAGAGGAGTATCAGGGCAGACAAGAGGGCCTACACAGACAGCCTAGCAGCAGAGGCAGAAAAGGCAGCAGGCAGCGGCAACATGAAACAGCTCTACGACATTACCAGAAGATTGTCGGGTAAGTATGGCCATACAGAAAGACCAGTAAAAGACGAAGAAGGCAAGCCTATTGCAGACAGAGCAGACCAACTCGACAGATGGGCCGAGTATTTTGAAGAGTTACTGAACAGACCTAGCCCACCCGACCACCCCAACATCCAGCCGGCAGAGACCGACCTACCCATCAGCTGTGACAGACCCAGCCGGGAAGAGATCAGAAAAGCAGTGGCATTTTTGAAGAATGGCAAAGCAGCAGGGCCAGATGGCATCCCAGCGGAGTCTCTGAAAGCAGACCTAGAGACAACAGTTGAGATGCTGTACCCACTGTTTGGAAAGATCTGGGAAGAGGAGGTGATGCCAGCTGACTGGAAGGAGGGGTACCTAATCAAGCTTCCCAAGAAAGGCGACCTCAGCAAGTGTTCCAACTACAGAGGAATCACCTTGCTGTCAGTACCAGGAAAGGTCTTCAACAGGATCATCCTAGAGAGAATGAAGAGCTCCATTGACCCCCAGCTGAGAGACCAGCAAGCAGGATTCAGGAAGAACCGATCATGTACAGACCAGATCGCCACTCTCCGCATCATCGTGGAACAGTCTCTGGAGTGGAGATCCCCGCTGTACGTCAACTTTGTGGATTATGAGAAAGCATTTGACAGCGTGGACCGAGAGACTCTGTGGAAACTCCTACGACACTACGGTGTACCCACAAAGCTCGTCCGCCTGATCAAGAGCAGCTATGATGGCATGACATGTCGCGTGATCCACGAAGGGCAGTTCACCAGGGAGCTCCAGGTCAGAACCGGTGTCAGGCAGGGGTGTCTGCTGTCTCCGTTCCTCTTCCTACTGGCCATAGACTGGGTCATGAAGATGACCACAGAGCACAGACGAAGTGGAATACAGTGGACACTGTGGACACAGCTTGACGACCTCGATTTTGCAGACGACTTGGCATTACTGTCCCACACTCATCAACAAATGCAGGACAAGACCACGAGGCTTGCTGACATCTCGTCCCAAGTGGGCCTCACCATTCACAAACAGAAAACAAAGACAATGAGGCTGAACGCAACCAGGGAAGAACCAGTCTTGCTTGCTGGCACCCCGTTGGAGGAGGTGGAGTCCTTCACCTATCTCGGGAGCATCATAGACAAAAAAGGCGGCACTGATGCAGATGTCAGAGCACGAATCGGTAAAGCCAGAGCAGCCTTTCTCCAGTTGAAAAAAGTGTGGAGTTCCAGAGAGCTGTCACAACACACCAAAGTCCGGATTTTCAACTCCAATGTAAAAGCAGTTCTCCTATATGGAGCAGAGACATGGAGATTGACAAAAACCACAGTCAACAGAGTACAGACCTTCATGAACAGTTGCCTTAGAAGAATTTTGAAAATCCACTGGCCAGAGAAGATCAGCAACGTCAGACTCTGGGAGAGAACAGAGCAGATAACAGCAGAGAATGAAATTGGGCGAAGAAGATGGGGATGGATCGGTCACAGTCTGAGAAAGCCAGCTTCCAGTATCACTAGGCAGGCATTGTCATGGAACCCCCAGGGAAAGAGGAAAAGAGGTAGGCCGAGAAACTCCTGGCGTCGAGACCTCCAAGCAGACATCAAGAGACTGGGAACCACCTGGAGTAGAATCGAAGGAGAAGCACAGGACAGGAGTTGCTGGAGGTCTCTCGTCGACGGCCTATACCCGGGTAGGGGTGACAGGCGTAAGTAAGTAAGTAAGTAAGCCCCCAGAGTGGCCTTTGACCGCAACTGCTCAGTTAAAGTCATTGTGATGGGCGCATGAAGTACGAGCAGTAGCCCCAGAGTGGCCTTTGACCGCAACTGCTCAGTTAAAGTCATTGTGACGGCGGTAGGCGGGCGTTCAGACTCCACCTTCGCCCGCTTCTACCTCCTCGACCTATCTGGCCAGCGTGACTCCCTGGCCTTGGTGGGCGACTTCTCCGCAGCCCAGCACGCGCGCCGCAGGCGCCATAGGCACTTCTTAACTGAAATCGTCGGGAGTGCTCCTTTTGGGCTGGCGGAGGGTGTTAGGTACTGGGGGTTGGGTGTCGGCACCCTCCTCCTCTTTGCTATTCTTCCATATAGTAATGCCATCGGTAATGTATTTTGAAAAAAACAAATGAATTTTTTTTTCTAAAATGTATTTTTTTGAAAAATACTTACCGATGGCATTACTCGGATGGCCCTCCCACCTGCCCCGCTTGCCTCCTTGGCTAAGTGTTTTTGGCTAAGTGTGAAAACTGAGGTGAGTTCACCACACGCATGCCGGGATAGGTTGGTAAGGGGAGGCCACCCGGGCTCCTATACGTGGATCCCCGGTGTCTCCTCCCCAGTTGTGTAGGGGCCACAACTTTGGGCTGAAATCGTTAGGCTATAGAGTGTATTCCATATAGTAATGCCATCGGTAAGTATTTTTCAAAAAAATACATTTTAGAAAAAAAATCCTATTTTTCTTTAAAATAAATTTTTTGGAAAAATACTTACCGATGGTATTACTCGAAGGTCCCTCCCGCCTGCCCCGCTTGCCGCTGGTCCGCTAAGAAAATGATTAGTGAGCTTCCGCTGGGCGCATGCGCGGTTGGGTTGGAAGGGAGGCTACTCGGGTTACCGCCTAGGCTATGGCGCCCCTCACCTGCCATCATGGCCATACTCGTACACAACAATTTTGGGCTAAAATTAGTCTAGCTAAGAAACCATTCCTATTAGTAATACCATCGGTAAGTATTTTTCCAAAAAAATTATTTTAAAGAAAAATGCATTTTAATACAGAATAAGAAGGCCGTCGGCCGGGAACGCAAAAACGGTTCGTGTTAACCGGAAATTCGTGTAAAGCGAGTTCGTTTTAACTGGACTCCACTGTATCAAGTAACCTGACATTGACTCCACTCCGTTCTAGAAATACAACGCTATCATTGTGAGAAACATCTAAAAATAGATTGATACTCTAACGGCAATGCAGAATAAAAAAAGTGTGATTACACCTGTGCTTTTGCTGCGTGTCCAAACTGCTGTTAAAAGTTCAATAGGTGTGTCAACAAGGCATAACAATCACAAATGGTGCTGAATTGTGTCTTCAGATTTATGCACAATGGTACTTTAACCCATATAACCCCATGGTTGCATTTTTCAAATTTTGGAGCTGTCCCCTAATGATTATGTACCAACTGCAGGTGATGGATCAACCATGCTAATTCAAGGGTAATGCCATCAGGTGCCAAGCTAATCTGGCACTACCCTTGAATTATCATGGTCAATCCATCTCCTGCTGTAGGGCATTGGGACTAAATGTTGTATTTAATGCTGTTTGTACCAAGTTGTTTGATTTCAGGAAATGCATGCTTTAACCTATAAACTTATATAATTTAGCTCAATGTGAATGTTCAACAGTGAGTCATCCATCAGCAGTCTGTTCAGTTATATATATATGTAAGATTCTTTTTGTTTATATTTGTATGTTTTGATTTGTTTAATAAGATTTGATTTATTTATTTAATTAATTATTTATTGGTATCTATCTTTTGCCCTTCAGGCCTGTGGTCTCCTGAGCAAAAGTCAGTTTCAAAGCATAAAGTCAGCAGCCGAATCACTTGCTGCAGTTGGACCAATGATGGACAGTACCTTGCCCTCGGACTGTACAATGGTTTAGTCAGCATCCGCAACAAGGTAGCCAATTTAGTTTGTGATTTCAAACAGGTTGTGGTCACTTTCAACAGCAGCCACTTTTTCAAGTTCCTTAGTTGACTGTAGTGTAATACGTTAAATGTACCACCTACTTAGCACAGTGATTTCACTCATTTGCACCACATAAAATTACTTGCAAATTCAAGAAGCACCAATAAGGACTGTTGTGGAAATGGACTGGCCATGATAGTTAAATGGTAGTGCAAGATTGGCTTGGTGCCTTGAAATTATCATGACCAATCCATCTCACCTTCTGGCCTCATTAAAAGTTTAATATGCCAGTCTGATTCTATTTCTTTTCATTTTTGTTTCTATAAGCACTGGAAAGTTGGTAGATCTACCATGTCTGTTTATTTATTTTCTCAAAATCATTGCTGATGACATTACTAATTGGAAACTTCGCTTAACTCATCAATTTTAGCCCAAAAACTTACTGTGTCCCTCATCCTAGGGGAGGCAATCACTGGGGTGCCATAACCCGGACACCCCGAGTGGCCTCCCGTACTACTGTATCTGGTGGCGCACTCACCCTTTCCCGCCAGTGACTTCGCTTAGCTCAGTTAGGCCGGTTGTGTGCACCTGGTGCTCCGACCTTGGACTGTGTGAACTCTACCTTTTGTTGTGATTCTTGGTCACATGAGAGGAAGGAAAAAGAAAAAGGAGATTATTATTCTGTGCTTGTGTGGGTTGTGTGGTTTCTATGTTCAAAGACATGGACAGGTAAAGCTTCGGTTACTGCCTCAGCTGGCATTTTGACCGGGCGACGCATTTTCCGAATTTGTATGTACGCGACCGTTCGGGAACTCGGACCCTTTTACAGAAGAGAAAGGCCGGCACGCAAGGGAGCGTCTGCAGCCTTGAATGTTAAGCAGAGAAATGCCATATCAGACATCGTGTGCTTGTCGGCGCAAAAGAGGGTCCTGCTGCCCCCACCGGTGCCTCGTGCGGAGCTGCCTCGTCCTTCGCAGACGCTTGAGCCTTAAAGCAGCCGACGAGATTCGCCATCCCGCACAGCACCAAAAAAGCTCATTTGCACCTTTCGACCGACAGAAAAGGGAATAGGCTAGGCAGGGGTTCGCCACCCTATAATTTACAAGTAAGCCTTTGAGAGCTCGGTCCCCCCTGCGGATCTCTTTCCAGTCCCTCCCCCCCCCCCCCCCAACTGAGACACTCCCCCTTTGGACGTGAGTACCGACAGAACGAGACAGGGCGACAGCGTTGCAGCCCCCCCCTCCCCCCTCCACTGAGACACTCCCCCCTTTGGACGCGAGTACCGACAGAACGAGACAGGGCGACAGCGTTGCAGGGCGAAGTGGGGCCCTGTTACAGAAGGAGGCCACAGAGGTGGTTCTGCGTTCCGACTCCTGGCATTCTACAGTCGTCTCTTCCTCGTCCCGAAACCAGGTGGGAAATGGAGGCCGATCATCGACCTTTCGGCTCTGAACAAATTCATTGCGGCACTGCACTTCAAGATGGAGACAGCCAGAGCTCTGAAGGCGGCGGTGCATCCTTAGGACTTTGCAGTGAGCCTCGACCTAGCGGATGCGTATCTGCACATTCCATCCATCCGGCATCGCGGGGTTACCTACGCTTCGCCTTTCGCGGGATTGTTTACCAGTTTCGGGCTCTACCTTTTGGACTGAACCTCAGCCCTTGGGTTTTCACCAGGATTGTGGACGATGTGATGGCAAGGTTCTGACAAGCAGCTTCCAGTCCAACGTCCAATTACCTGGACAACTTGCTGTTACAGAACCAGATGGCGTGCGTTTTGGAAACCGACAGAGATGCCCTGCTGGCGCTACTCCGTCACCTAGGATTCCTAGGCAATGGAGGCAAGTCCGATTTGGTACCGTCGCACCAGTTTGTCCACCTGGGTATGGAATTCTTGACCAACCTCAATCGAGTAAGACTGCCGCTGGGAAGGATTCAGACTGTAATGAAAGCTTCACTTGGAGCTCTACTCGCGGAAGCTCTACCGGCCAGGGCCTGGCTTCGTCTGTTAGGCCTGCTAAGCGCGGCAGTGGATCTTCTTCCTCTAGGCAGACTTTATGCGCAGCCGATTCAGCTTCACCTGCTCCTTCACTGGCGCCCCTTCTCGGGCGATCTAGCGACCTTGGTCTCGGTGACGGAGTTAGTACAGTCTCATCTGCGGCGTTGGGTGGACAGTACCTGGCTGGCGTCGGGGATTCCCTTCTTCTCCCCTCATCTTCAACTTTCTATCTGCATGGATGCGAGCAACTCAGCCTGGGGGGCCCACCTGCTGCCGCAGTTTGCCACGACCTCGGGCAGTTGGACAGAAGTAGAAACAGGCAGACACATCAACTGGCTGGAGATGAAAGCGCTCTCATCACTTGGGAAGATCGACTAGCGCAAAACGAGGTGCTGGTGCTCTTCGACAACTCTACAGTCGTAGCCTACATTCAGAACCAAGGGGGAACGCGCGCACCCTCCCTCTGCATACTCGTGTATCAAGTCTTCCTGTGGTGCAGGGACCAGGGCATTACCCTTCGGGTGCGACACATTCCCGGACACCTCACCATTCTAGCAGACGCTCTCTCTCGTCGGGGCCAGATGTTACACACGGAGTGGTCTCTTTGGCCAGATATCTTCCAGCTACTCTGCGTCCATTGGGAGACACCGATGATCGATCTTTTCGCCACGAGATGGAACAACAAGCTTCCTCTGTTCGTCTCCCCTGTTCCGGATCCGCTAGCCTGGGCCGTAGACGCGCTATCCATCCCGTGGGAAGGACTCCGGGCGTACTCGTTTCCTCCCACAGTGCTAGTACCAAAGATCATTCAGAAACTCGGGGACAGCAATACGATACTGATACTAGTCGCCTCGTTCAGCTGGTCCAAGAGCTGGACCACCGATCTCTTGGCCCTCGCGACCGACCCTCCTCTGGTACTTCCCACTCCGAGTACGATGTTCAAGCAACCAAGGCAGCACCTGTTCCACCGTGCCCGGAACAACTGATGCTACACGCTTGGAGATTGTCCGGCAAGCCCTCGCAG
The DNA here is from genome assembly GCA_036245525.1 of Semisulcospira habei. Taxonomy (NCBI): domain Eukaryota; kingdom Metazoa; phylum Mollusca; class Gastropoda; family Semisulcospiridae; genus Semisulcospira; species Semisulcospira habei. Next base: position 230,852,868 of record BTPG01000003.1, read on the forward strand.
CTAGAGGCTTTTCAAGTGCTGCAGTGGAAGCAATTTCTGCAGCTAGAAGGGTCTCAACTCGTAATGTCTACGAAGGAAAGTGGCGCGTTCTCCTGTCCTGGTGCGCCGCGGAGCGACTTTCCCCCACGGACCTAACCATCCCCCAGTTGGCCGAGTTCTTCCTGTGGCTTTTCTTCAGGCAGAATTTGGCTCCCATCACCATCCGGGGTTACCTGGCGATGGTGGCAGACACGTACAGACACCTGGGACGGCCCGATCCGGGAGCGTGCAAAGACTTGGCAGATCTGATGTCCCACATTGATCTGCAACGCCCAGCCTCATGCTCGTTGGTTCCACGCTGGGACCTGTCTTGGGTGCTCAACTGGCTCAACTCTAAGAGATTCGAGCCTCTACCTTTAGCATGGTTGGGAGATTTTACCAGGAAGACCTGTTTCCTCCTTGCACTTGCCACAGCCTCGTCGCGGGTTAGCGAAATCCATGCCTTTTCGGTACGTCCCGCCTGTCTCCAACGCAGAACCGATGGATCGGTTCAGCTGCTGACAGACCCTGCCTTCTTGGCTAAGAACCACGTTCCTGTGTCCGCCCCACAAGTCGTAACAGTCCGACCTCTCAGGGCGACGGATCTGCCATGGGCCTCACGCCTACAGGACGCTATCGGGGCCCTTAAAGTGTATCTGCGCAGAACTAAGACAAGGGCGTTCATGCCTTTTCCTGCTCTTGGCTCCGGGCAGACGAGACATTTCGGCACAAACTATCTCTTCCTGGATACGTTGGGTGATCCGTTCGGCGTACAAAGAGCTCACCCCAGAACAAGCGAAAACGATGCGCATCCAGGCTCATGAAGTCCAAGCAGTGGCAGCGAGTATCGCTTTTGACCAAAACAGTGCAGTGAGGGACATTGTGGCAGCCGTGGCTTGGTCTGCTGAGTCTACCTTCGCCCGCTTCTACCTAAGAGACCTATCTGGCCAGCGCACCAATTTTGGCCTTGTGGGGGGACATCTCGGTGGCACAGCACTCCCTCCTGGCACCTCAGGCGCCATAGGTACGCCTAGCTAAAATTGTCGGGAGTGGGCGCGTAGGGAGAGGCCTCGTTAGTCCGCTCGCTTCGCGGGCTTTGGGTGGGGTTCCAAACTAGCAGCACCCTCCTCCTATTTGCAATTCTTCCAATTAGTAATGTCATCGGTAATGATTTTGAGAAAATAAATTAATTTTTCTCTAAAATGTATTTTTTCGAAAAATACTTACCGATGACATTACTCAGAGGTCCCTCCCTACTACCCCGCTTGCCGCAGTGGTGCTAAGACTCAGTCACTGGCGGGAAAGGAAAGTGTGCCACCGGATACAGTAGTACGGGAGGCCACTCGGGGTGTCCGGATTGTGGCAACCCAGTGATTGCCTCCCCTAGGATGAGGGACACAGTAAGTTTTTGGGCTAAAATTGATGAGTTAAGCGAAGGTTCCAATTAGTAATGTCATCGGTAAGTATTTTTTGAAAAAATACATTTTAGAGAAAAATTAATTTTTTACACAGGCAGGAGAAGAGAAGGTGAAAATTGAGCGTGCACAGGCAAACCTATCCCCAATCTGGGCACTGAGGTGGAACCCTAGCAGGTACGAGGCAAAAAGCTTTCTCATTTAAATGTATTAATTAACTCATTCGCAACTTTAAAATATGAGATATTGACTAGAAGTTGGTTGCATGTGAACTGCATATTGACATACTCTCACAAACTATAGAAGTCAAAGATTTAAACTTGATACAAGAATAGTGTGGCTGACTTTTCTCAGATGGCATGGCCATAAATAACCAAGCAAAGGTCATATTTGATCAGGGTACTTTTGTGTTGATGATTGTTTCAAAGATTTTGTATGATCACACATACAGTAGAACCAGTTCTGAGTAACCACCATGTTTGCAAGAAAAAAAAAATGTGATCTTAATGCACAGGTGCTGTCTCAGATGAAGACTTGAAGGGCAAAAACTGTCACCTGTCATTAAAGACCATCATTTAGTTGGCTACAGCCACCTCAATGATGATCGCTAATGACAGGTGAAGGGTGGTTGCTAAAATCAGTTTCTGCTGTACATTACTGAACATCTTGTAGCAAACTCAGTGGTGACAAGTAATTTTGAACTTCCAGGGCTTAAAGTTTAAGCACTTGAAAATTTGTTAGCCCCTTCCCTGCCAACGTAGGTACATTTTGTTTCTGAAGTCTGTGTTCACTGATCGATCAAAAGCCACAACTGTCCAAAGAACATGGACACAAGTTGGTCTCAGCAAGAGGTATAGATCCTCATGAGCCCCCGCAGTCGCGGGGGCTCATGAGGATCTATGCCTCTTGCAGTTAGATTGCGTTCACTTTTCTCAGCAGTGAAGGGGTTAAAATGGAAGTTGACATTGCATGTTTGTATGATATTCCAAAGTCCTTTACAGGTTACAGCAGTCTAGCAGAGAGGGTACATTGCACACTGATTGTGCATGCGTATTTTGTGTGTTCAGAAAACCTCACCTTGAGGAGCAAAGCCCGTATGTAGCTTATCCTTTGAATTTTTCAGTCAGTTTCATGGTTGATAAGACCTTGGGGAGAGTAGTTCTGATGGTAGCTGATGGTAGAGGGGCGTTCCCCCCCACCCCCTTCTCCTTCCCATTGATATGGTTCTGTTTGGAGGCAACCTTCCCAAGTGGTGGTGGAGGCAGTTCTCATGCCATTTTGCACTGTTTTGGGTGTGTCATATGAAGAAGAAAAAACCACCATGCTGGTGGTACTGGTGTGTGGCTACATTAGCCTTCAAGCCATTGTTGCTTTATTAACTATGGCTAGAAGGCTGAGAAAGGTGATGTAAACAAAAATCTTTGCAGGACAAGTGCAAAACTGGAGAGATTAATCCTTATCATTCGGAATACACCAGTGTGTGAAATAAGTTTGACTAAAATAGTTCAAGGGTAGTGCCAGAATAGCTTGGCGCCTGAAGGTGCCAAGCCATTCTGGCACCACCCTTGAACCAAAGCCATTGGTCTATATCCTTATCTGTAAGTACTATAATGTAGCTTGCATATGGCTGTGTACAAATTTGAAGCTTTTAGACTCAGTATGATATGGGCTAAGGTGTGTTTCTTTGTTTCTTGGTTATTTATTTCTATGGTACATGCTTGGCGGTCACCTTTTGTGTCTGCATTTGATAAAGCAGATGTACCACTGGTCAACATGGTGTTCAGTATTGTTAACTATCTGTATGTGTGGGTATGTGTTTGTGGGTGGGTGGCTGGACACATACTTAGGCAGGCGTGCTTGAGTGTGTTTGTGTGAAATGTGGCAAGGGAAGCACTTGTTGGGGTGTTTGATATTTGGAAGTTTGTCAGTAGCTTACAAGATTCTGGTTAATTTTTGGTGGCACAAAATTCTTGGTGACGCACTTATGTTCAGGTCAATAAATACTTTATGAGTGATAGCAAATCATAATGGTAGAGTTACTGCTGGGTACAGTTAGGATGTTGCTTACTTCAGATGAGTTGTGTGAGGCAAATTTAGTCCACGTTCTATTTTGTAATATGTGTTACCTTAACAATCATAAAGCCATGACACGTTATGATAGGATGTGGATTGACCATGATAGTTCAAGGATGGTGTCAGAATAGCTTGGTGCTTCTAAGCACCAAGCTATTCTGACATCACCCTTGAACATCATGGTTGATCTGACTCCACAACTGTGACTGAGACTACAGAGAATATCTCCAAAATTTGATAATTTCATCCTGAGGGGATGATGAGTAAAACAAAAAAAACAGCAGCAAAATAATAATATACAGTCTGCTCCACATATGAACAAGGTTCAGTATATAACAAAGTTGGATATAACAACAGTTTTTCAGAGGTCCTGACAACTCTTTCATGTAAATTACTCTGCTTATATCAAACTTCAGATATAACAACAAGAACAAAAATCAGTCACTTGGGTATATTTTATGACTGAAATTTACTGTATAAATATATATCATAATAAGTAAAGATAAAACTCTGTTGAACTTTATGAAAGTCATAAATGGCTTGGAATTTGGTGAATTGTAACTAGATGCAGTAAATATGAAATTGTTTTAGATATTTTATTTCTTTGTTCTTATTGATAAGTTTGTTGTTGTCTCTCAGTGCTTTGGTGAGATGGCCCTTATTGACTGCTCAGCATTAAACCCCAATAGCTAGGGGGTGGGGGTTCATTCTTTCGTCAAAATATACAAAATTGTTTGCATCAGTAAAGAGTGATTCATCATACTGAATCTAGTTGTTGTTCTTTTGTCAAATGGACACTTTGTACAGGGATGAGCCATATGATGTGCTGGCAGTTGCAGACTGGGCGCAGCGTCTATCTTTCTACCAGCTATCAGGAAAACAGGTGATTTAAATCAGGTCAAACAAACAAAGTTGCTAGTGTCCCTTGAAAGCAAGGACAGCACAAGCAGTACACATGTTCTGGTGCAGCTTTTTCAAAATCTAAAAAGCCAAATTTGAGTGTTTATGTTCAGACACGCAGTCATTCAGCCAGACCATATAGTATCATGAGCCCCTGTATCCACATTAAACAGATGTCTCTTGCATGCGTGCATCAGCCACAGTTACATCTGCAGCTTGAGCTACTTATCCATGTTTATCCATGGGAGACAGCCAGACCATATAGTATCATGAGCCCCTGTATCCACATTAAACAGATGTCTCTTGCATGCGTGCATCAGCCACAGTTACATCTGCAGCTTGAGCTACTTATCCATGTTTATCCATGGGAGACAGCCAGACCATATAGTATCATGAGCCCCTGTATCCACATTAAACAGATGTCTCTTGCATGCGTGCATCAGCCACAGTTACATCTGCAGCTTGAGCTACTTATCCATGTTTATCCATGGGAGACAGCCAGACCATATAGTATCATGAGCCCCTGTATCCACATTAAACAGATGTCTCTTGCATGCGTGCATCAGCCACAGTTACATCTGCAGCTTGAGCTACTTATCCATGTTTATCCATGGGAGACAGTTGTCGGTCTGGGAGACTGAGTTAGCGTTTTCAAAATTCCCAGAAAGCTGAATTTCAGCTTTTTAGTTCAGACAGAACATTCTCTCGGACACCCTATTCCATCTGCAGGAGGCATAAATTCTCATGAGAATTTACGCCTCTTGCTGGCCATGAATCACGGGGCGTAAATAGTCCATGGCCCATTTTTCAGTCATTTCAATTTTTCGCACTGTCGCCTATGTTTATTGCTGACCAAGAAAACTCATTTGTATTCTGACATAAGTATAATGAAATACTGATGGTCCCCGACCTGTGGTAGGGCATAGATTGCTTGCGCACCGCTTTCAGTCATTTCAATTTGTTTCCTCAAAAACATTACCGATGACATTACTATTAGGAAACGTACACTTAGCTTACCATTTCAGCCAAAATTCCGTTGTGTACCTACACAACAAGGGAGGCGACCCAAGGGCGCTGTAGCCAGGTACCCTGAGTAGCCTCCCGTACCTCCCTATCCGGTTGCGTGCCCAGTGGAGTCACGCCACTCTGTTCGCTTAGCTTACCGCGAATGGTTGTGTTCAAGCCTACTGGACGTTTCGGCTGTGTACGGTTGTGAACCGGTCGTAACCTTGGATTGGATTTTACCATGGTTTACCGGCGGCACTGGCCATGGAATTGGCTTTTTAACAGAGCTCGCCTTCATATGCATGTGCACACGTTTTGTGTGGCCTCGGGGAGCCGCGCTCGCTTGCCTCTCACTTTCGCTATGTGTTACAGTTACCAAGTATGCGTCTGCACGCTCTGTGGGGACTTCCAACGGCCAAGCGACACGCATGCGGTTGTCTCCACCGGCAGTGCCTCCAGTCACACAGGCGACACCAACGCCTTCTGGGTGGAAGAGCACTGGTGTCCGCTTGAGGGCTTATATCGGCGCGAACGCCCTACACCGACCTGAGACCGGCCACCCGCTACCGCACCCCCTGCCGCCACCGCAGATGGGACGAGGCGCATCCGTTCTGACGATGGAGGACTGACTACCCGGACCCCAACACGTGCGTCAGCTCCCAGGATTCTGGCCGATTGTGCACCCACTACTCCGAGACTGGCCCACAGCCCAAGCCTGACCCAGAGCAAGCTTGCTCGCCCGGCCACTCAGCCCGAGTTCTCTCGGGCTCAGACGCGGCTACTAGATGTCAGCCCGACAAACCTGCGGACTTGACTACTGCCTCCAAGCCTGGCCCAGAGCGAGCTTGCTCACCCCGCCACTCGGCCCGAGTTCTCTCAGCTCAGACGCGGCTACTAGATGTCAGCCTGACAAACCCGCGGACTTGACTACTGCCCCCAAGCCTGGCCCAAAGCGAGCTTGCTCACCCCGCCACTCGGCCCAAGTTCTCTCGGCTCAGATGCGGCTACTAGATGTCGGCCTGACAAACCCACGGACTAGACTACTGCCCCCAAGCCTGGCCCAGAGCAAGCTTGCTCGCCCCGCCACTCGGCCCAAGTTCTCTTGGGCTCAGACGCGGCTACTGGATGTCGGCTCACCGACCCCTAGGACGGGACAACTGGACTCTAGGGCTTCTGCTCCCCTGAGCTTGGCCCACAGCGAGCTTGCTCGCCCCTCCACTCGGCCCGAGTTCTCTCAGGCTCAGACGCGGCTACCAGATCGGCCCGCCAACCTCTCGGCACCAGGCCAGCACCGATGTCCTTCGTCCTGCTCCATGGTCAGTGACAAGTGCCCCCAGCCGGATGAGGCTACTGGACCTTTGTGTGCGCCCGGAGCCTGGTCTGCAGCGAGCTTGCTTGTCCCGCCACTTGGCCCGAGTTCTCTCGGGTTCAGACGCAGCTTCGCGGAAGGTGCACCACCGTTCCTCGAAACCAGTCCGGTTGCTACGTCGATCGTCCCACTCCACGAGGAGTGGCACGCGCCACCTGCCGGATGAGACTGCTGGGCCTTTGTGCTCCCGACCCTCAGAGCCCAGTCCACAGTGAACTTGTTCACCCTGCCTCCCGGCTCGAACTCTCTCGGGCTCGGACGCGGATGCTCGGAAGCAGTCCCGAAGCTCCTCGGATTCGCTCCCACAGCGACGCCGTTCGTCCCACTCCACGGTGAGTGACAAGCGTCCCCGGCCGGATGAAGCTACTGGACCTTGTGCGCCCCATCTTCAGAGTCTGGCCCACAGCGGGCTTATTCATCCCGCCTTGTGGCCCAATCTGCTCCGGACTCCGACGCGGTTACTCGCTATTAGCCCCGCCGCTCAGTGGACCCAGCCCAGCGGCTACATCAACCCAGATGCGACATAGATCGGCTCACTCTGCGGTGAGTGATGGCGCCCCCGATCGGGTGCGTACGCTCCTTAGCGCCCGGCCCACAGCGAACATGTTCGCCCCGCCTTGCGGCCCGACCAGCTTCAGGCTCAGTCGAGATTACTCGGAAGGATCGTACTAGGATTCCGGGATACCTCCCGTCGCCCTCCCATGTGCGCACCCGCGGGACCGGAACTCTCCCTCGTAGGTGCCTACATCTCAGCACCACGGGACCCAGATCTTCGATGAGACGGCCAACGCACTTCCGGCCTGGCGCTGCCTCCTTCTCACGCCTGGCTACTTTGCGTTCCTCGAGGGCTTGACCAACCCCGCGCTCGCCCCGGTGTAGTCACCCGCCCGTGTTCCCCGACGCCGACGAGCCCCCAGCTGTTTGCCAGAGGACTCCATCGTGGTCCTCTTCAGAGTTGGCAGTCACCGTCATCGCCGGTGGCCCCCTGGCCCCTCGGAGGGAGACTTCTGGTCACTCAACGCGACGGCACGGCTGTTTGCTTCCTGTCGTCCCTGCAGGACTGCCCTCCATTCCCCCCCCCCCCTCTTCCCCACTCAGAGGAAGGCGTCGGCCCGGATAGATGCCTCGCGACCCTCCGGGTGGTCCCAGTCCCTCCCGCGCAGAGCTCCCGAAACGATGCTGGCTTCTTCTCTGACTCCTCGGGCCTGGCGGACTTGGACAGTGCCGTCCGCCTATGCTGGTACTCTCGGACCTTCATCAGTAATGGTTACCCCGGCACAGTGACAGCGTGCAGCTCTTCAGCTTCACTCCGCCACTCCACCCGTGGCGTGGACGGGCCCGCTACCTTCTTCGGCTGCGCCCTGGCCTGGGCAGGTCAGAGCTGTTCACGCGTCCGGCGCGTCGAGGGCACCGGGCTGCATTTCATGCCTTCACCGACACCATGGCCTCCGCCGTCTACTGTGACCCAATACGTCGTGATGCTGTCCTCCGTTCCTGCCGCAACCTCCTCACCGAGGTGAAGACGCTTCTCCGACGGACCCACTGCGTCATGATGCTGTCCTCTGTTCCTGCCGCAACCTCCTCGCCGAGGCGAAGATGATTCTACGACAGACACTGCGCGCCCGCACGCCTCTTCGGTCCTCGCTCCTCGCTTGCACACGGTGATGGACTCGACAAGGACCCATGGCCCAGCTGCTCTCCGCCGCGACGCGTGTCACTCGCTGCTCCCAGACGACCCTTGGGCCTGTTCCACCAGTTCCGAGGGCCTCCTGATCCCCTTCGATCTCCTCCGGTCTCCTCCGCCGCTGCGGCGGTCTCCCCTGTGGATCACTGTCCCGACAGATCGGCGCAGAGCCGACGTTCTTCACGACTGAGTCACTGCCCAGCTGCGAAAGGCCGCCACGGAGGGAGTCACACGACTTGGTTCCCCTGCCTTCTACACCCGTCTTCGTGGTCTCCTAGCCCAGCGGCATGTAGCGTCCGGTCTTCATCCTCTCGGCGCTGAACAGTACGTGTCTACGTTCCGCCTGGTGACGGCCTGAGCCTTGCGAACGGTCGTACAGGCCACAGACTTCGCCGTCAGCCGGGATCTGCCCGACGCATTCCTGCACTCACTTCTTGAATGCCATTGTCGCCAAGGCCAGGCTGGCAGCCTCGACCCCACCTCGACCTACTGGGACGATCTGCTCCGGAGCAGGACAGAGTTGTGCTGCACGATCTACCCAATTGGCTCGGCCTCCCAGTCAACTTTGGCAAGTTGGATCTCGCACCCTCCCTCCGGTGGTGAGCCCTCGTTTCGTGGGAGATATGCCTCCGACACCTGGAGCTCCTCGTCCTCTCCGACATCTCCACAGTGGGCTCCTACATCCGGCAGTGGGGCGGGTTGCCCCTCCCCCCCCCCCCCCGCCCCCCTGCATCCAACTGTCCCAGATCCTCCGGTTGTGCGAAGATCGTGACATCCCTCTCCGAGCACGACACACCCCTGGCCACCTGTCCTGCCGACTCCCTCTCGTGCGTGGCACGGCGCGGCCGGCTTCTCGACACCGAGTGGGCACTCCACCCTGATATCTTCGGATGATCTGCACGCTGTGTGGAACGCCCATGAACGACCTCTTCACGACACAGGGGACTCACCAGCTCCCCCTCTGAACGGTTGATGCGCTCTCCATCTCCATCTCCATCTCTCCATCCTCTTTGCGGATGCTTATCCACCCACGGTGCTAGTACCAAGGTCCTGCTCAAGCTCAGGGTGCCAACGCGGTGCTGTTGCTGGTGACCCAGTTCTGCTAGACCAAGTCTGTGACTACTGACCTCCTGAGCTTCGCCACGCCCCCTCCCCCCCCCCTCCCACCTTGCGGCTCCCCACCCAGCGCACGAGGCTCAAGCAACCCCGACAGACGTGGCTGTGCTACCCATGCCTCTAGCGACTTCTCCACACATGCCTGGGGATTGTGCGGCGTGCCCTCGCTGCTAGAGGTTCTCAAGTGCAGCGGTGGAGGATATCGCTACAGCTCACACGCCTTTGACCAGACGCGTTTATGAGGGACGGTGGTGAGTCCTTCGGTCTCCTGGGGTGATGACCGGCACCTCTCCCCCACAGATCTGCCTACTCTTCTGGCTATTCGTCAAGCAGAACTTGGTGCCGATCACCATCAGGGGCTTCCTGGCCATGATAGCGAACACGTGTCTTCACCTGGGCCGCCCGCTCCCGGGCTCTGGCGAGGACCACACCGACTTTATGGCGCGCTTCGACCCTCGGTGGCCTGCCCTCCGCTCGCTGATTCTGCGCTAGGACCTACCCGGCTTGATGATGTGGCTCATTGTGGACCACTGCAAACCGCTCCCCTTGGCTCGCTTCACGGAACTGACCCGGAAGGTCAGTTCCTACTGGCCCTCGCCTGCATACAGTGCAGAACGGATGGCTCTGTGCAGCTCCTGAACGCACTGTCTTGCCTGGCCAAGACCCGGTCCCCGCTACCTGTGCCCCAGGTGATCGCCAGATGGCACTGAAGGGGTTACCCCTACCCCCAGGAGACCAGACAGTAGGACCCGGTGAGGGCCTTACAGGTGTACCTGCGCCGATCCGAACCTGTCTGGAGTGGACGTGCCCGCCTCCTTCGGCCTTGTCCCCCGAAAGGCAGACATCGAAGCCAGATGATATCTTCCTGGCTCCGCGGGGGTTATCCGGTCCACCTACCTGGACCTCTCCCCGGAGAGCGCTCAGACGCTGAATATCAGGACGCACGAGGTGAGAGCCCTGACCACGAACCTCGCCTTCGCCCGCAACTGCACTGCCAAGTCTTGGGGCAGCCGTAGGTTGGCGGGCGTGATCTACCTTCGCCCGATGCTGCCGCAGTGACCTCGTGGGCCTGCGGGCATCCCTACCCTGGCTGGGGCCTTTGCTGCGACGCGACACTCCCTCCCGGTGCCTAGGCGCCTTGTCTTAGCTTAGCTGAAATGGTCGGGAGTGTGCCCCTTGGTGGGCGGATCTCTTGGGCCCGTTACAGGGAGTGTGATTCTAGATGGCACTCACCTCCTATTCGCTATTCTTCCTAATAGTAATGTCATCGGTAATGTTTTTGAGGAAACAAATGAATTTTTCTCTAAAATGTATTTTTTCGAAAAATACCAATGACATTACTCGGAGGACCCTCCCACCTGCCCCGCTTGCCGCTCATGAGCTAAGCTTCAGACTGGCGAGACACCACTGGGCACGTAACCGGATAGGGAGGTACCTGGCTACAGCGCCCTTGGGTCGCCTCCCTTATCGTGTAGGTACACAACAAAATTTTGGCTGAAATGGTAAGCTAAGTGTACGTTTCCTAATAGTAATGTCATCGGTAAGTATTTTTCGAAAAAATACATTTTAGAGAAAAATTCATTTTCAGTTACCCATGAAAATCACAGTTTTTTATTTATGTTTTGTCTTGCCTGTTCCAGATTGGCAAGGATCGTCCTCTGGGCTATGATCCATGCTGCCTGAACTGGTTCTCGAAAGGGGAGTATGTGGTGGTGGGAGGGGCCAACAAGCAGTGCACCCTCCACACCAAGGAGGGGGTCAAGCTGGGGGTCATTGGGGAGCAGAACTCATGGGTGTGGTGCTGCGCTGTCAAACCCGAATCCAACTACGTGGTGAGTTGTAAATGATTAACCCCTTCATTGCCACTGAACAAACTGTGTTTCCAAAATCGCATTTAACCCATTTAGCTGCAGGTCCCTACAGCAGGAGATTGATTGACCATGATAATTCAAGGGTAGTGCCAGATTAGCTTGGCGCCTGAAGGTGCCAACCTAGTCTGGCACTACCCTTGAATATGATCAATCCATCCCCTGCAACTGGTACATAGTCGTTAGGCAACACCTCCAAAATTTGAGAAATGTGACCTTGGGGCTAAAAGGGTTAATGTGATGACAGAGAGTCCCAGCCATCCAGGTTACATGGAGTTAAAGTTGGTATCAGCAAGAAGCATAGATCCTCGTGAGTTCCCACGCCCGCGGGGATACAGGAGGATCTATGTCTCTTGCAGTGGAAGCACGTTCACTCTTTTTGGTCAATGAAGGGTTAACCCTCTTGTGCATGCAACTATGGGTACTATTCACAGCACTAGTGGCTATGAATACACAAGGGGTTTATTGACCAAAAGACACACTGGCCAGCTTGGCAGAAATCGCATAAGTACATGTACTATATCCTGACACACTATTGCTTGAAATAAGTTTGAAAATGATAGTTCAAGGGTGGTGCCAGAATAGCTTGGCACCTGATGCGCCAATCTATTCTGGCACCACCCTTGAACTGAAATGGTTGACCGATTCATAATCTGTAATGTTGCCTTCGTAGGACAATAAGCAAATTTTAAAAATCAGCCTCAGGATGTAATGGGTTAAGGAATTTTGAAAACAGATTTGAAGAATTATTGAAATAAGCACGCACAAGCATGATGTAGACCTCTGATTCAGATATGGTGTGGGATGCTGAAAAGAAAAATCTCGGCCATGTTTTTGATATCCGACAGACGCATAAATAGTATTTGGTGGCACATCCATGTGGTGTTCTCTACATGGTGTAAGCTTTGTAATACTGACAAAAACTACATGATCCATGCACCTAAAATCGTGGGAGTACGCGGGAAAAAAATCTTGAGTGGTTGTCATACTGGTAAAAAATATAAGTCATGTTTCATCAAGTTTATTGCTTAATTAACCCTCGTGTGCATGTGACCTCTGCTACTGCTTCCCTTTGTGCATGCAAACAACAACACTCGTACCTGCATGAAAAAAGGTGTAAGGGACTCCCCCAGGTAAGTAAAGCTTATTTTTGACTGTCACTGTATCTGTGTAATTCACAGGCAGTGGGGTGTCAAGATGGAACACTCGCCTACTACCAGCTGATGTTCAGCACAGTTCATGGCCTGTACAAGGACCGGTACGCCTACAGGGACAACATGACTGACATCATCATTCAGCATCTCATCACCGACCAGAAAGGTACCCTGTTGTCAGTCAGAAAGGGCATGCAGTTCAGACATTAGGTGGATTCAGCCAGCCTGCTCCATTTGCAAGAGGCATACATTCTCATGAGCCCCTGCGGCCGCAGGGGCTCATGAGAATGTATGCCTCTTGCTAGCAGGAAGTAGTTTCATTTACATCACAGTCTTAGGTACTAATCTGTTTTTAATTGTGCAACTCTTATGAGGAGGCAAGCCGCAGTGATCAAACAAATGCTGCTTGGTGGTCCTCGCTGTCAAGGCTACTACTGTACACCTACCTAATTCTGATTTTGGAATAACTCTTACTGAATCATGATATAACTATAAGGCAAAATGCTTTACAGAATATATCATTTTCTGTCCATTTCAGAGCCCATTTCACACTTGAGTCTTAGCTAGGTGTGCATTTGTAACATTTAAAATCTTTACAGTTTATTGGTTCATGCGTGCCCCACCTCGGGGTGTGATGATTATTTTTCTTTTGGATATACTTTATATTATATTTTGGTGATGTTTCAGTGAGAATCAAGTGCCGAGACCTTGTGAAGAAGATAGCAATCTACAGAAACCGACTGGCAGTAAGTACATACATCATCGTTTGAATTTTCACTGTTTCCTAAGGCTGTGATACTATTTCAGGTTGACCCATTAAGCCCCATGGCCACTTTTCGCACATTTTTGGAGGCATCACCTAGCAACCGTGATCTAGTTACAGGAGATGGGTGGACCATCATAATTCAAGGGTAGTGCCAGATTAGCTTGGCGCCATCTGGCACTACCCTTGAATTATGATGGTCCATCCATCTCCTGCTATAGGGTGTTGGGGCTCAATGGGTTAAGGAAGTCAATTTTCAGTCGTATGAAACCTTAACTGCTAGTGTCGATGAATTATTTCTCTGAGATTATTCACAGAAGACTGCCCAATTAGCACATCACCATGAAAATAGATGAGGCCAGCAAGAGGGATAAATCTCCACGAGGTCCTGTGACTGCAGGTGCTCATGAGGGCCGGGTTTATGCCTCTTGCAGTTCACTGTGTTTTGGCACAAAAGGTTGAGCTTCATTTGGGAAGAAGTAAGCAGTTCAGATGTAAAATAAATCTGGCTTCTTTTTCTAGTGGAGTCTTAACCCATATCATACTGAGGCTAAAAGCTTCAAATTTGTACGCTGCTATATGCAAGCTACATTATAGTACTACTTACAGATAAGGATATAGACCAATGGCTTTGGTTCAAGGGTGGTGCCAGAATAGCTTGGCACCTCTAGGCGCCAAGCTATTCTAGCACTACCCTTGAACTATATAAGTCAAACTTATTTCACACTCTGATGTATTCCGAATGATGATAAGGATTAAGATGTAATAATTAAGCCTTGCACAAATGGGGCACAGCAAACAACACCCATATGCAAGACATGAATTTTCAAGAGCCCCCCAAATATGTGATGGCTCATGTGGATCTATGTTTATTGCTGGCCTCATTCATTTATTTCCTCAAAAACATTACCGATGACATGACTATGTGGAAGTGTCTACTACTTACTCAATTTTAGCCTAAGAACCCGTTGTTTTACCACACAACCTGGGAGGCACTCAGGGAACCCCCAGAGGGGCCGAGAGTTGTCTCCCGTTCCTGCCCATCCGGTTCTGAGTCACCTGGTGACCAACCAGTCATGCTACTTAGCTCACGCCGTTCAAACGTGTTTGCCTTAGCCTACGGACTTAGACTTTGCCTTGTTCGACCGGTTGCTTCGCTGGTCTTTTGCCCGACTTGACTTCTCGTTGGACTTCTGCTTCGCTGACCCTGCCTGTGCCCTGTGTGGGTCTGCTTGTTCCCTGCTCGTTTGGCTGCTGCCCTCGCCTGCGCCTTGGGTTACTTGGGCTGCTCGGTGCAATTTTGCTGGGACGCCCCCCGCGTTCGCGCGCTGAGGGTGTTATGGAGGTTCTTTTCCCCGTCCCCGCTCCGGCGGAGAGATAAGGTAGCTGTGTTAGCCCTCGGCCGGCTCCTGGGCTGGGCACCAGTTCGAGCAGAGACAAATCATTCTTCATCTTCGCTGTGGCTTGCGCGCCAAAACATTCGTCTTAGCTTGGCGGGGCCCCACGTGCCCGCACTCGCTCACCTTTCACGTGATTGGTGTGACAGGATTTGGTGCTTACCTGCTTGCTTATACCTTTGTTGCTCTTGGGGTACTATTATGCGTCCATGGCTCACTTAGCTTAGCGGGGCCCCTCGTGCCTGCGCCCTGTCACCATTACGTTGATAAATGTGACCCGCCACCACAAAATGAGTCTTAAGTCACTTTTTGGACATTTTGAGAAATTGATATCAGCAGAAACTAGAAAGAAACCCCTTTTCAATGGTGCCAATAACATGTGAATCAGACGATTGGTCACCGAGTTATGGTTTATAGAAACTGGGGACCCCACACATGTACCCGACCACGCCACCCGACAATTTTCAAAATGAGTCTAAAGTCACTTTTTGGACATATTACGATATTGATATCAGCAGAAACTAGAAAGAAAACCCTTTTTAATGGTGCAAATAACATGTAAATCGGACGATTGGTCACCGAGTTATGGTTTTTAGAAACTGGGGACCCCGCACATGTACCCGACTATGCCACCCGACAATTTTCACGAATAGCGGGAAATCGGGTCAGGGACATTACGACTCATTTCGTGGTGGCGGGTCACAAATGTTGATACTTTCATGCCTGTACCTGTCGTGACATGCGGTGTTGAGTGCTGGCCTTAGCTTGCCGGGGCCCCACGTGCCCGCGCTTCTCGCTTTGCCGGTTGACAGGTGTTACATTACCAGGCTCTTGCCTGCATGCTTGTGTTTTGTTGTACCTGATGCGTCGTATGCTCGCCTTAGCTTCGCCCGTGCCCACTAGCTGTTACGTTGATAGGTGTTGCAGGACCAGACGCTTACTTGCAGGCTTGTTCCTTGTTGTTTTGTGCCATTATGTCTGTTAGGTGTTGCAGTTGCCAGATGCTGACCTGCACGCAATGCGGAGGGTTCCAATGGCCGTCGGACAACCATAAGGTCTGTCTCCCCTGCACCGGATGCGCCTCTGACCACGCTTGCAACATCTGCTCGACCTGGCCTGAGCTGCGCTGGTCGCAGTTATGGAGTTTTTACAGACGTGAGCGACCGGCACTAGTGTGTGATCCTACTCCATGCTCGGAGCAGTGACCGCACGAGACCGCACCAACCTTGTGGAACGGACGCCACACCGGTCGCGGGAGCCCAACGCTCGGAGCAGGACTACTCTCAACGTGATCGCTTCCAGGAGGGCGCCCGCCCGGACAAAGCCCGCTGGTTCCTACGGGGAACCTACTTGCTGGCAGAGAGCCCGCCTCACTGAGCCCGGCTCGGAGAGACGCGCTGCGCACCGTCCCATGTCCGCTGTCAGTCCTCGCTCGTCTCCAAGATAGCCCGCTGACTCTTATGGGGAGTCGCTTCGCCGGCAGAGAGCCCGCCTCACAGAGCCCGGCTCAGAGAGACCTTTACCCACGCGTCCGAGGACTTCGGGCAGTTCAGAGCCCTCACGCTACTCCAGCTCCACCAGACGTTCGCGCTCCCTTGTTGTTGAGCACAGGAAGGACCACGCTTTGCTCCGCGCCAGGGGTCGCAGTCTCCACCGCTCTTCGGCTTCGTCACGCTCGACCCACTCTCGGACATCCTTCCATCGACCGGCCGCCCGCTCGTCTCGTCCCTCCCCTCCGCGCATGGCCCGCCACCCTTTGCCCCCCCCCCCCCCCCCCCCCTCGACGGCGCCCTAGTAGGAGCCCCGCCCCCCCCCTTGGCTTCGTCGGCACCGTTCGCGTAGTCGCAGTCGCTTGTCGCGCTCCGTATGCCCTTCCCCTGTCAACCGGTCTTCGCCTCATCGTGCCTCACCATCGTCGACAGCCCCCCTTCGGATCTGGTCACTTCCCCTCCTCCTCGGGCCGCCGGCACTTGGATGTGGTCGCCCCTAGCCCTCGTCTGCGTCACCGGACCTCGTCCCCCCGCTCGGTGGATGACGAGACCCTGAGCCTGCTGGCCGAGGACTCCATCTCCGCTCTTCTTGGTGGACTTAGCCGCTCTCCTTTGCCTTGCTCTCCCTCTTCCAACGCCTCCGATTCCCCCAAGCTGGCCTCGTCGTCGTGTCGGACACCGAGCAATCCCTGGACGAAGCTGCTCGTCTCATCGCCGCCACGCTTCCCGCGGACGCCTGCCTGTGGTCGCCCTCGCTCAAGAGGAAGGTCTCCACGTTTGTTGACGCTGGACGACAGGTGAAGAGGTTCAGGTCTCTGCCGCAGCCTCCCGGCTTTCGTGACCTGCGCGACGCCTTCTCCGCTCACCTCCTGTCAGGTTCCTGGGACTCCGAGTTCTTCTCGGACCGTAGGTGGCCAGCGGGACTCGACATTGCCTTTCGTCAGGACTGGTACTCTCTCTCCCGACGTGGCCAGTTGCTACACATGGAGTGGACGCTACGCCAGGACATCTTTCAGATGACCTGCGCGCACTGGGAGACCTATGATCGACCTGTTCGCCACAAGGTGGAATCACCAGCTTCTCCTCTTCGTCTCCCCGATTCCCGACCCGCTGGCCTGGGCAGTCTTTGCGCTTTCCATCCCGTGGGACGGTTTCATCACGTATGCGTACCCCCCGACAGTCCTCGTTCCCAAAGTCCTCCTCAAGCTTTGAGGATGCAATGCGGTCATCTTGCTGGTCGCCCCATTCTCCTGGAACCGGTCCTGGACCACCGACCTCCTCAGCCTCGCCACGGGGCCCCCCCTGCTGCTACCCACACGGAGCACGATGCTCAAGCAGCCCTGCCAGCCGCTGTTCCACCCATGCCTGGAGCACCTTCTCCTACATGCCTGGAGATTGTGCGGCGAGCCCTCACCGCTAGAGGCTTCTCGAGTGCAGCAGTGGAAGCGATCGCTACAGTCCGCAGACCCTCGACACGACGCGTCTATGAGGGAAAATGGCGAGTACTGTGCTCCTGGTGCGAGACCAGCGCCTCTCCCCCACCGAACTGACTAATCCCCAGCTCGCGTACTTCTTCCTCTGGCTCTTCGGAGACCAAGGGTTAGCCCCTATCACCATCAGGGGGTACCTGCCCATGATTGCCGACACCTACTGGCACCTCGGCCGCCCGGACCCCGGCACCTGTAAAGACATCGCCGACCTTATGACTCACTTTGGCTTGCAGCATCCGGTGCCCTCTCTCTCATCCCTCGCTGTGACCTCCCCTGGGTACTGACGTGGGTGAACTCTGCCAGATTCGAACCACTGCCTTTGGCTCACTTCGCAGATGTGACTCGTAATAATAATAATAATAATAACAATACCGTTATTATATAGGCACTTTTTCTCAATTTTTGGGCAAATCGACTCAAAGCGCCGGGAACTGAAACCCAACACGCACACTCACGTAACAGACACGGATTTTATGCCATTTAAGACAAACACAGTACAAGACAGACGATGGGCCAGTTCAGCTACTGAAGTTACAGAGATTTTTGATCGCTTGTATTTGAAATTTGTAAAGTGGCCTGAAACTGGTACCAAAGTGTGGGGGGTGGGAGGTTGCGGCAGTGAGGATAGCTCTGACCATATGCTTCGTGTTGGCCCTTGCCACGGCGGCCCGAGTAAGCGAGCTACACGCGTTCTCAGCGCGCCCTGCCTGCCAGCAGTTTAGAGCGGATGGTTCCGTGCAGCTACTCGCGGACCCTGCCTTCCTTGCCAAGACCAGGTCTCCTTTGACCGCGCCTCAGGTGATCACCTTACGGCCGCTGCGAGGGACGAACTTTCCCCGGGAGACCAGGCGACAAGATCTTGTGCGCACCCTACGCATTTACCTACGCCGAACCAAAGCCGTCCTGAGAGGACGCTCACGCCTCTTTCTACCTTTAAAACCCGGCAGACCTGACATAACAGCCCAGACGATATCTTACTGGCTACGCGCGCTGGGTCATACGGTCTGCCTACCAGGACCTCTCCCCACAGGGAGCGAAGAGGCTGAAGATACGCGCACATGAGGTACGAGCCATGGCCACGAGCGTCGCGTTCGACCGGAACTGCGCTGTCAAAGACATCGTGGCAGCCGTGGGCTGGCGGGCAGAATCGACCTTCGCCCGCTTCTACCTCCAGGATCTGGCAGGCCAGCGAGACAACCTCGCACTGGTGGGGGACATCACTGTGGTGCAACACTCCCTCCCGGCGCCTCAGGGGCCATCGGTACGCACTTAGCTAAAATTGTCGGGAGGTTGCGGCAGTGAGGATGGCTCTGACTATAGCCCTCGCGGGGATGTTGGGCGCGGCACCCTCCTCCTTATCGCATTTCTTCCACATAGTCATGTGATCGGTAATGTTTTTGAGTAAATAAATTCATTTTTCTCTAAAAGGTATTTTTTCGAAAAATACTTACCGATGACATGACTCGGAGGACCCTCCCACCTGCCCTGCTTGCCGCTGGTGAGCTAAGTATACTGACTGGTTGGTCACCACGTGACTCGGAACCGGATGGGCAGGAACGGGAGACAACTCTCGGCCCCTCTGGGGGTTCCCCGAGTGCCTCCCGGGTTGTGTGGTAACACAACGGGTTCTTAGGCTAAAATTGAGTAAGTAGTAGACACTTCCACATAGTCATGTCATCGGTAAGTATTTTTCGAAAAATGTATTTTTCTTTAAAATAATTTTTTTCGAAAAATATTTACCGATGGTATTACTGATAGGAAGATATACTTAACTGACAATTTCAGTCTCCAAAAATTGTTGTGTGTTGCCACACAACCAGGGACGTACCTCTAGCAAGCAGTTACCTAATCCCCCCCCCCCCCCCCCCCCCCCCCCCGAGTGTCCTCCCTATCCTTGGAGTAACCTCCCTTCCAAATCTCATGAGAGGCCGTTATTTCCAGTTCTATTTGAGCTGACATGCGGCAAGCGGGGAAGGTGGGAGGGAAGTTTGAGTAATACCATCAGTAAGTATTTTTCGAAAAAATTTATTTTAAAGAAAAATACATTTATTTCTTCAAAATCGTTACCGATGGTATTACTGATAGGAAGAATTAAAAAGAGGGGGAGGGTGCCACTCTAGGGTCAATACCCCCAGGTAACTTCTTAGCTAGACCCCTGGCCGGGGCACACTCCTGACAATTTCAGTCAAGTGTTAACTACGGCGCCGCCAGCGCCGGGAGGGAGTGTTGAGCCACGGCAACGTCAACCACCAGATCCAGGTTGTGCTGCTGGCTGGAGAGGTCACGCAAGTAAAAACGGGCGAAAGTAGATTCGGCCCGCCAGCCCACAGCCGCCACAATGTCCTGCATGGTGCAGTGACGGTCGAAATCGACACTCGCGGAGACAGCCCGGATCTCGTGTGCCCGAATCCGCAGCCTCATCGCTCCCGCAGGCGAGAGGTAATTGTAAGCAGAACGGATAACTCCACGCAGCCAAGCGGAGATCGTTTGGGCGGAAATATCGTGCCGGTTCAGAACCAAAGGCAAGAAAAGGCGGGAAATACCCCGCCGTAAGGGCTTTGACCGGCGGAGATATATTTTTGATCGCCCGAACCGGATCCTGCTGTCTGTTGAACCGAGCCGTAAGCCCGGAGCTGTAGGCAAGACGGAAGTACGGAGAGAGCGTGGAGCTCACTCACGCGAGAAGCTGTGGCTATGGCCCGCAGGAAGCAGGTCCTCCTCGTCAAGTCTGAGAACCGGGCCAAGTGCCGCGGTTCAAAAAACGAGCAGAGTTGAGCCATGTTAACACCCATGCAAGGTCCCAACGTGGGAGTAGTGATCGGGTCACTGGTCGCCGGAGATCAAAATGAGCCATGAGGTCAGCGAGGTCCTTGCAAGATCCCGGATCGGGTCGACCCAAATGGCGGTAAGTGTCAGCCACCATAGAAAGATAACCTCGAATGGTGATGGGTGCCAAGCCCTGATCCTCGAAGAGCCACAAGAAGTACTCCGCGAGTTGGGGCATAGTCAGAGTTGTGGGGGAGAGGTGTCGCGGCCCACACCACGATAGAAAAACCCGCCATTTACCCTCATAAACTTTCCTGGTGGAAGGCCGTCGAGCTAAAGCGATAGCCGCCACTGCTGCATCCGAGAAACCTCGAGCGGTGAAGGCGCGCCGCACAATTGTCAAGCGTGTAAGAGGAGGCTCTCCAGGCAAGGTTGAAAAAGATCCTGCCAGGGTTGTTTCAGCAATGTGGTAAGAGTTGGAAGCAATAGCGGGGGTCCATGGCGAGACTCAGGAGATGTGTGGTCCAGTTCTTGTTCCAAGAGAACGTTGCCACCAGAAACAGGACTGCATGGCAGCCTCTGAGCTTGAGAAAAATCCTGGGTACCAGGACAGACAGAGGGTACGCATAGGCCAAGAGACCCTCCCAGGGGATAGAGAGAGCATCCACCGCCCATGCAAGAGAATCTGTAACAGGGGAGACGAAGAGGGGAAGTTGTGCGTTCGCGTTCTACCTCGTCGTAAACAGGTCGATCATGGGTGTCTCCCAGTGCCGGTAAATCATCCGAAAAAGGTTGGGGCGAACAGCCCACTCGGTATGGAGACACTGGCCATGAAGAGATAAGGAATCTGCCAGCACATTCGGCCGTCCCGGAATGTGATGTGCCTGTAGCGAAATGCCCCGATCCCGACACACCAGAATATGGAACAGAAGAATGCAAAGGGAGGGAGAACGGGTCCCGCCCTGCTTCTGATAGGAGACAACCATCGTGTTGTTGGAGAGAACCAAGACTGCCTGGTTGGTCACGCGTGGTTCCCAAGAGATCAGTGCGAGCCACACTGCTTTCAGCTCCAACCAAGTGATGTGTCTGCCCACCAAATCCGGTGACCAAACATCCCCTGTCGTGTTGAAGTCCTGGAGCAGGTGAGTGCCCCAACCGGAAAGACTGGCATCCATGCAGATTGACAGGAAAGGAAGCGGGGACGCGAGGGGAACCCCCGACGCCAACCACGCGGAATCCATCCACCAAAAGAGATGCGGCCGAACTAAGTGCGACACCGGAACGCAAACCTCCAAATCTCCCGAAGACAGACGCCAAAGAAGGAGGAGATGAAGTTGAATTGGACGCGAGTAGAGCCGGCCAAGGGGAAGCAAGTCCGCCGCAGCACTCAAGAGACCCAAAACTGTAACCACCGTCTCGCCGGAGCCGCGGAAGCGAGCTACATCCGACGGGCCAAAAGAACCAACTTGTCGAACCGAGCTTGGGGTAGGCGCACCAAGTTCAAGTCGGTCTGAAACTCCATTTCAAGGTGGAGAAAATGGCGAGTTGGCGATAGGTCCAACTTGCCGAAGTTGACTAGAAAACCGAGGCGATGGAGAAGGGAAAGCAGGGCGTCCCTGTCGGCGGTCAAGCAGGTCGCAGCCTGATTCCGGAGAAGAAGATCGTCGAGGCAGTGGGAAGACGGACTGAGAGACGACCTCCGTGCGTGGGAAATCACCACATCCATAATCCTGGTAAAAACCCAGGGACTGAGAGTGAGGCCGAAGGGCATCGCCCATAATGATACACCACTCCGTGGAAGGCGAAGCGAAGGTATTGGTGAGCTGAAGGGTGTATAGGAACATGAAGGTATGTATCGGCAAGATCCAGACCGACAGCCAAATCCATCGGTTGGACGGCGGCCCGCAGGGTGCGGGTCATTTTCATACGAAAGGACAGAGCAGGCAAATTTTTTTTTTTTTTTTTTTTTTTTTTTTTGCGAGCGAAAAGGTCTATTACCGGACGCCAACCTCCGTCCGACTTGGGGACGATGAAGAGACGACTGTAGAAAGCCAGAGAATCTTGTCGCCGGACGAATTCCGTGGCGGATGTGAGAAGCAAGGAAGCCACTTCGTCCTGTAAAGCCGCCACCTTGACGGGATCGTTCGGAACCCGAGTCCAAAGCGGGGAGCGGCGAAGAGGAGGAGGGCAAAGAAGTGAGAGGTGAAGACGCTCTGAAATGGTAGAAAGGAGCCATGGGTCGTCGGGAACAGAGAGAAGAAAGATGGTGAGCCATGGGCCAGATGTCTGTATGCGTATCCTTCACGGCTTGCCAAGTGGAGCCAAACAGCAAAGTACCGCCGATGGGCGCCTGGCGGAGCTGAGCCTTGACTGTCGAAGAAAACCCAGAACAACCAGCAAGAACTGCATCCCGTCTAATTAAATCACAGTTGATGGCAGCAGCCATCGCATTTGCAGAAGCATGGTACGAAGCCCGATTAGCCACCACCGAAAGAGAATGTATCTCTCGCAGCGGCGCAGTAGAGTGTGGATCCCAATGGTCTTCAAGAGCGCGTACCATCGCCTTGGTAGCGAGATCGCGGAAGCTGGAGCAGACCAGCGTGTTGCGGATCATGACAGCAGTTTTATCAAAACCGCGAGGGACCCGGGCAAAGGTGAAGCGGCGTTCACCCACCTGTAAATCCGCCGCATCATCGAGCTAAGGCAAAGGGCACGCAAAAGCCTGAGAGTGACCAGCGTACCAACGGTGGCGGAAGCGAATGTCTACGCCTTCAGGCCACCTAGTATTGGAAAAGAAGAGAGGCTCTTTGAAAGTGCCAATAGGCAATTGCGCCGAGAAAGCCTCCGCCAGATCTCGAAAGCCAGATGGTGGCGGAAGAGATCGGAAATGCTTAGGTTGAAGGGAAACATCCACCGAAGCCGATGCCTTTCGCTTCAGAGGAGGTGTAGGCCCGTCAGCCCATAAATCCGCCGCATCATCGGCGTCTGGGGGAAGAGAGCGAAGAATGAGGTCGGAGGCCTCGTCCAAGGACCGTAGAGTCTCGACACCCGGAGTGAAACAGTCCGAGGACGGAGAACAGCTGTGCTGAGAGTCCGCGGGTAAAGGACTCTGTATGGAGAAAGGTGCAGCAAAACCCCAAGGTCGAAAGCAGAATCCACCGGATGAAGGCGAAGAACATCCTCTTGAACCGGCGTTGCCAAGCGCCAGGGGAAACAGGACCCTTGGAAAGAGTAACGATCGCGCGGTGGCCGGAGAGAAGATCGCCGAGGGACGGATGAGGAGTCCAGGTGCCCAGTTCGCTGAGAACTCCTACAGTCATATGAAGAAGAATAAGAAGAAGAACGACGCCGTAAGGAAGAGGGCAGATGCGGACAGCTCTCAGGCAAAAGCGGGCGACGAGCAGGAGAACGGGAACGGGACCAGGACTGTCCCCCCTCTGGAGCACGATGAAGGTGGCGTCAACAGCACTGCGAAGGACGTTCGAAGCGAAGGGGATCCACCCGTCATCGAGAGGCGTGTCACGAGCGACGGGGGGGGCAGGAGAAACCCAGGGATCACGGTGAGAGGGGACGGACGATGGTGTAGGATCCCGAAGGGAAACGTCTGCAATAGGAGAATAAAATCGACGGGAGGGGTGAGAAATACGCCGAGAGGACGTACCAAGTGTGGCACGAGTGCGCGGTGACTGGCTTTTAGCCAGGGCGCGAGGAGACAGTGGTTGAGACGAAGCGCCGAGCAACTAGTCGTGATGTGA
This sequence comes from Semisulcospira habei, assembly GCA_036245525.1. Classification (NCBI taxonomy): domain Eukaryota; kingdom Metazoa; phylum Mollusca; class Gastropoda; family Semisulcospiridae; genus Semisulcospira; species Semisulcospira habei. The sequence goes on from BTPG01000003.1 coordinate 230,877,131, forward strand.
CGACAATTGTTGAAGTTGCGACGGAAAAGTGCAATTGGGTAAAGTCACGTCTGGCTGGAGAGGGCACGCGCCAGGGATGGCCGATGGTCCTGTCTCCTCTCCCCAAAACGATGGGTTTGACTCCGTTGGAGACCCGTCTTAGAAGGCCGAGTCTGCGGAGCTGGCTGAGTTGCGCGGTGACTGGCTTTTAACCAGGGCTCGAGGAGACAGTGGTTGAGCCGAAGCGCCGAGCAACAAGTCGTGATGTGACGACAATTGTTGATTTTTTTTTTTTTTTTTTTTTTTTTTTTTTGCGACCGAAAAGTGCAATTGAGTAAAGTCACGTCTGGCTGGAGAGGGCACACGCCAGGGACTGCCGATGGTCGCTGTCTCCTCCCCCAAATGATGGGGTTGCCTCCGTTGGAGACCCGTCTTAGAAGGCCGGGTCTGCGGGGCTGGCTGCGAAATATGCTCATATGAGCGAGGGCGTACATTCTCACCTGGTGTAAAACCACCCGCAGCGGGAGGGAAGGTGTCCGACACCCGCGCCTGAGTGGCAAAGAGGTGCAGAGAAGAAACACCGATAGCGGCAGAGCTGGTGGTGATAGGGCAAAGAGGAGCTTCGTTGGACTGTACAGGGTGCTCACGACGGTAAATTTCCACATGTCGGACCAGCGATCTTCTTCCCACGAAGCACAAAAATCACAAGTGTGATCCGATGCACATCCCGAGCAAGGCAGGCAGCACGGATGTAAGTTACTAGGCCACTGGAAATTTTAACAGTTGGGGCACGTTTTTTAAGAAGAAAACTGCAACAGTGAACAGAGCGGAAATGAAACGCGCGTAGCCCAGAGGCTATGTAACCGAGCAGACGACCGTTAAAACCGACAATCGAAGACGAAGTCGAAACGAACGGCAAAATGCCGCAAATCCACGGAAATTGCCCAATTCGCCACAATCATCGCGTGAGGCAATGTCCGAGGCCATACCTGGCCTTGTTAAGACAAACAAGGCCGAAGAATGGACAAAAAAGACGATGATAACGGGAGACTGAGAAAGAAGGATCTAAACAAAATGGCAGTCAAGTATGAACTGGAAATAACGGCCTCTCGTGAGATTTGGAAGGGAGGTTACTCCAAGGATAGGGAGGACACTCGGGGGGGGATTAGGTAACTGCTTGCTAGAGGTACGTCCCTGGTTGTGTGGCAACACACAACAGTTTTTGGAGACTGAAATTGTCAGTTAAGTATATCTTCCTATCAGTAATACCATCGGTAACGATTTTGAAGAAATAAAATACCTTTTAAGACCCCGCTACACGAGCCCGGCTTTGAGGCCGATTCCCGATCAGTTTTCGAATCGATAGGTGATCAGGCCGGACTAAAAAACGTGTGCAGTGCCACACTGACATTTCTCGACTTGTCAAGTTTAGCCGACCGGTTTGAACCGAAGATCAAAGTCGTACCTGTTCTGCAAAATGACTGCTAGTTTTGACAGTGATGATGATGATGTGCTTGCATTATCAGCAGTTTTGCATCATATTCGGGAAGAGGCGTGCGAAACATCAGCGGCAACGGCGGTAGTACTGATCACAACAGGCGTGTTTGGCCATTTGCAAACCGTGTTGAAACGACATGCTTTGCGAGACGCGCTCTGATTGGTTGAAGCTTACGATCGGGACCGATTCGGATCGGGAAAATAGAGCAGGTTCTAGACACCCGATTCCCAGCCGATTGGGACCGGATCGGATAATTGACGTCATCCGATCGCAATCGGATCGGAATCGGCATCAAAATCGGGGCACAACCAGCCCGTGTGGCGGGGCCTTTAGAGAAAAATTAATATTTCTAGGCCTCATAGGTGATAATGCTTGTGAGTCTGCCATGGTTGTTCCAGAGATGTCATTTCTAGTAGCTTGCAGTGCAGTGAAGGGGCTAATGCTCACTTAGCCCATATCATACTGAGACTAAAAGCTTCAAATTTGTACACTGCCATATGCAAGCTACATTATAGTACTTACCAAGGATATCTTATCTAAGGATACAGACCAGTGGCTTTAGTTTAAGGGTGGTGCCAGAATAGTTTGGTGCCTAGAGGCACCAAGCTATTCTGGCACTACCCTTGAACTATTTTAATCAAACTTATTCTGAATGATAAGGGTTAACACCTGTCGGTTGATGCTTGCAGGTGCAGCTGCCAGATCGCATTGTGATCTACGAGTTGTACTCTGACGACTTGGCAGACATGCACTATCGTGTGAAGGAAAAAATCAACAAGAAGTTTGAGTGCAACTTGCTGGTTGTATGCTCTCAGCACATCATCCTGTGTCAGGTAAGCTTTTTTTTTCCAAACAGAAATACCACATTTGCATACTAGACAGTCATATAGTCTGAAGAAAACTCATCAGGATATGTCTGAATTCAAAACGCAGTAAAACAGGTCTGGGATGAAAACTGTTTTTCAATTTCATCAGTTTTGTATTTGTGCATGGGCCAATTGTGGCCATCTTTACAGGAGAAGCGTCTGCAGTGCCTCTCCTTCCAAGGCATCAAGGAGAGAGAGTGGGTGATGGAGTCGCTGATTCGCTACATCAAGGTCATCGGGGGGCCGCCCGGCAGAGAGGGGCTGTTGGTGGGACTGAAAAATGGACAGGTGAGTTTTCTGCACACATGCATGCATGTACAAGAGACACAGATCCTCAGATGACCTGGCAACCTGCAAAGGTTCTTGAAGATCCATGACTCTTACCATATGTGTTCACAAGCGCACACATACATACTGATAAACACACATGCGTGCATGCACTTTCTTAACCCATTAAGCCCCGAGTCCCTACAGCAGGAGATGAATTGACCATGATAATTAAAAATAATAATAATGATAATAAATAATAATAATAATAAATAATAATAATACATAGTATTTATATGGCGCATTTCTCATATTTATAATATAACTCAATGCGCAAGACATGGCCGTAAACTGAACCCAACAAGCACGCTCATGAGCGTGAAGGCGCCAAGCTAATCGGGCACTACCCTTGAATTATCATGGTCAATCCATCTCCAGCAACAGGCACATAGTCATTGGACAACACCTCCAAAATTTGTGAAATGGGACCTTGGTGCTAAAAGGGTTAAGCTTTTGGCTGTTGGTAGTGGGTTTTTTTTTGCGATAATTCATGAAGGAATCATCGAGACAAAAATCACTACCAACAGCCAAAGGGTTGAACTAGGAAATGCCTGGCTGTGAGGAACACGGCTGAGGTCATTGTCTATAGTGGATGAATAAAATGAAATGAATAAGGAAAGAAAACAAAATACTATTTTATGTCTAGAAATGTCCACTGTCTCCTCTTGCTGGTTTATTCCTGTTTCTTCTGCTGTGGGTTAGGTTAAGGATTTGGTTCTCTTTTTTTTCCTTTTGTTTTCTCATTCACTTACTAAATCACTTTTTCATATATTGTGCATCAATTTGTTTATATAAATAAACTCTCTTTTGTTTTCTTTCGTTATTTATTTCATTTTATTCATCCCTTGGCTGTTGGTAGTGATTTTTGTACATGGAACAGTTTTGTGAGTGAAGGAACAAATAGGGTTCTTTGATGAAATAAAACTGTGCTATACATTGAGGTAGCAGCGGTCTGTTTTATGGTATGTGTCACAGTTGTAAATTTTTTGTTCTCAACAGATCATGAAGATTTTTTCAGACAACCCCTTCCCTATCCTGCTACTGAAGCAGAACACGTCTGTCCGCTGTTTGGATCTCAGTTCAAGTCGTGGCAAATTGGCGGTGGTCGACGAACACAACATCTGTCTCGTGTACGACCTCTCCACAAAAGATCTGCTCTTCCAGGTCTGTGTTGTTTTTTTAAAAATTGTTATGTTGTTATTTTTCTCGTGTTATTGTTTATTTTGTTCTTGTTTTATATTCTAACTTCCAACTTGGAGTGCCAAAGTTTTTACAATAGCTCCCATTTTTGGGTTCCAAGATTTCATGATTTACCCCTTTTCATCTTGATACACTATTTCTTGAGATAAATTGACTATGATAGTTGTTCAAGGGTAGCTTGGCGCCTGAGGCTCCAAGCTATTCTGACACCACCTTGAACTAAAATGGTTGCTCTATCTCCGACTCTGTAATGTAGCCTTCATAGGACAATAATCAGATTAAAACAAATTCAGCCTCAGGATGTAATGGGTTAACCCTTTTAGCCCCAAGGTCCCATTTCTCAAATTTTGGAGGTGTTGCCTAATGACTATGTACCAGTAGCAGGAGATGGCTTGACCATGATAATTCAAGAGTAGTGCCAGATTAGCTTGGCGCCTTAAGGCACCAAGCTAATCTGGCACTGCCCTTGAATTATCATGGTCATCTGCTGTAGGGTTCCCGGGGCTGAAAGGGTTAATGAAGATGCATACAGTGTACTTTTGATACTGACACTAGTGCTAGTGATTTTAATAATAATACTAATAATAAAGGTAATTTGTATAAAGGTAATTTATATCACCAAGGTGCTCTAGGCGCTTTACAATCACAGTAATGAAACACAAAGCAAAATACAAAATTAAACACATACAGCAACAACAAAACAACAAACATACATTGATTTACAAGGAGCAGAAAACACACACACACACACACACACACACACACACACACACACACACACACATGATGAGCCGGCAGACAAAATGGTCTTTAAGTACAGTGGAGTCCAGTTAACACGAACTCGCTTAACACGAATTTCCGGTTAACACGAACCGCTTTTGCATTCCTGGCTGACGGCCTTCTTATTATGTATTAAAATTTCACTGATAACACGAAATGCTTAACACGAAATTTCGCTTAACACGAAGCTGTTTTCGGTTCCCGACCAGAACAATTTCACTATTATTCACCTGTTTAACACGAACACACATTCCAGTCTCAAACACCGAAAACCGACTCATGAAAGGGGCACTGCACGTGTCGCTCTCGTGCTGTAGTACACACGACACATGAACGAACTCTAGCCTGTGATTGGCTGAGTAGCCTTCAGTCGTTGTGTAATCCGTCTTCTCATTGGCTAGTGTTTCTGAACTGAATTCATGCATCATTCGTGTACCAACACTCCCTCAATACGTATTCAGTTAACTACCGATCACAGCTACCCCCAAGGTAAAACAGAAGTCGACTACGCTTGAAGTGAAAAAACAAGATTAATGAGATCCACGATTGTCTCTCTACACGGGCTGTCAATAACGCAAGACCGACTTCGATCATGGCCCGTTTTTTAAATGACTTTGACTGTGTTGCTTTTACCGATGCCAGATGCCCGTGTTGCTTTTACTTTACTATGGATTTTACCTGATGGATTTTACATTAACTGCGTGAGCTGTACACATATCCTTGTGTTTTCCTAGCGAGCTGAACGTAATGTAAGCATATATAGTACAATAATATGCACTTTTAACCTCGTACTCATTCATGCACGCATCTCTTACACACTTTTTCCTTGCCGGGAGGGCCGTGATCAGTTTTGAGGCCATATTGGTTAACACGAAATATGGTTAACACGAAGTGATTTTCCGTGTCCCCAGAAATTCGTGTTAAGCGGACTCCACTGTATATGCAACAGAGAAAAGGTGTGTTTTAAGCTTGGATATAAAAATGGAGAGAGATGATGAGTGACGCACGTCAGCTGGGAGAGCGTTCCATGTAATGGGACCAAAATTCGAAAATGCACGATGACCTTGACCGTCTAGGGATACGGAAAACACGAGTGTCTGAAGAAGAGCGTAGTGAGTGGGACGGTGTATACAGCTGGACAAGATCAGATAAGTAAGAAGGGGCAGAACCAGAGATGATGTTGTAACAAATGACACAGACTTTATACTGAATTCTATATGAAACTGGCAGCCAGTGCAAATCAGCTAGTAGAGGCATATTATGTTCACGTTTCGGTACACAAAAAATCAGACGTGCAGCACAGTTCATGACTTTCTGGATTTGATCAAGAAGATTTTGCAGAACACTGGACAAAAGAGAATTGCAATAGTCTATGCGGGACAGCACAAGGGAGGTAACAAGTGTTTTTGGTAATTTCAACAGTCAGCAGATGTCAATTTTGTACACCTAGGCCCTTGTCATGGAGGAGAGGAAGGTCCCTAGGGGGAGTTACGGTCACGAGCCTGTTTACTTCTGTTTTTTCAGGTTTGTAGCCCTACATTTGACAAAACAAGAGACATAGATTCGTCTCCCAGCATTATGCAGGAAGGATATGCATCTTGCACACAGGAGAGGCAAACCTTGTTTGCTTTATCTTTTTTTTTTTTACATTTTAGACATATAGACATGCTTCAATGTTGTTTTTTTAACAAATTGCCCACTCTGAAAATTTCATAAACTTTGTTGTTATTTTTCAGGAGCCCAATGCCAACAGTGTGGCTTGGAACACAAGCTATGAAGACATGCTGTGCTTCTCTGGTAATGGTATGCTGAACATCAAAGCCAGCAACTTCCCCGTACACCAACAGAAACTGCAGGTCAGTGTTCATGCGAAGAACTAAACCAACAAAGAAAGAAAGACGCTTTGGAAGGACAAGCATGAGACAGTTCACTAAGTAAGTAGACTGTTTTGTGCTTGTCCCTCCAAGGAGTGTTCTTTCTTGGTTATTTTTTTGCATTTTACACGTAAGGCAGTCACCTTTTTAATCAGGTTTCACTATAGAGGTGTATAGAGGTGGCTGAATACACAAAGGGGTTAAGAGGAGACCCCACAGCCACATTTCCCAAATTTTGGAGGCATCACCTAACAACAATGTGCCAGTTGGAGGAGATGTATTGACCATGATAATTCAAGTGTAGTGCCAGATTAGCTTGGCTCCTTCAGGTGCCAAGCTAATCTGGCACTGCCCTTGAATTATGGTCAATCCATCTCCTGCTGTAGGGCGTTGGGGCTAAATGTGTAAATGGAATGATTTTTGTTTCCGTGCATTCCAGGGCTTTGTGGTGGGCTTCACAGGGTCCAAGATCTTCTGCCTGCATGTGTACGCCATGTCCTCAGTGGATGTGCCACAGTCTGCACCCATGTACCAGTACCTTGAGAAGAAGATGTTCAGGTGACATAATACATCTCTCTTTTCTAAATGTTGTCCCCTGGACTGCAGATGTCAGAGGCTGTGAAGGGATGGTATTCACTTTGTTAGTGTGTGGGTAGTGCTAGAGTAGCTTGGCGCGAAGAGCCAAGCTTTTCTGGTACCACCCTAAAATTATGATGGTCTGATGAATGGTTATCATACTACAACTCACAGGTTGGAAGATTTTTACCTTGGGGATTATTTTGTTATTTTTTTCTCTAATATTTATTTCCAGAGATGCATACAAGGTAGCGTGTCTGGGTGTAACAGAGGGTGACTGGGAGGTTCTGGCTCATGAGGCCCTAGAGGGGTTAGACTTTGAGACAGCCAAAAAGGCATTCATCCGCATCCGAGACCTGCGCTTCTTGGAACTCATCCACAACATTGAGGTAATAATGAGGATTCTGCACTATTTTCATCAGAATATAAGTTGTTCCTAGACCAGATGCAGCTCAAAAGACATGAAATGATACGAATGTCTTCTGTGACAAGATTTTTTTGTCTGTTTCAAAACATGTTCCTGATATAGTGTTTATTGGATTCACATTGTCTGTCACCTTGTCCGTATGTCCTGTTATTGTGCAGTCTATGTCTCATTTCTCTTTTTCTCTTTCCCTCTCTTCCTCTCTCTCTCTCTCCTCTTTCAAACCATTCTCTGTTTTATTCCACCCCCACCCCTTACCACCACCTCCAGTTATAGAGGGGTGTCCTGAATTTACCATGTGTACCTGTTGGTTTCAGGAGCGTAAAAAGCGAGGTGAGACCGACAACATGGTGTTCCTGGCGGACGTGTACAGCTACCAGGGCAAGTTCAACGAGGCCGCTAAGCTGTACAAGAAGTCCAACCATGAACAGAAGGCCCTCAACATGTACACCGACCTCCGCATGTTTGAGTACGCAAAGGTGAGCACTTAGCCGATGTGTAGGTCAGTCTCAGTGCTATGCACACCAGACGGTGGGCAAAATCTCCTTAGGTTTAGTTGGCCCATGTTATTAAAAACAGTTTAACCTGTTTTGAGCAAGTACCTTTTTCTTAGAGAAAAAAGCAGTTTTAACCCTTTGCATGTCAGTAGCGGTTTTAGTCACCATGATTCCTGTAGGAATCATGGTGACTAAAACCACTACCGACACACGAAGGAAGGGTTAACCCTTTTAACCCCTGGATCCCTACAGCAGGAGATGGTTTGACCATGATAATTCAAGGGTAGTGCCAGATTAGCTTGGCGCCTCTATCATGGTCAAACCATCTCATGCAACTGGTACATAATTGTTAGGCAACACCTCCAAAATTTGAGAAATGGGACCTTGGAGCTACAATGGTTAAAAGGCAGGTGCTTTCTCAAGAGAAGTCTTGAAGGGCTAACAGTGTCACCTGTCATTAAAGACCTGCATTCAGATGGCTACAATCACTTGAGAAGGGATCTTCAATGATAGGTGAGCTCTTGTAAGTGTGGTCACACAAAACAGGTTCTGTTGTTATGTAGTGTGACTTCACTCATTTGCGGCCAGCCACATCTGGATGCGCGGCTTATGCCGCGCATCCGGATGCGGCTGGCTGCGAATGAGTTAAACTGTCAGCGGGCCTATATAAACGCAGGCCTATATAAACAATGAGTTGTTTGAATACTAGTGGTCAGCGCGAAAGCATAGCGCCGCCTGCTCTGCAGCTAACCCAAAGGTACACCTTCAGGATCCGACCCTTTAAGGACTCTCACGTGTGATTGTTGACTGACCTGTATGAGTGCATGCAGGTCACCCTCGGTATTACGTCCGCCAGAAAGTCAGAATCGGGGTAAGAGTGTCCGGGTCTGTGGTCTCCTAAGTGGATGTTTATTTCTTCAAAAATGTTACCAATGGCATTACTGATAGGAAGATATACTTAGCTTATCAATTTCAGCCTCCAAAATTGTTGTGCGTTGCTACACAACCAGAGACGTAACTCTAGCAAGCAGTTACCTAGTACCCTGAGTGGCCTCCCTATCCTCTGAGTCGCCTCCCTTCCCAATCTTGCGAGAGTCCGTTAGTGCCAGTTCTATGCTTAGCTTCCATTTTGTTCTGTTTACTGGTTTTCAGTCTCTGCAATTTCTTCATCTGTTTCCTTCTTCCTTTGGTTTAGCTCTGCTAAACATGGTGAGGTAAAGCCTCGGACATTGCCTCGCCCGGCGATTATGGCTGACTGGGGCAATTTCCATGGAATTACGGCGTTTTGCCTTTCGTTTTGACTTCGACTGTCGGTTACACCAGTCGTGTCCTTGGTGACGTGGCCTCCAGGCCACACGTGATTCTCTTATTTTTTTCGTTCACTGTTACAGTGCTCAGCTTTTGACTTGCAGTTACAGTGGCACAGCGATACGCACAATTGCTGCGTCCCCTGTTCGGGCTGTGCGTCTGATCACACTTGCATGACCTGCGCCACCTGGGAGGAGGACTGTTGGTCGGAACTTTGGCATTTCTATCGACGCAAGCGCTCCATGCCTTCCACCAAGGCGCCAGTCCACCCGGCCCCTCCCAACTCAGACACAGTTGCCGCGTCTACTCGGCACTCCCGGTCCCCGGACCCCAGTCGCCTACTAACCCCGCACTCCCGCTCCACGGAGATGGGACTCTTGCGGCGATTTACCCCCAACGCCAAGGTGACGGATGCTGTCCCTTCTGCTGCGGGATGTGATGTTCCTTCCAAGACCCTGCACTCCCGCTCCCTCGAGTGCAGCTTGCAGACAACCCCACGCACCCGCTCTACAGAGATGGGTCTCTCGCGGCAGTACTCCCCTCTCCCTCAGGGGGAGAGACATCAGCCCATGACTGTCACTGGCGCGGTTCCTGACCAGCCAGGCGTGGCCTTGCCCCCATGCACCTTCGAGCCTGCACATAGCCATCGGTCGTCACCTCACGACTCTTTGAGGGGTGCCTCGGGGCTTCCGGTGTCTTCTCGCGCCCCGGCTAGAAGCCGGTCTCCGCACGCCCGTCTATCGGAAGGTAAACCCTCTAGGCGACGATCTCACCACTCAGTTCAGAGTGGTTCACCTTGGACATACAGCATCGGGGTCGTAAGCGGACACGGACGGAGCATAGCCACCATGATCACCTTGCATCTTCCGTCTTTCGTCATTCGCAATGCGCCCGTTTCGATCTTGTTCCTCTGGCCCTTCCCAACAGAGCAGACAATCATGCGCCGCGCGACAATCGCCCACTTTCCGATCTTATGCATACCCCTCCCCGGCACTTGGCAGCGACTGTCAATGAAGAGGTTCTCAGCCTACATCCAGTGGATTCCACCACCGCCTTTGGGGTTTTGGAGCGCCCGTCCTCGTCCCCGAGTTCCCTGCCCGCTAACTCCCTACTCAGCTGTTCTGCGTCTTCTTCCCACTTCGCTCCGGGCACCGAGACGCGGCGGTCACTAGAGGAGGCCACGGGGCTCATTCTGCATTTTCTTCCGCCGGAGGCTTGTTCTCCCGCCCCTCCTCTTACGAGAACGGCTTCAGCTTTCGTAGATGCTACACTACAGCCTCAGCAACTGAAGTCCCTACCGCAACCACCCGGCTTCCGGGATCTCGCGGATGCCTTCTCGGCGCAATTGCCTCTCGGTAACTCAAAGGACCATGTGTTCTTTCCTGATGCCAGGTGGCCAGAGGGCATTGACATCCGGTTTCGCCAGAGCTGGTCCGCGAGTCACTCACAGGCATTTTCTTGACCTTTGCCTTTGCTGGACGCCGCGGCGGATTTTCAGGCAGGTGGTCGCCAAGATGCCTTATCCTGGGTTCTTCGGGGTTTAGACAAGATGGCTAGCCTGATCCGCAACTCCCTGTCCTGCTCGGGTTTCCTGGACCTCGCGACCCCGCGATTGCCCGAGCTCTCGAGTACCATTGGGACTGCTCCGCTAGCTACGTGAGGTTCAGTCTCTGGCGGTTGTGGTGAACCGGGCATCTTACCACGCCTCTACCAACGCGATGGCTACTGCAATCAACAGTGATTTGATCCGGCGGGATGCGGTGCTAGATGCTTGTTCGGGGTTGCCTTTGTGGGTCAAGTCACAGCTGAGTCAGGCTTCTATCGGCGGTCCCTTGCTGTTTGGCTCCACCTGGCAGACAGTCAAGGAGGTCTACAAGGACTTCTGGCCTACATTTCGACCGACCTTCTCTCGCTTTTGTGCGGCCCGCAAGGCCGTGGGTCGTGCCCTGCGGTCCTTCAGACCCACCTCACACCCAGCTTCTAGAGTGCCCCTTGGCCCCACCCGTCCCCCCCCGCCCCCCCCCCCCCCCCCCCCCCCCCCCCCCCCCCGCCCCATTTTGGCCGCTCTCGCGCCCTCCCGGCCCCGGCCTCCGCCTGGCCTGGTAGGGGACGGCGGACCGGGTGGGGGAGGGCCCGATGACTCCCCTACCGGACTGCCCCCACCAACATCTTTCGGGTCACCGGTCGGCGAGCGGCTTTCCCAGCACAGCGACGCTTGGCGGTCTCTGTTGCCGGACGACCCTTGGATCCTCTCTACCATCTCGGTGGGTCTCCAACTCACTTTTCAACATCCTCCTTTTGTTTGGCGTTCCCCGCAATCGGGTCAGAGCAGAGGCGTTGAAGGGAGAGGTGAATGCGTTGCTTTAGAAATCCACCATGGAGGTAGTACTGCGAGATGACTCTCCGGCCTTCTACAGTCGTCTCTTCGTTGTACCGAAGTCGGACGGAAGTTCTCGCCCAGTTATCGATCTCTTGGCTTTAAACAAGTTCATTTCTGCCCCTTCATTCCGTATGAAAACAGCCAGAGCCCTCTATGCCATGCTCCAGCCCATGGCTTTCGCAGTCAGTCTAGATCTGGCCGATGCATACCTCCATGTGCCGGTTACTTACTCTTCGCCTTCTGCGGGGTGGTTTATCAGTTCTGAGCCATGCCCTTGGGTCTTCACCAGGATCATGGATGCAGTGGTCACACGTTCTCAACGGTCGTCTCTCAGTGCGACCTCCAACTACCTCAACAACTTGCTCCTCCGGAATCCGGACGAGACCTGCTTGTCCGCCGACAGGGATGCACTGCGCTCCCTACTTCAACAGCTTGGCTTCCTGGTCAACTTCAAAAAGTCGGACCTCTCGCCATCCCGCAGATTTATCCACCTTGGTCAGGATTTTCGGACTGCCTGAACTTGGTGCGACTTCCCCCGGCCCGGATCAAGAAGTTAGCGGATTTGGCCCTGCAAGTGTATCACCACGGAGGCTCCGGCGTGGATGTGGTTGCAGTTGTTCGGACTCATGAGTGCTGCAGCGGACTTGCTTCCGCTCGGCCGGCTCTACTCGCGGCTGATTCAACTACATCTCCTCCTTCTCTGGCGGCCGTCTTCGGGGGATTTCGAAGCCCGCATGCCTGTGTCTCCGCTGGTTTGGTCACATCTCCTCTGGTGGACAGACCCCTCTTGGTTAGCGTCAGGAGTTCCCCTAGCCTCCCCGCTACCCTCCCTGTCGATCTGCACGGATGCAAGTCTCTCCGGTTGGGGGGCACACCTGCTCCCGGACTTCAGCGAGACAGTGGGCCTTTGGCCGCCGGATCTAGTGGGCAAGCACATCAACTGGTTGCGTTGACAGCAGTTTGGCTCGCCCTCATCGCCTGGGAGGTGCGCGTGACACACCAGGAGGTCTTGGTCCTCTCCGACAACACGCCGGTTGTGGCGTATATTTAACAACAGGGCGAGATGCGTTCTCCTTCGCTATGCATCCTTCTGTTCCAGCTACTAGTGTGGTGCCGGGATTGGGGCATCTCGCTGCGAGCGCGTCACATCCCGAGGCAGCTGAATGTGCTAGCGGATTCTCTGTCCGATCCGGGCCAGCTCCTCCATACTGAATAGGCTCTTCACCCCGACCTCTTTCGGCTGATTTGCACGCACTTGGAGACGCCCATGATCGACCTGTTCACGACGAGGTGGAACACACAACTGCCCCTCTTCGTCTCACCCATTCGGGTGGGTGGTAGATGCTCTCTCCCTTCCCTGGGAGGTCTACTAGCATATGCGTACCCTTCCTCCGTGCTGGTACCTAAGATACTCCTGAAGCTCAGGGGCTGCAACGTGGTGCTGTTTTCTGGTAGCCCCGTTCTTTTGGGTCAAGAGCTGGACCACAGATCTCATAAGTCTCGCTACGGTTCCTCTCTGTGGCTTCCCATGCCGCGCACAATGCTGAAGCAGCCACGGCAGGATCTCTTTCACACTTGCCCGGAGAATCTCCTTCCACGCCTGTAGATTATGCGGTGTGCCCTCACCGCTCGAGGTTTCTCAGATGCGGCAGTGGTGGCTATTGCTTCAGCATGAAGACTTTCAACCCAGAAAGTCTACGAGGTCAAATGGCGGGTCTTACAGTCGTGGTGCGGGACTCAACACCTCTCCCCACAGCTTTGCCTATGCCCCAGCTCACCAAGTTCTTCCTGTAGTTCTTCGCGGATCAGAACCTGACTCATATCACCATTCGGGGATATCTGTCTATGGTGGCTGACACTTACGCCATTTGGGCTGGCCAGATCCCGGGGCTTGCAAGGACCTTGCCGATCTCATGGCTCACTTCGAACTCCAGCGACCAGTGACCCGCTCACTTCTACCACGAAGGGACCTCATGTGGGTGTTAACCTGGCTCAACACTGCTCGTTTTGAACCTCTGCCCTTGGCGCGGTTCTCCGACTTGACGAGGAAGACGTGCTTCCTGCTGGCTGTCGCCACAGCCTCTTGAGTGAGTGAGCTCCATGCTCTCTCAGTGCACCCATCCTGTCAGCAGCTCCAGGCCGATGGCTCGGTTCAACTCCTCACTAGTCCTTCCTTTTTGGCCAAAAACAGGCTCCCCTCAGCCGCCCCTCAACCGATCACTCTTCGTCCACTGCAGGGCCGTGACCAGTCCCGTGAAGTGCGACAGCAGGATCTGGTTAGGGTTAACAATCTACCTCCGCCAGTCAAAGCCCCTATGGTGGGTACGTTCCCGCCTCTTCCTGCCCTTGGCTTTGGGCGGAAACGACATATCCACCCAGACGATCTCCTCTTGGCTGCGTGGAGTCAAACGATCCGCATACAAAGACCTCTTGACAGAGGGAGCGAAGAGGCTGCGGATTCGGGCGCACGAGGTCCAGGCTGTCTCCACGAGCGTAGCGTTTGACCACAACTGCGCCATGAGGGACATTGTGGCGGCTGTGAGCTGGCGGGCTGAATCTACTTTCCCCCGCTTCTACTTTAGAGACCCCTCAGGCCAATGACAAAACCTGGCCCTAGTGGGGGACATTGCTGCAGCGCAACACTCCCTCCCGGCGCTGGATGCGCCGTGGGTAACGCTTAACTGAAATTGTCTGGAGTGTGCACCAACCAGGGGCCTAGCTAAGCAGTTACACAGGGGTCGAGCTTTGGGCGGCACCCTCCTCCTCTTCGCAATTCTTCCTATCAGTAATGCCATCGGTAACGTTTTTAAAGAAATAAATGTATTTTTCTTTAATATAATTTAAAAAAAAAAAAAACTTACCAATGGCATTACTCAAACTTTCCTCCCACCTTCCCCGCTTGCCGCCAGTACGCTAAGATAGAACTGGCACTAACGGACTCTCGCGCGATTGGAAAGGGAGGCGATTCAGAGGATAGGGAGGCCACTCAGGGTACTAGGTAACTGCTTGCTAGAGTTATGTCCCTGGTTGTGTAGCAACACACAACAATTTTGGAGGCTGAAATTGATAAGCTAAGTATATCTTCCTATAAGTAATGCCATCGGTAAGTATTTTTCGAACAAAATTATTTTAAAGAAAAATACATTTTCCTTCATAAACCAGCATGAATTCAGCATCAGAATAATCTGAACATGATGCCATGTTTTGATTTTATCGCTCGCAGGTTCCGTGTTACGGTAGAAACTATTTTGAGCATCACCTTTTTTTTTGCGAGAAAATAGTGGTCTTCAAAGGACATGCTCCCTTTAGGGAAGTATTCAAGGGCAAAAAGTGTCGCCTGTCATTGAAGACAATCATTTCTGTGGCAACAGCCACCTAAATGATGGTCTTTAACCCTTTTCATTCTGACACAGAAATAAATTTGTCTACGATAGTTTAAGGGTGGTGCCAGAATAGCTTGGCGCCAGAGGCGCCAAGCTATTCTGGCACCACCCTTGAACTAAAATGGTTGCTCTGTCTTTATCCTAATTTGTAATGTAGCCTGCGCAGATCACTAAGCAAATGTTAAGAAATTCAGCCTCATTATGTAAAGGATTAATGACAGTTGTTCTGTTGTAAGGGTGGCTGCTCAAACACAACCATAGAAGAGAGATCACACATAATAAACTATAAGTTATTGGTCACAGGGGTTTGCTACACGCACCCTTGTAGGCCTGAGGGAGGTCAAAGGAACCATTGTACCCCGAAGGCCTGAGGGGTACAATGGTTCCTTTACCTCCCTCAGGCCTACAAGGGTCCGTGCAGCAAGCCCCTGCTACCAATAATCTGTTTTCATTCCTCCACTATTTTCGTAAAAGAAATCAAAAGAAATCTTCCAACCTGGATCGTGCCAGACATGACTGACGTCAAAGGAATATATATTTATACATAATAGACTTATGATATAATTTAATAGCTTTCATGACGTTGCCGTCTCCAGTAGTGTCTCTGTTGTTTCGGACAACACTAAGTAACTTTGTACTTTAGAACGTTTGGTGATCTTTTATAGAACAAAACTGACGTCCAAGACACGTCAGAAAGAGGGCTACAAAAAGTCCACTATTGGTCCACTACAAGGGTTTTTATAGCTCGGTCATGTGGCACAGTTTGCGCTAAAGAGATTGGTCATGTGACGTAGGGATGAAAAAAATATAAGTTACTGGTAGCAGGGGTTTGCTACACGGACCCTTGTGGCCCTGAGGGAGGTCAAAGGAACCATTGCACCCCAAAGGCCTGAGGTGTACAATGGTTTCTTTGACCTCCTGAAGGCCTACAAGGGTCCGTTTAGCAAGCCTCTGCTAACAATAACGTATTTGTTTTCATTCCTCCACTATTTTCATAAAATAAATCGAGAAGAAGTCTTCCGACCTGGATCATGCCAGACATGACTGACGTCAAAGGAATATACATTTATACATAATAGACTTATGACGTAATTTAAAATCTTTCATGACTTTGCTGTCTCCAGTGTGCCTGCTGTTTCGAACAACACTAAGTAACTTTGTACTTTAGAACGTTTTGGTGATCTTGTATAGAACAACACTGGCATCCAAGACGTGTGACGTAGGGATAAAAACAAATGTATTTGTACTGTGTAGTTGTGTACGGGTGTAAGATCTTTTGAGAATGTGTAATTTGTGATTACCTCTCACAATATCTGCATATTTTTATTTAAGGAGTTCATCGGTTCGGGCGACCCTCAAGACAAGAAGCTGCTGATGACCAAGCAGGCTGACTGGGCACGCAGCAGCAACGAGCCGCGGGCAGCTGCCGAGATGTATATCTCCGCTGGTGAGCACCTCAAGGCCATCGACCTGATGGGAGAAAACGGATGGGCTGACATGTGAGTATTGTCTTCACTAGAAACTTTACCTTGTCATATTAACCCCTTTGTGCATGCGGTGCTGCAAACAGTACTGGTAATTGCATGCGCAAGGGGATTAACCCTTTTCATTCAGATATGCTATTGCTTGAAATAAGTTTGACTATAATGGTTCAAGGGTGGTGCCAGAATAGCTTGGCGCCTGAGGCGCCAAGCTATTGTGGCACCAGCCTTGAGCTGAAATGGTTGATCTATCTCTTAATTTGTAATGTAGCCTTCTTCGGACAATAATGAAAAAATGTTTGGCAATTTGGTGTTATGAGATAGGGGTAAAATTTTAGGCATTCAGGTATCTCATCAGGGATCTTTTCTGGCTTTCTTCTCTTCTTATGAAAAGAAAAGAAAAACCACACAGTATTATTTAGGATGGGTGGCACTACTCCTGTGGCAATGTGCCGTCCCCATGGAAGGCAGCCCAAATTTCCTGCATGGGACTGTAAAGTTGTAAAAAAAAAAAAAGGAAGGGATCTAACTCTTTGTTTATGTCTATGTAAAATGTCATGGCTTTCTTCTTCCCCAGTAGCAAAACGACTTCAGGCCCACTGTGGCCATTGTGGGCCTGGGGACCTTTGCTTATTTGGTGTACCGTTCATTTTATTTTCAGGTTGATAGATCTTGGTCGTAAGCTGGATAAGGCGGACAGAGAAGCCTTGACCCAGTGCGCCAAACACCTGGCCAGGCTGGATCAGTATGGGTATGCTGCCGAGATGTACACCAAGGTTGGCGACATGAAGTCTCTGATCGCCATGAGGGTGGACGCAAAACACTGGGAAGATGTGAGTTCATGCATCCTTTGACAGACTTGTAGGTCAAGCAGATGGATTTAGCCCATAGCGTGTCGGTAGCGATTTTTGTCCTCGTGACAAAAATGCTACCGACACAAAAAGGGTTAGGTTTGTCTGCTTAGCTTTTAATTAACCCGCTTGTGGGTGCATCCACCGGTACTATTAACTGATGGCCGCATACACAAGGTGGTTAATGTTTTGCACATGTCACAGGATACTGATAGATCATGATAACCAAAGAAAGCATGTAGGTAGTTTTGCAGCTATACACCATCATAATATACTGCAGGAAAGTGGTTACTTGCATGTTTAATCATTGAATATTTCCTTTGATCCATGATCTGACACAGGAAGATTGTACAGTTTCTGAGGGGCGAAAAGTGTCTTCTAAGGAAGGAAATGTTCAAAATTGTTTTCCTTCATGTTGGTTGACCAGATCATGCAGGTCCCAGATAGTGGCAGGCCCAGTGTTGTTAGCTAACCCCTTCACTACCAGGAATGTTGATTCAATGTGGTGTCAGCAAGAGGCATAGATCATAGAGGCATAGGCAAAAGACATAGATCCTCATGAGCCCCTGCAACTGCAGGGGCTCATGAGGATCTATGTCTTTTGCAGGTGGAAAGTGTTTACTTTTTCTTGGCATGTATATGACCGTCTTGTTATTTATCTGCATATTTTTTTTTGTGGGCTGGCAATTGTAAGAGGGTAACTAACCATTTGTCCAGCGCTGAATAATTCCCCTTGGTATGTGTACTTTCTTTCCTCAAAACACATTACCGATGACATTACTGTTAGGAATAATGTCTTAGCTAGCCTAATTTTAGCCAAAATTGGTTGTGTACCCATATGGCAGGGGAGGCAACAAGGGGTGCCATAAGCCTAGCCAGTATCCCGAGTAGCCTCCCTTCCATACCCATCTGGGCATCCTCTCACCGGATTCCTGCCAGTCTTAGTCTAAGTTTCTTAGCTTAGCCGTGTAAGGTTGTGTACCTCTGCTTCTGCGTCTTGGCTGTGTACGGTGTGACCGGTCGCCTTGTGGCTTGGACTCTGCCGTGTTCACTGTACTAGCCTGGGATTACTGATTCAATGTGCTGGCTTGGAGTTTACCTTCGTTGGTTTTACGAGTGACTTTCCACCGGACTTGTGGTGTTGGGGACTTGGATTTCCTCCCGGGTTCGGTGTGGGCTGTGCTCAGTGTGACCGGTCGCCTTGTGGCTTGGGCTGCCGTGTTCACTGTACTAGCCTGGGATGACTACTTCACTGTGCTAGCTTGGAGTTTACCTTAGTCGGCTCACGAGTGACTTCCACCGGACTTGTGGTGCTGAGGACTTGGATTTTTTACCGTGTTCCACACGGAGCTTGGATTACTGTGTCCACGGTGCTTCTTGGAGCTACCTTCGGCGTGCGGCTCTTCTGTTGGTAGTACGAGGCTTCGCTTCGGGGGCACGGATGGTCACTACGGTCCTTGGTTGGCCTCCGGCCTCCCCGACATTGTAAGTTAAAACCTCGGTTGTTGTCCGTGACCGGCGCTCAGGGAAGGGAGGCTAGAGCGCCGGGTGTCGACACTGGCCGTGATTTGGCATTCGCTTCGAAATCTACCTTCGCGCACGTTCGTTCGTCGCGTGGCCTCAGAAAGCCACATTCGCGTGCCTATCACTGTTGACTATGTTTTGCAGTTACAAGTCCGCACCTACACTCTGATGGGGACTTCCAATGGCGAGTGATGAGCATGCCGTCTGCCTATACTATTCCGGCTGAGCCTCCACTCACCGTACGTTGGCGGTGTCCCAGGCTAGTCAGCTTGGAGCATCTATCACCGTGACGGCCGACACCAGTCTGAGAGCAGATGCCGATTGACGGCCATCCCACCTCCGCAGCTGTGACAGGACATACTCCCCGGATGTGGTGTCTCGGACTGCACGCGAGAGGCCATCCCCGTACGGATCCTAGAACTTCAGCCATTGCGCGCCAGACTCGTTAGTATTGAGTGGATCCAGTATGAGTATCACCACCTGCACTCCGGCTGGGAGCCTGACGGCGGCTTCTGGAGTACGGCCCTCCAAATCCTTGACACAAGTCCAGAGCAGACGTTTGGCGCCCCGCGCCAAGGTCAGTGACAGGGGACCACGACCGGACAAGGCTGTTGGACTAACGTGCGCCCACTCGTCGGATAAGAGTAAAGGGATGAGATGGGCTCACGACGAGATGACACACCCCGTCTACCCTCCGGTGACGACGTTTGCTGCAACCCAGGGGAATCTCCAGCATAGACAAAAATATGACATCCCAACTTCGGTGAGTGACAAGTACCCTCGGCGGGACGAGAATGCTGGACTATGCGGCGCTCACGTGACTTTAGGCCACAGGATGGGGACTACTCCTAGGACATCGGATGGTTCACGCCAGCTCATAAGTACTGAGAGTATCCAGTATGAGTATGGCCCGCAACGTGCATGCATGACCCGTCCCCTGGCTGGGAGCCTGGCGGCGGCTTCTAGACTACAGCCCTCCAACAGACGTTCGGCGTTCCGCTCCTAGGCAGTGACAGGGGACCACGGCTGGACAAGTCTGCTGGACTAATGTGCGCCTGCTCGTCGGGGAATGGTAAGTGACGAGTCGGGATTACGATCAGATTACGCGAAGCTTCGATGTCCCGCTCCAAGTCAGTCACATTTATTTATTTATTTATTGGGGTTTAATGCCGACCAGGCAACTAAGGCCGTCTCACGGCGGAGGGTCAGTGACAGGTGTTCAGGACCGGACAATACTGCTGGACTTATGTGCGCCCGTTCGTCGGATAAAAGTAAAGGGACAAGCCGGGTTCACGTCGATATTGCACGCCCCGTCTCCCTCAGAACGGTGCGGACGGACCACTGGGTGTTAGAAGGACCGAGCGGACTTCCGTACCTCGACAGCGGGACAGGCCGCCGCTACTGCAGACTGCTTCCCGCGACTTGGATACCACCCATCACCCTAGGCCTGCCGTCAGGACAAGAGTACAGCCGGCCAAACCTGCCACAGTCCAACAGAAGTGTTCCACCTCAAGCTCAGTATAAGTAACATCGCCCCGGACGAGACTACGGGATCAGTGTGCGGCCGCTCGCCTGACACTCAGGTGTACACATATCACGGGTTTTTAATGGTGGGTACACATTGTAATGCGCTTACAGCTGGAAGGTAGGTTAAGGTAAGGCGCTGTAGGTTAATGATCGGTTTTATTCTTTTAGTAGCTTCGGCGGACGACCAGGGTACCTGCGGGCGCCCCTGGGCGATAGGACGGTTTATCTACGGTCCCGGGACATTGCGCGTAGGAACGGAGACGGCGCTTGACTACGCATGCCTGAGCCTCTACCGGACTTCGTTCCGCGCATCAAGGATCAGAGACTCCCTCCACTCGCCGCAGTTTAGGAGCTTCCTGGCTTGCCAGTCACCACCTACCACGCTGCATACCACTCCTCGGTCGACGCCTTGCCGGCTACCACTTCGTGTGAACTGGTGATTCAGGATGCCTCCTGCGCTGCGGCCTCGACCTCCCGACCGTTGGTGAGTGGCTATGACAGTCGACGCGCGCACCACGCTGTACAAGTTCGTCGCCGCCCCCTTCTTCGGCGTGGAGACCGCCCGAGCCTTCACGCCGCAGTACAGCATTTGGACTGGGCCATCAGCCTGGACCTCGTCAACATTCCTAGACGATCTTGTCTTGCGGAGCTGATCGGAGACCTCCTTGGTCGAAAATGCTTTCTGCTCGCCCCCAGACACCCCGTCTCCAGCCATTACCTCCGCTTCCCCCTCGACGGCGTGGTCTCCCAGGGTCGCGCGCTCCCTTCGGTGTCAATCGCAGCTTCTGGGGGTTCAACTGTAGCTGTACGTCGTAGTAGACAGGACCAGACGGACGTCTTCGTGTTCCACGTCAACTTCCCTAGACGATCTTCTCTTGCGGAACCAGTCGGAGTCCTCCTGGGTGATGGATCGAGATGCACTTCTGGATCTCCTCGACAGTTCTACGTGGGCAAGTCAGACCTCATGCCGTAGCTTGACCTCCTAGGGATGGAATCACGCACTGACCTCATGAAGGCGACTTCCGGAGTGGCGATTTCAGCAGTTGGCAAACCCAGCACAGCGGATGTCTCAAGAGCAGGCGTCCTCCGCCAGACGGTGACATCAGCTTCAGGGACTGGTGAGTACCGCAGCAGACCTACTTCCCCTACGATGCCTCTGCTGCCCCCCACTTCAGCTGCTCCTGCTTCTCCCCGGACGACCCTCGACGGATGACCTTGAGTCTTAGGTTCGGTTACGGCCGTTGCTCCGTCCTCGCCTTCTTCGCTGGGCGGATCCCGACTGCCTGGCGACGAGAGATCTCTCTTCTCACCTTCACCCCAGATGTCTCGTGCGCCGACGCAAGTCTCACCCCTGGGGGCGTTCACCTGCTACCGAGATCCTACTCAGCCTCCGGCAGATGACCTTGGAGGCCAGCATCAGGTGTCATGTCGGCGACGTCAGGAGCTTCCCGTCCTCTCCGACAGCACCACAGTAGTCCCCTACGTTTAGAAGCAAGGTGGGACGCGGTTCCTCTCCCTGCCTTCCTCTTCTGCCAGGGGCTCCGATGGTGCGAAGATTGAGACATCGCTACCCCAGCAAGAGTCTTCACGGGACTTCTGCATGGCCTGCCGACTCCATCACGCGTCGCGTCTAGCTTCTCCACACCGAGTTGACGCTCTGTCCAGACTTCTTTGGGTGATCTGCACAGCTGTGAGTCCCCCATGATTGCACCGAGGTGGAATCGCAGCTTCCCCGCTTCGTCTCCCCCGTTCCTATTCCGCTAGCCGGAGCGGACAACACTCTCTACCTCTCTTGAGACAACCTCGTCGTCTCTCCGAACCACCTACGGTGCTAGTTCCAAGCTCCTGCTCAAGCTCAAGGTTGCAACGCTGTCCTGTTCCTGGTGGATACTTGCTGCGGAATATGCTCATGGACCGCCGGCCTCCTGAACCTTGTCGTGGGCCCCCCTCTGCAGATCACCACCCCACGCACGATGCTTTGCAGCCCTGAGAGCTCTTCACCCACGCCTGGACATTGTGCGGCAAGCCCTCGCCGTAAGAGGATTTTCAAATGCAGCAGTGGGAGCTATCGCTGCAGTCCGTCGACACTCGACCAGATGAGTTTACGAGGGAAGTGGCGAGTCCTGGGCGACTGATGTGATGACAAGCGCCTCTTCCACATGGACCGGATGGTTCCTTGGCGGGTGGACTTCTTCCTCTGGCTCCTCACCAACCAACTTGGCTCCTTTGCCGTTAGGGGCTACCTGGCCAGGATCGCTGACGCGGACCGACTTAGACTGGCCGACCCCGGTGCCTGTAAGGCCTCGCCGACCTTCTGGCACTCTTTGGTCTACACCTCTTGCCTTCGCTCGTGGTGCTGCGATGGGTCCTTACCTAGGGGCTACGGTGGCTCATCTGGAACCACTTTGACCCGCTCCAGTTGACGCGGTCGGCCGTCGTGCCACGGAAGACCTACTCCCGACTGACTTACGCTACGGCTGCCAGGGTCAGCGAACTGCACTCTCTTCAGCGCGCCCCTCAGAATTACAGTTCGGACGATTGGCTCTGGACAACTGACGCCCGACCCGGCTTCCTAGTCTAGACCTGGTCCCCTTGGGTCGCCCCAGTTGGTCACCATTCGGCTCTTGAGGGATTCGGGCCCTGCCCGGGATACAGACAGCAGGATCCGGTAAGAGCCTTATGTGGACACCTGCGCCGGACCAAGTTGATATGGAGGGGGCGCACCCGCCTTCCAGGTAGGGATGACATCTCAGCCCAGACGGTATACCTCCTGGCTCTGTTGCGTTACGCGCCAACTACCAGGACCTCTCCCCTGAGGCAGCCAAAGGGATGAACATCAGGGCGCACAAGGTCAGAGCCACGGCCGCAAACTTGCATTCGACCACTACTGAGCCGGCAAAGACATTGCGGCGGCCGTGCGCTGGGGAGCGGAGTCAACTTTGCCCGATTCTTCCTGAGGGACCTCTCCGGACAGCGCGAGATTCTCTCGGGTCCTCTTCGGCCAGCGGGAAACATGGCACTGGTGGGAGACATCCCCGGAGCGCAACACTCCCTCCCGGCACCCTCGGTGCCATAGGCTTCTTAGCTAAAATTATCGGGAGGTTGCTCCTGGGAGGGCGGGCCTGGTTGGCAGTTGGGGGTAAGAGGCGTTATTAGCGGTACCCACCTCCTCTTTGTAATTCTTCCTAACAGTAATGTCATCGGTATTGTGTTTTGAGGAAAGAAATGAATTTTTCTCTAAAATGTATTTTTTCGAAAAAATATTTACCGATGACATTACTCGGATGACCCTCCCACCTGCCCCGCTTGCAGCTAGTCAGCTAAGTAAACATACTGGCCGGAATCCGGTGAGCGGTTACCCGGATGGGTATGGAAAGGAGGCTACTCGGGATACTGGCTAGGCTTATGGCGCCCCATGTTGCCTCCCTGCCATATGGGTACACAACCAATTTTGGCTAAAATTAGGCTAGCTAAGACACTATTCCTAACAGTAATGTCATCGGTAAGTATTTTTCGAAAAAAAATACATTTTAGAGAAAAATTCATTTTGGGGGGGCAATTATGGGGTAAACTTCAAATTTTGACCACCATAACTTAATGTTGATTAGCCCATGGCCCCAAAGTTTTTGTCATGTGCAGTTCTGATGCCTGTTGTTTTCCGTTGCAAATGTCGCCATAGGCTTTTACTCTGGTGGAGAAGCACCCTGAGTACAAGGAGGAAGTGTACGTCCCGTATGCACAGTGGCTGGCTGAGAACGATCGCTTTGAGGAGGCTCAGCAAGGTAATGGACAGGATGAAAATGAACGGGATATTAGGGATCCATAGGGAACCAGGCGTGGTAATGCATGAGCGTGAACTTCAAACACCAGCCAGGTCTAAGCCAGAAGTCTTAGCCTACTGTAGCCAGAACCCAGTTGCATGAATGAGCTGTCCTGCGCCAGCCACTCAGCAAGGTGCTCCGCTATCGCGGAGCACCTTGCTTAGTGTCTGGCGCAGGACCCAGCTCACTCATGCAACTGAGACCAGGTCTAAGCTAAAAATCTTAGCTTACTGTTAGGCTATGACTTTTTGCTTAGACCTGGCCACTTTAATGCATACCACAACAGACCAGTGTTAAGTTAACCCTTTGGCTGTCAGTAGCGCATTCTGTTGAGGTGATTCCTGCAGGGACCGTCTCCACATAAAAACACCGCAGACCGCCAAAGGGTTAATATGATATTGAAAGGGACTCTGGAAAGGCCCCTGAGGGATGGGGTGGGAAACACTGTGGGCCTTTTTCACTGAGTGAACTGCACGCAGCTGAACTGCATGTTGAGTGGACCCACAGATCTTTGTGTCTGAAGACAGGAGATGAGTCGGCCACACTAATTCAAGGGTGGTGCTAGTCTAGGTTGGTGCCAACAGAGGCACCAGGTTAATCTGGTACTAACTTTGAATTATCATTAACGATTCAGGCGCCAAGCTTAACTGGCTCTACTCTTGAACAATCTTGGTCAATCTGTCTCGCAAAGTTCATGCACAGTTTTTTTAAGAGGCTTACACCCACTTTGGGAAAATTATTAACCCTTTGCCTGTCGGTAGTGGGTTTTATTCACGATGATTCCTACAGGACCGCTACCGACACGCAAAAGGTTAGTAGATGTGAAAGAATTCATTTACCCATTACAACCTGAGGCCAATTTTTTTTTTTTTAAATTTGATTATTTTCCTATGAAGGCTACATTACTGATTAGGAGACAGATCAACCGTTTTAGTTCAAGGGTGCTGCCAGAATAGCTTGGCGCCTCAGGCGCCAAGCTATTCTGGCACCACCCTTGAACTATCATAGTCAAATTTATTTCAAGCAATAGTGTATCAGGATGAAAAGGGTTAAGCCACTTGTGCGCGCAGCCACTGCACAGTAGTGGTGTCTGCACGCACACGTGGGTTAATATTGTGGACTGGACCTGAATTTACTCTCTAAATGTTATTAACCCTTTCACTGCCAGTGGATGCAAATTGTGTCTGAAAAATTATCGTAAATTCAGCATCACAGATCTCCATCCATCAAAGGAACATGGATTCAAAGTGGTTTCAGCAAGAGGCATAGATCCTGCTTGGGGCTAATGAGGATTTCTCGGACAGTCGGGTGATGTTCAGATATCTTGGCAGTGAACAGGTTAAATACATTCTCTTGGACTATTTCAGCATTCCACAAGGCGGGTCTACAGGCGGAGGCCGTCAAAGTGTTGGAGCAGCTGACCGTCAATGCAGTCATGGAAAGTCGGTTCGACGACGCTGGGTATTACTTCTGGAAACTGTCCATGCAGTGCCTGGATATTAGCAGAGGCGGGTGATGTTCCCATTGTTTTTGTTCTTTTGCTGTATGGTACTCAAGGCCTAACCAAGGGATGTGAAAGCCCAAGGACCTTTTGCTTTCATGGTGGCTGTTTTTTCACCAGCCCACGCGAACTCAGTGCTACATTAACCCTTTTAATCCCCATTTCTCAAATTTTGGAGGTGTTGCCTAACAACTATGTACCAGTTGCAGGAGATGGATTGACCATGATAATTCAAGGGTAGTGCCAGATTAGCTTGGCGCCTGAAGGTGCCAAGCTAATCTGGCACTACCCTTGAATTATCATGGTCAAGCCATCACTTACTGTAGGGATCTGGTGCTAAAAGGGTTAATGCAAATGCACTTAATAGGGTCTGATGTGGGCTTAAAGGTACTGCAGAGCTTGCTTTGAGCAACCATCTTTATGAGAGGTCACCTGTCATTAAAGACTATCATCAAGGTGGCTGTAGCTACAGCCACATTGATGATGGTCTTTAATGGCAGGTGAAACTTTTTGTCCTTCAAGGCTGGTCTTTAAAGCACGTGTCTTTTAAAACCACTTTTCTTGCAAAACAGTTGGTTGCTCCAAATAGGTAGTATTGTATTCCGATTGACTGAGGCAATCACACTGTAGTACCTCATCAGAAACATTTGTTTTCACATTTGTCAAGATTATTTATTCAAGTTTTATTTTATTTCATTTCATGTTACCTACAGAGGATCCAGCCAAGCGCGAGGAAATGCTGAAAAAGTTTCACGACTTCCAGACACGAGCGGAGATTTACTACATCTACCACACCATCTACAGACATGTGGTCAGTTCTCTCACATACTGTCAGAAACTTCAACACATCCACCCTCAAATCACCACAGAAGGAGATGGATCAGCTGTGATAGTTCAAGGATACTGCCAGATTAGCTTGGCATCTTCCCAGGTGCCAAGCTAATCTGGCAGTGCCCTTGAACGTTCATGGCTGACCCATCTCATATGCAGGGTTGATAGTCATTACTTTTTTTCTTTAATGAAATAACTTTTCTTTAATTCTGGTAAAAGGTTAAAGAAATAAATTTTCTTTACTTTTTTTCTTTGAAATGTAAAGAAATAGATTTTCTTTAATTTTTCTTTTTAATGAAATAAATTTGCATTAATACATGAATGATCATTTATTGCTCAGCTCAGACAAAAAAAAAGTGGCATGCAGTTGAAAAGTGACATGCCACCAGATTTCCTTCTCTACCCACTATCTAAAACACTATCTGGCCAGATACATGCAGTAGTTATGAGAAGGGGGAAGAAAAAAAAAAAAAAAAAAAACTCAGAAAACTGCACAGCGCAAGAAAAAGTCATGCAGCTAAAAATAGAATAATTCAGGCTTGTTTGATCTTATTTCGCGCTGCTGACAAATCCACTCATCTGCAAGAGCCATAGATCCTCAAGAACCCCAGCAGTCTTGGGTGGGGGGGGGGGGGGGCGGGGGGGTTGGTGGGTTAATGACGATCTATGCCTACTACTATTAAAAATGTATGCATGCACTCGTTCAGGTTTTCACCTGTGCTGTCCAATCGTTGCTGTACCATCTGCCTTCTCACTCCTGAAACGAAACCCACCCAACTGCAAGAGGCATAGATCCTCATGAGCCCCCGCAACTGCGGGGGCTCATCAGGATCTATGCCTCTTGCTGGGATAATCTGCGCTCTTGTTTCGCTCAAGCAAAGTGGATCCCTTAAGTTTTTCACCTGTCCAATCGTTGCTGTACCATCTGCTTTTTTACTCCTGAAACGAAAACCACCCAACTGAAAGAGGCATAGATCCTCATGAGCCCCCGCAACTGCGGGGGCTTGTGAGGATCTATGCCTCTTACTGGGATAATCTACGCTCGTGATTTTCTCAAGCAAAGGGGATCCGTTAAGTTTTTCACCTGTGCAATCTTTGCTGTACGAGTGCCATCTGCCTTCTCACTCCTGAAACGAAAACCACCCAACTGAAAGAGGCATAGGTCCTCATGATCCCCCACAACTGCAGGGGGCTCATTAGGATCTATGCCTCTGCCTGGGATAATCTACGCTAGTGATCTTCTCAAGCAAAGGGGATCCGTTAAGTTTTCCACCAAGAGGCATCCTCCAAACCACCTCAAACCGGCTGCAACTGGTTCAAACCGGCTTTGCGCATAGGCACCTGTTGTTTGTGGCGAAAAAACGAACAGAAGTAACGAAATTTTTAACGAAAGAAATCAATAATCGTTACTTTTATTTTTTAATTTGTTGAATTTTCTTTAACTTTTTAAAAACATTAACGCGTTAAATTTTCTTTAACCAAAAATTTAATTTGTTAAATCGTTAAATCGTTATATCGTTAAATCTTCCAACCCTGCTCATATGTTATAATGTCTTCAGGCACAAAGATCTAATCAGGAACTACCTGTGAAATATCATTTACATCCTGTGTCACTCTGCTACACATTCCTCATAACCCATTACAGGGTTCGAAATAACCGGGGGCCCAGGGAAAAAAGCCGCTTACTTTGGCCTCGGGCCCTCTATTATTATGTCCACCGGGCCTGATGTTCCTTTTCAGACCTACTTTGTCTCAAAGCGGCAGTAGGCGGTATTCAGCGCATCAGCGCTGTCCCGACACAGGTCATGAACTTTTCGCCAAACACACGTGGCTATTTTTAGCACAATACGCATTGCATCAACCTCTTTTTGCTGCATAGCGGTCTAGCACGATACGTTCACTCTCAGTAATGGTTCATGAGCCCCTTACTTTCCTGTGGGGCCCCCTACTTTTACTAACAGGGGGCCTGAAGAGCCCCGTACTTTTGAAAAGTATTTCGAACCCTGCATTACATCCAGAGGTTGTTATTTTCTTTAATAATTTGCTTATTGTCCTATGAAGGTTACATTACAGATCAGGAGATGGATCAACTGTTTTTGTTCAAGGGTGGTGCCTGAATAGCTTGGCGCCTCAGGCACCAAGCTATTCTGGCACCATCCTTGAACTATCATTTAAATTTATTTGAAGCAATGGGTGTATCAGGAGGAAAAGGGTTAAACACCTGAGAGTTGTGGTAGCTGTGAATGAGTACATGTAATGTCAAACATGGCACAATGATACATGATGAAAAAACTTTTTGTGCGTCAATCAATATCAAGGTTCACTAGAGATTATCATTACTGTGGTGTTGGATATTATTTTTCATGCTATTATGATCAGCATCCTCAGCTGAGATGTACATTTTTGCTGTTTTTACGCAATATTGTGTGTGATTATATTACACTGACAGTTTTAAGTAATAGTATATTCTTGTTTTGTTTTGCCAAAGGCAGCAACATTGTAAAAATTAAGCTTCTTCCTATTAACGACAAGGCCATCAGGCTGATGTCGGCGGCAGTTAGATTGTGCACAGTTGTGTACGATCAGCCGCAGCTAGTGTGGGTCTGATGACCATTTGCTTTATCGTACAATTTTATTTGTAATTCTGATTATCATGTAATAATATAACACTTGGCCTATGCTTGCAGGTTGAGCCATTCACTTCAGTATTGCCAGAGGGTCTGTTTAACATGTCGAGATATCTCCTGCACTGTATGGAGGAAGGAACACCACGTGGCATCTCCAAAGCGTATCCTTCATTGCCTGCTTCTTGATACATACCTGTGCTGGGGCCTAGGGCCGTAATGTCCAAAACCTCACACCAGCGCACCATTTGACAGGGGTTCCTCCCAAATCCTGAATGTGTGTGCAAATAACAACAAAAAGCATTTTCATTCACACATCTCACATACAGTGTCCATTGCTAATTTACACTGTCACTCACATCACTTCCGTACTCTTCGTATATATACTGACTTCCATTAAAAACGCAAATTTTTCACCTTAGCGCTTTTCTTCGTAAATATGCTTTAATCCAGGTTATTTTGATGTCATTTATTATAAAATGTTATGAGGAGTGTTTTATGTCGTGTGCAAATAGAATGTTTAGTCTTAAAAATCGCACATCGATGACTTAAGACGTCATCGGTGACACTACCATCACAGGATATTGAAAGTGAAATGGGGAGCATCTGCAGAGGACACAGCTGAAAGCCAATCAATGTGCAGTGTCACTAGGGTCCGTGTGCATGAAAATCCGGCCTGTTTGGTCTTGACCTATTTTTCGTTTGCCAAAGATACCTAAATAATCAACATGATCTAAGAGATAGGAGATAGGAGATTCCCAAACCACCCCCCATCCATTTTGTAGTTTTATTATAATCAACTAGCTATTTAGACAAACCAACTTCAATAATATTTTTAATATTATTAAAGTTTAATCATTAGGATATAAAAGATTTTATTATAATCAACTAGCTATTCAGACAAACCAACTCCAATAATATAAACAATACCTTTATTATAATTCCATTTCAGAAATTATTTAATCGATAGGATATAAGAGATTTTCAAACCACCCATTTTATAGTTTTATTATAATCAACTAGCTATTCAGACAAACCAACTTCAATAATACAATCAATTCCATTTCATACAATCACACCTTCCCACGTTTTATTATAATCAACAAAATCATTAAATAATTAATGTTTTTTATTATAAAATGAATTAAAGTCACTTATATGTTAGTTGTCCTAAGTTCTTTAAAGTGACTTTAAACAAGTACTTACAAGAACCTAAACATAAGAACTTATAAGTCATTAAGATACTTAGTCAGATTTTCCAAGTTACAAGGACAACAAAAAACTTTTTTTTTTAGTCTGGCGGTGGGGCAGATGGTGTTAGATAGGCAGGAATGTCATCTCTTTGCGAAGTGTATGACAAAAATAATTGATTAACAAAACTGATCTTTACTTGCTTATAAATCCTTGAACCTTTTTAATAGTTTCTTCTACACCTATTTTTTTTCCTTGTTCTAAAAAAGATTTCTTTAACTCTTCAACATTTACAGCCTGATTACGAATCTTATTTTGTATTTCAGATTTTTGTTGCTTGTAATTGACCAAATCATCCTGTACTCTCTTAAATTCTTGATCATCAATTTCATTATCATTTAAAGCCTTACTAATAATAAGTTTCATACTGCTTAGCTTAGCTCCAGCAAGTGTACTCAATGCTTCATGCTTCTGCAACTTTATATAAATTTTTTTGTTAACGGCTTCCATACCAAAGCAAGCCAGACTTGTGACAAGGCCAACACCTTCAACAGCAATTCCTATGACACTTCCAACTCCAGTGGCAAACAGAGCTATACCTCCTACAGATAATCCAGCCGAAACCACACCCATTGTCATTGACGTGTTGTGTACAGAATTGAAGACCGTTTTATATCGTCTTTTACATCGAGAGTATTTTGCTTGTTCTTCTTCTAAATATTTTAATGCTTCTGTAATATTAATTAAACGGAATGAGTCCGCCTGTAATGTTTTATCAGATTGTATTTGAGGATACAGCGGCGGCATTTTAAGAACAATTATTTTTTAATCTTCTATTTTATTTTGCAACTCTTCAAATGTATACAATTTGCTAGCGTAATAAAACGAAACAAGGTCTATATGTTCCAGGTTTATGAAACTTAGACGAACAAAAATTTGTTTATCGATCACTACCTTAACAGCAGGGACACTACTCGAAACTTCAAAATCTGTATTGGTTTTTCTAATAGCAATAACAACCTTTGTTGACTCTGCTACTGAGCTATCCCATGTAAGTTTGATTCCCTGGGCGATATCTGCTTCTTTTTCAGTTTCTGCCCCACCCGGGTCTGCCCTGGGGGACTTGGGTGGGGTTAGGTATTTTTTACTTCCCAGGGTCACCCTGGTCAGCCCCACAGGGTGGGTTTTTCTCTCTATTCTGGGGCATGTGTTTCTGTCTACCCTTTGTCCATTCACCTGTATTTGCCTTTTTAAAACTCTCCCTACTGTCTGCACTGCCTGTAGCTCTTGATATTGGATGTGTGTTGCTAAATGGTCTTAGCTTTATTTAGGCCCCATGTGTTAGGTTTATTTAATGTATTTGACTGGCTGGTGACATACATTCAATGTTCTGTTTATTTTTTTTCACAAGCAGTGCAGGCACGTCCTGAGAAAGCCTTGTTGCTGTCGGGACGTTAAGCAATGTACAATCAATCACTTTTTCAGTTTCTGCAGATCTTATGAGAATTTCAAAAACTATTGTCGCATCTCTATCTATAGTAAAATTTGCTGGTACGAACGAAATAGAAGTATCTGTCCTACCCTTTCTATTTGTAAGAAGATACCTTCTTTTACCATACTCTTGAAGTTTTAGTTTTTCTCTGCTATTGGTTTCTGCGGAATAGCTTGGCACAAGACTTACAAGCATTGGTTCAGAGTTAACAACTTTTTTAAATACTAGGGCACCTTCATCAGTAAAATAAACATAAGGACTAATAAATACAAACTTTATGTCCCATTTAAGCGGCATAGGTAAAAGCGGAGCAGGATTAGGAATAATTACCCATTTATTACCAAAATATTTTAAACTGTATATTACATTACTTACAGGAGTAGGAACAGTAACATCACGAAGTTGACTAAGTTTAGGAAACTGCCTCTCATCTTCAATTGCCTTTCGTTTGTACAACCCAACAGACACAAGTTCAAGGCCATACACTTCTCCTACCTCGCCTTCTTTTTCGAAATCTTGCACGTCAGCCAAATCTTTCAACTCTATTGATGGACATGCAACTGGAATAATTTTTGACTTCGGTCCAGCACTCATTTTTTTTTATCAAAAATAAAACTATTTAACTTCCAAAACAACAGTAAAATCATGCATTACAACTGGTTTTTCATCCTGATTAGTTACATATAAGCTCAGTGATTCAAAGAAACTGGCACCTAATTTTTTAAACTGTAAATTAGAAAATCTAATAACTTCACTTTCGCAATATGGAGCAGTTCCAGTTGGTAAGCATCTCAACAAAGCTGAAGGCTTTCCATTATATATATTTTTAGTTGTGTCAAGTTCTTTTAAATAAACATTTAGAAATGTGTTTACTGACAAATGAACAGGATATGTTCCAGTTATTTTAGTTACAACTGCTGTATAATACCATCCATTAGTACCATTATCTGCAAAGCCCGTTGCCCAATTTACAGGTGTTATATTTCTGTCTATTAAACCAAGCAAATATGCAAGTTCACTTGAAAATAAAGGTATACTACCTGTAGGAATTTCTAATTCAACAAACAAGTTAGCCTGATTTAAAGTTGCTTTAATTTTAAAATTATTTTGAAACCATGTAGCTAAAGTACAAAAGTCATAATACCCAGATGGTATAAAGTGTATATTTTTGTCTAAACCACTATTACTAGTATCTGCATAACTCATAAAAAAACTTGTATTATCCGTTACATTAAACCACTTTACTGTGTAGAACATTTCATGGATAGCTACCGTCTTGCAACCATCACGATTATCAATCCCATTATTTAACCACACTGGTTTACTTGTGTCAATATTTGTTAAGGTTATAAACATTTTTTTATTATCACATAAAAAAGCATAATGGAATTTAAATCACCAACAATTGCTACTGTAAATGCATATCAATTTAATGTGGATGCCAAATACAATGTCGCACCAACATATGAACAAAAAATAATTCAACTAAATCAGCTTGATATAGCTTTGTCTGAACAAGATTTATTCCAAGTCAAAGTACCAAACCCTTATAATCATTACCTAAACCCTCCAATAACAGATGATGCAACTGCAAGAAGGTGGTCATCAAGCCCACTACAAATGTTTCAAAACCAACTTAACTTTGCTATACTATGCTCAACTACAGGTTGTGGTGTTTCTTTTACAGAACATTTGAATCACCCAAACAAACTGATTAAGTCTGTCTATCGTTTTCACATGTATTACCAACTTAGAAGAATACTGTCAGAACTGCATACACCACTACCCACTGAATCTAGTTTTAATCAGTTTAACAATCCAATGGATTTGAAAGCATTTGAACGGATCTGTAATGAATTTAACATCAGTACAAAGTATGACTTTACACAAAAACTTGATGATCACAAAGGTATGGGAACATTATATTATGCTATGAGTCACAGACAATATCAGAAAGATTATTGGCCTCCCTACTCTTCATTCTCATCAAATTCAGAAGTCTGGTTAGGTTCAATTGAACAGAAACAATCTAATGCCTGGACCACATTTATTTTAGATAATAGTGAAGGGTTTACACAAGCAGGAGTTGAACGCATTAATGAGTCTATCAGAACATACGTGTGGTGTATTCTAGGATCACAAGCTCAAACTAAATCAAACATTTTAAATGGTAGTGGCAAATTTGAAGCACAAAAACAGTTTCTTGCAAACATGGAAGACTCAATTAATTCAGTGGTAGATTTACCATCAAGCATACAACGCTATCAAGACGTACTCAGATATGCTAGATCAAAAGTTGACTTTGTAGTTGGAATTGGGTTATACATGTTGCCATCAGACCTTCAACTACAAATTGGAGCAATAACAAATTATAATAATGAAATAGTTGTTGCAGGGAGTAATCAGAAATTAGGACTTAATCAATCCGTAAACTTGAGTCCAACAACCTCTAACATACAACCAGTAACACCCATACAACAAGTAAAATTACCAATACAGCCAATAACACCACCAGTAACACCACCAGTACAGTCAATAACACCACCAGTACAGACAGTAACACCACCAGTACAGACAGTAACACCACCAGTACAGACAGTAACACCACCTATACAGCCAGTAACAGACCAAGAAAACACACATGAGTCAGAGAGAACTGCATTGGTAATAGGCCTTACTGGATTAGGAATATTACTTCTTTACCTGTTTCATTAAATAACCTACTATTAACCCTCCTACTGTAACCAAAAATATCCACACGTGCTCAGCCATAAACCCTACTACCTTTGCTGTAGTACTAATAAGCCAACTGACAACACTGCCTATAATACCTGGTAAAGCATCTGCTGCTTTTCAGCATTTTTAGCAAGTCTGATATAGACACTGTTTTTAAGTCAATCTGTCATTGAATGAAGTCTGACTTATTGCCACTGTAAGCTGATACTGTCTGTATTATACCAAGTGTCAGTATTTAATCTTCTGTGATCCTGTCTTGGAAGTTTTTTGATCTCTGCAGACTAACGATGTGCTTCGTGGTACTTTTTACTACCAATCCAGTTGACCTGGTTATCAGCTACAACTAAACCTCTCGACGTCTGAGTCCTAAGTGTCTCGTGAACTGACTCTCTGTGCCGTGTGCATCCACTAGCGCATCGATCATATTAATCTGTGTTGTATTCTTTCTTTCATTTCTGTGTCATAATTCTCATCATCAGCTGTAGCCAGTTTTTGTTTTTCTTTTTCAATGTGTTTATCAAGTTCACCTAGTTTGGCTAAATTATTCACAAGCTCACCTCTGATTGACTGCAGTGCTTTATCCAACCCAGCTAACTCCCGCATTGTCAAAGGAGAGTCGCCAATTGTTTTTAATTCCTCATTTATTTGTCCTTCTGTAAATGAAGTTTCTTTTATTACTGTGTCTGCTATTTCTGGTAATTTTGTTGCTTCAGTCATTTCAATTTCTTGACCAGTCGGCAATTTTGTTTGTACATCATGAAGGGTACTAACAAGTCTAGGTGGCAACTTTTTACTACCAACACCAAGGTAACGCTGCAGTGCTGCCTCACCACCAACACTACTTTTAATTGAACTTAAAGCTTTAAACTTAGTAGGGTCTCTTTTATTAGTTAATTGTATTTTTCCTTTGTCAACAGTGTTTAAATATAAATGCCCTTTTTTATATTCAAACTGATTAGGATCTATTTCATCTGGGCGCTCCCCAACACTATCATAAAACGAGTTTACTTTGTCTTTCAGCAGTTCGTGATACATACTAGAAGTATTTACCATTCCAGTTACATCTGTTGCACTAGTATCAGAGACATTCATGTCATCCATTAAAATATCATCATGACCAAATCCTCCAGCTGCCATTGTTTTTATTAATTTAATTTTTTGTGCATAATAAAAATGACGCAGTCCTACGGATCAAAGTTAGACCCATACAGAAAACTACGTGAACCTCTTGGTGTTAAGGGTATTAGGCAATCAATTGTAATCACTAACAATCCTAGTACTATAGACCAAAACCAAACCCTTATTGTTAAGTTTCCTAACCTAGGTCCCAATGATGTTATTGTTCCTGATACTTCTTACCTTGCATTTAATATTGAACTTACTTCAACAACAGATGTGAACAGAACACTAGTTCAAAACATAGGTAGAGCAATTATTAAAAATATTAAAGTTAAACTTGAAGGACAGGAAGTGTTTAGTCTTGACGATGCTGATGTATTTTACTGTTACAAAGACCTTTGGCTTACAAGTCAAGAAAGAGAAGACCGTATTTATCAAGGTATAGAGACTGATAATATTACTAAACTCAGAATAAATGCAGAAGACAAATCTACAGCATCTGCTGCTGATGTTATTGTGGCAGATACATATGGTAACAGATTTTGCATTCCACTTGAATTTGAAATTTTAACATCGCATTTACCTTATTACCAAGGAGCACTAAATGACCGTCTGAGTTTTGAGCTAATGTTTAATGACTACTCCAAAGTTATCAAATCAACTGATATCCATGCATCATACAAAATCACTAACATTTCCTTAGAATATGAAATTGTAACACATGTTCATCTAGCTACCCTCATTCGAAATCAGTACCAGTCAAGACTTCCAATTTATTATGACCGCGTGATAAGGCACAGTTTAATTAATAAAAACAAAAGTGATCAGATTTGGAACATCAACCTAAACACTCCTGCTAGGTCACTGAAAGGCATTCTTATGTTGTTTGTTCAACCATCAAATCCATACTCTCCTACTCCAGAAACATTCTATAATCCAAAGATTACTAATTTGTCTTGTACTATTGAAGGCCGTCCTAATCAAGTGTATGCTTCAGGTATGCTACCTTACCAACACTTTGACGAAATAGCAAAATATTTTGCAGGTGGAAGGGTTAGAGAAAAACCATCAAACATGGCATCTAAAAATCTGCATCTATATGACGTAAGAATTGCACAATACCTGGTAGACAAGTATGCACTTTGGCTAGATCTGCGTAGTACAGATGATGACTATCTACATGGATCAGGTCGTACTGTTGAAAATGGTAGTGACGGAATCACAATTCAGATACAAAAAAAGGTTGAAACAGCTGGAGCAGTAAATATATATTTGTATCTAATTTTTGATGCCCAACTAAATATTTCAGAAAGCAGACTAAGTGGACACATATATTAATTATATTGTGTATTAAAATGAACTTGATGACATTAGACCCACACTGTGGTTTATTTTGTGGTGCTACAGGCTGTGGTAAAACTGAATTTGTTCTTAATCTCTTACAAACAAGATACCTTCATCATTTTGAAAACATTGTGATATTTTGTCCAACGATAAAACATAACAAAGCTTATCTCAACCGTTTTTTTATTTGGACTGATCATAACATTTACTTAGTTGACCCTGAGAAAAAACTGAATGACTACCTACAATATTTTTACAAATATTTTGAAGGTCAGACAACTTTATTTATTGTAGATGATTGCTCAGCAGAAAAAGATATTGTCAAAAAGAGAAACACATTAGCAGAACTTGCCTTTAGTGGCAGACTGCAAACATTAGTGTTTGGATTCTCACTCAGAAATATAATGCTGTACTGAAAGATTTTCGTGAACAGTTAAAGTTTATCTGTTTGTTTTACTGTAAGGATCGTGACAGCTTTGAAGACTGTCTCAGAGAAAACGATGTCATTCCCAACAAACACGAACGAGACTGTGTAAAAAACAAACTAAAATTAACCAAACATCTAAAGCTTATTTTAAAGACAGATCAACCTACAGGGTATGGGTTAGTTAATTAATTTATCTTTTGGTTTTGTCTATAAAAATGACGGACAGACAAGAAGATCAAAATTGGCCTATTGGTGAAATAATAGATATTACACACTGCTTTAAAGATGTTAAATATGTAAGCCAGCTTTATAATAAAGAGGCACCTGGTAATTTATTTATGATGCCAACAACACTGTATATGTCTGGTAATATAACTTTATGTGTTGATAATCCATTTATAAAAAAAATAACTATTGATATTAATACACAATCATTTATTGTTAATGATTATTACAGTGATTGGTTTGGCAAAGTGTGTAGTAATTTAGCAAAAGA
Source organism: Semisulcospira habei (assembly GCA_036245525.1). Classification (NCBI taxonomy): domain Eukaryota; kingdom Metazoa; phylum Mollusca; class Gastropoda; family Semisulcospiridae; genus Semisulcospira; species Semisulcospira habei. The sequence continues at coordinate 230,915,188 of BTPG01000003.1, forward strand.
GTTATATAAAATAAATTTGTATTTTCACGTTGTTGAATTTAATAAAATGGTATTGCACATACAAAAGCAATAATGGTAGACACATGTCTTTGAGTCAGATATTAAGACGACTATGTGAACTAAATCTGTTTATTGTAGGAGTTACAGTCAATAAAGTGCCATTTTACATTATGTAATTTTCTATTTATTTTTTTGTCGGACAAATAAAAATGACGGACAATTCTCAAAGATTAAGAAACGTGTTTTACACAATTGAGTACCTATATATAATTATTTTAATGTATATGAATCGATACGAAGATCCTTTTTAGTCATACAAAATAATCTTCTTTCTGGTAGTGTAAAGATTCAAATTGTTGCAAAAATAGAATTTACAAGGGAATCTGGAGAAGTTATTGTTTCATATATTTCAACGAGACAACACACAGTTAATTCGAGAAGAGGATTTGAAAAAGTGTTTAGAGAAAAACTGTTGCCTGACTTCCTTGAAGCAATTGATAGGGCAAAAATAAGTGGATCTGGCTGGCATGAAGGTTATGTACTTGAACTTCAACTAAAGCAGTCAAGATATCATCCTATTTTAGGCAAATCATGGATACCACTGCCAACAGAGGTTGCAAACAAAAAGGCTGTAGTCAATATTCAAAACAATGATAATTTATGTTTTATGTGGTGTGTGCTTGCTAAACTTCATTTTGTAAGAGCAAAATCTGATCGTGTATCTAACTATACCAAATTTGTAAACGAACTCAACTTCAGTGGCATTGAGTTCCCTGTTAAAATAGAGGACATAGACTTGTTTGAAAAATTAAATCCTGGTATATCTGTAAACGTGTATATATGGGATAATGAGTCTGAGAACAAGTTACAACCAATTAGAGTGTCACCAATTGCCCCAACCTATGGTCAGTCAGAAGATAAGCATGTTGATATGTTACTAATAAGCTCAGGTGATAACTTTCACTACACAATTATTAGGAGTATGTCACGACTAATTCATGATCATATATCAAAACATAATGGCAAACAGGAAGTTTGTAAAAAATGTTTACAAAGGTTTTCTTCTATTGCAGTAGCAAATAAACATGTTTTAAATTGTAGGTCTGCTGATGACGTACAAACAGTACTTAAGTACCCAGAGCCTGGTACTAAAGTACATTTTTGGAACTATAAAAATCAGCAAAAGCTACCGTTTGTAGTGTATGCTGATTTCGAATCACTGGTTGTTCCGTATGATGGTCCTGTTCCAGATTCATTACCAAAGACAATAAAGTTGAGTGATCAAGTAGTGTGTTCTTTCGGCTATATTTTTGTTATGTCAGACGGTCAGCATTCAGAACCTGTTATTTACAGGGAAAAAAATGCATCAGCTATGTTTTTGACAGAAATGAGACAACTGTATAAAAAGGTATTTGAGTATTTGAAAAATTGTCAAAAGCCTTTGGTTATGACAGAAGAAGATAAACATAATTTTGATACAGCTGAAATGTGTTGGATTTGTGAACAACCTCTGAGTTGTGAAAAAGTCTGTGGCTACGACTACATAACTGGGTGTTACAAAGGTGCTGCCCATCCTCATTGTAACTCAAAATTAAAAATAGATCTTAATAAATATAAGTTGCCAATCTTTTTCCATAATCTCAAAGGATATGATTCACATATTATCATGCAGGCCGTGGATGAGTCTTACAAAAACATTGATTGTATTGCACAGACAACTGAAAAATACTTGACCTTTAGTTTAGATAAATTAGCATTTTATGACTCTATGCAACATTTATCTTTAGGGCTTGCCAGTCTCGCAGAAGGACTTACTGAGTTTCCAATAACAAGTAAATATTTTGAGCCAGACTTGATTAAAAAAGGTGTTTTATCCATATGAGTACATTAGTGACTGGGTAGTTTTTGAAGAAAGGAGTCTTCCACCAAAAGAAAATTTTTATTCTACACTAATTGGTAAAGGTATTTCTGACTCTGAATACCAACACGCACTTAATGCATGGGAAAAACTAGGGTGCGAAACTATTGGTGACTACCATGACCAATACTTAAAGGCTCATGTCTGTTTGCTAGCAGACGTATTTGAAAGTTATCGTGAAAAGGGTTTGTTATATTACAATCTTGACCCTGCCTGTTACATAACTAGTCCTGGCATGACATGGGATGCATTTTTAAAATCTAGTAAGATAACTATAGACTTGTTATATGATCCTATAATGGGTGAAATGGTAGAACATGGATTGAGGGGAGGCATTAGTCTAGCAGCAAACAATTATGGCAAGGCCAACAACAAATATCTTGATGACTTTGACCCCTCAAAGCTAAGGTCATTTATTACATACTTGGATGCTAATAATTTGTATGGATTTGCAATGTGTGAAATGTTGCCATTAAAAAACTTTTGTTTGTATGATTTGTCACAGTATGGCATAAAAAAATTAACAAAATATATTATGGCTCGAGGTCAAAATGATGAAAAGGGTTGGATCTTTGAAGTAGACCTGGAGTATCCACACCACCTACATGATTACCATAATGATTATCCATTAGCAGTTGAAAAAATGAGTTTGATGGGGAAAAAAGAAGACACTAAACTTGTACCCAATCTGAATGACAAATTTAATTACGTTTGCCACTATCGATTGTTACAGTTTTACATCAGACATGGGTTAGTACTAAAGAAAGTTCACAGAGGTATTCAATTTGACCAAAGTGCTTTCATGAAAGATTATATAATGAAAAATACAACATTGCGTGCGAGAGAAGGTAACACTGCATTTGACAAAGACTTCTTTAAGCTTATGAATAATGCCTGTTTTGGTAAGACTATGGAAAATCCTCATCACCGCAAAGATGTTAGACTGGTTACAACTGAATCGGGTGCAATTAAACTTACAGGCAAGCCACAGTACACGGGGTATAAAGAATTTCATCCATCATTGTATGCAGTGTCACTCAAAAAAAAAGATTGTTAAACTGGACAAGCCAGTATTCATTGGTATGGCAATACTTGAGTTATCAAAACTGTTAATGCTTGAATTCTACTATGATTACTTTAAACCAAAGTATCCTGAGTGTCGTCTGCTATACACTGACACTGACTCTATGATCATAGACGTACCTACTGAAGACTTTTATGAAGACATGAAAACAGAGTTACACATGTATGACACGTCTGACTATCCTAAAGATCATCCACTGTACAGCACACAAAACAAGAAAGTACCTGGTAAGTTTAAGGATGAACTAAATGGTGTACCAATAGTTGAGTACGTTGGTCTGAGATCCAAAATGTATTCTATACTTCACCTAAAGGGAAGTCAGTCGAAAGCCAAAGGAATTAAAAAAACAGCAATAAAAAATAAAGACATTTGTCATGAACATTATAAGCAAGTGTTAGATGGTGCATTAATGCCTGATTATCCAAACAAGACACTGAGATCAAACAATCATAATATTGAAATGATTCAAACATATAAAAAGTCTCTACCAGTAGGTGATACAAAAAGAGTGTTTCACACTAAGGAAAAGGCTTATGCACCTGGGCATTACAGGCTCAAGTTATCTGAAAAAATAGCTGATAATCTGCTTGATGAACTAATTGATGAATTAAAATTGTTAAAAATGAGTAACAGTGTCTGTGGGAATAATCTGTAATTCTTCTCTAACAAATGCCCTCTTTGGTGCAGGCTCATACAGGTAATATATTGTTGCATTAGCTGAAGGAACTATTTTTTTTATATTATGAACAGATGTAGACCAAATTGGATCAGTTGCCCTGCGCTTGATGTCATTCTCAGCTTCACCGGGTTGATACAAATATCTCACCTGTTTTGTAAACAAGCTAGTGTCTGGAGGTGTTATTGCTTTTATTTCTGACGGTATTGTTTTCAATTTAATAGAATCAACAGGTTTAGGGTGACCATCATTATTCATTGCTTTTATCACAGACGGTAATCTTTTAACCCACTCAGTGTTACGTGTGTCATGCATGAGTTCCTTAGAATACTGATAGCTGAAAAGTCTCTCTGATAATTGTTTATTGAAATTTTCTACAATAGCCTGTGATCTATGCAAGCCTGGTATGCCTCGCCGCACTAGCACTCCATGCTTTGCAAATAACTGATTAACAGCACCTTTAAATTCACTCCCATCATCAACATGCACAAGCCTAGGGTATTTTAAAGGACCTCGACTATATATCTTTGATGATGCAGTGGCAACTGTTACAGCATTCTTGTCAGTTATTGGTTCAGCGTCCTTATACCTTGAAGCTATGTCAACAACAGTTAATGCATACTTGTATCGTTTCTTTCTTATTGTATCGTGTGGTAGGAACAGGAGATCCATTTGATGGGTGTCATTAGGGATAGTGTTTACAAAATGAGGTCTTGTTATTTTTCTTGGAGCAGGTAAATATATTTGCCAAATTGCCTGTTTTTTGAGCCACTGTTTTATTTGGTTGACATCTCCACCCACAGCAGCATGTAATTTTTCTACTGCAGTATTCCCTTTCCAGTAGCCAGTTGGAGAGTAATATATTTTTGATAGTTTAGTGTCTGCCATTTTTTCTAGCAATATAAACTCCTGTAAAATATACTAATGTCATTCCTACTAGAACAAATATTATTTCTCCATTTCTTTGTTCTGGGCTTGGTTGGTAGTAGTCACTAAGTTTTGGTTGTGGAATAGACATGTCTTCACCAGTTACAAGATAGTATTCTTTGATAGCGGCATCAACGTTTGAAAATGTATGCTGTGCGTGACCCTCAAGTTTTAGTTTTTCATTAATAAAATCAAGTTTTTCTATTCTTTGCTTTTCGTAATCTTGTTGAGCTTGAGCTAGTTTTTCAGATGCCTCATTGTGACGCTTCATTTCTTCTGCTGATTCTTCTTTACTCACTTTTGAAAAGAAATAGTTTGATCCACTAAAAGCTAATGCGTTAATAACTGCACCACCAATCATGACAGCTATTGTTGCCATATTTTTATTTACATAGAAATATTTTCTGGAATAATTCCTTGCTTGACTAGAAAATCTTTTGTTGCAATCGATGCTGTTATAACAACTACTAGCTTAGCACTGTCTTCGAAGTCTAATTTACTAAGGTCTGCTGATTTCATTTTGAGAAGACTTTTTCCCAGCATAGAATACGCTACTGATAGTCCACTTATTACAGCGGAGTGATAGACAAGGTTCATTAAGTTCTTTGTGTCGCTCATTTTCTTATACCATAAAAATTAAAATAATAAATTTATTTACTGCATGTAAAATGGGTCCAAAGGTTTTGGAACTGCTGGTAATGTGGAGACTTCTTCTTTTGTTTTTGGAGTGTTTGATTTTTTGGACACTGTTTGAGTGTTTGGTTTGTATTTTTTATATAATTGGTAACCTACGTAACCAAATCCGACAACAAATCCAGCAACTATATATTTTGTAGTTGGTTTTTTCTCACTTTTGGGTGGTTGTGTTGGTTCTGGTGGAAGTGGTGATGTTGTGTCAGTCTTTTCTGTTAATGCTTGAAGCTGTAATTTCTTTTGTCTGTTATATTCAGCTAATCTTTTTCCAGCCTCTATTCGACCTGGGCTTTTAGTCTTAGTCACTGTTTGAACCTGTGTCAAGACATGGCTCTGTTGTGGAGTCGTCTCGTCCATTTTCTTCTAATTTAAAATTTATTTTAGAAAAATCAATATGACTACTAGTAACAAGTAAGGTTACAGCAGGTGCAAGATAATTTCCAAACTTGTAAAACATAAGGCATGCTAATTTACCTATTGAACTTGAAACTATGGGGTTGCTTTCGAGATCATGTGAAAGGTTGTCACTATCAACGGGTAGGAAGTGACTCACAGCTTTTGTGTATAGGCATATAAGAGATCGACTCAAATCACGGGTCATTAGTGAAGAAATGTGATTTTCATATTTCGAATGAAGTTTGATTAGCTCGTCATCGGGGAGAGATTCTATGTCTTCTGTCATGTATTGTTTACCAAGAAAAGCTTTTGATTTTCCAGAAACAACAACAGAGAGAAGGCGTTGTTTTTTAAAGTCTAAGTCTTTGTTTTCTACAGCACAAATATCACTTAAAAGTAGCAATTCATCTTGATTCATTTTATAATGTAATATAATAAAAAAAACATTAATTATTTAATGATTTTGTTGATTATAATAAAACGTGGGAAGGTGTGATTGTATGAAATGGAATTGATTGTATTATTGAAGTTGGTTTGTCTGAATAGCTAGTTGATTATAATAAAACTATAAAATGGGTGGTTTGAAAATCTCTTATATCCTATCGATTAAATAATTTCTGAAATGGAATTATAATAAAGGTATTGTTTATATTATTGGAGTTGGTTTGTCTGAATAGCTAGTTGATTATAATAAAATCTTTTATATCCTAATGATTAAACTTTAATAATATTAAAAATATTATTGAAGTTGGTTTGTCTAAATAGCTAGTTGATTATAATAAAACTACAAAATGGATGGGGGGTGGTTTGGGAATCTCCTATCTCCTATCTCTGATCTACAAACATGAAAATCAAAAAAGTTCTTCATTTTTAGGTTAGCGGCCATATTTCCCTGATTAAATTGATATGGGTGTGTTCTTTATCTATGTGTCAGTCACTGGAGCATAAAAAATGGTTTGAAAGTAATTCACATTAATCAAATAAGATTTATTAAGAAAATGATGTGCACCGGAAGTTCTGGTTCTCTAATGAATTTTTCAAGTCAAAATTTGTTTGAGGCAGGTAATAACATCATAAGCAATCCACACAGCTTGTGTATTGAAACATATCACAGGAAACTTGCTTCACAGAGTGTGTGCAGTTTTGCTTATTTTGACCAGTGTCATGCAAGGTAGCCATGGGCGATAACTCATCCAATTTTTGTTTGAAGGTAGCTCAGACAGTAGGCTGAACATCTGAAGTAAGCAACAAATAAAATTTTCTTGTTTTGCTGTCAGGGTGGCTCTTTGTTTGCGGGTACACTTACAGACATTTTTCGTGTTTTTAATGGAAGTCAGTATACTTCGTCAAACGTTGAAACTAATGACAACCCCCCTAACGCCTTATGTCATAAGGTAGAAAAATCACAGAGCAGTACAACATCTCACATTATGAGCAGGAGTCAGCTAATCTTTATTTTGTTTAGTTCATGTACTTGATGACTCTGAGGCCAGATTCTATTATGCGTAAGACATTACACAGTTAGCCCTTTTTGTCCTGATACTGTACTGCAGGAAATTACTTTGACTATGATAGTTCAAGGGTAGTGCCAGCACCAAGCTATTCTGGCACCATCCTTGAATTAAAATGGGTGATCTATCTCCTAATCTGTAATGTGGCCTTCATAGGACATTGAGCAAATTTCTTTTTTAAAAAAAACATCAGCCTCAGGATATAATAGGTTAAAGTATGGATCCTTGACTCAGTACCAGCTCCACTCTCTACACCCTGGCCAAGCAGAGTAAGAATCTTGGTGCGTACAAGCTGGCTCGCCATGCCTTTGAGCATCTGCAGAACCTGAGAATCCCTCACCGTTTCCAGGATGCTGTGGATCTTGGGTCGCTTACCATCCGCGCAAAACCATTCCAGGATTCCGAGGTAAGATCTTGGTGCATCGAGACGGCATGTTCTTCAAGGCACTACCCTTGCACTATCATGGTCGATCTACGTCTTGTAGTGCGCCAGTGTAGCCCCAACATGCTGCAGGGGGAGACTGATCGACCATGATAATTCAAGGGTAGTGCCAGATTAGCTTGGCGCCTGATGGGGCCAAGCTAATCTGGCACCGCCCTTGAATTATCATGGTTGAGCTGTCTCCTGCAATTGGTACATAGGTGTTGGGTGGCATCCCCAAAATTTGAAAATGCGGCCTTGGGGTTAATGATAGGTTAACCCATTTAGCTCCAAGGTCCCATTTCTCAAATTTGGGAGGTGTTGCCTAACGACTATGTACCAGTTGTAGGAGATAGATTGATCATGATAATTCAAGGGTAGTGCCAGATGAGCTTGGCGCCTTCAGGCGCCAAGCTCATCTGGCACTACTCTTGAATTATCATGATCAATCCATCTCCTGTTGCAGGGTCCCAGGGCTAAAAGGGTTAATAAACAGTTACAGGTAACACTGCTGCAAGTTTTCAGGTGCAGTAACCTTTTACAGACATCAGCAGTGGTATGCTTTAAGGTCGACTGAAAAGGCCCTAAGCCGGAAGTCATAGCCTGCTGTGACAGTAGTGTTTGACTTCTAGCTTAGACCAGGCTGACAATTTCAGGCCATGTTCGTGCGTACCGCACCAGGGGTTGCAAGGTCTTTTTGTTATTTTTCAGGAGCTGATGTCCATGTGTTACCGTTGCTCAACAACGAACCCATTGTTGAACAACAACCACAACCGCTGTGTCAACTGTAACCAGCCCTTCGTCCACTCCTTTGTTAACTTTGGTACATTCGGAATTCGTTTAACCCCTTCACTGCTGAGAAAAATTGAACACTACACAACTGCAAGAGACACAGATCCTCATAAGCCCCCACAACTGGGGATGCTCATGATGGTCTATGCCTCTTGCGGAAACCACTTTGTATCCATGTTGACATTCACATCAGGCTTTGTCTCATGAGGATTTCGTTAACATTTTTTTCCAGCCCTTTGTCAGCATAACCCTCTTGTGTGTAGCCACTTGTATTGTACCATTTGCTGCATGCACATTTGCAGGGGCTCAGAGGATGTTTAACCCATTCAGCCCTGACGCACTACAGCAGGAGATGGGTCAACCATGATAATTCAAGGGCAGTGCCAGATTAGCTTGGCGCCTGTCGGCGCCAAGCTAATCTGGCACTGCCCTTGAATTGTCATGGTTGATCCATCTCCTGCAACAGGTGCATATTCTTTAGATGACGCCTCCAAAATTTGGGAAATACGTGCATCGGGCTGAATGAATTAAGATGAGAGCTGCAAAGTATTTCTATATATCAATACAACATGCAAGCAATACCCTACTCAGAAACCATAAATTGGTAAATAAAAAAACAAATCACCTGTGATTAAACAAAGGAGGAAAGGAATCTAATTCAGCAGTCATCTGTATGTTTATGTGTCAACAAACAACCCAGTATGCAAAAGGTCATCAGGCCAATGTTGGACACTGTTGGTCTACACATGATGTGAGTGAGCTGTTGCTGGCCTGAGGAATTGGTTCATGTGTTTGTCCAGCCTTGAGTGCTTCCTCTGGTTATATCTGGTATGGTGTACCTATCACATACCTTATCTTTCGCATGCAGTTGTGTACACTTTGTCGCTAAACGTGCTGTCTGCACTTGCTCCATAACATGTCAGTATTTTCCCCATTGTTACAGACCCCCCACCGGGTCTGCCCTAGGGGACCTTGGTGGGGTTGTCTACTTTTTAGTTCCTAGGGTCACCTTGTCTAACCCCTGCAAGGTGGGTTCTACTCTTTTGGGGGTTTGTATTTCTGTCTTTCTGGTCCATTCATCTGTATTTTTCTTTTGAAATTCTCCCTCCTGTCTGCGCTTCTTGCAGTTCTTTTCTTCATTTAGCGCAGGCACGTCCTGAGAAGGCCTTTGTCACTTGCGGGACGTAAAGCAATCTATACTCACTCACTCACCCATTGTTACAGAGGTGTTGCCACTGGTGGAGTTTTGCCTTGAGGAAGGAATGACAGACGAGGAAGCTGTGCACATCCTAGACATGTCTGTCCCCAAGAAGAAGAAACAGCGAACATGGCAGGAACAGCGCATGTCCAGTATCCTTTACTTTGCTCTCTTGTAAATTACTATGTATAACTTCACTTATTCCTTTGGCTGTCGGTAGCGGCTTTTGTCGCAATGATTCCTGCAGGGATCATCATGAAAAAAAACCCGCTACCAACAGTCATAGGTTAATGCGAGAATATCTGCCAGCAAGAAGCATAGCTTCACACGATCTTCTGCAGCCTCCAGAGAGAACTAATAGAAGGCGTTGCATGGGGTCAAAGGTGTGACAGTTTGCTTATGCTGCAATCTTTGCTCTCACAACATGAATGTTTTCCCTCAACCTGAGAAACCAGTCGATCTTGGCAGTCGACAAGAGGCATATATTCTTACGAAGCCCTGCTCACGAAAATCTACTGCATGTACACCTCTTGCAGTTTGAGAGGGCTGGATGCGCGACCCACATGCGGTTTATTAGACCGGATTCTGAGTAACCCTTTTAGCCCCGGGACTCTGCAGCAGGAGATGGATTGATCATAATAATTCAAGGGTAGTGCCAGATGAGCTTGGCGCCTTCAGGCGCCAAGCTCATCTGGCACTACCCTTGAATTATCATGATCAATCCATCTCGTACTACTGGTACATATAATCATTAGACAACACCTCCAAAAGTTTGGAAATGCGGCCGTGGGGTTAGGAGGGTTAACTCCTTCACTGCCAGCGATCATGAATTTCACATCAGAAAATGACTGCACACTGACTGACATTTGCAGGAAGAACACAGATGTAAATGGAATAAAAATAGGCATAGATCAACACAAGACTAACAAGAGACATAAAATCGTCATGAGACCCTCACTCGCAGGGGTTCATGAGGATTTACGTCTCTTGCAGCTAGGTAGCATTTGTCTTGCCCGGGCAGTGACAGGTTAACCCTTTTAGCCCCAGGACCCTGCAGCAGGAGATGGATTGATCGTGATAATGCAAGGGTAGTGCCAGATGAGCTTGGCACCTGAAGGCGCCAAGCTCATCTGGCACTACCCTTGAATTATCACGATCAATCCATCTCCTACAACTGGTACATAGTTGTTAGGCAACACCTCCAACATTTGAGAAACGGGACCTTGGTGCTAAAAGGGTTAAGGAATAACTTGCCACCTTTCTATTGTCTTCTTCATCTTCAGTCATCTTGGTAGTATAGCAGATGCTCTTTTCACAGAGCTGATACAATCAAGGCATGCACCATGCACTGCGAGCAAACATCTCACACACATGACTAGAATCCTCTGGAGTCATTTCCTGTGTTTTTGCACCACATTGTTGATTCAGCAGATCGTCCTCTACAAATTTTGCCTGTTGTTTTGAGAATAACCTCCATTTGCTTAGGAAATGAATAATGTGTCAAAGGAAACTTTGCTGTAGGTCAGTGTTATGGCCTGGTGAAATGTAACCATTTTGAAAACCAAGTGGTACACAACCTTGACACTAACCAGACATGCAGTCATTGCGACTGGGAGCCGAAGAAGAGGACGACGTGGAGGACCCTTTCACGGCCAGACCGAAAAACCTGGGGGTAAGCGTCCATCAGCATCACTATAACATTTAGCTCTGGGACCAAATTCCTATTTTTGATCTATTGTTATTGCTGATTTTTATTACTATTGTTATTATAAATAACAGTACAAACAGCATCAGTGAAAGTTGATTGCCAGAAATCAGGAATTTCTTAAATTAGAAGTCCCCCTTTTTATGAACTACTGAAAATGTGGAAATACACTTTTTTTCTTTGTTTATTTGTTGTATTCTTCACATGTAATTTCTCATCTCAAGTAGCAGGAATTTGCTTCAGTTATTCTCCAAAATTGTTTAAATGTTTAGTATTTCAGGGGGTCATATGGGCTCTGCCAGTCACCCCATTGACCCCTGGCACAGCTTTTACGTAAACCCTTATCATTTGGAATACACCAGTGTGTGAAATAAGTTTGACTAAAATATTTCAAGGGTGGTGCCAGAATAGCTTGACGCCTAGAGGCGCCAAGCTATTCTGGCACCACCCTTGAACTAAAGCCATTGGTCTATATCCTTATCTGTAAGTACTATAATGTAGCTTGCATATGGCTGTGTTCAAATTTGAAACTTTTAGCCTCAGTATGATATGGGTTAACCAAAATGTCCAACTTCTATTCATGTAATAATAATATAGTAAACTGAACAAGAAAGTGCCTTTTGTGTGCAGAATTGTTACATCCCAGTAAGCAAAGGTCTTCAGGCTGTGCGCTGGCCCACTGCAGCCGATGTTGGCCTGACGATCTTTTGCTCACTGGGATACAGCTACATGACGATGTATGATGAAGCAGCCTAATGCTTGATAGGGCAGGGAAACCAGGAGATGCTGACTTGAATGAAATCTCTTCAGCTCTGTGTTGGAGGTTGTATTCTCCTTTCATCAGCCTCGCTGTCAGTTCTCCCACCCTGCCCCACCAAGCTGCTCAAGTTATCATGTGCATTGTATTGTAGGAAAGCGATGAGTTTAAACCGGTGATGGTGAACAAAGCCGTGCTTCAGACCCTGTCGCGTTCAGAGATCTACATCCTGAAATGGCCGAAGCCACTGAGGTACCGATTCTTCCGATCCCTGCTGCCTGACGTCTCCATTACCACTTGTCAGTCGTGCAGACAGGTGCGTTTTCATTTGTGATAGTTTGTGTTATTACAGCACAACCTGTTTCAAGTGACCAACCTTGTGAGAGACTACCCGTCATTAAAGACCATCATTTAGGTGGCTGTAGCTGTGACTAAATGATGGTCTTTAATGACAGGTGACATTTGAGAGATCACCTGTCTTTTAGGACCATGTTCTTCTTGCAAGACAGTGGGTTGCTCAAACCAGGTTCTGCTGTTTATGCAGTTTCAAAATCACCCGATTTCATTAGAGAGTACACATGTACTGGTCTGTGATCTTGGAGTGCTTCCCTTGGGCACATGTGGAAATAGGTAAACCCTTTCCTGCCAGATGGGGAAAACTATGCCTCTGAAACCGTCTGCGGCATATAATTATATGAACAATGAAAGAGGCCAGCAAGAGACATAGATTCTCACAAGCCCCACACGTGGGGCTTATGAGGATCTGTGTCTCTTGCAGGTGGGTGTTCTTTGTTGTGCTCTTGCAGGGTAGGGGTTAACCCTTTTAGCCCCGAGGTCCCATTTCTCAGATTTTGAAGGTGTTGCTTAATGACTATGTACCAGTTGCATGAGATGGATTGATCACGGTAATTCAAGGGTAGTGCCAGATGAGCTTGGCGCCTGAAGGCGCCAAGCTCATCTGGCACTACCCTTAAATTGTCATGACCAATCCATCTCCTGCTGCAGGGTTCCGGGGCTAAATGGGTTAAGCAGAACTTCATGACTCATGTGACCAACAGTGCTGTAATTCAAATGCTGATGACAACTAATATTTGGGTTTTGTTTTATGGAAGTGACCGGCTTACGCGACTACTGTAATTATGACTGAAATGTGGGTCTGCGCAAACCCACAATGCACAGTGTCTTACGGCTGTATAAAAAGAAGGGTATTGATGCACTCACACACATATATGGGCGAGCTAACACCCGTAAAGTAATTTCCGCAGAATTTAGGAGTGGAGAAGGTTAACCCCCTTGTGCATGCAACCACCAGTACTGTAAGCAGTACTGATGGCTGCATGCATAAGGGAGTTAAGATTATAAAAGTTCTACAGGTGCAGACGCTGACAGAAATTTTTTGTGCATTTTCAGCTGTTCCACACGGACGACTTTGAACAACAGTACTTGCAGCGCGGATATTGTCCTTTCTGCCGCACTGTTCTGGAGGACTAGTCGGCTAAGAAGGCTACCAGGAAGTCAAGGGAAACAAGAAAACAATGAGGAATTTGAGGAAATATCGTCAGTACCTACCCAGGAAGTAAAAGGCCATCAGGTCGATGTTGGCCCGTGCACTGCCCAGTGCAGGCCAGCTGCAGCCGACTTCAGTTTCATTAACTTTTGCATACTTGGTATCAAAACAATGTACTTTTGACAACCAGATGATGATTCTTGCAGATGTGTGCTGTCAATGATTTTGGACCTTATGGCCATTTGGTGATGGAGAAGATGTCAGCAAACTCCATTCGTTTTTGTTCCAGTGACAACCAAATGGAGGGTTTTTTGTTTTTGTGTTCTGAGCTTTGTGAATTAGATCTGCATGTGTGTGTTGCGGTTGTGGGGAGTGGTGGCTGGGAAATGCTGATCAGATCTTGTGTTTTATTACTTCCAGTCAAGTTTACTACATGTATTAAGATTATCATCCTCATAATTCTTCGTCTGTTTTCATCCATCAGATCTCACATTTACTGAACCCTTTTAGCCCTGGATCCCTACAGCAGGAGATGGCTTGACCATGATAATTCAATGTTAGTGCCAGATGAGCTTGGCGCCTTCAGGGGCCAAGCTCATCTGGCACTACCCTTGAATTATCACGATCAACCCATCTAATACAACTGGTACATAGTCGTTAGGCAACACCTCCATTTTTTGGAGAAATGGGACCTTGGGGCTAAAAGGGTTAAGATGATAATTGTGTTTGAGTAGAGTAGCACCTGTTTGAGCAGCTGCCTCCCCCCCCCCCCCCCCCTTCCCCCCTGAAACAAGGTATTAAAAGTTAAAAGACAGACGCTCTTTTTAAGGGCAGTTTTTAGAAACAAAAAAGTGTCACCTGTCATTAACCCATATAACCCCACGACCACATTTCTCAAAACTCTGGAGGTGTCACCTAAAGACAATGTAGAAGTTGCAGGAGACAGATCGACCACGATAATTCAGGGGCAGTGCCAGATTAGCTTGGTGCCATCAGGCACCAAGCTAATCTGGCACTACCCTTGAATTATCATGGTCTGGTCGATCCATCTTCTTCTGTAGAGCGTTGGGGGTTAAATGGATTATCTCTTTCCCTAATAAGTAACTTTTATGTGTTATGTACTCTGTCACTTAATAATTTTGTTAACTCATTCAGCCCTGACGCACTACAGCAGGAGATGGGTCGACCATGATAATTCAAGGGTAGTGCCAGATTAGCTTGGCGCCTGTCGGTCGGCGCCAAGCTAATCTGGCATTACCCTTGAATTATCATGGTCGACCCATCTCCTGCAACTGGTGCATAGTCATTAGATGACGCCTCCAAAATTTGGGAATTACAGCCGTCGGGCTGAATGAGTTAAGATTTCATTTCTGGATCCGGTGTGCATTAACAGTAACGGCTTGCAAGGACACATTCAGCAATAAAAATAGCCGAGCACACACTCGGCAAGCAGACCTTGGCCTGACAGATCTCACCGCCATAAGCGTTCTAGGGAAAGCAATCTCATGGCAGCTGAAGTCGCCATTCTCAGGCAGAGAGCGACAGACCATCATTCAGCTGGCAACAGCCGCGTGAAGTGATGGTGGTCTTTTATGACAGGTGATTTAAAGGTGGTCATTGAAAACGGGTTCTGCTGTACAGTATATGTACATACAGTCAGACCTACTGAGATTACCAAATGTGTGATGGTCTGTGATTTGTAACCTTATGGTTGTAGAGCTAAGGTCCGAATGACAGATCAGCGCAGCGGACAATCTGACAGGGGTGAAAGATTTTAATGATTATTATTTCCTCATGACAGAAACATTCCTTGAGGTTTGATAGTTTTTCGCAATGGCATCTGTGATATATTGATTTTATAGTGTGACTGGTTTGCCATTTTCATGTACTTTAGAAACTGATCTGAGCAACCGCCTTGTTCTCCCAAAAGTTACAAGTCTGATAGACTGGTGCTCTCTCAAGAGAAGTCTTGAAGGGAAAAAAAAGTGTCACTTTTCATTAACCCATTAGGTGCCAGTAATCACAGATTTGCTTCTGAAGCGATGGGACACCGACCGAAATTTGCGTGAACAACACAGACGAAAATGGGACAAAAATAGGCAAAAATAACCTAAGACTGACAAGAGACATAAATCCTCATGAACCCCCGCAAATGCGGGGGTTCATGAGGATTTATGCCTCTTGCAGCTGGGGTAGCCTATGCCTTACCCTGGCAGTTAAGGGGGTTAATGACCATCTTTCAGGGTGCCCGCTCAAAGCGGGTTCTGATATATTTTATGTTAAATCATTAAACCTATCCGTCCAGTAAAAGCACACATTCCAGCCAGACTTGTTTGATATTACAAATGTTTTGTGTTATATTGCTTCAGTTCCACTTCAAGGACAGAACATACTGAATATACATGTATCAACACTTGCTCGAAGGCTAATAAAGCTGACATTGCACCAGTATTGATTTCGTTTTCCTTGCAACTGTATAGACAGTAAATCTTGCAAACGATGATAGAACCAGCAATGACTGATACAGCTAGCATACACCATATACTTGCGTGCACCAAGGAAAACAACTTAACCCTTTGGCTGTCAGTAGCGGTTTTAGTCACGATGATTCCTGCAGGAATCATCGTGACTAAAACCGCTACCAACAGCCAAAGGGTTAACACAGGACACACATGGTAACAGAATGATGTAATCAGGGGTTCCCATGTTTGTCCTGTGTTGAGTTGCTCCCCACATGTCTTTCAGTGATTAGGTACAGTTAAACCTATTTTGAGCAACCAAGACAAAAGTGGTCTTAGAACACAGGTGCTCTGTCAAAGAAAACTCTCTTCGATAGTGTTTGGCATGCCAGATTATTATACAAAATAAAACAGATTGGCATAACCGGGTTTATGTATGAGTACATTAAAAGCTTTTTTTTTTGTCTGAAAAGTTTGTCTGCATCAAAGTTGGTAAAAGTTATTCAACCTTTAAGAAAATAGATATGGGTATTCCTCAGGGATCGATAATTTCACCCTTTTTATTCACTGCGTTAATTTACGACCTCCCAAAATCTCTCACAGAACACAACTGTGGCACAATATGCAGATGATATTGCTATCGATAAATACTACTCTCAGAAAACGTACCACAAAAAGAATCGGATTACGTTAAAAAAATGTATCAGATTGAATTGGACAAATTATTAAACTATGTGAAAGAAAATGGCCTAGAACTATCTGGGGAAAAAAACATGTCTAATGCTTTTCAATAATGGGGAAAGTGCTAAAACATTACCTAAATTATCCCTAAACGAGACGCCTTTAAACTATCAACAGAGTGTAAAGTTTTTATGCGTACATTTTACATCAAAATTATCTTGGAGAATTCATATTGAAGACATATTAAATAAAGCAAGAAAAAGACTTAACTTGTTAAAAATTATAAACTCACAACCATGGAGTCAGGACATTAAAACTTTTTACACCTTGGTACATCTTTAGTTCGATCAACACTTGTATATGGTCAGGAAGTCTACTTTACTGACCCAGCTACACTTTTAAAGAAACTGCAAAGCATTGATAGTAAAGCAATTAAATTAGCCCTTGGAGTGCCAATTCATACGAATACTGTAAAAGCCTACAAAGAAGCTGGTATTCTGTCTATCTGACCAACGTAAATTAGCAACTGCAAAATACATTGTCCGAAGCCTGCCCGTCAAAAATTCAGTACGAGAAGACATATATTTAGACGCAGATGTGCATTTCCCGAAGAGAGCGCAAACAATCCCGTATCATACCTATACGCAACTATGTCAAAGATGCTATAGAAAACTGCAAAGTTTTACCAGTAACACCTACTATACCTCCGTGGGAACATATTAATGCTACTTTCGATATAGATTACACAGATTTGAAATAACTTTGTAACTTCAGTAGCTGAACTGGCCCTTCATCTGTCTTGTACTGTGTTTGTCTTCGGTGTAAATCCGTGTCTGTCACGTGAGTGTGCGTGTTCTGTTTCAGTTCGCGGCGCTTTGAGTCGATTCGCCCAAAAATTGAGAAAAAGCGCCTATATAATACCGGTATTATTATTATTATTATTAGTCGTAGTATGATACAATCACATCAGCTGCAACTCGTCACACGTGGCACAAGGTGGTAGACCACACTGGAGTAACAGTTCCACCAATATTTTATTCTCTCGATGGACTCTCAGCACAATACGTCCACAAATGCATCCACACTATGGTACACTGTCTCTCTACAATGCATCCACAATTCTGTCGGATACACTGCGTCTCTCATACAATGCACACACATATTTCCTAACATGCTCTTTTATACTATTACAAATTTCCAGAACAATCCCGCAAACTACACAACTCAACCAATCAGAAAATAAAACGTAAACAAAACTAATTAATATTCATGAGAAAGAACACTCTAGATCCGACTACAAATTTCCACTACCAGTTAGGCGCATCCCATAATTGTTGCTAAATGTAGCCAACGTGTACTACACAACTTTGACGTCATATTTGAGGTCACTAGAACGGCCGCGACCCTTCCCGAACCTTCCAGTCTAATGTAGGTTAAACTTTATAACAATGTAGCAAAAATATGCGTCACAACAAAAATCGATCGCAATTCTCCGTGCAAAAGAAAATGAATCCTACTAAAAAGGTATGTAATTTTTATCCAAAATAAATCAAATGAATATCGGATCTTTCATATGATCAACACACACACATGCTCTCAAAAGAATAACTCAACCACAAACGTAACAATAACAAAGTCCCTTTTTGGGGTACACATACCAAGGGAATTATGGTGTCTGAACCCCCCCCCCCCCCCCCCCCCCCCCCCGCTTCCGTTGTTTGATATTTTGGCAAATGGTGAAGGCGCAATATGGAATTAAGTAGTAGTGGAAGAGATTCCATTTTGAAACGCCTGAAACATGTTATAAAACTGGATTTATACAGAGGCAAATCTGTGAAGGGGGGGGGGGGGGGGGTGGGCGGGGGGAAGAGAAAGCAATTCCGGCGGACCCCTCCCACCCATCCACCCACCCACGCACCCATTTCCAGGCCAAAATTACTTCAGTTTTAAATGCTATTTCAAAGTCTCTTTTTTGAGTTTGCCAGTGTATGTGTATTTTGGTGACATGCACAGATGTTTTCCTCCAGCAACCCACCCCACTCCCTCTCCCCCCTCCCGCCCTTTTTTCGAAATTTCAGCGGGTGGTGACAAGATGTGACAGGTCGTTACTTTGCTCCTAACCTCCCTCCCCCCCCTCCCCCCCCCCCCCCCCTGTGCCGCAGCTTAAAAAAATTGGACTGGCGGTCATTTGTGTCAGGCTAAAGGCACCAAACAAATGAGTTGGAACCACCACCCAGGATTAACAGGGGCGGATCTGTGTGTGTGTGTGTGTGTGTGTGTGTGTGTGTGTGTGTGTGTGTGTGTGTGTGTGTGTCTGTGGAGGGGGGGGGTTACAAGGTTTCCCCCTCCCCCCCCCCCAGGAGTTACCCCCTCCCCCACAGGAGTTACCCCCCCCCAAAAAAAAAAAAAAAAAAAAAACCTTTAAAATGCTATAAAGAAGTCCCTTTTCGGGGTGTTTGGCCCCTCCCCCCACCCCCGTTTGGCGAATGGTGAGAGTCTTAAGACGCACGCAACTTTTCTCTCTCTCTCTCTCTCTCTCTCTCTCTCTCTCTCTCTCTCTCTCTCTCTCTCTCTCTCTCTCTCTCTCTCTCTCTCTCTCCCCTCCTTATGCCATGTATGGCACCCTGAGGTGTGAAAACTCCATCTAACACCTCCCAATTCGCCATATATGGTGAATATGATTATGAATATTAATTAGAAGTTCATAAAACTCCACCCACCTGTGCCCCCACCCGGGTCTGCCCTGGGGGACTTGGGTGGGGTTAGGTATTTTTTAGTTCCCAGGGTCACCCTGGTCAGCCCCACAGGGTGGGTTTTTCTCTCTATTATGGGGCATGTGTTTCTGTCTACCCTTTGTCCATTCACCTTTGCCTTTTTAAAACTCTTCCTACTGTCTGCACTGCCTGTGTGTTAAATTAATATAGCTCATCCCCTTTTGCTATATATGAAACACAGAGGTGTGAAAATTCCATCTAGCTCCTCTTTTTTTGCCATATATGGTGAATAAACTCAAAAATATTAATGAGAAGTACACAAAATTCCTCCCATTTGTGCTCAATGCTACCCCCACCCGGGTCTGCCCTGGGGGACTTGGGTGGGGTTAGGTATTTTTTAGTTCCCAGGGTCACCCTGGTCAGCCCCACATGGTGGGTTTTTCTCTCTATTCTGGGGCATGTGTTTCTGTCTACCCTTTGTCCATTCACCTGTATTTGCCCTTTTAAAACTCTCCCTACTGTCTGCACTGCCTGTAGCTCTTGATATTGGATGTGTGTTGCTAAATGGTCTTAGCTTTATTTAGGCCCCATGTGTTAGGTTTATTTAACGTATTTGACCGGCTGGCGACATACATTCAATGTTCTGTTTAGTTGGGGTTTTTTTCACAAGCAGTGCAGGCACGTCCTGAGAAAGCCTTGTTGCTGTCGGGACGTTAAGCAATGTACAATCAATCAATCAATCAATTCCAGCTAGCTCCACCCCTGTTGCCAAATATGGCACGCTGAGGTGTGAAAACTCCATCTAGCTACTCCCATTTTGCCATTTATGGTGAATATGCTCATGATAATTAATGAGAAGTACACGAAACCACTCTCACATTTGTGAAATTCTATCTAGCTCCTCCCCTTTTACTATGTATGGCACGCTGGTACACAAAACTCCTCCCACTCAGTTCCATCTAGCTCCACCCCTTTTGCCATATATGGCACGCTAAGGTGTGAAAACTCCATCTAGCTCCTCCCATTTTGCCATACAAGCTCATAATATAAATTAGAAGTACACAAACTCCTCCTATTTGTGCTCAATTCTAGCTCCCGGGTCTGCCCTGGGGGACTTGGGTGGGGTTAGGTATTTTTTAGTTCCCAGGGTCACCCTGGTCAGCCCCACAGGGTGAGTTTTTCTCTCTATTCTGGGGCATGTGTTTCTGTCTACCCTTTGTCCATTCACCTGTATTTGCCTTTTTAAAACTCTCCCTACTGTCTGCACTGCCTGTAGCTCTTGATATTGGATGTGTGTTGCTAAATGGTCTTAGCTTTACCTAGGCCCCATGTTGTAGGTTTATTTAACGTATTTGACCGGCTGGCGACATACATTCAATTTTCTGTTTAGTTTTTTTTCACAAGCAGTGCAGGCACGTCCTGAGAAAGCCTTGTTGCTGTCGGGACGTTAAGCAATGTACAATCAATCAATCAATCAATTCTAGCTATCTCCACCCCTTTTGCCATATATGGCACGCTGAGGTGTGAAAACTCCATCTAGTTCCTCCCATTTTGCCATATAATATGCTCACGAATATTAATGAGAAGTACAACATTCTCACTTGAGTGAACATCTGTCTTGCTCCCCCTTTTACCACATATGACACACTGATGTGTGAAAACTCCATCTAGCCATCCCTTTTGCCATATATGGTGAATATCCTCATTGATATTAATGAGAAGTACACAAAACCACTCGGACTTCAGTGAAATTCTATATCCTCCTCTTTTGCCATATATCAGCATGCTATATAGTTAAAACTCATCTAGCTCCTCCACTTTTGCCATATATGGTGAATATGCTCATGAATATTAATGAGAAGTACACAAAACCACTCCCACTTCTGTTAAATTATATCTAGCTCCTCCTCTTTTGCCATATATGGCACGCTGATGGTGAAAGCTTCCCCCTTTTGCCATATATGGTGAATAAGCTCATAATATTAATGAGAAGTACACAAAACTCCATTTGTACTCCAGATATCTCCACCCCTTTTGTCATATATGGCACGCTGAGGTGTGAAAACTCCGTCTAGCTCCTCCATAGTTGCCATATATGGTGAATATGCTCATGAATATTAATGAGAAGTACACAAAACCATTCCCACGTGTGAAATTCTATCTAGCCCCCCCCCCCCCCCCTTTGCCATATATGGCACACTGATGTGTGAAAACTCCATATAACTCTACCCCTTTCAGCATATATGGCACGCTGACGTGTGAAAGCTCCTCCCTTTTGCCATATATGGTCAATAAGCTCCATAAATATAAATATAAATATAAATAAATGGAGAAGTACACAAAACTCCTCCCATTTGTGAATTCCAGCTAGCTCCACCTTTTTTGCCATATATGGCACGCTAAGGTGGGATAACTCTATTTAGCTCCTCCACTTTTGCCATATATGGTAAATAAGCTCATAAATATTAATGAGAAGTACACAAAACGTCTCCCATTTGTGCTCAATCCCAGCTATCTCCACCCCTTTTGCTATATATGGCACGCTGATGTGTGAAAACTCCATTTAGCTCCACTCTTTTTGCCATATATGGCACGATGAGGTGTGAAAACTCCGTCTAGCTCCTCCCCTTTTGCCATATATGGTAATAAGCTCACAGCATGAGAAGTACACAAAACCTTCCATTTGTGCTCAATTCCAGCTAGCTCCACCCCTTTTGCCAATATGGCACGCTGAGGTATGAAAACAAGATCTAGCTCCTCCCCTATTGCATATTAGCTCATGAATATTAATGAGAATTAGAGAAAAAAAAACTCTTCCCACTTTTGTTAAATCAGCTAGCTCCACCTCTTTGCCATATATGGTGAATTAGCTCATTAATATTAATGTGAAGTTCACAAAACTCCTCCCACTTGTGTTAAATCCATATAGCTCCTCCCTTTTTGCCGTATATGGTGAATTAGCTCATTAATATTAATGAGAAGTTCACAAAACATCTCCCACTTGTGTTAAATTCCATCTAGCTTCTCCATTTTTGCTGTATATGGTGAATCATCATCATCATCATCAGTCCCTTGCCCGAACTGGGCGTTGGGGGGACTGAAAGGCAGCAGCAGCAGACAGTGCTCTCCACTGAGTTCTATTTTGGGCGGTGGCAAGCAAGTCTGGCATCTCGAGTTCGGTCCATTCTTTTATGTTTGCGACCCAACTCTTTCTCTGACGACCTCGCCGACGACTTCCTTCGAGAGTGCCTTGGAGGATAGTCTTGGACAAGGTGTTGTGTCGGGTCACGTGGCCAAACCAAGCAAGCTTGCGCCGTTTCACGGTTGCCAGAAGGGGTTCATGTGGGCCCACCAGGGAAGTGACGATGCTCCGTACATATTCGTTGGTCTTGTGCTCGCGGTACGAGATGCGGAGCAACTTCCTCAGGCACTTGTTCTCAAAGGCCTGGATTTTCTTTTCTGAGTCTGCAAGCAGTGTCCAAGTCTCACAGCCGTAGAGTAGAATAGACACTACGAGGGACTTGTAAAGCCTGTACTTGATGGTGAAGCTGATGGAGTTACTTCGCCATATCCTGTCCAGCCTGGCCATTGCGGATGTTGCTGTACCTATCCTGATACGGATCTCTGCTATGCAACTACCGTCTTTGGACAGGGTGGCTCCCAAGTACTTGAAGCTATTGACCTCTTCTAGCTTCTGGCCGTTCATGTGAATGTTGCTGCTGCTGTCGCTTGTGGTGTTGATCATCACTTTGCTTTTATCCGTACTGATCTCCATGCCATAAGACCCTGCGCTACTTGAAAGTTTGTCTGTCAGGTTTTGGAGCTCACTATTGCTGCCTGCCATGAGGTCAATGTCGTCTGCGAATCGAAGATTGCACAGGGATCTGCCACCAATAGAGATTGAAGTATGGTGGTCGTGGAGGGTTTCATGCATGATCTTCTCCAGGAATATGTTGAAAAGGACAGGAGAGAGCAGGCATCCTTGACGGACACCGATCGTCGTCCTGAAGAACTCGCCTGACTGATTGTTAAGTAGAACCGCGCTGCAGGCGTTCTTGTAAAGCGCTTCTATCATTTGGATCAGTCCCTCCTCTATGTTGAACGATCTCATGACTTGCCAGAGTCCGTCGTGCCAGACGCGATCAAATGCTTTCCTGAAATCAATAAAGTTGTGGTAGAGTTCGCGCTGATGCTGCAGATGTTTCTCGATCAGGACGCGGCAGTTGAAAATCTGCTCTACAGTGCTTCTTCCAACTCTGAAGCCAGCCTGTTCTTCTGCCAGCAGTTCCTCGGCGAAAGTTTTGAGGCGGTTGAGAATGATTCTAAGCATTACTTTGCTAGGGTGACTTATCAGACTGATAGTTCTGTAGTTCTGGCACTGTTTCAAGTTTCCTTTCTTGGGGAGCGGGATCACTAGAGACTGTGTCCATTCTACTGGCCATTTCTTTTGCTCCCAGATCTTTTGACAGAGTGTAGTGAGGACCTTCGTTGTTACTTCTCCTCCATGTTTCAACAGTTCAGCAGGTACGTTGTCTACACCTGGAGACTTTCCTCCCTTCA
The DNA here is from genome assembly GCA_036245525.1 of Semisulcospira habei. Taxonomy (NCBI): domain Eukaryota; kingdom Metazoa; phylum Mollusca; class Gastropoda; family Semisulcospiridae; genus Semisulcospira; species Semisulcospira habei. The sequence continues at coordinate 230,939,187 of BTPG01000003.1, forward strand.
GGCCGCGTACGGCTACTTCCACCTCTTCAGCTAACACTGGCAGGTCTTCAGCCTTCCTGGCCCCAGCCTGGTTGTTTTGGAGGATGCTGGTGTCTGGCTCAGCCTTGTAGTTATACAAGTCTCGGCAGTACTCAGACCATCTGTTTAGTACAGCAGTGTTTTCCGTAAGGAGTTGGCCGCTGCTGTCTTCGATGACTGTGGCTGTTCGCTGTTGAGTCTTGGTGAGGGTCCTTAGCGTTTCATAAGCCTTCTTGCTGTTGCCGTTTGCGGCCATGCCCTCTTCCACGCTACAACACTGGTCTTCAATCCAATCTTCTTTGGCTTCTTTCATCCTCTTCCTGATCTTCTTGTTGACAAGTCTGTACTTGTTTGCTGATGTGAGGTCTTGGCCTCTCTTTTTCTTCCAGGCTCTCCTCTCATCACAGAGATCGAGGATGTCATCGGTGACCCAGGGCTGTTTGCGCTTCCCTCTGCTTTCCCAGCACTTCTTCTGCTGTAGAAAGTAACACCTCTTTTATATTTCCAGCAAGGGTGTCTACATCGCAGTCCAAAGTAGCCAAGGCTGCAAATCTGCCTCCCACCTGGGCTTGGAAGAGCTCTTCTACTTCCGGGTCTTTTAGCTTCTGGAGGTCGAATCTGATGCGAGGGTTCTTGCTATCTCGTTTCAATGCCAGCTAGTAAGGACGAGGTTGTGGTCGCTGCCAATATCAGCACCAGGAAAGGACCTCGTTTGTGCTTTGTTAACGCTGGATTTGAATCGTCGAGGCAGCAAGATGAATACTCTCATGGTGAATACTCTCATGAAAATTAATCAGAAGTTACGAAACTACCCCCAGTTGTGTTTAGTTCCATCTAGCTCCACCCCTTTTGTCATATATGACACATTGAGGTGTGAAAATTCCATCTAGCTCTTCTCTTTTTGTCATATATACTAAATAAGCTCATGAATATTAATGAGAAGTTCATGAACTCCTCCCACTGTTGCCATATATAGCACACTGTCTAGTACTTTTGTCATAAAAGGGGAATATGCATATGAATATTAATGAGTCGTTCAACAAACTCTTTCCATATAATTTATGTAAAATCTTTTGTATCCCCTGAAGTGTGAAAATACCATCTAGTTCCACCACATTTGCCATATACGGTGAGTAAGCTCATGAATATTAATGAGATGTTCAAGAAACCCCATGGCCCACCAAGAGGTGTGAAATTCACACACATTACACACACACACACACACACACACACACACACACACACACACTGACACACATATACACACATAAACACGTGTGCGCATGCGCACACACTCACACACACACACACACACACACGCACGCACACACACACGCACGCACACACACACACACAGTGGCATAGCACACCATTTAACAACTGACTCAACGGCAATTACACTTTCACCACACTGACAGTATCATGTGGCTTCCATTGGGTATTATTTGCGTTCATTTGTCAGTTTAACTTCTCAAAATTAATCAGCCTTGTGAGGCTTGTGTTCAACAAACACATCCGATTGTAGTTCTGCATAGGACTGAGATTCACTGAGCTGAAAATAAAATGTCGATCACACTGTAATAACTTTTGTGTGTGTGTTGTTGCTGTTTGTGTGGTGTGTGTGTGTGTGTGTGTGTGTGTGTGTGTGTGTGTGTGTGTGTGTGTGTGTGTGTGTGTGTGTGTGTGTGTGTGTGTGTGTGTGTGTGCTAGTGCCGGTGTTGTTTGTGACCACTTTTACGAAAGAGACCAATCAATCAGTACACGCAACGTCGGTGACATGATATCCGCACTGAATACGACGGATGATCGAGACTGATAAGATGCACTCTTCGCCCGTATCCGGCAGTGAACGTAACAAAGAGATAAATCGAGACAGCAACACCCTTCCCCCCCCCCCCGGCCCCCCTTTTCCCTCCCCCCCCCCGGGCCCCCCTGCACTGATGCCTTTTTATTTATTTATTTATTTTGCACTGATGCCTTTTAAGGGCGAATCGCCGCCGCTTACTTCAGCTGTGTAGGGGTGCTTAAGTAAATACTGTCGGACGGACAAAACGATGCGTTGAGCCCTCTAATGCCCATCATTTTTGAATATGGAAATGCTTCCTGAACACATTCATAATTGTTTTCTATGGCCATATCCCGTCCAGCATAGGTTAAAAGACCCAAAATGTTGTTTGTACTTGCCGCCAAGAGGCATCTCAGACATTGTAGCTAGTACCGTCTGATACGGGCAAAACAATGCGTTCTGCCCTCTAATGCCCATCATTTTTTAAATACGAAAATGTTTCCTAAACACATTCATAAACTGATGTTTTATATAGCCCTATCCCGCCCAGCAACCAGGGAAGAACCAATCTTGCTTGCTGGCATCCCGTTAGAGGAGGTGCGGGAGTCCTTCACCTATCTCGGGAGCATCATAGACAAAAAAGGCGGCACTGATGCAGATGTCAGAGCGGCACGAATCGGTAAAGCCAGAGCAGTTTTTTTCCAGTTAAAAGTTAAAGTGTGCGAGTTCCAGAGAGCTGTCGCAACACACCAAAGTCCGGATTTTCAACTCCAATGAACGTAAAAGCAGTTCTCCTATATGGAGCAGAGACTTGGAGATTGACCACAGTCAACAGAGTACACTGAGTCTTCATAAACAGTTGCCTTAACGGAAGAATTTTGAGTCCACTGGCCAGAGAAGATCAGCAACGTCAGACTCTGGGAGACTGAGAACAGAGCAGATAACAGCAGAGAATGAAATTGGGCGAAGAAGATGGGGATGGATTGGTCACAGTCTGAGAAAGCCAGCTTCCAGTATCACTAGGCAGGCATTGTCATGGAACCCCCAGGGTGAGACTGAGGAAAAGAGGTAGGCCGCCGAGGAAACTCCTGGCGCCGAGACTGACCTCCAAGCAGACATCAAGAGACTGGGCGGAACCACCTGGAGTAAAATCGAAGGAGGAGCACGGGACAGGAGTCGCTGGAGGTCTCTCGTCGACGGCCTATACCCGGGTAGGGGTGACAGGCGTAACTTGACTTGATTCTAGTAAGTAAGTAAAGTAAGTAGGCCGGCCGCCCAGCCCGCGTAGGCGGTTAACCAAAAATGTTGTAGTGGGTCTTTTGAAATTGCGATAAAAAATGTGCCTTTAGCATTCAGATCTTGGGTGGCAAAAGTAGAGTCTCAGCGTAGGGGTGCTTCTGTCAGCCTGTCCGCGCCACTGAATCTGAATGCTGAGACACGTGACGAGTGGTTAGCGCAGTTTTGGCATAAGCTGGGAACCATACTACTATTGGACGCTTCCGGTTTGAGTGGCTGTTGAGAGGTGGCTGTTCTGTTCAGGGCCATCATCTAATTCCGGTGAATCCTAGAAACACGTGTGCGTTGTAAACAAGAAATGTCGCGTTTGATTGTAAAAAATCTTCCCAAGGAGGTAACTGATGCAACATTCGTTGTCTTCGTTTATGACGTAGCTTTTAATTGGTTCTGATGTCCGGGATGGCAAGCGGGCACTCGCACTGCGTGTGTTTCATAGAAAATTGCTGTTCCGCATGCTGTGCTTGTGTTGTACATAACTTTCGTACTCGGTAGTACTGGGGAAGCCCGCTCAACCCTCTGGCACCACCCGTAGTTGATCTATCTTGTAATCTGTAATGTAACATAGTTGATGTATCTTGTAATCTGTAATGTAGCCTTCATAGGATAATAAGCTTGCGTTTTTAAAAATCATCCTCAGGATGTAATGGGTTAAGGTGCATGGATTTACCTACATAACGATGATGATAACGGCCTTTTACGATCTCAGTAAGTCTTTCGTTGAGCCTAGAGGCCATCAGGAACCTGACCAACCGGCATGGTCACAGGCATATTTTAGAGATAATGCCTGTTTCAGACCCACCCCACCCCCACCCCACCCCCAAGGAAAGAAACAAGATGAGGATTTCATCTCACAGTCTACCGTATTGTTTGGAGCTCAGATGCGTTTATCTTTTAGGAACATTCAGAGTTGTTCATATTTTTAGGCTTATAATGCTAATCAATTTCCCTCCTCACTAAGCCAACCTCTGATAAACACACATCGGCGCACACAAATAAAGACGGTAACATGGCGCTTCCCGTCATTAGTACGCTCTGCGGACTCGTGTACTAGCGACAGGAATCCATCTCCTACTCTAACGCACCTTCTGATCCACACACACTGGCTTACTTACTTACTTACGCCTGTCACCCCTACCCGGGTATAGGCCGTCGACGAGAGACCTCCAGCAACTCCTGTCCTGTGCTTCTCCTTCGATTCTACTCCAGGTGGTTCCCAGTCTCTTGATGTCTGCTTGGAGGTCTCGACGCCAGGAGTTTCTCGGCCTACCTCTTTTCCTCTTTCCCTGGGGGTTCCATGACAATGCCTGCCTAGTGATACTGGAAGCTGGCTTTCTCAGACTGTGACCGATCCATCCCCATCTTCTTCGCCCAATTTCATTCCCTGCTGTTATCTGCTCTGTTCTCTCCCAGAGTCTGACGTTGCTGATCTTCTCTGGTCAGTGGATTTTCAAAATTCTTCTAAGGCAACTGTTCATGAAGGTCTGTACTCTGTTGACTGTGGTTTTTGTCAATCTCCATGTCTCTGCTCCATATAGGAGAACTGCTTTTACATTGGAGTTGAAAATCCGGACTTTGGTGTGTTGTGACAGCTCTCTGGAACTCCACACCTTTTTCAACTGGAGAAAGGCTGCTCTGGCTTTACCGATTCGTGCTCTGACATCTGCATCAGTGCCGCCTTTTTTGTCTATGATGCTCCCGAGATAGGTGAAGGACTCCACCTCCTCCAACGGGGTGCCAGCAAGCAAGACTGGTTCTTCCCTGGTTGCGTTCAGCCTCATTGTCTTTGTTTTCTGTTTGTGAATGGTGAGGCCCACTTGGGACGAGATGTCAGCAAGCCTCGTGGTCTTGTCCTGCATTTGTTGATGAGTGTGGGACAGTAATGCCAGGTCGTCTGCAAAATCGACACACACTGGCACACATAAATAAAGACGGACACATGGCGATTGTCGACATTCATAAGCTCTGTGGTCTGGCGTAGCATAACTATTCTGAAGAAGAATAATCGCACGAGCAGCGAAATGACGTCACTTCAAGCGTCACATCATAGCATCATTAGTCCCACGACGCTGTGTTCATAGTGATGACTCGATGTTATAAGTCACTTATCGCAGTACTAACATTTGACATATCAGAGGATCGACTTGGCAATTTTCTTGCTGATTTTCACGCCTAGAGCTTACACTCATGCAGGTCACAATTTGACCTAATCCTACCCCAGGGCCGGGATAAACAGCAGGTTTACTCGTGCGGGTATTAATGAGAAGATTATAAGATAGCTTTTTTCGTAAAAGATAAATTAAAGTTATGTTAGCTGTTTTACAAATGACTCCGAAAAAGTGCTGCAGAAAATTGTCTGATTTTTACACCTAGGGCATACAGGTCACAATTGACCTAATCGTACCCGACAGCAGAGACAAACTGTAGGCTTATGTAATTACTGTATATATATGCAAAATCATGCGATTATTAATGGGAAGATTGTGGTTTTTTTTTCGTAAAAAAGATTCAATTGTTTTTAGATTTACCCATATAATTTGTGAAATTAATCCAAAATATCTGAAAATATATTTTTTCCAAAAAATATTGAATTATCACTCAAAATGTTCTAGAGGTACAATGCTGGTTAACGAGCTCATCCAATATCTCCCTTTTATCATATGCAAAATATCTAGTAAAAATAAGAAAAATTACAGACTCCAGTGTAATTCAACCGGTTTTTGTGAAACGGCCATTTTCTCACCAACGAGCATCTTAATCAAAACATCAACAAAAAAAAAAAAGGTCCCAAGATAATTCTTTTAGGGACAACATCCTAAACTTTCTAGCTTGTCCGTCTTCAAATGCGGGCTCTAGTCACTGTCACATACAGTGATACACACGCACGGTGCCTGGAGCCAAAAAGACGTTTTCTGGCAAGGTTTGCGTAGCTAGACGTGACGTCATTTTTATCTTGCCAAGAACGTCATGTGCATGCTCCGGAATGCGCTCTGACCCAGCCCCGTTTCAAAGTCTACCGTATTTTTTTAATACGGTAGACGCCAAAAAAAAAAGCCATTTCCAAGAACTCATTCAAAATTCAATAGTAAGTATAAATATATGAAAGGAACACCCAGGGCATTTCATAATATAACAGTATTTTCATATAAAAGACAATTGTTTTGGTGAATTTATTCTGAGTGCAACATCAAAATTGAAAAAGTCTGATGTTACCAACAGGAAAGCTTCAGCAAGGTGCGAGCATGCCATTATGAATATGAGTGTTTGCATAGATGTCCTATAGAATCTTCGTTCGCGAAGTCAAGCCAAGAGTCTGCATAGATGTACATCTGCACCTTTTTAATTTAACGAATGTGTGTTTAAACTGATATCTGAAGCTTTGGTTGTGCGCAAACTATGTGGTCCCACGCAAAAATTGACGCTTAGACTGAGCAGTTTTTTTGTGTGGAAGCAGTCTCCCAGTTGCCTGTGACGATACGCATTGACTTTAGCCATAGGTGTTGCATACTTACAGCAATACAAGTTTCCACCTAATACATTCTAGCTACTCTAAATGCCACCAAGTCGGTAGCGGTTTTTGTTGTGCAATGATTACTGCGTGCATCGTGACAAAAACTGCTACTGACAGCCAAAGGATTAACATTTTTGTTTGCTTATTAACCCATATCATACTGAGGCTAAAAGCTTCACATTTGTACACTGCCATATGCAAGCTACATTATAGTACTTAAAGATAAGGATTTAGACCAATGACTTTAGTTCAAGGGTGGTGCTAGAATAGCTTGGTGCCTAGAGGCGCCAAGCTTTCTGGCACTACCCTTGAACTATTTTTGTCAAACTTATTTCACATGGGTTAGTGTATACTTAATTTGTTTGCACGCAGTCGAGAGAGGAGACCTTGCGCCAGTTGTTTAGTCAAAAAGGAACTGTAACAGACTGTTCTCTCAAGTTCACCAAGAATGGAGTGTTCCGGCGCTTTGGCTTTGTTGGCTTCAGCACGGAACAGGAGGCACAAGAGGCACAGAAATTCTTTGACAAAACGTTTGTCAAGACTTCCAGAATACAGGTTTGTCAAACTTGGACTGTCTGCATGTATGTTTGTGTGTGCGCATGGACGTGCTGTGTTTTTCATTGATGTCATCAAAGATTTGACTACATTATAACCCATTTAACCACATGACCACATTTCCCAAATTTTGGAGATTTCACCTAATAACACAATACCAGGTGCAGGTAATGGATCGACCATGATAATTCAAGGGTAGTGGGGTCGGGGGTTCTTTCTCCGGGTACTCCGGTTTTTCCACCCACCCACCCCCCACACTTTGGTACCGGTCTCAGGCCACTTTACAAAAAAATTTCAAATACAAGCGATCAAAAATCTCTGTAACTTCAGTAGCTGACTGGCCCATCGTTTGTCTTGTACTGTGTTTGTCTTAAATGGCGTAAATCCGTGTCTGTTTCGTGAGTGTGTGTGTTGGGTTTCAGGCGTGGCGCTTTGAGTCGATTTCCCCCAAAATTGAGAAAAAGCGCCTATATAATAACGGTATTATTATTATTATTATTATTATTATATAATAACGGTATTATTTTTTTTATTATTATTAGTGCCAGATTAGCTTGGTGCCTGATAGAACCAAGCTAATCTGGCACTACCCTTGAATTATCATGGTCAATCCATCTCCTGTGTTGGGTGTCGGACTAAACAGGTTAACCTGTTTAGTGCTAGCTGACGCAAACTGTGCAGTGTTCGTTAATTCAAGACCAGAAAACTTTAGATGTCCCAGGAACATAGATTCAAAGTGGTCTCAGCAAGAGGCATAGATCCTTGTGAGCCCCTGCATCTGTGACGGTTCGTACAGATCTATGCTTCTTGCAGTTTGATGGTGGTCAGAATTTCTCAGCACTGAGCAGGTTAGAGAATTCAATGATGGCATTCATTAATAAAGTGCATTTTCTGTTTATACCTGTTCAGAGTTGCACATCAGATGATACAAATCGCATAAGAAAAATCTGGAAAAGGTGTGAATATGTACATCGCTACATGTATTAGCACTAGCACACGGAGTATGAACGCATATGGAAATTACTGCTAAGGGGCCTATCACGTAAATGATTTCTTTTATGTCAGGTCATTAATCCTTTACCTCCTGATACTCCTTATGAGATAAATTTGACCATGATAAATTTAGGGTGGTGCCAGAACAGCTGGGCACCAAGCTGTCCTGGCACCACCCTTAAACTATCATGGTCAGTCCATCATCAGAGCTGAAATGTAGCCTTCATAGGACAACTCACTAATCTGAAAAAAATCAGGATGTAATGGGTTAAATGATAACTAGTACAGTAGTAGACCTTGACTCGGTTCCACAATGAATGCAGTGTTAGAATTTACAATTTTAATCATTCGTGCTATTTAATGAAAGAAACACATGCAGGCAGTGTTGCACACATTATAAAAATGGGGGTATTTCATGTTTTTGAAAAATCAGATCATGTATAAAAGGTTGGCTGAAAGGGTGTGAACGTGTATTACAACTCATGGTAAGGAGTATGAAAACGTAACATTAAATCTGTTAAAAGTGTCATTTCATAAATCATTCAAGGCAGAGAGTATGCCATTGGTATAGGTACAATGAAGTCCAACTAAGTGTTATTTTTAGATGCTCAGCAGATGAACGAAGCTACAGAAACACGTATATCAGCGGAGACTACATTTTGAAACACTGAACACCTTTGCGATAAATAAAAAGGATTATTTATCAAATAAATTGACATTACTATTCATCAACATTCAACTACTAGTAAGTCTTCATGTGAGGGTATGTACTGTACCCACTATAAAACAATTCTGGGGGTATAAATACCCTTTAAATTTTCTGTAGAGAGTATGAAAACCCCCTGAAAGTTTCAGTGGAAGTAAGAATATCCCTTGTCGTTTGGAAATATGGAACCCTGGCAGAGAAAGTATGTGTGATTAAATAGTGTATTTGTAGCAGTCAGTTAGGATGGCAATTATGGTGCCCTCAGTCAGACTGTTTGGGAGTATAAAAACCCTCTAAAATTGTCAGTTAGGGTATTAACACTTTTCATCCTGAAACACTGTTGCTTGAAATTAATTTGACCATGAGAGTTCAAGGGTGGTGCCTGAGGTGACAAGCTATTCTGGCACCACCCTTGAACTGAAATGGTTGATCTATCTCCTAATCTGTACAGTAGCCTTCATTGGACGAGAAGCAAATTTTAAAAACTCAGCCTCAGGATGTAATGTAACCTTACATTCAAAGGTGCAACATTTCCACATCACTTTGTTGAACCTTGGAGAAAATAGTCTGTCTTTCGATGGATAACCTGATGTAGTGACAAACCATGTTTCGAAACCATGTCTGCAGTGTTTCTTGATGCTATTTGCTGCATTACAGTTTTGTGGTGTTCACATTTGTCACTGCAGTATACTGGTCATAGCCTGCCATCTATTGTGCACAGGTGGCAATGCCAGAGTTTCTTAGAAAAATACTGTAATCACTTATAGACGGTTCCAGTATGCAGTGAGAATTTCTTAGTAAAACACTGTAATTTTGTAATCGCTTGTACATGGTACCTGTGTACAGCAGACTTTAACAGCTTCCCTGTCAGTGCCACTTGATGCACATTTTGTTTACATTCAACGTCCAAGAGCCGCAGCCATTGAAAGAATCAGTGTACCATCTCAGCAAGAGGAATAGATCTTCATGAGCCTCCGCAGTTGTGGGGGCTCATGAGGATCTATACCTCTTGCAGTTGGATTGCATTCACTTTTTTCAGCAGTGAAGGGGTTAAGTCTGTGTCTCATATCTTTTCCCTTTTTATGTGCAGGTTGAATTTGCCAAAGATTTTGGTGATGTGAAGCCAAAGGCATGGAGCAAATACTCCAGAGAAACACAGGAGAAGCCTGGCGTCTCTAAAGACCTGAAACCTGGCACTAAAGACGACAAACCAGCGGTGGAAAGCAAGAAGAAGGCAAACAAGGGGCTAGACAGAGTTGAAGCATTGCTTGGAGATGTAAGTCAGACTATATGTCTGATGGTCGGTGATTTTGGACTCTATGACCCTAGATTGTAAGGTTTAGAGCCATAAACCAAGACATTTGTTGATGATGAGCACATAAACGATTGAAACTTAAACACACAAAGCTTTATTTCATCAAAAACATTACCGATGACATGACAAATGGTGATCGACCTCTCAGCTCTGAACCGCTTCATCGTGGCTCCTTCCTTCCACATGGAGACGGCCCGAGCCCTGCGTACCTCGGTGCGACCCATGGATTACGCCGTCAGCTTAGATCTCTCCTCGTAGCAAAGAGGTCGATTAAGGGAGTCTCCCAACGGGCGCAGATCATCTTGAAGATATCCGGGCGCAACGTCCCTGAAGAGGAAGCCTTCTGCCTTCGTCGACGCGGGTAGACAGGTGAAGAAGTTCAAGACTCTCCCTCAGCCCCCCGCCTTTCGTGAGCTTCGGGATGTTTTTTTCGGCCCACCCAAACGAAGAGGGCTTGCCAGACTGCTTGCATCTCTAACCAATTGCTGTGCTTGTCCGCAAACTCCGGGGGCCAGAGGCCGGACGCCGAGGCGAATTGAGGAAGTAGGTGGGCTCCCCACCCCGAGAGGCTCGCGTCGACACACAGGGAGAGGTGCGGGGGGGAGGGGGGGGGGGGGGGGGGGGGGGGACAAAGGGACTCCCGAAGCCAACCAAGCCGTGTCGGTCCAGCGTAGAAGATGAGGGCGAACCAGGGGGGATACCGGGACCAGGGTGGTGAGGTCGCCGGAAGAGGGTCTCCAGAGAAGCAGGAGGTGCAGCTGAAGGGGGCGGGCGTAGAGGCGACCCAGGGGGAGAAGCTCCGCCGCTGCGTTGATCAGTCCGAGGAGTTGAAGCCAAACTCGGGCGGGAGCTGCTTCCTGCTGAGCTAGCTGGTTGGCGAAGGCGGACAACTTCCGAATCCGGGGATCCGGGAGGCGAACAACGTTGAGATCGGTGGCAAACTCCATCCCGAGATGAATGAAGCGGCGCGAGGGCGTGAGATCTGACTTCCCGACGTTGAGGAGGAACCCCAGTCGCGACAGCAGACGCATCAGTGTATCCCTGTCCGCTTCCAAGACGGCCTCGACGTGGTTCCCCAGGAAGAGATCGTCGAGGTAGTTGGACATAGGGCTGAGAGACGACTGCCGTGCCTTGGCCATTACTGCATCCATCAAGCGGGTGAAGACCCAGGGGCTGAGGTTGAGGCCGAAGGGGAGGGCTCGAAACTGGTAAACGGTTCCATCGAAGGCGAAGCGCAGATACCTCTGGGCGGCTGGATGTATGGGTACATGAAGGTAAGCGTCGGAGAGATCTAAGCTGACGGCGTAATCCATGGGTCGCACCGAGGTACGCAGGGCTCGGGCCGTCTCCATGTGGAAGGAAGGAGCCACGATGAAGCGGTTCAGAGCTGAGAGGTCGATCACCATTTGTCATGTCATCGGTAAGTATTTTTCGAAAAAATACCTTTTAAAGAAAAATGCATTTTTTGTAACTTTGGTTACCTAGGCTTTCCATTTACGGAAAATTTTCCATATTTGGCGGACACATTTTGACAGGGACAGAAAAAGTTGAAGGCCGTCACGGAAAAAGAAAAAAGATCTCCACCGTGTTTCACGGACGGTAGAGCACCTTGGAGGACTTTTTCCTCATGCTGTCCATCCAGATGACAGACGATGTAATCCTAGCAGAAAGCCTGGTTACCTGTTGCAATCAAGATCTGTTATACAACTGTATAACATTCTGTTTGAATGAAGACAGTGCAGGTTTTGGAGGGGGGGGGCGGGGGGGGGGGGGGGGGGGGGCAACTCTAGGACAAGGTAAAGACTAGATGATAATTCACAAACTCATTCTTTCTTTTTAATAAATTAACGCTTTGTGTGTCGGTAGCCAGTTTTGTCACAATGACAATTCCTAAATGCACCGGGCATGTACCCTCATGAACCTCTGTAACTGTGGTGTCTCATGTGATGTGGGTCTTCGCCTCTTACCTGTTTTATATTCATGTCTGTTTTTCTCACAGGGGGTAGTTAACAGGTTCTTGGATGTATTGGTTCAGTTTATGTCTGTTAGTGGTGAAGTGGTGCAAAATGACGTATGGATTTTGTAATCTGTTTGATAATCTATTTCTTTTCTTTCAGCTGAAGGATGATCCTGAGTTTGAGGAGTTTTTGGAAGTTCACAGAAAAGTCACAGGCAAAAAGGCCTGGGCCAACGAAGGGGGGAGGAGCGACGGAGGAGGACCAGGGGGTGGTGGTGGTGATGTCAGTGAAGATATTGACGATGATGATGATAGTGAAGATGATGATGGTGAGAGTGCTAGGAGGGCAGAGATGGAGGAAAGAGTCGAGCAAGATGGACAGGAGAGTGACGATGATGATCATGATGATGAAATAGTGAAGGAAGCAGGTACCTTACGTTTACAAAAACATTTATCACTGATAATCGCAGTGGGAGATGCATCAACCAGTGCATGAGTTCAGATGGTACCAAGCTAATCAGACACTGTCTGAGCTTCAAGATGACCTTCAAGTTCCACGACATTGCCTAATTAGCTTGGTGCTTGAGCCCCTTCAGTGTTGAAAAAATGGAACTCGATGCAACTACAAGGAGTATAGATCTCCATGAGCTCCCGCAACTGCAGTGGCTTATGAGGATCTAAGCCTCCTGCTGAGACCAGTTTATGTCAACGTCACTTATATGTTGTTGCATTTGATCGTTGAATAAAAACAGTTGTTTCCTCAAAACACATTACCGATGACATGACTAACTGGAAATAGTCTACTTGCTTACCAATTTTAGCCTAAGACCCAGGAGGCTCTCGGGGATCCCTGAAAGGGACGAGAGAGCTATCGGGGATCCCTAACGGGGACGAGAGTAGCCTCCCCTGCCCATCCGGTCAGGCGCCAGGTGGTGTCTCCTTTAGCCAGTTGTCTACTTCGCTGTTAGCGTTCGCACGCGTTTACCTGAGCCTCTGACCCTTGGATAGACTGTGTACGGTTCGACCGTCCTTCCAGCCTGCCGTCGCCTAGCCCTCGTCTACTGGCTCTGACGTGGCCCGTCTTCCCAGCTAGCCCTCGCCTGTGCCTCGTGCAGTTGGCTGGCCCTGGAACCTTCTAGGCTTTCGTCGCGCGGTTTGTACTTCGTCACCCCGCCATTCCGCCATGGACAGGTAAAGTCTCGACCGCTTCCTACGTCTCGCCTGGCTGGGCCGGACGTCGGGCTTCGCTCGAGCGGCTGTTCTTTCTCTCCGCATTTCGGCACTGGCAGTTCACATGTTCTTAAATTCGAAGCTTGTAATGGCGGGGTTCGTTTACCGCCGCCATTCGCCTTCGTGTTGGGGTATGGGTTGCGGTTACTTAGTGCGCCTCTTCCCTCTGCGGCAACTTCCAGTGACTTAGTGGCCGGTGCTTTGTGCTTCGTCACTCGGCCATTCCGCCTTGGGAAGGTAGAGTCTCGGCCGCTTCCTACGTCTGGCCTGGCTGGGCCGGACGTCGGATTTCGCTCGAGCTACTGTTGCTTTCTCTCTGCTTTCACTGTGACCGCCGTGCTTTGGCCGTAGTCGCCTGCGCGGCGTTAAACCCGAATAACTATCTAACCATATTTCACTGTGAATTAGCGTGTCTCTCATATTTCAAAGCCTCAAATGGCGGGGTTTGTTGCCCGCTACTGGTCGCCTTTCATGTTTGGGTTTGGGTTGCAGTTACCAAGTGCGCCGCTCCCCTGTACGGCGACCTCCAGTGACCTAGTGGCCGGTGCCTTGGGCTTCGTCACTCTGCCGTTCCGCCATGAAAAGGTACAGTCCCGGCCGCTTTCTACGTCTCGCCCCGCTGGGCCGGACGTGGTGCTTGGCTCGGCCTTCTGTGTAATTCTTCTGCATTTCACGGTGAGTTTCGCTTGTTACTTCGGAGCTTTAACTGGCGGTGTTAGCTAACCGCCACCCGTCGCCTTTCATGTATGGGTATGTTTGCAGTTGCCAGGTGCGCCTCTGCCCCGGACGGCGACTTCCCGTGACCCGGTGCCCACCACACGGTATCGACCGGGTGCTTGCTGCTCCTCTGTCATCGGCTGCGCGGGCTGCGCATCTTGACTGGAGGTTCTTGGTCTCTACCCTGGTGTTCCCCGCGGATCGACCCGCGACTGCCCGTCTTCCTCGGGACCTCCTGCAGCACGGTGGGATTGTTCAAGCTCCCCTCGGACTTGGGATTGCACCCAGCTCGCATCCCTGGTAAGTCGTGCCCCGCTCCTTGTGAAGGAGCTCCGTGCACTGCGACCCCTGTCGCCTGTTAGCAGACACGTCGGCCTTCGGCCTCTCCGTCTAGTCGTGCCCCGCTCCTTGTGAAGGAGCTCCGTGCACTGCGACCCCTGTCGCCTGTTAGCAGACACGTCGGCCTTCGGCCTCTCCGTCTAGTCGTGCCCCGCTCCTTGTGAAGGAGCTCCGTGCACTGTGACTCCTGGCGCCTGTTAGCAGCCACGTCGGCCTTCGGCCTCTCCGTCTACTCGTGCCCCGCTCCTTGGGAAGGAGTCCCGAGCACTGCGACCTCTGTCACCTCTTCACAGACACGTCGGCCTTCGGCCTCTCCATCTAGTCGTGCCCCGCTCCTTGTGAAGGAGCTCCGTGCACTGCGACCCCTGTCGCCTGTTAGCAGACACGTCGGCCTTCGGCCTCTCCGTCTAGTCGTGCCCCGCTCCTGGTGAAGGAGCTCCGTGCACTGCGACCCCTGTCGCCTGTTAGCAGACACGTCGGCCTTCGGCCCCTCCGTCTACTCGTGCCCCGCCCCTTGTGAGGGAGCTCCGTGCACTGCGGCCCTGTCACCTGTTAGCAGACACGTCGGCCTTCGGCCTCTCCGTCTAGTCGTGCCCCGCTCCTTGTGAGGAGCTCCGTGCACTGCGACCCTGTCGCCTGTTACCAGACACGTCGGCCTTAGGCCCCTCCGTCTACTCGTGCCCCGCTCCTTGTGAAGGAGCTCCGTGCACTGCGACCCTGTCACCTGTTAGCAGGCACGTCGGCCTTCGGCCTCTCCGTCTAGTCGTGCCCCGCTCCTTGCGAAGGAGCTCCGTGCACTGCGACCCTGTCGCCTGTTAGCAGACTCGTCGGCCTTCGGCCTCTCCGTCTACTCGTGCCCCGCTCCGTGTGATGGAGCTCCAAGCGCTGCGCCCTCGGTCACCTCTTTGCAGACGCGTCGGCCTTCGGCCTCTCCGTCTAGTTGTGCCCCGCTCCTTGTGAAGGAGCCCCGTGCACTGCGACACCTGTTGCCTGTTCGCAGACGCGTCGGCCTTTGGCCTCTCCGTCTAAGTCGTGCCCGCTCCTTGAGCCCCGGGCACCGCGACCCTTATCGCCTGTTGGTACCCTAGTCGGTCATGGGCCCTCCTTCCAACTCGCTGACTCCTTCGTTGAGTCGCCCAGCCAGTTACGGGCCCCCTCCTTGAGCCGCGGGCACTCCTTCGGGATCGTCCTTCTGGTATTCGCCCTTCCACGTTCACCGGTTCTCGTCTGTTCACCGACGTGAAGCTACGTCGCGCTGTTAGCGCTTGGATGGGTGCCCCTAGGGGTACACCCAGTGCAGTGGGGATCGGCGTCCTCGCCCTCGTCGCCTGGATAGTTGCGGCGCCCGCCGTTCGTCGCCCGCCCACTCGACTCCCTCCAGTGTCCCTGTCGACCTTCGCCTGGTGCTCGGCGCTGTCGTTCTCCTCGGGACATCCTCTTCCCCACTCCCTGGCACCCTTCGCCTCCAGCGTCTCCCCGACCCTCTCCGGTGGATGACTCTGCGTCCGGCGTTCGCCGTTGGCCTGCCGGCGTCTTAGCCTTCGGCTTCCCGGTTCGCTGACCTCTCGCTCCCCTTCGTGCTCGCTGCCTCCGGTGTTCTGCCGGCGCTCGTGCTTGCGGCAACCCTTCCCAGCTCTAGTGGATCGTCCGCTTGGCTTCGAACCCTCCGCCCTTGCCTTCCTTCGTTCGTGGCGGCTTGGCTCCTTCCTGACCATCTCCCCTGATGCGACGTCGCAGCTCTACCGTGCTCCTGTGGGTACCCGCGCCCTTCGGCCCTGCCTGGCAGTCTCTGAAGGAACCCTCCTAGGCCTGTGGGCCCAGCGTCAACCTTGTGGGTTGTGTTCCCGCCCTTCGGACCAAGGCCCTCGCCCTTCGCGTGCAGGTCTCCACTCTTCCGTGGGAAGTTGCGATGCTGCGCCTCGCTCGGTACGGCTCCCCCGCCTCGGACCCTTCGCGTCGCCTTCAGCCCTGGGTCGTCGCCGCCAGCCGGGACCTACCCTTTGCTTCTACACGTCCCCAGGCCTCCCGCCCCCGCCGTTGTCTTCGCTTGCCGTCGACGGGACCGTTCCCAGCTCGGCCTCTCTGGTGTGGTCTCCCCTCAGCCCTGAGTCCTTGCGTGGATCGTGGATGCCTTGGTTGCCCGAGACCTTCGATCTTCCGCCAGCCATTCTCCGCCTTGGTGGACCTGCTTCTGCGGTTTCAGTCAGTGCTCCCTCTTCGTAGGGCAGGGATGCTCTCCTCCTCCGGTTGCTCACCTGGTCGCCCTGGTCAGCGCCTACTGTCCGACCTCTCGCCCTCTCGCCACCTGTTCACCTGGGATTGGTTGGCGACCGACCGCAACTTGGTGCGTCTTCACGAGCCTCGGATCCAGTTCGTGCCATTCTAGCCCGGGGGTAGCTGCGGACGCGGCGGTCGCCTCCTGACTGCGGCTCCAGCTCCTCCTCCTGATGAGTGCGGCGGCTGATCTCCTTCCCTCGGTCGTCTGTCCTCCGCCTCTGGAGGCCGTCCTCCGGCGATCTCTCTACCCTGGTGCCGATCTCTCCTGTGCTGCGCCACTTCGGCTTCGCTGGACGGACATTCTTGGCTCGGCTCCCGGATTCCCCCTGACCTCGCCACTGCCCGGCTCGCTCTGCGTCGTTGCCGGTCTCGCCGGTTGGGGCGCTCTCCCTCTTCCGTATTCCGCTCGTCGGCCGGCCGCTGGCCCGTGAACCTGACTTCGCGGCACGTCAACCCGCTGGGACTGGTTGCAGTTGGCAGGCCCTCTGCGCTTGGCGATACGATCTTCGGACACAGGACCTCCGCGTCCTTCCGACAACCCCCTTCGTGGCTTGCCTTCAGACGCAGGAGGAACCCGCTCTCCCGACCTCTGCTTCCTCCTCTATCGCCCCCTTTGCTGGCGAGTGGACAGCGACTTCTCCCTCCCAGCCCGCCCAGTCCAGGGCACCTGTTCGTACTGGCAGACTACCGCTTGCGACGGAGGCAGCTTTTTCACATGGTTTGCGCCCTACGCTGGGAAATCCTTCGCTGGTTCTGCGCTCGTTGGAAGACTCCCCCCTTGTTCTCTTCGCCACGAAGTGGAGCCTCCGGCTTCCCCTCTTCATCTCCCCGTTCCCGACCTCTGGCCTGGGCAGTCGATGCACTTCGTTCCCTTGGGACAGACCGGTCGTTTACACCTACCCTCCGGCGGTCCTGGTCCTCATGTCCTCCTCAGCCTCCGGGGATGCAACGCAGTCCTTCTCCTGGTGGCCGTTCTCCTGGACCGGATCGTGGACTTCCGACCTTCTCAGTCTCGCCGCGGGCTCACCCTCCCTCTCCCCACCCCCCGCACGATGCTCGAGCTGCGCCGACAGCCGCTCTTCCACCCCTGCCCGAGCGACTTCTCCTACACGCCTGGCGATTGTGCGGCAAGCTCTCTCCGCTGGAGACGTCTCGAGCGCGACAGCGGACGCTAGCGCTTCAGCCCGCTGACCTGCCAGACGTGGCTACGAGGGAAAGTGGCGTGTTTCGTGCCTGGTCCTCTGACTGCCGCCTCTCCACCGTCGGCCTGACGACTCCTCAGCTCGCGGACTTCTTCTCTGGCTCGTCCAAGACCACGGTTGGCTCCCCTTGGTGCACCAGCCCCCCTCTGGATCGCCGACGCCTACTGCCTCTTCGGCCGCCCCGACCCAGCGCCTGCAAGGACCTGCCCGACCTTATCGCGCGTTTGGCGTGCAGCATCCGGTCTTCCGCCCCCTTGGCCCGCGCTGGGACCTCCCTGGTCCTCCCCTGACTGACTTCGGACCGTTGAATCGCTCCATCTGGCCCGCTTCGCTGACGTGACTCGGAGACCTGCTTCCTGATGGCCCTCGCCTCGGCGCCCTGCGTCAGCGAGCTCCACACACTCTCGTCTCTCCCCGCCGGCCTGCAGCTCCGAGTGGTTGGCTCCGTTCAGCTACTCCCGGATCCTTCCTTCTCGCTCAGCCTCGGTCTCCCTTGACAGCGTCTCTGGTCTTCGCCACTCGGCCGCTTACACGACCCGGCTTCCTCGGGGGACTCCGCAGCAAGACCCGGTGTAGGCTCTTCGTATCTACCTGCGTCGCTCCAAGTCCGTGCTGAGGGGACGGGCTCGTCTCCTTGCCGCTGGCAGATCCGCCTTCTCAGCCCAACGTTCTCCTCCTCGCTCCGCTGGGTTTTTCGGTCCGCCTTCGCGACCTTTCCCACGGGGAGCTGAGACACTCGCGGTCCGCGCCTTGAAGTTCGCGCCTTGGCCGTAAGTCTCGCCTGCGGCCGCTCCTGTGCGGGAAGGACTTGGCTGTAGTGGGGTAGGGGGCCGAATCTACCGTCGCCCACTCCTACCTTCACGCCCTGACGTTCCAGCGCGACATCCTTACGCTGGTGGGCGGCTTCTACGGCGCAACACTCCCTCCAGGCGCCCTCGGCGCTTAGGCGGCACTTCGCTAAAATTGTCGGGAGTGGGTGATCAGGAGTGACGGGCCGTCTTCGTCCCTGACGAGGTTTCTAAAAGGGGATTGTGCGGCACCCTCCTCCTCTTTGCCATTCTTCCAGTTAGTCATGTCATCGGTAATGTGTTTTGAGGAAACAAATTAATTTTTCTCTAAAATGTATTTTTTCGAAAAATACTTACCGATGACATGACTCGGAGGTCCCTCCCTCCTCCCCGCTTGCCGCTGGTAACTCCGTAGACAACTGGCTAAAGGAGACACCACCTGGCGCCTGACCGGATGGGCAGGGGAGGCTACTCTCGTCCCTGTTAGGGATCCCCGATAGCTCTCTCGTCCCTTTCAGGGATCCCCGAGAGCCTCCTGGGGGGACCCTTTGGGTCTTAGGCTAAAATTGGTAAGCAAGTAGACTATTTCCAGTTAGTCATGTCATCGGTAAGTATTTTTCGAAAAAATACATTTTAGAGAAAAATTAATATTTCGCTGGCAAAATATCCAACCAGTGCCAGGGAAGCAGTTAGTTGTGAAGCAGATCTGTGTACTGCTATTCAGAATTATTGCAAGTGAACAAATCAAATCAACTGTATGAATGGGTTTTGAACATTTACAAGTAGCTGGCTTCAGTGCATTTTTGTTGTAAGTTTTAACTGTGACAAAGTTCAGACTGCTGTTACAGATTAGTCACTTTTGTTTGTCTTATTTTTAGATTTGTTTTATCTGCACCGTTACATGCAGTGTGTTTTTACAGTAAGGAACTGTTTTGTTTCTGTTTTAGGGAAGAAACAAGAAAAGGCAATGTCAGATTTAGAGGTATGTTATTTATGTTTAAATCAATAATATTACCGTGAAACAAAGTTTGGTTTTTTTAAATCTCTGCTGTTCGTATTTTTATGTTTTGAGCCCTCTGCACTGTGTGGGGCTCATGAAGATCTATGCCCCTTGTAGTGGGTGAGTGGTTACTGGGCTGTCAGTAGTGAGGTTTTGTTTGCAAGAAACAACTTCCAACAACGAACAAGAACAAACTCACGGCGGATAACCAGTTTCTACCATAAGCACAGACAACACTCCAAACATCTCCAAGGTGCAAGGTAGTTATCTGCTGTGACTTCGCAC
Organism: Semisulcospira habei; assembly: GCA_036245525.1. Classification (NCBI taxonomy): domain Eukaryota; kingdom Metazoa; phylum Mollusca; class Gastropoda; family Semisulcospiridae; genus Semisulcospira; species Semisulcospira habei. Next base: position 230,959,159 of record BTPG01000003.1, read on the forward strand.
TTGTTCATTGTTGGGAGTCGTTCGTTACAAACGAAACCTCACCAGTTTCTTGACTGTTTGAGTGTGTGCTGGACTATCAGTGACATGTAACTTTCACTCCTTTGTGTTGCTTGTTTCCAGTACCTGAAGTCAATGATGAAGGGTGATGTAAGTGATGAGGATATCATGAATAATACAGAAGCGAACAAGAAAAGCGTTCGGAAGACACAGCATCCTCCCAAACAGGCACCCCACCAACTGACACCTGAAAAACAGCCTCCAGACTCCATGCCCGCATCAGTAAGGAAACTTTTTTCAATTGCTGCATGCTTTTTAGTTTTATTTTCCAGTATGTATGTTGAATAGAAGGGTGGCATATTGGTGTAGTGTGCTGCATTGACTAATACTTCATGTAGATAATTTGTTTCCTCAAAACCCTTACCGATGGCATTACTGATAGGAAGATACGCTAGCTAGCCTGATTTCAGCCCGAGTCCGTTGTGTGAATAAGCACAAACGGGGAGGCGACTCCGGGGAGCCTGTTTATCAAACGCAACCCTGGGTGGCCTCCCCTCCCTTCCCATCATGCCCTATGGGCTGACCCACCAGTTTCACGCTTAGCTGCCTTCTGGTCAGTTGCACCGTTTTGCTGTTGTGATTATTGTGTGGTTACGCTGATTCTCTTCACCTGTTTCGGAATTCTTCGACAGACTACTTGTGTGTGGTGGCCTTGCCTGAAGGATCCCCTCTTCTTTTTTCTTCTGAAGCTCTCTATCTTCCTGTAGAGACTTCAATGAGGTATGGTCTTGTTGGCGCCCGAGTCGTCGGCCATGGGGGACGGTTTCCGGCCTCATGGTGTTGTTCTTCCTATCGCCTCTGCACAGCGAGTGACACTCGCTGTGCGGGGTATTGCACTCTTTTCCTTCCTCCCATCCTAGTTAGGATTAATAATACATAGGACACATCAATACCACAGCTCGGGAAATGTACGAATTTTGTCTGGGCTTTTTTTCACACTACCGCGCGCCGTGGGACACGCACCGCACGGTGGTTGTGCTTGCATCCTTACCACCCCTTCCTAGTGTGGGCTAGGTACCACGATGGCACAGTGGTACAGTACTTTTTCGACACGCAGTTCGAACCCCATAGATGTCGAGAATTTTAGAACATAATAAATGGGGAAATGCACAGGTCAGGAGAGTTTCAAATTACGGACTTTAGCTTCTGTTCATGTGGTCTGTTGCAGTGCTCAGCTGCATTCGTACCCGGCCTGCCAGTGGCCTAGTGACAATCATGGCCTATGCCTACCCTGTTCGGGCTGCTCCTCTTCCCGACCTTACCGGATTTGTGACTCTTGGAAGGAGCAACACTGGTCCTTCCTCTGGGACTTCTATCGATGGGACCGACCCTTGGCTGCCCGCGACCACAGTATGATGCCTCCGGCTCCTCTCCCCGTGGCTACTGCGACTTCCGCTGCTGTGCCTACCGGCCCCCCAAGACCCCGCAAGCGGGCTTTATCGGACATTGGAGGGCTGTCTGCGCGAAAGCTGACCCTCCACCCCTCGCGGACCTTTCTGGTGGTGAGTGGGTAGAGGATGTCCTTTACATCCAGAGGACTCCGCTTTGGCACTTCTGTCTTATCGTCCCACGGCGCCCTCTCTCGCTGCGGACAGCAGTCTTCGCTCCACAGCTCCTCACCCTCTGCCCCTCACGGAACCGCGGGATCTGAGACCATTAAGGTGCTGGTCGTGGCCACGCGCATGATTACCAGCTCCCTCCCTCCAGCCTGGTGCCCTCCGTCTCCTCCCCTCAAGCGGAAGACCTCTGCCTCGGTCGACGCCTCGTGGTAGTCCAAGCGTATCAAGTCCCTCCCATAGCCCCCCCTGTTTCGTGACCTCGCAGAAGCGTTCAACTCTCACTTGCAGCAAGGCAAGTTGGGGGAAAGGAACTTCTTCACTGAACGTCGATGGCCCGTGGATGTCGACATCCGTTTTCAGCAGTCTTGGTATGCGGGGCACTCACAGGCCTTTCTGTGCCCCCTCCCGTCGGTGGACACTGCGGCGCTGACACAGAGTGGCGGTAGGGGAAGCGTGGGGAGGGACACTACCCCAGGGCTTGACAAGACAGCTACCCTTGTTCGGAATACCTTAGCCTGCCTCGGCTTTTTCGAGCTAGCAACACAGACGATGGTCCGCCGCATTGAAGATTTTTGGGCTTCCCAGGATACTCCGGATCCCCTACGCGATCTGCATTCCTTAGCTGTGACTGCCAATCGGGCAGTGTACCATGCCTCCACGAACACGGTAGCAGCTGCAGCTAACTGTGACGATGAGACGGGACGCGATACTGAGGCAGTGCACTGGTCTTCCGGCCTCAGTCAAGATACAGCTTCAACAGGCTCCCCAGGTTTGACCACACCTGCGGTGGGCAGACACCACCTGGCTCGGGTCGGGAGTGCCCCTCGCCTCCCCACCACTGCGGCTCTCGCTGTGTACGGACGCGAGCCGGTCGGGCTGGGGGGCGCATCTCCTGCCCGAGTTTGACGAGATTGCGGGCCAGTGGCCTCCTGCCTTACGGAACAGACACAGCAACTTGTTGGAACTGGAGGCAGTGCTCCGGGCATTGGAACACTGGAACCTCGCCTCACACACCAGGCGGTGCTGGTCCTCTCGGACAACTCCACGGTGGTGTCCTACATTCAGAAGCAAGGGGGCACCCATTCACCATCCCTTTTCCAGCTGCTGCATTGGTGCAGAGATCGAGCTCCGAGCGCGGCACATCCCGGGCCGCCTGAACGTGCTTGCAGACTCTCTCTCTCGTCGAGGACAGCTTCTACACACCGAGTGGACACTCAAGTTGGAGCTCTTTCGGATGATAGGCGCTCATTGGGAGATGCCCATGGTCGACCTGTTTGTGATGCGGTGGAACGCCCAGCTCCCCCTCTTTGTCTCGCCTGTGCCGGATCCTATCGCATGGGCACTGGATGCCCTGTCAATCCCTTGGGACGGCCTAGTGGCCTACACATACCCCCCAGCTGTGTTGGTACCCAAGGTTCTGCAGAAGCTCCGGGACGCCAACGTGATCGTCTTCATGGTCGCCCCCTTCAATTGAAACCGAAGCTGGACGACGGACCTTCTGAGTTTGGCCACGGTCCCCCTCTGTGGCTACCGCCGCCGCGCACGATGCTGAAACAGCCGAGGCAGAACCTGTTCCACCCATGCCCCGGGAGGCTCCAACTACACGCTTGGAGGTTGTGTGGGCGGCCCTCGCCGCAAGAGGCTTCTCGGGTGCGGCAATGGCGGCTATCACAGCAGCTCACAGGTCTTCCACTCTGAGGGTTTGCGAGGGGAAGTGGAGGGTCTTGCAGGATTGGTGCCAGGCCAGAGACCTGTTGCCCACAGCTCTCTTGACACCCCAGCTGGCCGAGTTTTCCTCTGGCTATTTATCGATCAGGGTCTGGCCCCCATTACCATCCGGGGCTATCTCTCCATGATCGCCGACACATACCGGCACTTGGGACAGCCGGATCCAGGAGCGTGTAAAGACCTGGCAGACCTCATGGCCCTTTTCGAGTTGCAGCGACCAGTCCAACGTTCCCTGCTTCCGCGGTGGTACCTTACGTGTGCGCTCACGTGGCTTAATTCAGGGCGGTTTGAACCTCTGCACCTGGCCACCTTGGCGGATGTAACCAGGAAGATGTGCTTCCTCCTCGCTCTCGCTTCAGGGTCAGCGAACTCCATGCATTGTCGGTTTCCCCATCCTGTCTACAATGGTGAGCGAATGGGTCAGTGCAGCTCCTGACAACCCTGCCTTCCTGGCAAAGAACTGGCTGCCAGCGGTTGGGGCACAAGTAATTACGCTCCAGCCCCTTCAGGGGTCCGATAGGTTGCAGGAGTCACGCCAGCAGGACCCGGTGCGTGCCTTACGGATCTACCTGCGCCGAACACATCTGCACCGGCAGGGCCGGACCCGCCTTTTCCTGCCTCTGCGGCGAGGCAGGAACGACATTTCGGCTCAAACCATCTCTTCTTGGCTCAGATGGGTCATCCGATCTGCGTATGAGGACCTCTCCCCTGAGGAGGCTAAGAGGCTGCAAATCCGAGCCCACGAAGTCAGAGTGGTCTCCACTAGCATTGCATTGGACCGCAACTGTGTGGTACAAGACATTGTGCTCGCAGTGGGGTGGCGGTCAAGTTCCACCTTCGCATGCGACCTCTCAGGACAGCGCGAGAACCTGGCACTCCTGGGCGATGTCTCAGCGGCACAGCACTAACGCTTAGTTGAAATCGTCGGGAGTGTTCCCTGGGCACCTTCCTAAGCTTGTTACGATCACGGGGTATGTGGGCGGCACCCTCCTCCTTTTCGTTATTCTTCCTATCAGTAATGCCATCGGTAAGGGTTTTGAGGAAACAAATTAATTTTTCTCTAAAATATATTTTTTTGAAAAATACTTACCGATGGCATTACTCGAAGGGCCCTCCCGCCTACCTCGCTTGCCACCAGTTCGCTTAGCGTGAAACTGGTGGGTCAGCCCATAGGGCATGATGGGAAGGGAGGGGAGGCCACCCGGGGTTGCATTTGATAAACAGGCTCCCCGGAGTCGCCTCCCCGTTTGTGCTTATTCACACAACAGACTTAAACTGAAATCAGGCTAGCTAGCGTAACTATCTTCCTCTCAGTAATGCCTTCGGTAAGTATTTTTTGCAAAAATATATTTTAGAGAAAAATTAATTTTTTCCTCTTTAGTTACATGTCTGTCTGACCGACCTTGTCAGGCATCAAGCTAGCCTGGAGTTAATTACCCTTGAGCTATCATTATTCCCTTCCCGGCCACTGTGTTTAAACAAAAATTTCAGTGCCACAGAATCCAGTGAAGGCATATTCAGGTCATCAAGGGGCATCGATCCACATGAGCCCCTATAACTATTGTGTTTGGGCTTTGTTCTTTCAGTTCTGATAGTGAAGGGATTAATGAACTGCAGATGGCTGACTTGAGTTAATTTTCAGGCACAGAGCTAGGAAATGATATGGATCAATGATCTGGCACTTACAATTAAGATGGGTTATTGTTTCTTTTGCAGAAGCCGGAGAAAAGCAAAAAGTTTGTCATCAGGTTGAAAGGATTGCCAGTAAATGTTCGAGAAGTAAGTACGGTAGGCTTTTGCAATTCTGTTATTTTATTTTGTTTGTTGGCCTTGCTTGAAAAGACACCTTTTTAACCCCTTATCTGCTGGGGCAAGGCAAACACTACTCATCTGCAAGAGCCATGAATCTTCATGAGCCCCCGCATTGGCGGGGGCTCATGAGGATTTATGTCTCTTGTTAGTCCTGTGTTTTCTGTGCCCATGTTTGGTCATGTTTCATTTGCGTTCTTTAGGCGAATGTCGGTCAGTGTGCAGTGGTTTCTGACACAAAATCCATGATCACTGGCAGCAAAAGGGTTAAAGATACCTGTATGAACCCTTTTGATTCCAGTGTTAAAAATGATTGTCTGAAGCCATCTGAGAAGAAAAGAACATAAATTTAATGATAATTGATTGTCGTTCTCTTTGCAGAAGGCTGTGCGGGAATTTTTCAAGCCCCTGTCAGGACTGAAAGTACGAATTCCGACAAATGCAAACAAGAATTCAATAGGTACGAAGCGGTTGGTACGATAGGTGCGTGCGTGTGTGAAGTCAGACTATACTGTCTTCACATTTTCTTTGTTTTCAGAAGCCAAAATATATGTTTAAAAACAAATATACACGTTATTTGAAGATTGGCAATAAATCAGTTTTTTCTTTCTGTAGGTATTGCATTTGTGGAGTTAAAAACTGAAAAAGACATGGAGACAGCACTAGGGAGAAACAAGAGTTTTATTGGTAAGTCTGTGTTTTATACGGTAAACTTCAGATACAGCTTTATTTCCTCAAAAACATTACCGATGACATGACTGATAGGGAAGTGTCTACTTACTCTCAATTTTAGCCTAGGAACCCGTTGTGCCCCTGCACCAACCGGGAGGCACTCGGGGAACCCACAGAGGGGCCGAGAGTGATCTCCCGTGACTGCCCATCCGGTTCCGAGTCATGTGATGCTTACTCAGTTTAGTCTACTTAGCTCGTCTAGTGCAGACGTGTTTTGCTAGCCTCCGGCCTCGCTTACTTTCGACCGGTTTGGAACCCGTCTTTGTCCTGTGTTGGGACTTGCTTCGCTTGCGGACTCTTGCCGTGTGCTGCTACCTTCAGCTGCTTCTTCTTCTGCCTCTGCTGCCTTCTCGCCTCTTCGGTTGGCCTCCTTTCCCGCCTTCGGCGCTGTTGTGGTATGGAGGTGTCGTCCCCCGCCCCTGTTGCTGCGGAGAGGTAAGGTAGTTGATTGGCCTTCGGCCGGCCTCCAAGCGGGTCGCCGGTCGTGAGCTCTTCTCAGCCTTTGTTTGTTTAACCTGGTGCCGTGCTTTGTTTCTCGGCTTGGCCCTTGGGGCCTACGCCGTGTCGCTTATACCGAGCGCGGGCGCATAAACTGTCTTTGTTTTTCATGCAGAGATCTCCTGCCCCTGGGGCGTCTCTACTATCGGCCCATACAGCTGCACCTCCTCCTTCACTGGCGCCCATCCTCCGCCGACTTGGCAGCCTTGGTACCGGTCACTGCGCTTCTTCGTCCCCATCTGCTGCGCTGGATGGATCCGGCGTGGCTGGCTTCGGGAGTTCCCCTTGCGTCTCCCCCTCCTCGCCTATCCCTGTGTGTCGACGCGAGCCTCTCAGGGTGGGGTGCCCACCTGTTTCCGGACTTCCGAACGACGTCGGGAGCCTGGCCGCCAGAGATGTCTGCCCGTCACATCAACTGGTTGGAGCTTCAGGCTGTTTGGCAAGCCCTCATCACTTGGGAATCGAGTCTGCTGCACCAGGAGCTCTTGGTCCTTTCCGACAACGCGACGGTGGTGGCGTTCCTTCAGAAGCAAGGCGGCACACACTCTCCCGACTTGTGCATGCTCACCTACCGGCTGATGCTTTGGTGCCAGACCCGCGGCATCTTCCTTCGAGCGAGACACATTCCGGGCCACCTGAACGTCCTCGCCGACTCGCTCTCGCGTCGTGGTCAGATGTTACACACGGAATGGACTCTTCGCCAGGACATTTTCCAGATGATCTGCGCCCACTGGGAGACTCCTCAGATCGATCTGTTTGCCACGAGGTGGAACCATCAGCTTCCCCTCTTTGTCTCCCCGGTCCCGGATCCCCTTGCCTGGGCTGTCGACGCTCTCTCCATCCCCTGGGACGGTTTGATCGCCTACGCCTTTCCCCCGACGGTCCTTGTCCCCAAAGTCCTCCTCAAACTCCGGGGATCCAACGCCGTTGTTCTCCTGGTCGCCCCGTTTTCCTGGAACCGCTCTTGGACCACAGACCTCCTCAGCCTCGCCACGGGCCCTCCTTTGCGCTTACCGACGCCCCGGACGATGCTCAAACAGCCTCGACAGGCCCTTTTCCACCCGTGCCCGGAGCGTCTCCTCCTTCACGCCTGGAGGTTGTGCGGCGTGCCCTCACCGCTAGAGGCTTCTCGAGTGCAGCAGTAGAGGCGATCTCTTCGGCCCGCAGACCCTCAACGCGACGCGTCTACGAGGGAAAGTGGCGAGTGCTGTGCGCCTGGTGTGAGGACCTCCGTCTCGACCCCACTGGTTTGACTCACCCCCAGCTCGCGGACTTCTTCCTCTGGCTCTTTGGAGACCAGGGTCTCGCCCCTATCACCATCAGAGGATACCTTTCCATGATTGCCGACACTTATCGACACCTTGGACGTCCGGACCCCGGCGCCTGTAAGGACATCGCCGACCTTATGTCGCACTTCGGCTTGCGACGTCCGGTACTCCGCTCTCTCGTCCCGCGCTGGGACCTTCCCTGGGTCCTGACGTGGCTGAACTCATCCAAATTCGAACCACTGCCCTTGGCCCGCCTTCAGGACGTGACTCGTAAGACCTGCTTCCTTTTGGCCCTTGCCACAGCGGCCCGAGTCAGCGAGCTGCACGCGCTCTCGGCGCGCCCTACCTGCCTGCAATTTCGTGCGGATGGCTCCGTGCACCTTCTCCCAGATCCCTCCTTCCTTGCCAAGACCAGGTCTCCACTGACGGCGCCACAAAGGATCACACTGCGACCGCTGCGGGGAATGGACTTCCCTCGAGAGACCAGGCAACAAGACCCTGTGCGCGCCTTACGCGTCTATCTACGCAGAACCAAAGCCGTCCGTCGAGGACGCTCACACCTCTTCCTGCCTCTTAGGCCCGGCAGACATGACATTTCGGCCCAGACGATCTCTTCCTGGCTACGCTGGGTCATTCGGTCCGCCTACCAGGACCTCTCCCCACAGGGAGCAAAGAGGCTTAAGATACGCGCGCACGAGGTACGTGCCATATCCACGAGTCTTGCCTTTGACCGGAACTGTGCTGTTAAAGACATTGTGGCGGCAGTAGGCTGGCGAGCGGAATCTACCTTCGCCCGCTTCTACCTCCGGGATCTGGCAGGCCAGCGAGACAACCTCGCTCTGGTGGGGGACATCACGGCAGCGCAACACTCCCTCCCGGCGCCACAGGCGCCGTAGGTACGCTACTTAGCTAAAATTGTCGGGAGTTTGCGACTGGGAGGATGGCTCTGCAGGCCCCCTGGGTTATTTTGCGGACAGCGGCACCCTCCTCCTGCTCGTAATTCTCCCTATCAGTCATGTCATCGGTAATGTTTTTGAGGAAATAAATGCATTTTTCTCTAAAAGGTATTTTTTCGAAAAATACTTACCGATGACATGACTCGGAGGACCCTCCCTCCTGCCCCGCTTGCCGCTGGGAAGCTAAGTAGCCTAAACTGAGTAAGCATCACATGACTCGGAACCGGATGGGCAGTCACGGGAGATCACTCTCGGCCCCTCTGTGGGTTCCCCGAGTGCCTCCCGGTTGGTGCAGGGGCACAACGGGTTCCTAGGCTAAAATTGAGAGTAAGTAGACACTTCCCTATCAGTCATGTCATCGGTAAGTATTTTTCGAAAAAATACCTTTTAGAGAAAAATGCATATCACCAGTTATAAGCAATGTAATTTATGTAGAAAAAGTCCTGTCAGGACCTCTGAAAAAGTGTTATATCAAAATTGTTACATCTGTTATAAGTCAAGTAGATTGTATATATCTATATGCAGTCTGTTTTGTATGATTATATCTTTCTAACAACCCTTATCATTCTGAATACACCAGTGTGTGAAATAAGTTTGACTAAAATAGTTCAAGGGTAGTGCCAGAATAGCTTGGCGCCAAGCTATTCTGGCACTACCCTTGAACTAAAGAAGCCATTAGTCTATATCCTTATCTGTAAGTACTATAAATTATTGTAGTTTGCATATGGCAGTGTACAAATTTGAAGCTTTTAGCCTCAGTATGATATGGGATAAACAAGTCCTTGGGGCCGATATTGTATTTGTCGACAAAGGGCCTGGATCCATTATTATGGATCTACGACGTATGACTGTGTAGGCGAGATGAAACTTCATCCCATGTTCTTCATTAGTTGCACTGATGTGACATTTTTAGTTTTTATCCCATATCATATTGAGGCTAAAAGCTTCAAATTTGTACACTGCCATACGCAAGCTACATTATAGTACTTACAGATGAGGATATAGACCAATGGCTTTAGTTCAAGGGTGGTGCCAGAATAGCTTGAACTATTTTTTAGTCAAACTTATTTCACACACTGGTGTATTCCGAATGACAAGGGTTATTCGTTTGATTCTTTAATAGTTGCAGACAGGTGTTATGTTTGGCTAGCTCCTAACCCTTTGTGCATGCAGGTACAGGTACTGTAAACAGTGCCAACACCTGTATGCACAATGGGGTTCTTGAGTACATCCATGTATGATCATTTTTTACTTGCCATGATCCCTTTCTAACTTTATTTTCATGTTTCTGTGGTAGGTGGTAAAAAGATTTTCTTGAAGAAAGTTACAGAAGAGACTACAGAGACTCCTGAAGAGGAGGAAAAACTGCGGCCATGGGAGCTGAAGGTGGGTTAATTTGTCATGGTCAGTCTGTTTCTTAGTGTAGCGAAGGTTCTTGAACGTGAAACAAGATGTGTGGTTTTGCAAGTATGGTTGGTTAGTCAAAGTGGTAATTGACAACCATAACCCATTATATCCTGAGGCCGATTAAAAAAAAAAAAAAATCTTATTGTCCTATGAAGGCTGCATTACAGATTAGGAGATATATCAACTGTTTTAGTTCAAGGGTGGTGTCAGATTAGCTTGGAGCTATTGCCTATGAAGCACAGCCTGAACACTGATCAGTTCAGGCGCCCTGCAACTGTGCCACATGATTTACCAGGACCTTTCAGTGGACATGCTATATAGAACAAGTCTTTTTGCCTGTGCAACCTGCTAAAATAAGAGCTGTGATTCCTCCCCTATACACTCTAGCGTCCCAGGGACAGTAAACCGGAAGAGCTGTGAGACTTTTTTGTAGGATTGTTTAACCCTTTTAGCCCCAAGGTCCCATTTCGCATATTTTGGAGGCCTAATGACTGTGTTCCAGTTGCAGGAGACGGATTGACCATGATAATTAAAGGGTTAGTGCCAGATTAGTTATTATCACAGTCAATCCATCTCCTGCCGTAGGGACTCGGGGTTGAATGGGTTAAGCATACTTGCTGATCATCATCTCCTTCTTCCTCTTCTATCTACATCAAAACCTGTTTTGCATGACCACCCTTATAAGAGATGATTCTCATTAAAGACCATCGTTTAGGTGGTTGGACAGTCTTTAATGACAGGTGACACTTTTTGCCCCTCAGGACTATTCTTTTCTCTTGAAACCACTTTTTTTTCGGGCAAAAATGTAGTTGTAGTTAAACAGGTTGCACTGTATTCTTCTTGTTCTTACTTTTTTTTTACTGTGTGTAATTATTTTGTTACAGAAAACGCAGGATGAGGACGGAGAAAGTATTGCAGAGGTATGATTGTGCTTGTATGGTTGTGTTTGAGAAAGAAAGTGAGTAATATATATTTACAGGAGTCAGATAGCTTCACACAATAATAACAATCTTGACCCTTTACTGTCAGGTTAACCAATTTAGCCCCACACTCACATTTCGTAAATTGGGAGGTGCTAGGTACAGACTAAGTGCATGTTGCAGGAGATGAATCTACCATGATCATTCAAGGGTAGTGCTAGATGAGCTTGGCGCCTGAAGGCGCCAAGCTCATCTGGCACTGCCCTTGAACTATCATGGTCGACTCATCTCCTGCCATTGGGTGTTGGGGCTACATGGGTTAACAGAGCGATTAAAAAAAAAAAAACTCCATTCATCCAAGGTACATGATGACCTATGCCTCCTGCATTTGGACATTGTTCATTTTGTTCTGGCAGTCAAGGCGCTGTTTAACAGTGTTTCTGTTATGCTGTTTGGTGAAAAAAATTTCACACATTTTTTGTCACTGGATGTGTGAACCCCCTGTTCCATGTCAAACTGGTCTCGGAGGTATGGTGCTTTACAAATTTTCACTCTGCTTTCTTGACAGTGGTTATAAACGGTAAACTGAATCAAACGTAGCAATTTCTGTGTCATTTGTTTTTTCAAAATACATTACCGATGGCATTACTATCTGGAATACACTCTATTGCCTATAGATTTCAGCCAAAAGTTGTGTACCACACAACTGGGGAGGAGACAGCGGGGATCCACGCACCGGGGCCCCGGGTGGCCTCCCCTTACTACCCTATCCCGGCATTCCCAGGGCGACCTTGTCAGTTTCACTCATAGCTCGACCGTGAACGGTCGAGTTTTTTGCCTTGCTCCGTTTCGGACGGTTTCTTCGGTGAATATTTGAGTTTTGGCCTTTGACTTTGGAGTTTTCTGTTAAGCCTTGGACTCACTTACTTCGTGGCTGCTCGTTGCGTTTTGTTGGCTACAGTGTGTGAAAGCGCCGGCCGGTTTGGACCGGCTCTGCCTTAAGTGAGCTTCGCCCTTGGCTGTGGCCTTGGGGTTAGACTCCTCACGTGACTTTGTGCCTTGTAGTGAGGGTGCAACTTGACTGTTTTTTCACCTACGTTGTTGGAACCTACGGTCGCATGGCTGCTTCCTTGTTGAAGTCTTGCCTCCTCTGCGGGGACTTCCAGTGGCTGGACGATGCCCACGACGCTTGCTTGCCGTGTTCGGGCTGCTCTTCAGACAGAACTTGCGACGTCTGCACCGAGTGGATGGAAGACCGGTGGTCGCGCATGTGGGACTTCTACAGACGCGACCGGCCCTCTCGGCCGCTTCAGTCTCCCCGAGATCCTCCACAGGTGGACGTCAATTCCTCGGCGCTTCGGGCTCCGCTTCGCTCCGTCGTTCGGGCTGTCCGGCCCACAGGTAAGTCCCCTTCCTTTACCATTACCTCGCAGGTTCTCCCTCCCCTCTCCGAGTCTTCGGAGCAGGGTAGGCGAGTTTCGGAGTCGCGCTCCCCACGCTCTGCTTCGGCAGCGCGTGGCTTGAGCCCCATAACTTTTCTCACCCCCCGCTCTGCTTCGGGCGAGCGGCCTGGGCGAGCTGAGCGTTCGTCAGCCACCCCCAGCTCTAGGTCCCCGGAGCGGGTGCAGCTGAGTGAACGCAAACGTAAGAAAGAGAGAAAACGTGATAAGAGAGGCTCTCGCTCACGCTCCGAGGCGTCGGAACATGACTTGAGACCTTTAGAAGTGCTGCCTCCCCGTTCTGTTGTTTCCGAGCGGGGTCCCCCCCCTCCCCCGCCCCGTCTCGTCTGGGCGGGCCCGGGGCGACGTTGTCACTCGCCCCCCACGCTCCGAGGCGTCGGAGCGGGGGTCGCGTGCTCAAAAATTGTCCCCTGCCCGCTTCGCTTCAGCTGAGCGGGCTTGGCATGACCTTGTTCTGTCCCCCCCCCCCCGCCCCGTTTCGACCAGGCGGGCCCGGCGTGACTCGGACCCGCGTACCCCTCGCTCCGAAGCCTCTGAGCTGGGGCCGCGGGGTTCATAGATCGTCCCCTCCCCGCTTCGCTTTTCCTGAGCGGGCTTGGCGTGACACTAGACTGTCCCCCCCCCCCCCCCCCCCCCACCCCCCCGCCCCGTATCGACCAGGCGGGCCCGGTGTGACATCGTCGCGCGTCCCCCACGCTCCAAGGCCTCGGATGGGGGGCCGCGTGCCCGGTTTTTGTCCTTTCCCCGCTCCGCCTTTCCTGAGCGGGCTAGGCGAGACTCGTTACGGTCCCCCCCACCCCCCCCCCCCCCCCCCCCCCCCGCCCCGTTTTCTCCAGGCGGGCCCGGTGTGTCCAGACCACTTTGTCCTTAGTACGATCGCGTTCGGATAACCTTCTCCAGCTTCCGCGTGCGGAACTTAGCTTTGAGGTTGACCGTCCTTCTTCCACGGTCCCTCCGTCGTCGCGATGCTCCTCTCTGCGTGCGTCGCGGGCGGCACCATCTACCTCTCGCGCGGCGGTGCGGCGCTCTCGGAGCCGCTCGCCCCTTTCATCCCCTTCGCGGGAGGGTCAGTTTTTGGAACCGGATGTCCTCAGCCATCATCCTACTGATTCGGCCTCGGCTATCTTCTTGCAGGACTCGGCGGCTGGATCTCCTTCCCGCCTGTCCTCTGTCTCGTCGGCCTCCTCCTCTTCGGACGTCGTCGGCCCTTTGCTCGGCTCGCAGACGGCCCGCGCCTTGGGAGAGGCCTCCCGGCTGATTGTCAAGTACCTACCGCCTGACTTCTGTCTGCCTTAACCCCTGCTGAAGAGACAAGCTTCCGCCATGGTCGACGCGCAGAGGCAAGTCAAGCGCCGCAAGTCCCTTCCACAGCCAGCTGGCTTCCGGGACCTCACCGATGCGTTCTCCGCCCAGTTACGTAACGACACCTTCGGCGACACGGGGTTTTTCACCGACTCACGGTGGCCTGCGGGGATCAACTTGTACTTCCACCAGGCTTGGTACGCAGGACACTCCCAAGCCTTCGCCGTCCCTCTTCCAGCGGTGGATACGGTGGCCTTAGTCCAGGCGGGCGGCCGCAGACTGGTCCAGAACTCTTGGCCGTGGCCTCTCAACAGGATCGCCTCCTTAGCTCGGAATTCTCTGGCTTGTTCTGGCTTTTTGGAATTGGCTACCCAGGCAGTCTTACAGTGTCTGCAGGATACTTGGGACCTGGAGGTTCCGTCCCCACTCCGTGATGTGCAGTCCATCCTGGTAGCGGCCGACCGAGCCGCCTACCATTCCTCCGCCAACGCCATGGCAGCGGCGGCCAATTACGACCTCTGGCGGCGGGATACCCTTCTGTGTCTTTGCTCGGATCTTCCCTTGGCAGTGAAGACCCAGCTTCGTCAGGCCCCCTTAGGTGGTTCTCATCTGTTCGGCGACACGTGGCAGACAGTAAAGGACGCTTCCAAGGACTTGTGGCCCAAGCCGGCAGCTACCCCAGCCTCGAACCGCTTTCGCGCCCCCCGCCCGGCCGGGGGTCGTGCCCGGCGGTCTTCCAGACCCTCTGTGCTTCCAGTCGGCTCGTCACGAGGTCGGGCTCATCCGCTTCAGGCCTCTCAGCCCTTCCCCGCCACTCGTCCATCTTGGCCCTGCGGCGCCTGTAAATCGGGGCGCGGTCGGGCTCGCTGACTTGCCCCCGCCTCCGCCCCCGTCGACAGTTCTCGGGTCTCCTGTCGGCGGGCGGCTGTCCCTCTTCAGCGACCATGGGAGATCGCTGTTCCCAGACGACCCTTTTATCCTTTCCACGGTTACTTCAGGCCTACAACTTTCGTTCCGTTCCCATCCGCCTCTTCGCAGGTCCCCCATGTGGACCCAGGATCCGCTCGATGGCCTACAGGCAGACGCTCTGCGCGGGGAAATTGCGGCCCTTCTCGACAAAGCGGCGACAGAGGTGGTGTCGCGACAGGACTCACCAGCATTCTACAGCCACCTCTTCCTCGTTCCCAAACAGGAGGCAAGTGGCGTCCAGTTATCGACTTGTCAGCGCTAAACAAGTTCATTTTGGCCCCTCGCTTCAGGATGGAGACGGCCAGGACCCTCCGAGCGGCCGTCCGACCGATGGACTTCGCGATCAGCCTCGACCTGTCAGACGCCTATCTTCACGTCCCGATTCATCCGTCGTCTCGCCGGTACCTTCGGTTTGCCTTTGGCGGGATCGTCTACCAGTTCTGCACCTTCCTTTCGGCCTCAACATCAGTCCTTGGGTATTTACGAGACTTCTCGACGCGGTGATGGCCTTCTTCCGCCAATGTTCCCTGAGCCCGGCCTCCAATTATTTGGACGACCTACTGCTGCGCAACCTGGTCGCCACGGAGGACAGAGACGCCCTGCTTTCCCTTCTGCGTCGTCTCGGTTTTCTGCTCAATCTGAGGAAATCGGATCTTTCCCCCTCTCAACGGTTTCTACATCTGGGGATGGAATTCCTGACCGACCTCAACCTTGTCCGCCTGCCTCTGGCCCGGCGACAGAAGATCGTCGATCTAGCGCTTTCGATGGCGGTAGGAACCTCCTTCTCCGCCAGGGTCTGGCTTCAACTCCTGGGCCTCCTCAGTGCGGCTGCGGACCTGCTTCCCTTGGGCAGGCTTTATGCGCGCCCTTTGCAGCTTCATCTCCTCCTTCACTGGCGTCCCTCGTCGGGCTCTCTTTCGGATCTCGTACCAGTTACTCATCTGGCTCGTCCTCACCTCGAGAGGTGGGCAGACCTCTCTTGGCTGGCTACGGGCGTGCCCCTTCACTCCCCTCCGCCCCGGTGGTCTCTCTGCACCGATGCGAGCCAGGCCGGCTGGGGCGTGCATCTGTTACCGGATTTTGTCTCGGCCTCGGGCCTTTGGCCTCGGGAGCTGTTGGGGAAACACATCAACTGGCTGGAGCTGAAGGCAGTTTGTTGGCCCTCAACTTCTGGCAGGAGACCTTGACCAACCAGGAAGTTCTCGTTCTCTCCGACAACTTGACGGTGGTGGCCTACATACAGAATCAGGGGTGCACGCACTTGCCCTCCCTGTGCATTCTCCTGTACCACCTTCTCCTCTGGTGCAGGGATCGGTGCATTATGCTACGAGCCCGCCACATCCCCGGCCACCTGAACGTGATCGCGGACGCCCTGTCTCGTCGCGGACAGTTGCTCCACATGGAGTGGTCCCTACGCCCGGATATTTGTTTTCTCAAAACAACATTACCGATGACATTACTGTTAGGAATACTGTCTCGCTAGCCTAATTTTAGCCCAAAATTGAGGTTGTGTGCCTTTAAGGAGGGAAGGTATCAGGGGGCGCTATCTGCTAGGCAGAGCCACGGTAGCCTCCCTTCCCTCCATATCCGGAACGCGGTCACCTGATTCGCCATTCTGTCTCTTCGCTGAGCCGTGGAAGGTTGTATGCCCTACCTAGCTCCGTTCAGGCTTCGTTCTCTCGCGACTTTGTCTTCTTCGAGTTCGTGGTTGGAGGTTGACGGGTTACTACTGGCTTGTGAGCTTCCTGCTGCAGAGTGGGCTTCTGTTCCGGCTGCAGTGTCGACCGGGCTGTGCCTTCTCGTCCTTGGCGGGACTTTGCGGCCTTTTTTCGGGGGCCCTCGTCCTCCGTCCTTCACGGTGGTATCCTCCTTCTTTCTACCATGACCAGGTAAGCATTGTAGCTTGTGGTTAGTGCCCTCGGCCGACGCTACGGATGCAGTAGCACTGAGCAGAGGCGCTCGTAGTGTGACCGTTAGTGCGGTTCGTTTTTATGACGTGGAAGAGAAAAGTGTACACGCGGCAGGACCGGTTCTAGCGACCGGTCGGGGGTGAATTAGCAACAAGGGCGCTGCTAACTCAACCTTACCGGGCGGAACTAGTCTGAGAGATTCCGTTGTAGCCACATGTACAGGTCCTTCTTCCTTGCTTGAAAGCGTGTTTTCTTGCTCTATGTATTCCAGTTGGCAAGTTCGTACCTGCACGAGATGCGCAGACTTCCAGTGGCCGAGTGATGCCCACGACGTCTGTCTTCCGTGCACTGGCTGTTCCACCACCCACCCTTGCGACGTCTGCACCACCTGGGAGGAGGAGCAGTGGTCGCAACTGCGGCGTTTCTACCGGCGTAAGCGTCCGAAGAAGGCCGCTCCGTCTACTTTGGTGGAGGAAACACCGAGAGCTCTCACGATGCGGGACGCACATGCGGATCCGGAGCCTCACGCTCCTGACGGAGGGTTCGTCAGCTCGCTGGGGTTACTTGACACCGAGCATGGCCAACGAAGTACTCCGACATCTGTGTTTGTCAGCTCGCCGGCAGTTCCTGACCCCGAGCTTGGCCAACACCGGGCGCCTACAGGGTTTGTCGGCTCGCTGGTTCCCACCGAGTCTGACCGACAACGCCCGCGGGACCGCAACGCGTCTACGACCGTGAGAAGCTCCGTTGACAAGCACAAGTCTTCTGGTGCGGAGGTCAGTGCCTTAGTTAACACTAAGAGTAAAAAACCAACCAAATTCACATTAGCGAGTGTAGTTAAGGTGCCTCCTGTTTTGGCCCCCTCGGCCCGGCCCCTGGCGCAGGGGGAGGTGACTGTTTTTCAGAGACCACGCGGGCAAAGCTCCCGCGCTTCTAATGGCTCCCGTGACTCGCAATTCGCTCGCTCCGAACGCCATTCTTCTCACTCCGTTGGCGGGTCTTCCCGCTCGCGCTCGACTTCCAGAGGGCGCCGAGCGCCTAGGAGGCTCAGCCCTCTTACCGACTGGCGTACTTCGTATTCTCACCGGGATAGAGGTCTCCGTCATCGTTCACCGCACCGCTCGACCTATCGACCCCGGTCCCGTTCGCCCTCTCCATCCCGGAGCCAGCGTTCCCGCTTCCACCGGACTTACTCCCCCCGTCGCCGTTCTTCCCCGCGGCCGCGCTCCCCTCTGCACCACTCCGCTTCGAGACGTCCAGCGACGAGGTTTTCCCCGACGTCCCGCTCACCCCTTGGTTCTGCGCGACGGGTCCGTTCTCCTCCCAGCGCTACAGTGACACAACGCGAGTTCGGCAGCGGCGTTTCCAGTGTTGGTGTCCGACCTTCCCCTCCTCAGGGGTCGGATCCAGTTATGGAGGACGACGCTCTCAGCCTCGTTCCTGAGGGTTCGATGTCAGCATTTCTGCGTAACGATGCGTCCGACGCGTCCGGACACTCCCCCCTCTCGGACGACGCTGGTGTTCGACAGCCTTCCCTCAGTCATAAGATGGAGACCCTCCGAGCCTTGGATGAAGCGGCTCGCCTTATCGCGGCCTCCCTTCCTCCGGAGGACTGCCCACCTTCACCGCCGGTCAAGAGAAAAGCTTCTGCCTTTGTGGATGCGGCCAGCCTGACCAAGCGGTTCAAGTCTCTCCCTCAGCCTCCAGGGTTCCGAGACCTACGTGACGCCCTGTCGTCGCACCTTCGTACGAATTCCTTTGGGGACGCAGGTTTCTTTTCGGACAACAGGTGGCCCGCTGATCTACAGATCGCCTTTCAGCAGCGCTGGTACGCGGGTCATTCGCAGTCCTTCTCCTGTCAGCTACCGGAGCTGGACGCCCAGGCCCTCTCCTTCGCTGGCTCCCCTCGTCCGGGTCCCGTCATCCCAGGCCTCGACAAGACAGCTACCCTTGTACGGAATGCCCTCGCTACAGCGGGATTCCTCGACTTGGTGACCCAAACTATCGTTCGCCGTGTGGAAGAAGCCTGGAACCCTGTGACCTCTCCTTTTCTGGCGGACATCCTATCCTTAGCAGTGGCAGGCAACCGGGCGGCGTTTCACTCCGCTGTAAACTCCATGACGGCCGCGGCCAACTGCGACCTGATGCGACGTGATGCTCTTCTCCGTTCCTGTGATCTTCCCCCGGACTTGAAGAAGCAGCTTCGACAGGCGCCGCTTGGAGGGGAACTGCTGTTCGGGCCCACCTGGCAGGCGGTGAAGGAAGCCAACAAGGACTTGTGGCCCAGCCGACCGGCGCCCCACCGCTTTCGAGTTCCCCGCAAGGCCGCGGGTCGTGCCCTGCGGTCCGCCAGACCCGCTCCCCGCCCCCCTACAGTGCGCGGACGTCTCCCTCCTCGCGCCCCAGCCTTTGGGCGCGCTCGCCTTCGCCCCGACGCGACTCCCGCCCCCGCCCCCTCCCCCACCTGGCCCCGGCCCGGCCGCCGCCCAGGGAGGGGCAGGGCCCACTGACGCTTATCCTCCTCCGCCGCCGCCGACCGCTTCCCTTTCTCCGGTCGGCGGGAGGCTGGCGCGCCACAGCCAGGCGTGGCACGCGCTGTTCCCGGACAACGCCTGGGTGCTTTCTACCGTCTCCGAAGGCCTTCGGATCGCCTTTCGGTCGCCGCCCCCACTCCGTCGCTCCCCCGTTTGGACCCCTGTGCCCTCCGACCTAGACAGGGCCGCTGCTCTTCGCGACGAGGTGCACTCCCTACTTCTAAAGACGGCGACGGAAGTGGTTTCGCAGCCCAACTCCCCTGCCTTTTACAGCCGCCTTTTCGTTGTGCCCAAGCCAGGCGGCAAGTGGAGACCGGTCATCGATCTCTCCGCCTTGAACAAGTTCATCGTTGCCCCCCCCTTCCACATGGAGACGGCCCGAGCTCTTCGGGCCGCGGTGCAGCCGATGGACTTTGCCGTCAGCCTGGATCTCTCGGATGCCTACCTTCACGTGCCTGTTCACCCTTCGTCCCGACGGTATCTACGCTTTGCTTTTGCAGGAGTGATTTACCAGTTCCGAGTGTTGCCCTTCGGTCTCAACCTCAGCCCCTGGGTGTTCACGCGCATCATGGATGCAGTCGTCGCCCGGGCCAGAATGACGTCGTCCAGCCCGACGTCGAACTACCTCGACGACCTCCTCCTACGGAACCAGTCGGTCACGGCCTTGACCAGGGATCGAGATGCGCTGCTGCACCTCCTCGACAATCTCGGCTTCCTGCTGAACTGGGGCAAGTCCGACCTGGTGCCATCCCGCCACTTCGTCCATCTGGGTATGGAGTTTCGCACAGACTGCAACCTTGTTCGCCTGCCGGGACCACGCATACAGAAGCTGGCGTCCCTCGCCCTGCACCTCGCGCAGACTCGCTCGGCTACCGCCAGAGTGTGGCTACAGCTCCTTGGCCTGATGAGTGCGGCGGCGGACTTACTCCACCTGGGTCGCCTTTACTACCGTCCCCTTCAGCTCCATCTCCTCTTACACTGGCGGCCGTCTTCGGGCGCCCTGGAGACGATGGTACCAGTTCCCTTGATGCTGCTGCCGCATCTTCGTCGATGGGCGGATCCTGCCTGGCTGGCGTCGGGAGTCCCCCTCTACACACCTTCCCCCCGACTGTCACTTTGCGTCGACGCGAGCAGCTCCGGCTGGGGAGCTCACCTACTTCCGATGTTCACCACGGCCTCCGGCATTTGGACCTCGGACCTAGCGACGCGACACATCAACTGGTTGGAGCTCCAGGCGGTTTGGCAAGCACTCCTCGCCTGGGAACCTCGCCTGCGTCGTCAGGAGCTTCTCGTCCTGTCCGACAACTCCACAGTCGTCGCCTACCTTCAGAAGCAGGGCGGGACTCGCTCCCCGTCTCTTTGCATCCTTCTTTACCAGATACTTCGGTGGTGCGAGGACCGCGGCATTTCCCTCAGAGCCAGACACATCCCGGGCCATCTCAATGTCCTGGCAGACTCCCTCTCTCGACGCGGGCAACTTCTCCACACCGAGTGGACACTCCGACCAGACATCTTTCGGATGATTTGCGACCGCTGGGAGACGCCCATGATCGACCTCTTTGCCACGAGATGGAACCACCAACTTCCACTCTTCGTCTCCCCCATCCCAGATCCTCAAGCCTGGGCGGTCGATGCTCTCTCCATTCCCTGGGACGGCCTCATCGCGTACGCCTACCCACCGGCGGTCCTCGTTCCCAAGGTCCTGCTCAAGCTCAGAGGTTGCAACACGGTTCTGTACCTAGTGGCCCCCTTCTCCTGGTCCCGGTCCTGGACAACCGACCTCCTGAACCTGGCGTCGGCCCCCCCACTACAGCTGCCCACTCCGCCATCGATGCTCAAGCAGCCCCGGCAGGACCTGTTCCACCCGTGCCCCGAGCGTCTCCTCCTACACGCCTGGAGATTGTGCGGCAAGCCCTCGCCAATAGAGGTTTCTCAAGTACGGCGGTGGATGCGATCGCTACAGCCCGCAGGCGATCCACTAGGCGAGTTTACGAGGGGAAATGGCGCGTTCTCTGCGACTGGTGCGCCGCCGAACGACTCTCCCCCACGGATCTGACGGTTCCCCAGCTAGCGGAATTCTTCCTCTGGCTCTTCAATGATCAGCGGTTGGCCCCCATTACCATTCGCGGCTATCTGGCTATGATAGCCGACACGTACCGGCACCTGGGACACCCCGACCCTGGCGCCTGCAAAGACCTGGCTGATCTGATGGCACACTTCGGCCTTCATCGACCAACCTCCCGCTCCCTTGTGCCGAGATGGGACCTACCCTGGATACTGACGTGGCTCAACACTAGCCGCTTCGAGCCTTTGCAGCTGGCGCAACTGGCGGACGTGACGCGGAAGACATGCTTCCTACTAGCCCTCGCCACTGCGGCCAGGGTCAGCGAGCTTCACGCCTTCTCGACCCATCCATCGTGCCTACAGTTCCGGGCGGACGGTTCGCTACAACTGCTGCCGGACCCGAACTTCCTGGCCAAGACACGGCTTCCACTAGCCGCCCCACAAGTGGTCTCCATACAAGCCCTGAGGGGACCTAGCTTCTCCCGGGACTCCAGACAACAAGATCCGGTGAGAGCAGTGCGTATCTACTTGCGCAGGACCAAGCCTCTGCGCAGGGGCCGCACCCGCCTTTTCCTTCCTTTGTCTCCAGGTAGAAATGACATTACGGCCCAAACGATCTCCGCCTGGCTCCGTTGGGTGATACGCTCCGCATACCACGACCTCGCCCCTGACACCGCCACGCATCTGAACATCAGGGCGCATGAGGTACGAGCCATGGCGGCGAGCCTTGCATTCGACCGCAACTGTGCAGTCAAAGACATTGTGGCGGCCGTAGGCTGGCGTTCAGAGTCAACCTTCGCCAGATTCTACCTGAGGGACCTCTCCGGCCAGCGCGAGAACCTGTCGCTGGTGGGGGATGTCACGGCAGCACAACACTCCCTCCCGGCACCCCGGGTGCCGTAGGTATTCTTCGCTAAAATTATCGGGAGGTTGTGCCTGGGAGGGCGGGTCTCGGGGACCTAATAGTTTGCTTAGGGACGTAATTTGCGGCACCCACCGCCTCATCGACATTCTTCCTAACAGTAATGTCATCGGTAATGTTGTTTTGAGAAAACAAATGTATTTTTCTCTAAAATAAATTTTTTTGAAAAATACTTACCGATGACATTACTCGGAGGACCCTCCCACCTACCCCGCTGCCGCTGGCTCGCTACGATACAGAATGGCGAATCAGGTGACCGCGTTCCGGATATGGAGGGAAGGGAGGCTACCGTGGCTCTGCCTAGCAGATAGCGCCCCCTGATACCTTCCCTCCTTAAAGGCACACAACCTCAATTTTGGGCTAAAATTAGGCTAGCGAGACAGTATTCCTAACAGTAATGTCATCGGTAAGTATTTTTCAAAAAAATTTATTTTAGAGAAAAATACATTTTTCGCCTGATCTGCTCCCATTGGGAAACGCCACTAGTGGATCTGTTTGCCACCAGATGGAACAACCAGCTACCGGTTTACGTCTCTCCAGTCCCGGACCCGCTCGCCTGGGCGGTGGATGCGCTCTCCATCTCTTGGGACGGCCTGATAGCTTACGCCTACCCCCCGTCGGTCCTCGTTCCGAAGGTGCTGCGGAAGCTTCTGGGATGCTCGGCAGTCCTTTTTCTGGTGGCCGCCTTCAACTGGACCAAGAGCTGGACCACGGACGCTCGCGCTAGCGACGGACCCCCCCCCCCCCCCCCCCCCCCCCCCCCCCTGGAGCTTCCTACCCCTCCCACGATGCTCAGGCAGCCCCGTCAGCATCTTTTCCATCCATGCCTGGAGCGCCTCCTCCTACACGCCTGGAGGTTGTCTGGCAAGCCCTCGCCGCTAGAGGTTTCTCGGATGCAGCAGTGACGGCGATTGCAGCGGCCCGCAGACTCTCTACACGGAAGGTGTACGAAGGCAAGTGGAGGGTCTTCCAGACATGGTGCGCCTTCCATGGTCTCCCTCCCACTAATCTAGCCACCCACCAACTGGCGGAGTTCTTCCTGTGGCTTTTCGAAGACCAAGGCTTAGCCCCAGTTACCATCAAGGGCTACCGGGCTATGATCACAGACACTTACCGCCACCTGAGTCTTCCGGACCCAGGCGCTTGCAAGGATCTATTGGACTTACTGGCACACTTTGAGCTCCGACGTCCTGTTTCCCGTTCCCTAGTACCCCGGTGGGATCTCGCCTGGGTACTGACGTGGCTGAATACGGACCGGTTTGAACCTCTTCTCCTAGCTCGGTTCTCAGATTTGACCCGGAAAACATGTTTCCTTCTGGCTCTCGCCACTGCGTCCCGCATAAGCGAGCTTCACGCGCTCTCGATACTTCCAGCCTGTTTGCAGTTTCGCTCAGATGGCTCTGCACAGCTTCTTCCCGATCCATCCTTTCTGGCCAAGAACTGCCGCCCCGCGGCGGCCCCTCAGACGCTGACTGTGCAGCCCCTCCGTGGAGCGGACCTTTCCCCTGGATCGCGTCAACAGGACCCGGTGCGGGCGCTGAGGATTTACCTGCGCCGCTCTAAGCCGCGACGCCGGGGGCGCTCGCGCCTCTTCCTCCCACTGTCCTCTGGCAGACCCGACATCTCGGCCCAGACCGTGTCGTCCTGGCTGCGGTGGGTGATTAGGTCGGCCTACCAGGACCTCTCCCCAGGCGGCGATAGACTTTTCCAAATCCGAGCCCATGAAGTGAGAGCAGTAGCCACCAGTTTCGCTCTGGACCGCAACTGCTCGGTCTCAGATATTATTACAGCGGCCGGCTGGCGCTCAGACTCCACATTCGCACGCTTCTACCTAAGAGACCTATCCGGCCAACGTGACTCCCTGGCACGGGTGGGCGACATCTCCGCGGCCCAGCACTCCCTCCGAGCGCCGCAGGTGTCTTAGGTACGTCATAGCTGAAATCGTCGGGAGTTCTCTCTCGCTGGGTCCGGCGGAGTGGTTAGATTACGGTTAGGAACGGCACCCTCCGCCTGTTCGCCATTCTTCCAGATAGTAATGCCATTGGTAATGTATTTTGAAAAAACAAATGAATTTTTTTTCTAAAATGTATTTTTTTGAAAAATACTTACCGATGGCATTACTCGGATGGCCCTCCCACCTGCCCCGCTTGCCTCTTGTGGCTAAGTGTGAAACTGACAAGGTCACCCTGGGAATGCCGGGATAGGGTAGTAAGGGGAGGCCACCCGGGGCCC
This sequence comes from Semisulcospira habei, assembly GCA_036245525.1. Lineage (NCBI taxonomy): Eukaryota > Metazoa > Mollusca > Gastropoda > Semisulcospiridae > Semisulcospira > Semisulcospira habei. Next base: position 230,983,486 of record BTPG01000003.1, read on the forward strand.
CGGTGCGTGGATCCCCGGTGTCTCCTCCCCAGTTGTGTGGTACACAACTTTTGGCTGAAATCTATTTTTCAAAAAAATACATTTTACAAAAAAAATTCATTTTTATTTCTTTTCAGTACATTGTATAACAACAGCAAATGTTTTTGTCCCAAATAGTCTTGTTATATTTTGTTCTACATTTGTCCTGTTTACAGTCTGGTAAACTGTTTGTGCGGAATCTGGCATACGTGTGCACAGAAGAATTGCTTGAAGAGATGTTCAGCAAGTTTGGTAAGTCAACCTTTATCTGAGTGTTGTCATAAAAAATATTAACCTATTCAGCCCCAACACCCTACAACAGGAGATGGATTGACCATGATAATTCAAGGGTAGTGCCAGATTAGCTTGGCGCCTGAAGGCGCCAAGCCTATCTGGCACTACCCTTAAATTATCATGGTCAGTCCATCTCCTGCACAGTCGTTGGTTAAACCCTGTACATTTGGGAAATGCAGTCATGGGGATTAAAAGGGTTAAACCCTCTCACAGTGTGGTAGGAGATTGATGGACCGTGATAGTTCAAGAGCACAAACTCATTTGCTTTATTCCTAACCTGGCACTAGCAATGCTCTGCTGTGATTTGGCAAGAGACAGAAAGTCGATATTTGTGAAAAGTGAAATATTCATTGTAATTTACTATGTGAGAGACTCCATAAGTTTCTGGAGGCTCTTCACTGGTGAGCTTTGGCTACAAGTGCGTGATGTCATCGTATAGTTATAGAGCAAGTTCTTTTGATATGTTGCACTGTTACCACCCAAACCCTGTGGCCAATGCTCTAGGAGCCATTTTTATCATGTCATTTTTTTTGTGGGGGACTCAACACGCAGACCTGCCAACCACTACGATTTCGCCGTATTTTCCTACGCCAACGTTCCCAAAACTACATTACTGCGATCATTAATGAAATTCTACGCTGAAGAAACAAAATATACCAAAATCTTTTTTGGTGTTGTCTTCGGTTTGTAGTCGGTAAGAGCATGCGGTTTGGGGCCACTGAGAACGAGCGGAGCGAACTTCCGGTTTTCCCAGCTTGCATCATTTCATTCACAAAGTGCGTCAGATAAACAACGGTCTGAACCATGCCAAAGAGAAAGGAACCCGAATCGAAAAGTGCATCGCCTGAAAAGAAGAAAGTTTGCACCAGCCAGCCAAAGCTCTGATCGCTATATATAAGGCAAATTTCTGTCATGCTTGGACTCTAACAGACAATAAAGTTGTGTTGTATTGAGAAATTTCCGTGCATCAAGCGTTCGGTGTTGAGCGAACAGTAACTTACGTGCTAAACTACGCTTGACATCTCCAAAACTATTACCACTTGTCCAAAATTCTACTACCATAGCAGTGTAGGGGTTGGCAGGTCTGGACACGTTTCTGGATGCTCTCCACCGATGAGGTTTAGTCACAAGTGCGTGCTGTCTTCTTGTAAAGTTAGCTCTTTTGAGATGTTGCACTGTTGTCACCCACACCTTGTGGCCGACACTCCAGCTACGAGCATAAAGTCTCTTGGAACGATTATTCCTGTGTTTTTTTTTGGCAGGGAAATGTGTATCGTAATGACACTTCAACTAATTCTTTTCCTTTTTATGTGCAGGACCAGTGGCAGAATTTGACTTGCCAGTTGACCCGTGGACGAAAAAAATCAAAGGCTTTGCTCACGTCACATACATGATTCCGGAACATGCAGTAAAGGCCTTCACAGAACTGGATGGAAAAGCTTTCATGGTAATTATTTAGGAATTAAACCATTTAGTCCTGACGCCCAGCAGTAGGTGATAGATTGACCATGATAATTCAAGGGTAGTGCAATTTCAGTTGGCGCCATCAGGTGCCAAGCTAATCTGGCACTACCCTTGAATTATCATGGTTGATCCATCTCCTGCAGCTGGTACATAGTGGTGAGGTCACACCTCCAAAATTTGGGAAACAGCTTTGGGGTTTAATGGTTTAATAGGAATATGCAGTTGCAGTCTTAAACCTTATGATGCCCTCGCTGTGAGGATGCTGACCCCTTCACAACTGAGACAAACCTGTCATCGCCCAACTGCAAGAGGTGCAAGGGTCAGTTGCGTGCAGGACTAAGCTCGCTCATGCAGCTGGTTCCAGATTCTATGCAAGTCCCCACATCTTGGGATCTGTGCCTCCTTTGTATGTGGACAATTAGTAGGGTTCTGATGGCTTTACAACTAAAATGATAAACTCAGTACAGGGGTGAAAAAAGACTGACCCTTTGAACGGGCCTTTGGGTGTCGGCAGCGGTTTTAGTCACAATGATTCCTGCGTCAGCACCCAAAGGGTTAATACAATAGAACCTCCTAGGAACGATCACCCCTTTTGATGGACCCAGGAGACATAGATTCTTATGAGGACCTGTGTCGAAAGTGGTTTATGAGACAGCATTGTGTCTTGTGGGCATAGATCGGCAAAATTGACACACACTGAGTCACGTGTTGATACGTAGGTAGCCGGTGGTCTGGTTTCAATAATTTGTTTTCTAACTGTGGCTTCTGGATGTGTCATCTGTTTATTTGTTTCCTCAAAACACATTACCGATGACATTACAGTATGGAACGGTTCTTAGCTAGACTAATTTTAGCCACAATTTTTGTGTACGAATATGGCCGTGTTGGCAGGTGAGGGGCGCCATAGCCTAGGTGGTAACCCGAGTAGCCTCCCTTCTATCCCATCCGGGCATGCACCCAGTGGAAGCTCACCAGTCAGTTTCTTAGCTAGACAGTGGAAGGTTGTGTACGTCAGTGTCTCTAGCTTCAGACTGTGTAAAGTTGTGGAAACCGGTCGTGTGTTTCGTTGGACGTGTTACCCTATGCTGTGTCTTGTGTTAGGCTTGGACGCTTTCCTATGGGAATTTTCTTGTCGGTGTTTGTGACTTAGACCTGACGAGACAGCGGCGCCTTGTGAGCTGTGCTCACGCGCCTCGAGCCGGTCTGACTGTAGCGTGTTACGCACATCGTGTGTCCTGACCTTTCTGCTTCGCTCTACTGCTAACCTCGGAGTGCTCTGTGTTAGGCTTTGACACTTCTGTGATTCGCGGTGGTGTTCCCAGCTTCAGGGACCGGTCGTGCCTGTGACGCCTGCGTGGTCTCCGCTCACGGACTGTGGACTTGGTCGAGTCTGCCTTCGCCGCCATTGCTGTTGGGCTTCGCCGCGGTGCACTGGTTGGTCTATGACCTTTGTGGGTTCCTCTGCTTCTTCATTATGGCAAGGTAAAACCTCGGTTATTGCCTCTGTCTGGCGCTCAAGGGAAGGGGTAGAGCGCCAGGCGTCAGCATACACTGTGCTCTTAACTTCGTTTGTACGCATCGTCATGCGGATTTGTATTGCGGGCCCGCGGGGGCACGCTCGCTCGCATTTCATTGTGCACTATGTTTTGCAGTTGGCAAGTCCAAGTTCCAATGGCCTAGTGACAGACATGCTATTTGCCTACCCTGTTCCGGCTGCGCCTCCACTCACCCATGCCTGGTCTGCATCCCCTGGCTGGAAGAACAGTGGACCCAGCTATGGAGCTTCTACCGCTGCGAACGGCTGACACCAGCATGGGAAAGGGGTCCAATCCCGGTAAGCCCCACAGACCCGACGAGTGACCCTTACCAGGTTGTAGAGCCTTCAACGCCGCGGCTTAGGCCGCGAGCCCGAGCTCTAGCACCGGCAGCCACCACAGTCCCGTCGAGTGGTCTCTGCCCGGTCGCAGAACCTTGAGCGCCGCGAGCTAGGCAACGAGACAAAGCCCCTGCATCGGTAGCCATCACAGTCCCACCGAGTGGTCTCTACCCGGTTGTGCCGCCTGTATCGGCGTGAGATAAGACACGAGAGCGAGCTCCAGCCCCGGTAGCCGTTACAGACCCGACGAGTGCTGCTTACCAGGTTGTGGAGACTCACCCGCCACACGCTTCTCCAGTCACTGCCGCCTCCTTGGACAAGGCAAGAGGCCAGTGCGGGCACAGAGTTTCAGCGCCCTGCTCCAGGTTAGTGATCGGGGACCACGACTGGACAAGTTTGCTTGCCTGACGCACTTCCGCTCTCCAGTAGGAAGTAGGAGACACGCACGGGCGCGTAACGAGACGACATGCCCCGTCTCCCACCCCAGCGTGGACACGCCTTGCTCTGTGGGATGAACCAAGCGGACTCCCGTAGCTCGACGACGTTCGTGCTCAAGGGACAGGTTGACTCGCCGATGGACTACTTCCCGCATCTCGGATGCAAGCCGGCACTCTCGAGCGACCTCCAGGTATGACCCGGCACCCGCTGATCGTCTTCCCACGGCGCGTCCTCCTGAGACCTCCCTCCGGGCGGACAGGCCCTCCAATTGTCGACTCTAGTCCAGCACAGACGGTGGGCATAGGCACTCATAGGCAATGACAGGGGACCACAAGTGGACAAGACTGCTGGACTAGTGTGCACCCGCTCCTCAGGGAAGGGTAAGCGACGAGTCGGGATCACGATGAGATTACTTGAAGCTGCGGCGTCCCACTCCAAGATCAGTAATATTATTTGTTATTTGCGGGTTAACTCCGCCCAGGCGTCTAGGCCGTCTTGCGGTGGAGGGTCAGTGAAAGGAGTTCATGACCGGACAAGACTGCTCGGCTTACGTGCGCCTGCTCACCAGGTTAATTAGGGATGAGCCTGGTTCACGTCGATTTCGCACGCCCCGTCTACCCTGATAACCGCGATAGTACAGCTGTACAATGCTTTCTCAGCATGCAGGTAACCCGGATTCGCGCTTCGCAGAAGGCGATGTTTTACAGGACGGTGCGGACGAACCACGGAGTGGTAGAAGAACCAAGCGGACATCCGTTTCTCTGTGGCGGCCGCGCTTGCGGGACAGACCGCCGCTACTGCAGACTGGTTCCCGCGACTCGGATGCCACCCGTCACCCTAGGCCTGCAGTCGGGACAAGACTTCAGCCGACCGATCCTGCCACAGTCCAACAGAAGTGTTCCGCCTCAAGCACATTACAAGTACCATCGCCCCGTGCGAGACTACAGGGGCAGCGGCGTCCGCTCGCCTGACACTCATGGGACAGGTCGTCTAGACCTACACGGGTTACGCCGTATGCCTTCCGGCCCAGCACAGTGGTACGCTGTCCAACCCAGGGACGGTGCCTTTACACTGGACAGGATGCGACTGCGGGCCATGGGCGCCGGCGCTGCGCTTAGAATACTACGAACGCAGCCTCGGGCCTCGGCTCGCCACACCGCCACCCGTGCGGCTTCCAACCACTAGTAGGGTTTTTGTGGCATGTACACATTGTAAAGTGCTTACAGCTGGAAGTTAAGTTAAGCCCTGTAAGCTAATGATCCGTTTTATTCCTTAGTAGCTTCGGTGACGACACAGGATACCTGCCGGCGCCCCAGGACGTTAGCACGACTGGGTCTCTATCGTTCCGAGCGTCGATGATCGGAGACTCCCTCCTCTAGCCACGGTTATGAGCTTCCTGGCTTGCCGGTCTTCTCCTACCACGCTGCGTATAACTCCTGGATTGACGCCTTGCCGGCTACCACTTCGTGTGAACGGGGACTTCAGGATGCCCCCGGCGCTTCGACCTCCCGACATTGGTAGCGGCTACGACAGTCGACGCACGCACCACGCTGTACAAGTTCGTCACCGACCCGTCCTTTGGCGGGGAGACTGCCTGAGACTTCGCCTCGCGGTGCAGACTTGGACTGGGCCTTCAGCCTGGACTCGGCGACTTCCTAGATGATACGGAGCCGGTCGGAGACCTCCTCGGCCTGCGTTGCGTTTCTGGTCTTCCCCAGAAAGGTGAAGAGGACACCGTCTCCAGCCGTTCCCTCCACTTTACCTTCGACGACATGACCTGCCAGGGTCACACACTCCCTGTGGTGGCTTCGCAGCCTCTGGGGGTTCTACTGTGGCTGTACTCCATTGCAGACAGGACCAGTCGGACGTCTTCGTGCTCCACATCGACATCCGTAGACGATCCCCTCTCGCGAAACCGGTCGGAGCCCTCCTTGGAGAAGGATCGAGATGCACTTTGGATCCCCTTGGCAGGCGTGGTTCCTGGTCTACATGGGCAAGTTCAACCTCTCGCCTTAGCGCCGCTTCTCTACCTGGGAATGGAACCTCGCACCGACCTCATGAAGGGCAGCCCTCTGAAGCGGCGAATGCAGCACTTGGTGAACCCAGCGTGGCGGTTGTCTCTAGAGCAGGTGTACTCCGCCAAACGGGGACTTTGGCTTCGGGGATTGGTGAGTACCACAGCAGACCTTCCCTTATCATGTCTCTACTGCCCCCGCCTCAGTTGCTCCTGTTTCTCCCTGGACGACCCTCGACAGGCGACCTTGAGTCTCAGGTTCCGGTGCGCCCGATGCTACGCCCTCATCTTCTTCACGGGGCGGATCCCGGCTGGCGCGCGACGGGAGTTCCCTTTTCCTCCCCTCCTCCCAGGATGTCCCTCATGTCGACGCAAGCCTCGGCACCCTGTTACTGAGATCCTACTCGGCCTCCGGCGGATGGCCTGCGGACTTTCTTGTCCAGCTTCAGGTGTCAGGTCCCTGATGCCAGGAGATTCTCGTCCCCTCCGACAGCGCCACAATGGTCGACTACTTCAGAACCTAGGCGGGGCGCGCTTCCTCTCCCTGTACTTCCTCCTCTGCCGCGGGCTGCGTTGGGGTGAAGATCGTGACATCACTTCCGAGCAAGAGACTTCCAGGGGCTTCTGCATGACTGGCCGACTCCATCGCGTGTCATGGCCGGCTTCTCCGCACATAGTGGATGGGCTGTCCAGACATCATTCGGGTGTTCTGCGCAGCGGACACTTCCCCATGATCATGCCGAGGTGGAATCGACAGCTTCCCCGCTTCGTCTCGCCAATTCTAGACTCTCTTGCCTGGGCAGTCGACGCTCTCTCCATCCCGTGGGATGGTCTGGTCGCTTACGCCTTCTTGCCGACGATGCTCGGTCCCAAAGTCCTACTCAAGCTCAGAGGGTGCAACGTGACCCTGTTCCTGGTGGCCCCGTTCTGCTGGACCAAGTCGTGGACCACTGACCTCCTGAACCTCGCCACGGCTCCCCCGCGGCGGCTCCCCACCCCGCGCATGATGCTCAAACAACCACGGCAGGCACTGTACCACCCGTGCCCTGAACGGCTCCTCCTTCACGCCTGGAGATTGTGCGGCAAGCCCTCGCCCCTAGAGGCTTCTTAGGTGCGGCCGTGGAAGCTATTGCTACAGCTCGCAGAATCTCGAACAGACGAGGCTACAAGGGGAGTGGCGAGTCGTATGCGATTGGTGGGACGGCATGCGCCTCTCCCCCACGGATTGATGGTTCCTCATCTGGCGGACTTCCTCCTCTGGCTGTTCACCTCCCAGCGTTTAGCGCCGATCACCATTCGTGGCTATTTGGCCATGGTCGCTGACACGTACCGACACTTGGGATGACCCGGCCCTGGTAACTGCATGGACATCGCCGACCTGATGGCCCACGTCGGTCTGCAACGTCCCGCCGTTCGCTCTCTGGTGCCACGATGGGACCTGCCTTGGGTCCTTACTTGGCTCAACTCTGACCGCTTCGAACCGATCCAGTTGGCAAGGCTACCAGACGTGACGGGGAAGACCTGCTTCTTACTGGCCCTCGCGTCCGCTTCCAGGGTAAGCGAGCTGCACACACTATCTGCACGCCCCCATTTGTTTGCAGTTCTGGGCGGACGGCTCAGTTCAACTGCTGTCCGACCCAGCGTTTCTCACCAAGACCCGATCTCCTTGGGCTGCCCCGCAGTTGGTCACCATTCAACTTTGAGAGACCCAGGCTCCACCCATGAGTCCAGACAACAGGACCCGGTGAGGGCTTTACGCGTGTACCTGCCCCGGACCAAGCCGATTTGCATGGGGTCGCACCCGCCTTTTTCCTCCCACTGTCCCAGGTAGAAATGACATCTCGGCCCAGATGATATCCTGGCTCCGATGGGTGATACACTCCACCTACCAAGATCTCTCCCCTGATGCAGCCAAACGAATGAACATCAGGGCGCACGAGGTCAGAGCCATGGCCGCAAGCCTTGCATTCGACCGCAATTGTGCTGTCAAAGTCATTGTGGCGGCCGTAGGATATCGAGCAGAGACTAGTCACTACCTTCGCCCGCTTCTACCTGAGGAACCTCTCCAGCCAGCGCCAGAACCTTTCGCTGGTGGGAGACAGCGTGGCGGCGCAACACTCCCTCCCGGCACCCTAGGCGCCGTAGGTATCTGAGCTAAAATTATCGGGAGGTTGCTTAGGGAGGGCAGGCCTAGTGACCAGTATTTGGGGGTTAGGGGCGTTATAGCGGCACCCGCCTCCTCTTCGGGATTCTTCCATACTGTCTGTAATGTCATCGGTAATTTGTTTTGAGGAAACAAATGTATTTTTTTTAAAAAATACTTACAGATGACATTACTCGAAGGACCCTCCCACCTGCCCCACTTTCCGCTGGTCCGCTAAGAAACAGACTGGTGAGCTTCCGCTGGGCGCATGCCCTGATGGGATGGAAGGGAGGCATCTTGGGTTACCGCCTAGGTTATGGTGCCACTCACCTGCCAACACGGCCATATTCGTACACAACAATTTTGGCTAAAATTAGTCTAGCTAAGAACCATTTCATACTGTAATGTCATCGGTAAGTATTTTTCGAAACAATACATTTTAAAGAAAAATACATTTAAATTTTTTTCAGGGACGTATGCTGCATATTCTACCAGGAAAATCCAATGATGAAAAATATCAGTCATCAGGTCAGTTTTGTGCTTGTTTTCTTTGAATTATGTCCCCTCAACCCCCCCCCCCCCTGCACCCTTTTTTTATATCTTGATACACTATTGCATGAAACAAATTTGACTATGATAGTTCAAGGGTGGTTGGTGCCAAAATAGCTTGGTGCCAAGCTGTTCCGGCACCATCCTTGCACTAAAAGGATTGCTCTATCTTGTAATCAGTAATGTAGCTTTCATAGGACAATAAGCAATATTTAAAAAAAAATCAGCCTCATTATGTAATGGGTTAAGGAGTGCAATGGGGTGCTATACTGGAATCACAATGTGTGTGCGTGCAATGTTATGTGATGTTATTTTGCATTCTGATACATATCACTAGCATCTGACGGGTGACCTTTTCAGTGAGTCAAATGTAGCTCCAATCATTTACACAGGATTTGTTATTGGATCTGTGTTTGCCGGACTATGAATTGCCAGACATAAAGCATGAGATTGCTTAGGCAACAGCAATGTTTTGACTGAAATATTTTCATTTAGTCAGTTTGACTGACGAGGCTGACCCTGATATGAAGATGTATGAAAAACATTGATGTGTGTTTTTGTTTCCTTTCTGCTGTCAGAACAATCATCGTTCAAAAAGAAAAAAGATGAGCAGCAAAAGGCACTTGCAAAAAGGTATGTGTTTCTGTCGGTTTGTACAGGTAAAAGTTTGATTGATCATATGATTTGTATTAAATGATTTTAACTCATATCATACTGAAGCTAAAAGCTTCAAACTTGTACACTGCCATATGCAAGCTACATTATAGTACTGACAATGGCTTTAGTTCAAGGGTGGTGCCAGAATAGCTTTGCGCTATTCTGGCACTACCCTTGAACTATTATAGTCAAACTTATTTCACACACTAGTGTATTCCAAATGATAAGGGTTAACCCATTCAAACCCAAGGCCACATTTCCCAAGTTTTGGACTTGTCACCTTACAACTGTACCATTTGTATGAGATGGGCCCACCATAATTAAAGGATAGTGCTGAATTGGATTAACTCATTTGAGACAGTTTGACCAAGATAGTTCAAGGTAGGTCTTTAGGGCCACATGTCTGGATGCTGCACGTCTCAAATGAGTTAATTTTAAGACATGGTAGATCTGTTGCTCTGTGTGCGTGTGCCATAAACCAACTAAGATTACTGCGGAAGGTTACAAAGTAAAGTAGGTTATAGCACTGTCAGGGGAGAGAAATGTGCATGATCGACCAGTGATCATAGATCTACTGTGGCCAAAGCACAAAAAAAAGAGATAGGAAAGAGAGGGGGCACTAAGAAAGTGACCGAAAGCAATGCATATGGAAGCCCCCCGAAAGGGGGGCGTATAACATATCCACTGTTCCAGCCACTCAGTGCATTGGAAATTTAAATCTAGGTCCCACAAAGGGGGGGTCCAGATATTTAGCCGGTGTGGACAGCTGTTTCGGTCTTGGCGACCTCTTCAGCACACCATCGGCAATACTGGAGGAGGCAGGAAATTCTGCCTACCTGCAATGACAACCACATTTTACTGTGGTGTCTGCAGGGGCATACATTCCATGCCACCACCTAGAGTTAAATTTCCATGCACCCTAAAAGAGAACCTACCAAAAGGGGGGAAGGGGTTGCAGTCGATATTGTAGTGATAAATGAAAAGAAAAGGGGAGACTACCAGTGCTAATATTTTAGGAAGGTTACAAAGTAAAGTAGGTTATAGCACTGTCAGGGGAGAGAAATGTGCATGATCGACCAGTGATCATAGATCTTCTGTGGCCAAAGCACAAAAAAAAAGAGATAGGAAAGAGAGGGTGCATGGAAATTTAACTCTAGGTGGTGGCTTGGAATGTATGCCCCTGCAGACACCACAGTAAAATGTGGTTGTCATTGCAGGTAGGCAGAATTTCCTGCCTCCTCCAGTATTGCCGATGGTGTGCTGAAGAGGTCGCCAAGACCGAAACAGCTGTCCACACCGGCTAAATATCTAATTAATTTAATTTCCACACCTCTTTCTTTTCACCTTGGAGCGGACAAGCTTCACATACAGCTTGAGCGTATCACACATCACATGCACAAAATTGTTTTGTAGAAAGTCTGGTCAACAAAAAAGTACGGGCACATGTGAATTTGAAACCTGACCTTCTGTCGGGTCACGTGAGTGACATTTTATGTATCACCTAAACATCGATAAAAGAGTCTAGATATCTCTCCCTGTATTGTGCAGTGCATTGTGCATGATTTTTGTCCCGACAGCTCTCACAACTGGAATGCACTGTTCCTGGGAGCAGACGCAGTGGCTTCAGCAATGGCAGAAAAATATGGAACAGAAAAAAGTCACATTCTGGATGATGTAAGATGCTTTGCTCTCTTTTTCGCATGTTGTTGTTTGTCTGCCTTACTGTTTACTTTTTTTCTTTAATCTTTTCACTCTGATACACCCATTGCTTGAAATAAAGTTGGCTGAGATAGTTCACCTCAGGCGCCAAGCTATTCTGGCACCACCCTTGAACTATCCCCTGATCTGAAAAGTATCCTCCATAGGATAATAAGCAATTTTTAAAAATTATTTTTGATCAGCCTCAGGATGTAATGGGTTAATGGGTTGACATCCAGACGCAGGAATGATAAACTGTGTAACCAAAATGTCATCTGAGTGTATGCATACCGGTGTTGTAGAAGAATGGGTATTGTGGCAGTGTCATTTGTGTGGAGATAATTTTAAAACATAAACGAGTACTTTGCAAAGTCAGAGTTTGTGTAGTTTACCGGTTTCATCTGTTTCCGTTCTTCTACTGAGACTGTTACTTAAACTCACATGTCTGCGCATCTCACATATCATATAGTTTCAGGAAAGTACGAGAAATGAAATTTGGCATTAGTCTGTAATTTGGAAGATTATGCCTTTGACTCTTGAGCCACAGATTAACCCTTTTCATTCTGATACACTTTTGCTTGAAATAAATTTGACTATCATAGTTCAAGGGTGGTGCCAGAATAGCTTGGCGCTTCAGGTGCATCCTTGAACTAAAATGGTGTATCTCCTAATCTGCAAAGGGGCCTTCATAGGACAATAAGCAAAATTTAAAAATTCAGCCTAAGAATGTAATAGGGTTAAGATCAAAAATAGACTAAGAAGTACCCAACGGAGAAAGAAACACACTTAGAAAAGACGGGTACAACACAATTTATTAATATTTCAGGTAAATACCCTTTGTCAAAATAAACAAACAAACAAACAAACAGACAGACAGACAGAGAGATTAGCCGCTACTTATCTTCATTGACAGAAGAAATGTGGCACATTCCTTCTGCCAATGAAGATAAGTAGCGGCTAATCTCTCTGTTTGTTTGTTTGTCTATTTTGACAAAGGGTATTTACCCGAAATATTAATACATTGTGTTGTACCCATCTTTTCTAAGGGTGTTTCTTTCTCCGTTGGGTACTTCTTTGCATATTACACGCTTGGCAGTCACCTTTTTGGTCTGGATTGATTTAAAAAATAGACTGGCACACATTATTATTTTGAGCCTGGTCTCATCTTTGCTGACTGCACTATTCATTTCCTTACCCTTGTGTGTGTGAGTGTGTTTTAACCAATATTTTGGTGCATGCTGGTTTTGCATTGAAATCATAAAAATTTGATTTAATTATTCTTTTGTTAGAAACGTTTTTAAATTACATTTTCCACAGAGCAACAAGGGCAGCTTGGGTGTTCGCATGGCTCTAGGTGAGACGCAGCTTGTTCAGGAAACCAGGGAATTCTTGATAGACAATGGTGTGTCACTGGACAGCTTTAGCCAGGTGAGTGTTTGGCCTTGGGTGTTACACTTGTAATAGTGCCAGTTGCTTGTTAGGCCAGCTGTTAGATTCGCCAGGTCAAGAGGCATAGATACAACTCCTCGCAGTCAAACTGCTGGGGCTCATGTCTCCTTATGCTCGTGTCATATAAATTTAGCAGCTTTGACTGTACATGTTTACTTAACTCATTCGAGACGTGCCGCCGCCAGATACGCGGCTTATACCGGAGGCGGTACATCTTGTATGAGTTAACACCCCATAAGTCAGTACACTGGGAGTTAAATTGGCCATGATAGTTCCAGATTAGCTTGACGCCTGTTATCTGAACTATACTAGCTGATCCATCTCCCAGAGCCGGTACACAGTCTTTACCTCCAGCCCCCCCCCCCCCCCCCCCCCCCTGCCCCAACCCCCCCCCCCCCCCCCCCCCCCCCCTCACTATGAACCGCGGTACACAGTCTTTACATACGCCTCCTGAAGCCTCGGGTCATTAACCCCTTAACTGCCGGCGGACGTAGATTGTGTTTTTGAAATCCCAGCCGACCAATGAAAATGGATACAAAGTAGTGCCAGCAAGAGGTATAGATCCTCATGAGCCCCCGCAACTGCGGGGGCTCATGAGGATCTATACCTCTTGCCTTTGGAATGGGTTCAGTTTTCTTGGCAGTCAAGGGCTGATTAGGTGTGAATGTTTTCAGAAGAATGTAATATACCTAGCCATTTAAGCTCATTATTCCCTAACACTACATTACAGTTTAGGAGACAGTTTGACCAAGATAGTTCAAGGTAGGTGCAAGAATAGCATGGACGGTACTTATGAGGCTACAGGCTGTTCTGTCTGTTGCCAGCCTTGAACTGTTGTGGTCAGTCACTATTTCGTTGTACATAGCATGTCAGGGCTTTCTGTTAACGGAAGATTCTCCGTATCTGACAGACAAATTTTGACAGGGATGGAAAAAATGCAAGGCTGTCCGTCGCCGGTATTGACAAATCTTGAGGAAAAAAATGAAAAGAAGAAGCATCCAGCCATTTCTGAATGCAAAGGCTGTGATGACGCAAACTCCACCTCACCATACTCCACCCCACCCCGCCCTGGTACTCTTGTTGGGGTACACCTGCAGCTTTAGGATCAGTACTTATGTACTTACTTATGTTGTGTTTATAGTACCCATTGCACTGTAGAGCGCTTGGGATGGATTTTTTTGTTATGCCGTCCATCCCAGTGATGAACAATTTTAATTGCTAGGGGAAAGCCTGCTGATATGAAATTTGGGTATTTCGGCTTTATCCTTTAACCCTTTGGGCGTCGGGAGCAGTTTGTCGGATGATTCCTGCAGGAATCATCATGACTAAAACCGCAACTGACACCCAGAGGGTTAATCCTTTTAGCCCCAGGACCCTGCAGCAGGAGATGGATTGATCATGATAATTCAAGGGTAGTGCCAGATGAGCTTGGCGCCTGAAGGCACCAAGATCATGTGGCACTACCCTTGAATTATCATGATCAATCCATCTCCTACTACAACAGGTACATAGTCATTAGGCAACACCTCCAAAATTTGAGAAATGGGACCTTGGGGCTAAAAGGGTTAAATGTCATTGTCAGTCTTTATTTTGCCACAATGTGTCGAGGCTGAGTGGGTTAACTGATTGTAATCAGCATGTACCTTATTATGGTGTGTACAGGCAAATGGAGAGAGGAGCAAGACAGTGATACTTGCCAAGAACTTGCCGGCTGGAACAAAACAGCAAGAACTGCAGGAGATTTTCTCCAAGTATGGCAGCATCAGCCGTGTTCTGTTGCCCCCGTCCGGAATCACCGCAATCATTGAGTTCCAGGAGCCATCAGAAGCCAAGCGGGCTTTCACTAAACTAGCCTACACCAAGGTAATTGGAAAACAAACATCTGGATAGTTTGTTTTACAAAGGTTCTCAGGCCCATGATGGCCGCATTGGGCCCGCGCACAGCTGTGCGTGGGCCCACTGTAGCCGTTGTGGGCCAGAAGACATTTTGCTACTGGGGTGATCTTCTCTTATAATTTACTCCTAGGATCACCAAATAGAGTGAGAGGATAGTGTTTTTGGCAGGTTTTGATTGCCTCACTGTAGCTGGCTACTCTTTGACTTCAGAGGATTTTATGTTATTTATTTTCAAGGAAGGGAAATTAATGCTTTAGCTGTCAGTAGTATTTGTTGTTGCAATGATTCCTGCAGGAAAACCGCTACTGACAGCCAAAGGGTTAAGTTGTTACTCTTGGAGCATACTATGACTGAAGGCAAAAAGCCCACATAACCATCTTGCAGTATCAGCTTGATGTGATGTTTTATGTAGCCTTACTTAGTGTTGTTCCAGGAGAGTGTGTGTATGTGTGTGTGTGTGGTGAGGGTGGGGAGGGGGGGGGGGGGGGGGGGGGGGGGGGGAGAGATTTTGGTTCTTGCTGGTTCTGCCTACTGTTCTCTTCATCAGTAAACTCATACCTGAAAAACTGCAGCAGGAGGTGGATGGAGAATGATAGGTCAAAGGTAGTGCCAGATTAGCTGGGTGCCTTGAAGGTAACAAGCTAATCTGACAGTACTCTTGAATTATCATGGTCCATCCATCTTCTGCAACTGGTGCATATTGTGGGTCAGAGGATCCATCCCAAATTTGTGAATTGGGTCCCAGGTGTGGTAGAATGCAAAAGCTCATCTTATTCTCAGTAGACATTCTCTTCTTATGGTTGTAAATTGGGTCCACTTGAGTACATTTGACTCTACATCTTGATTTTTGTCTTGCTTCTGTTCCAGTTTCACTATCTGCCGCTGTATCTGGAGTGGGCACCCATGAACGTCTTCGTGAAAGGTGTTGACCAACCATCACAGGAAGCCATGGAAAACATAGAAGTGGAGGAAAGTCAGAATACAGCAGATGATAAGCCCACATCGTCTAAAGCGAAGAAGGTAATGACGAAAACATTCACCCTTTGGGGTTGGTAGCGGTTTGTTTCTTCAAAAACATTACCGATGACATGACTGAATGGAAGTGTCTACTACTTACTCATTCTAGCCTAAGAGCCAGTTGTGTTAAGACACAACTCGGGAGGCACTCGGGGAACCCCGAGGGGACCAAGAGTTGTCTCCCTATACCCACCACCCGGAAGCCGGGTACCCATAATCCCCCAGTCTAGTCTACTTAGGCGCACGATTCGGTCGTCTTGCGCTCGGCTCTAGCCTACGGACTTTGGTTTTCGACCGTTCTCGGGTTCGGACTTGCTGTTGGAATGAAGAGCGGGAGATAGGATCGTTTCGTCGGCCCTGCCTGTGCTGCTGCGTGGTTTTCTCGTCCCCACTGCTTGGCGCCTGCGCTTCGGCCGCTGGTGAGCTGTCCGGTGATCTTCGCCGGTCGTGCCAGGCGGGTTTTGGACGTCTCCCCCCCGTTCCCCTTCGGCGGAGAGGTAAGGTAGCGGGATTGACCCTCGGCTGGTTCCCGGGCTGGGCACTGGTTGTGCAGGTACGAAGTTTTTCGTCTTCTTCTCACTGTAATTGCGCCCCCACTCACCTTCGGTGAATCGTAGAGAAGTTTCCTACGCTTTTGTACCTTGGGTGTGGAAAATTCTTTTACTCCATGGCCTGATTAGCTGAGTGGCACAGCTTGAGTCACGCCTTGTCATCGCGTGGTTTGTTCGGGACCAGCGCCTGTTCTGTTTTCGCTCACGGGTGATGGATTTAAGCGCACACTCGCATACGCAGGCATACGCGGTAGACAAGTACTCACGTACCTTAGACAGTGGATATACGTTCCGGCGGGCAGCTGGGCGGTTTACGCTCCTTGGCTGGGCGGGCCCCTCGTGGCATGTCCACATAAAGTGGTGATTTTCTGCCCCAGATGTTTTTCTTGTCTTGATTGTCATTGCGTATTGAGTTGTACAGCATGCGGCCGGTGTTGGTTTTTTTTTCCACACACGGTCACCCTTAGTAATAATGTTTGGGGGCCTGACTCCTTTTGTCACAGGGGTTGGTACATATGTTGTTGCTCACCTTAGCACTTGACGGCGGTGAATCTACCTCGTTACTGCACTGCTAGATTGCAGACGTGCAGTTTGGTACCTCGCTTCCGTCATGACGTATTCGTCTTTTGTGTACATATGTTGTTCCCTCGCCTTAGCGCTTGGCGGCAGTGGGCCTGCTTGCTTACTGCACGGCTAGTTGTCGGCATGCAGTTGCAGACCTGTTTACCCAAGAATACACTTTTGGAGAAACTGACAACTCACTGGCTTGGGAATAATTACACATGTGAGGTCCAAAGTACACAATTAGTCAGTTGAAAGTACACTGACTACACCCAGGGGGTAAACAGGTCTGAGTTTGGTACCTCGCTTCTGTCATGACATGTTTGACTTTTGCTACATATGTTGGTTGCTCACCTTAGTGCTTGAGGGCAGTGAGTCTACCTTCTTGCTGCACTGCTGGCGTGCAGGCTTGACAGTCTGTTACCCCGCTTGGTGCTTGTGTGTTTTGTTGTTACGAAGGCTACCTTTCGTGGCTTAGTCCCACAGGACTCGCCCGCAGGCCTTCGGGTGTTATCTGTTGCAGGGATGCGCTACCCATTCACACAGATGACGGTGGCTAGTTCAGCCCCCAGGGGTCTTTCGCCACTGCACCGGATGCCCCGCCGACCATGCTTGCTTGCAAGCGATCGGCACCGGTTTAGGCGCCTTCCAGACACTGCGGGTTTCCGCACGACAACGGACTGCCCTGGGAGAGAAGCCACACCGGATGTCGCGACTAGTGCGCGAGCATGGATCGTGGAGGCCGCTGCCAGGGGGAGCGCACGGGAACAGCCTCTGGCAAGGCCCGCTCGGAAAGACAATTACGCACACGTCCGACGTCTTAGGACGTTGCAGTACACTACCACCTTGAGAGGACAAGCAGCTTCTCGGCTGTAAGCCCCAGCCCGGCTGCTACTGGTAGGTGTGTTCTTCATGTCCAGGCAGCGCCCATTGGGACTAGGCCTGTCTTCCGACACGGGAGGTGCCTCCTACCACATTGGGATGATTGCGTCACCTGGCCTCAGCAGCGCGGATGGCAGCATTGAAGCGTCTGCAGGCGGGAGCGACCTATGCTGTTGGTGCTTGAAGGATCCCGTTCCGCCCCGATGAAGAGGGGCATGCCGATGTCCTTCACGCAAGGCAGATGTTCCGGTGGCCGTCGGACAACCACTGGGTCGGGTCTCCTATGCGCAGGATGTGGATACGCCTTCCAACGTATCCTTGGCACCGGTCGCTTGAGACCAGGACGTCCCTGTGGGAATCCCCACACCGGATTCAGTGGACTAGTGCACGAAGTGGGCCTGGATCGATGAGGCCGCTTCCAGGAGGGAGCGCGCCCGGACTAAGACTTCCAAGAAGCCATGTCCACTTTCTGCCCCACTTGGCTCCAAGAAGCCCGCGGGATCCCGCTGGGGGTCCCCCTTACCGGCAAGAAAGCCCGCCTCCCTCGGAGCCCGGCTCAGAGACATTCACGTGCATGTCCAGGGACTCTAGTAAGAATGCTCGTCTCCAAGGAAGCGGAGACTACTATCAACACAGTTCCGGGCCACCTCTCGTCCCGCTCGCTCTGCGCGGCGCCAGAATAGGGACCACTATCGGACTGCTGAGGACATGCAAGCTATGCGGAGGCTTCCAGTGGCCGTCGGGTAACCGTACAGTCTGTCTCCTGTGCGCTGGGTGTGCTTCCGACCACTCTTGTAACGTCTGTGCTACCTGGCCGGAGCTGCGATGGTCTAATCTCTGGAACTTTAGAGGAGGAAGACTCCTACCCTCTCGGGTACTTGAAGATTGCCGAGACGCCTTCCGCTGTGCCCCCGGCACCGGACGTGCGAGACCAGCTGGATCCGACACAGAAAACGCCACTGAGTAATCGAGGGATTAGTGCAGTGTGGGAGTTCGACCGTCAAGACCGCCTCCGTTAGAGAGCGCGCCCGGATACAGCTGGTGGAAAGAACCCGCCTCTCCCAAGAGCCTGGTTTGGTGGGACGCTCGTGGCGTCCCTCCTCCACCGTCGTTCCCCACTCGTCTCTGAAGAAGCCGCCGGGATCCCGCTGGGGGTCCCCTGGCCGGCAAGAAACCCGCCTCTCCCAAGAGCCTGGTTCACAGAGACATTCACGCACTCGTCCGGAACCTCCTGGTTGTGAAGAGCGTAGACACAGGGATTCTACTCGACGTTATCGCTCTCCCTCGCAAGATCATAAGAGGACCTTCCCGCTCGGGTGCTTGGAGTTGCCCAAGACGCCTTCCGCTGTGCCCCCGGCACCGGACGCGCGAAACCAACTTGATCCGACACAGAAGACGCCACTTGAGTATTCAACGGATTAGTGCACAGAAACCCGCCTCTCCCAAGAGCCTGGTTCGTTCCCCACTCATCTCTGGCCGCAGGGATCCCCTTGCCGGCAAGCAACCCGCCTCTCCCAAGAGCCTGGTTCACAGAGACTTACACGCACTCGTCCGGATCCTCCTGTTCGCGAGGATCGTAGGCGCTGGGATTCTACTCACCGTTATCGCTCTGCTTCGCAAGATCGTAGGAGGACCTTCTCCACTCATCGTTCGACGGATCAGGACTCCCTCGACTGGTTTCGCGTTCCTCATCTCGTTCGGACTCCCGTTCGTCCCGTTCCTCTTCCCATCGACCGGCCACTTCCCCTTCCCTCGTCCTCTCCGTTCCGTTCCTCCTCGTCGCAGCCGTTCTCCTCGTCGGAACCCGCCTTCGGCAAACGGGAGAACCTCGCCGCGTCGCTCCGTCTTCGCTCTCCCCTTCGGAGGGAGTCTTCGACCTGCGGTTCGCCGTCAGCGGGATTCCCTCCCTCGGAGCCCTCCTCGGTCGCCGGTTCCAGACAGCGGGACTTTGACACCCTGAGTTTGACGGCTGACGACCCCTCGGACTGGTTGCTCGGACGTCTCAGCCGTTTCTCCTCTTCCTCTTCTTCGGCTTCCAGTGCTGCGGTTCCATCAGACCTGTTCTTCTGCGCGGATGGACACTCGGCCGGCGCTGGACGGGACATCCAAGCTCATCGCCGCCGCCCTGCTGCGGAAGTTGCCCGGCATCGCCCCTTGACTCACCGGGGGTTCTCATCCATCGTGGACACTGGGGAACCAAGGCGCAGCCCCTTCTCCCTGACGTCTAACCATCTCGACAACTCTCGTTGGGCACCCGGGGGGTGCCGTACTTCGGACAGGTGGTACCGCTTGGCTGTGCTCGGGGTGGAGGCCTAGCCACTACACGGAGGCGAATCTACTCACCTTAGTCGTCTCTAAGCCCGGCTGCTGAAGCTACGCTTCCTACTTCCGTGATTCTTCTCGAGGTCCAACCCTTCGACCTTCGGACTTCGCGGACAAGAGCGTGCTTAGCTTGGATCTGACGCGGACTACTAGGCCTGCTTCTTCGGCTCGTGGGGGGAAGGATAGGTCACAGGAGCTTCTCCTCTTCGGCTACGCGACAGCGGAGGTGTTCTTCCAGGATCAGGGCAGCTGGCGATCCTCCGACCAGTGCATACCCCCTACCCTGGTGCTTGGGGAAAGAACTTCATCTCCCTCCGTGCGTGACGCTACCTGGACCGACGGTAGATCTGGGCCAGTCTTCCCCGGTGGGACCAGTGGCTACACACGGAATACACCAGGACACCTTCGGAGGATCGGCGCATGAGACCAGGATGATCCTACGTTTTCAGTGGACTGGGGCACAGGATGGGGCCTTGACCGAGGCCGCTACCCGGACGGAGCGAGCCCGGACACAGCTTTTGAGAAGCAGAGAACTCGCCTCACAGAGCCCAGTTCAGAGAGTCGCGCTTGGCGACGTCCCACGTACAATCTCGGTACCCACTCGTCTCCAAGTAAGCCGCCGGGATCCTGCTGGGGGTCCACTTGCTGACAGGAACCCGCCTCTCCTCAGAGCCCGGGTCGGAGAGACTTACACGCGCTCGTCCGGAGCCTCCTGTCGACTCCCCTCGGGAGGAGTCATCGAATGCTACGTCTTGCCCTTGCAGCCATACGGCGCCTGAGGGATGTTGCCGTGGTGGATTGGTTAACGAGCTTCAGGAGCTACGCCTCACCCTGTCTGCCTACAGTTCGAGGGAACAATTACGTACAGCTCCTCTCGGACCATACCTTACCTGGACCGCCGCGCCTTGGTCCACAGGTTCACCTTGCGCCCGCTTACGGGGCGCTATTCCACCAGGAGACCACGTAGCAAATCCCTGTACAAGCCTCACGGGTGCCTACGACATAGCCGTTCGCTTCGGACGCGCTCGCCTCTTTGCCGGTTCCGGCAGCACTGACGCTACATGCCGGACGTTCTTCCTGGTTAAGCTCAGTCATACGTTCTGAATTACAGGACCCCTCCCTCAGGGAGGTTAGAGGCTACAGGTGCGTTATCAAGGCACTTACAGGGCCACGAACGTCACATGCGTCAGGGACTGTACTGGCTTGCACTTCGTGGCTACTGGAGGCTGGCGGGCAGGATGACTTCGCCCGCCTCGATTGCAGAGCTCTGCCAGGCCAGAGAGACTCCTCGCTCTGGTGGAGGCCTTTTTGCGGGGGGCACAACTCCCTCCTGGCGCCTCAGCGCCGTAGGTATTCACCTACCTAGGGTCGTCGGGAGTTTGCGTTCGGGAGGACGGCCCTTGGGCCCTAGAGTGTGCTGGAGCGCGGCACCCACCTCCTGTTCGCAATTCTTCCATTCAGTCATGTCATCGGTAATGTTTTTGAAGAAACAAATTCATTTTTCTTTAAAAGGTATTTTTTCGAAAAATACTTACCGATGACATGACTCAAACGACCCTCCCACCTGCCCCGCTTGCCGCTCGTGCGCCAAGTATCCTGACTGAGGGATTATGGGTACCCGGCTTCCGGGTGGTGGGTATAGGGAGACAACTCTTGGTCCCCTCGGGGTTCCCCGAGTGCCTCCCGGGTTGTGTCTTAACACAACTGGCTCTTAGGCTAGAATGAGTAAGTAGTAGACACTTCCATTCAGTCATGTCATCGGTAAGTATTTTTCGAAAAAATACCTTTTAAAGAAAAATGAATTTTTGTTGCGATGATTCCTGCAGGAATCATTACGACTAAAACCGCTACCGATGCCCAAAGGGTTTACAGCTTTTATGACAAATATTACTTTTGTTTGAACTGTCTGTCAACCAGCCCCTTCCAAGTGGGGGAGAAATTTGTATGCACCCAGTTATCTTTTTAACTATAAGTTTGATGAAATCTAGAAATTCAGGAGCCAACACTTGAGTCTAGTATTTGTAACCATCATCAAACTCATTCAGTCTTGACACACTACAACAAGATACGGATCGAACGTGACTGATAGTTTAGGGGTGATGCCATGACAGATTGGTACTTAGATGCACCAAGCTTTTTTGGCACCACCCTTGAACTGTTGTGATCAGTTTGCCTCCTGAACTGTATTCTTTCAAATGAAACATCCCAGATTAGAGGACTTTGACCTCAGGTTATAGTATGCCAGTATAGTATATAGCATATCAGACCAGAAGAATAGACAAATCAGATTAACCCATTTAGCC
Source organism: Semisulcospira habei (assembly GCA_036245525.1). Taxonomy (NCBI): domain Eukaryota; kingdom Metazoa; phylum Mollusca; class Gastropoda; family Semisulcospiridae; genus Semisulcospira; species Semisulcospira habei. The sequence continues at coordinate 231,005,618 of BTPG01000003.1, forward strand.
CCAGGACCCTGCAGCAGGAGATGAATTAATCATGATAATTGGAGGGTAGTGCCAGATGAGCTTGGTGCCTTATGGCGCCAAGCTCATCTGGCACTACCCTTCAATTATCATGGTAAGTCCATCTCATACAGCTGATACATAGTCGTTAGACAACGCCTCCAAAATGTACACATACCAAGGGGAATTACTCAGCGCTGGACAAACAGTTAGATCCCATGCCCCCCCCCCCCCCTCCTCCCTATCAGGCACCCAATCGCCAGTCCACAGAAAAATACGCAGGTATAGAACAAGACAATCATATACATCCCTCGCTGGCGATTGGGTGCCTGATAGGCGGGGGCATGGGATCTAACTGTTTTGTCTGTCCTGCGCTGAGTAATTCCCCTTTGTATGTGTACAGTTCTACCAGCGCTAGCCTCACCTATCTGCTTTGTGACAACACCTCCAAAAGTTTGGAAATGCGGCTGTGGAGTTATGAGGGTTAAGAAAAATGATCTGTGAGGCTAAAAATGTTCCGGAGTGTATGTGTAAAATCAGAATGTTAACCCCACCCTGGCCATCTCCCTTGATAGCCCAGCGGTAGTCGAATCGAGGGAGATAACCAGTGTCTTAACCCTTTGGCTATCTGTAACACTTAGTTAACCCATTTAGCCCCAATGCCCTACAGCAGGTGATGGGTTGGATATGATAATTCAGGGATAGTGCCAGCCTAGCTTGGTGCCTGAAGGCGCCTAGCTAATCTGGCACTACTCTTGAATTATCATTGTCAATCCATTCCTTTCAGCTAGTACATAGTCATTAGATAATACTTCCAACGTTTGAGAAATGCAGCCTTGGGGTTAAACCGTTGCAGGTTTAAATCTTAAAGTGACTTTTTAATTGCAGGGTGATTCTGGTGTGGAGTCTGAAGAGAGTGAAGAGGAAGGAGAGCCAGGGGCGACACTGTTTGTGAAAAATCTCAACTTTGACACTGAGGAGGCGGCAGTGAAGAAGGTAATTTCAGTTGGGTTTTTTTTTTTTTTTTTGTTATTTTTTTGTAGAATTTTAGTTTTTATCAAAGTTTGGGATCAGTCATACACTTGAGCCAAAAGGGCTTTGCCATTCTTGTTCTTACAGGCTACTTTGCACCTTATCCTGTATTATTAGCGCTGGCAGTCTGAGTCACCCCTTTGGTTTCATTCAAGGAGTCCTGCCAAAGTATTGTTCTAGAAGATGTAGAGGGCAGGCTGATTCTGCTGAATGTTTCTGAGCTACTTTGTATTTAACCCTTATCATTCAGAATACACCAGTGTGTGAAATAAGTTTGACTAAAATAGTTTAAGGGTAGTGCCAGAATAGCCTCTAGGCGCCAAGCTATACTGGCACCACCCTTGAACTAAAGCCATTGGTCTATATCCTTATCTGTAAGTACTATAATGTAGCTTGCATTTGGCAGTGTACAAGTTTAGCCTCAGTAGGATATGGGTTAATGCCAGAGCTGCTCTTAAGCGTCCCAGCGCATTGAGGAATGGAAGTCAGCTACACCAGGGAGTGTGCCTTCTTAGGCGAGTTTGGGATTGCCTATTTCAAGGGGTGACAATCCGTTGTTGGCCAAAGAATGGTACACATAAAAAGTTCTGCTGTATGTGACAATATAAGTTATTGGTTGCAGGGGCTTGCTACACGGACCCTTGTAGGCATGAGGGAGGTCAAAGGAACCATTGTACCCCGAAGGCCTGAGGGGTACAATGGTTGCTTTGACCTCCCGAAGGCCTACAAGGGTCGGTGCAGCAAGCCCCTGCTACCAATAACATATTTGTTTTCATTCCTCCACTATTTCGTAAAAGAAATAAAAAAGACATCTTCCAACCTGGATCACACCAGACATGACTGACATCAAAGAAATATACATTTATACATAATAGACTTATGACGTAATTTAAAATATTTCTTGACGTTGCCATCTCCAGTACTGATTGTGCTAGTTGTTTCGAACAACACTAAGTAACTTTGTACTTTAGAAGGTCTGGCGATCTTTTATAAAACAAAACTCGCATCCAAGATGCATCACAAAAAGGGCTACAAGAAGGCCGCTATTTGTCGCTACAAGGGTTTTTGTATCATGGTCACATGGTACGGTTTGCGCTAAAGGAACTGGTCATGTGACGTAGGGATGAAAACAATAGTTAATCCTGTCAAGGCCATGGTCGAAAGATACACAGGTAACAATGCTACACATTTCTCACAGTCTAGGCAGTAAGATCCCGCACCAGCGGCTTGGATTCAGGAGAGTGTTACTGAGAATGTGTTATTTGTGTTGCAGTTGTTCAGCAGGTGTGGGGATGTGCTGCGTGCAACTATTGCCAAGAAGAAAGACCTGAAAAATCCAGGTACACATAACTTTCATCATTTTACTATTGGATTTATGTTGGAGCCAATTTACACCAGATTGTAAGTGTGTGCTATTAATCTGTGGCTGAAATAAAAGGCTCAAATAAATACTGTTCACTTTTGGATTTCTGCCTCTTACCATGCGCTTATTTTAATTAAAAAAAATGGAAGACCAGTTTCTGTCACTGGGCTGTAAATATGTAGTAGCCAAATAGTGATGTGCTCATGGACCCTTAGTGCATTCAGCCATCAGTACTGTTTATAGTAACAGCAGATGTGAGCACAAGTAGATTGTTGTTTTTTTTTTAAATTCATTACATCATAAAGATGAAATTATCTATATTATTAGATATCCTGTGATTATGGAGACAGATGGACCATGATAGTTAAAGGGTGGTGTCAGAATAGCTTGGTGCCAACAGGCACCAAGCTATTCTGATACCACCCTTGGACTACCATGGTCAATCCACATCCTGTCTTATAGCATGTCATGGCTTTATTGTTTGAACCATTGCAGGCCAGTTTCTGTCGATGGGCTATGGCTTTGTGGAGTACAGAACAGCGGCCTCAGCGGAGGAGGCACTCAAAACACTGCAGTCAGCCGAGCTGGATGGTCACAACTTGGTTTTGAAATTGTCCAACAGGGAAGCACTGTGAGTTGTTGAACGCTTGTACCCTGAAAACCACATTGAGAGATGGTTTGGTAGTGGTAGCTCAGTGGTAGTACCATGTGGCCAGTCCTGCTTCCATAGTAGCTACAGTCCTTAACAACCAGGGGCAGTTCTGAAAGGGGAGGGGGGGGGGGGGGGGGGGTTGGGTTCCCAGACCCATGCCTACCCCCTAAAAAAAAGAAAGAAGGAAAACAAACCTTTATGAAAGTGGCTTTCTATTCCTTGTGAATGTCTTTAATTGAATCAACAGAAGTGTTCATCTGTATAGGTTAAAGGTCCCATACAAAAAGATCCCTCCTTCCCCCCACCCCCCACACCCCCCCCACCCACCCTTGCCACCCATCCCACCCACCCCCACGGGAGGTAACTGATCCGCCCCTGTTGATTCCCCCAAAGTTGAAAGTCATTACAACAGAACCTGTTTTGAGTGACCACCCTATGAGAGATCACCTGTCATTAAAGACTGTCGGTTAGGTGTCTGTAGTATTTCCCAAATTTTGGAGGTGTCATCTAATGACTATGCACCAGTTGCAGGAGATGGATCGACCATGATATTTCAAGGGCAGTGCCAGATTAGGTTGGCGCCAACAGGCACCAAGCTAATCTGGCACTACCCTTGAATTATCATGATCGACCCATCTCCTGCCGGTAGTACGTCAGGGCTGAATGGGTTAGTCAGTCAGTTTATTTTGTCTCCATCCTATTCAGATTCCTGTGTCAGCTTGGCGGCATGGTGTATTTTTATATTTTTTGCTTGTTCGCGCATGCTAAGCAGATGAGAAACATCAGTGGTGACGAATTTTGCATCTGAAACCACTGCACGCTGACCAACATTATTTGAAGATCGCAAATGAACTGGGACCAAATCTGACACAAAGAGCACAGGACTAACAAGAGACAAATCCTCGTGAGCCCCTGTGACTGCGGGGGCTCATGAGGACTAACCCGATTTATATCTGTTGCAGCTTGGTAGAGTTCAGTTAAGATGATGAATTTTGCTTTTTCTTAAACATCTGATTGTTGGTTGCATTTTTAATTGCGATGATTCCTGCAGGAATCATCGCCACTAAAACCACTCCCAACACCCAAATGGTTTGTAAGTGTTGTGTTATTTGTTTCTACATGTGAGGATTTCCCTCTTGTGTGTACTACAGACAGCCCAAAGTGCGAGGGAGGAAGAAGGCTGTGGAGACCAAACAAAAGTCCACCAAGATCCTGGTCCGCAACATTCCCTTTGAGGCTAAACGGCGTGAAGTGGAAGAGCTTTTCAAGTGGGTGTATTTCATTTCTGCTGACGTTTGGACATGTTCCATGGGCCCCCATTGCATTGTTTTTTCAAAGTACATTACCGATGGCATTACTATATGGAATACACTCTATAGCCTAACGATTTCAGCCCAAAGTTGTGTCCCCTACACAACTGGGGAGGAGACACCGGGGATCCACGTATAGGAGCCCGGGTGGCCTCCCCTTACCAACCTATCCCGGCCTGCGTGTGGTGAACTCACCTCAGTTTTCACTCTTAGCTCGACCGTGTACGGTCGGGCATTAGCCTTGCTCCGTGTTACGACCGGTTCTTGGATATCTTTTTCGATCTTCCTTGGCTTTGCCTTGGTTATTCTACTGTGTAGGGCTGAGTGTACTACGTGGGACGTGGCACCTTCCGGCTTTCTGCCCGGTGCTTGATTTTTTGTGTACCCTTATGTTGGCTGTGGCCTTTGGACTCGGCTTGTGAATTGTGCTCTCCTTCGTGACTTTGTGACCTTGGGGAGTGAGTGTTCGGTGAACACTTCCCGGCGGACTGTGTGCTACAAACTTTTGTCAGTTTCGCTGTTGAGAACTTGCTCTCCTTCGTAACTGTGTGATTTTGGGGAGCGGGTGTTCGGTGAGCACTTCCCGGCGGACTGTGTGCTACGGACTGTTGGCAGATTCGCTTTTGAGAACTTGCCTTAATAGTGGCGGAGATTTCTAAATGGCTCGGCGGCAGTTTCGGCCTTCGGACGCTCACGACTCCTGCCTTCTGTGTTCGAGCTACTCTTCGAACAGCACCTGTAACGTGGGCACCGTTTGGAGAGGAGACCAGTGGTCCCGGCTTGGGACTTCTTCAGACGTGACCGTCCTTCCCGGATAGCGTCGTTCCGTCAGCTCGGCGGATCCCACTTCACTCCGTCGTCCAGGCCGGTCCGGCCCGCAGGTAAGTCTCCTTCCTTAAATCTTTGACAGCAGACGGTAACTCCCCCCCCCCCCCCCCCCTCCCCCGCTCCGAGTCTTCTGAGCGGGGCAGGTGAGTGTTGGAGTCCCGCTCCCCACGCTCCGTTTCTTCCAAGCGTGGCTTGAGCTCCTTGAGTTTACCCCCCGCTCCGTATTGTCCGAGCGGGCCAGGCGAGCTCAGCGTTCGTTCACGCCCCCCCCCCCCCCCCTCGCTCCCTTCGTCGGAGCGGGCTGGGCGCGGCGAGCGCAAATGTAGTAAGAATAGTGACTCTCCCTCACGCTCTGAGTCCTCTGAGCGTGACCCGAGGGACATACATGGGCCGCCGCCCCGCTCCTAAGCTTCCGAGCGGAACCGGCGAGCTACATTGACGTCCCCCCCCCCCCCCCCCCCCCCCCCCCCCCCCGCCTCGTGCTTACCAGGCAGGCTGGGCGTGACTTGGCCTCGCTTACGAGCGTGGCTTGAGCTATAAGATCTAATGAGAGAAAAAGGAAAGTAAGAAGGAGGTTATTATAAAAATAAAAGGAGAGATAAGTAATTGGTCTCCCCTCGCTCCGCTCCTCTGAGCGGCCGGGCGAGCAGAGAGTATGTCAGCGCCCTCCTGTGCCGTTGAGAGCGGTCACGGCGTGTCGAGCGCACACACTAGAAGAGAAGCAGAGTAAGATTAGAGACTCACCCTCACGCTCCGAGTCCTCTGAGCATAACCCGAGGGCTATACATGGGCCTCCGCTCCGAAGCTTCCGAGCGGATCTGGCAAGCTACATTGACGTCTCTCCCCCCCCCCCCCCCCCTCCCCCCCGCCCCGTGCGTACCAGGCGGGCTGGGCGTGACTTGGCCTAGCGTCCCCCACGCTCTGTCTTACGAGCGGGGCTTGAGCTATAAGATTAAAAGAAAGGAAAAGTAAGAAAGATAGAGGTTATAAAGGAGAGATAAGAATTTGCGCTTCCCTCGCCCCACTCCCGGAGTGTTCCTGTCGAACAGAGATTCAAACTCTCAGGACCGGCTCCCACTCGCTCGCGTTCTCTCAAGTGGGCGCAGGTAACCAGGGTTCCCTTCTGCCTCCCTTCGGCGGAGCGCGCTTCTCGGTAACCTGCATTCCCTTGCCGACCTAGCGTCGTAGTCGACTGGGGCAGCCCCCCCTCCTCCCGCCTTGTGGCGAGTAGGGGGCGTCCAGAGCCAGGCTTTGCCTTTGGCCGTCGCTCGACTGCGGTCCCTCGCTCCCCGCGACGCCCTTCTGGACAGGCTTCGCGGGTGGCTCCGCCTGTCCCACCTTGCGCCGTGGCCGTCTCCTTCGGCGGACCAGTGCTCTCGTAGCCGGTCGCCCTTCTTGTGACTCTGCGTGACAGGCGAGCCTCGGACTAGGATCAGGACTTTCTCAGCTTACTCCCTGGGGATTCCGCTTCGACGTTCTGCCTGCGGGACCCTCCCTCTGGCTCCCCATCCTCTTGCTCAGCGGTTTTGTCGCCGTCTGCCATTTCAGAGATGACGGCCCTTCGCCCGGCTCTCAGACCTTCGGCTCCTTCTAGAGGCCTCCTGTCTTACCTCGTTTTACCTTCCGCTACTGCCCGCCGTCGCCCCTTTGAAGTTCTGGCTTCCGGCATGGTTGCCTTAAGGCTACTAAGCGTCGCAAAGTGCTCCTGCTACCAACCAGATTCTGGGGCCGCGCGGATTTTTCTCGGCGCAGCTCCGCCAGGACAGCTTTAGCGACAACGGGATTTTCACCATTCGCGGTTTACAGCGGGTGTCATTATGAGCTTCCCAGGACTAGTACGCGGGACACTCCCACTCCTTTTCCGGCTCCTCGAGGACACTTATGACCTGCGGTCCGCGTCCTCTCTCTGCGACGTCCGATCCACCCTTGTGGCTGCTAGCCGGGCTGCCTTCCAATCTTGTACTACGCTATGGCGGCTACCGCCATTGTGACTTCTGGCGTCGGGACACTCTCCTGCGACTCAGCTCGGATCTCACCTTGACTGTGAAGCCTCAGTTCCGCCAGACCTCGCTCAGAGGTTCAAGCTGTTCGGGGACACGGGCTTTCGGTGACGGAAGCTTCTACGTTTGGCCTCGCCCTGCCTTGGCTCTTCTGCGTTTTCGCCTTCGTAGGCCCGCAGCTGTCGTTCGAGTCCCCTCCACCTTACGCCGGTCCACCTTGTGGACCCCTCGACCAGCTCAAGGCAGTCGCTCTGCACAGAGAGGTGAAGGCCTGGCTCAACAATACGGCGACAGAAGTGGTCTCCCGACGCGACTCGCCGGCATTCTACTTCCGCCTCCTTTCGTCCCCGTTCCATTGGGCAGGTGGCACCCAGTCATCAGCGCTATACAAGTCTCCTGTAGGCGCCGCCCTTTCGGATGGAGACGGCCAGACTCTCCACTCAGCAGTCCGGCCGATGGATTTCGCTATCAGCCTCGATCTTCAGAAACGTTCACGTGCCGATTCATCCGTCTTTGCGCCGGGACCTACTTTGCCTTGGCCGGATCGTCTACCAGTTCCGCGCCCTCCCCATCGGCCTCAACATCAGTCCTTGGGTCTTCATGCGGATCCTCGACTTGGTGATGTCCAGCGTATTCCAGCGGTCGCTGAATCCGTCCTTCACTTCCTGGACGACTTGCTGCTGCTCAGAGAGGACAGAGACGCCCAGCATTCTCTCCTTCGCCGCCTCGGGTTCTTAATCCACCCGGGCAAGTCCGTTTTCTCCCTTTTCACGCCGTTTCTGCTCGATAGGGATGGAACTCCTGACCGACTGCAACCTGTTCCACCTGCCCTTAGCTCGGTGGCATTAGATTGCCGAACTCACTCGGCGGTTGGAGTTAGGGGTCTCCTTCAAGGACAGTGTCTGGCTTCAGCTCCTGGGACTGCTCGGCGCGGCAGCGGACTCGTTCCCCTTCGGCCAGCGCTAGGGGATACGAATTGAGAAGGCTCGCTGCGGCTACTACACCTCCTCCTACGCTGGCACCCTGATGGATCCGTTTCTGTTACCTCACTTCCCGCCCCCGCCTCGGACGTGGGGGGATCTCGCAGGGTGGGCGACGCCCCGGTGATCTCTCTGCACCGACGTGAGCCTGTCTGGCTGGGGCTCACTACTGTTCCCGGACCTTGCCTCGGATCTTTTGCCTAGGGACTTCGCAGACAGTCACATCAACTGGGAGTTATAAGCAGTTGGGATGGCCCTTGCCGCCTCGCCAGAGACTCTGACCAACCAGAAGGTCCTCATCTGCCAGACAACTCGACATTGGGGGCCTTGTTACAGAACCAGGAGGCACTCGCTTGCCCTCCCGGTGTTTCCTCCTTCCTTCCTGCTCTGGTGCAAGGACCGGGACATTGCTCTTCGAGCCTGCCACTTCCTGGAGTGGTCCCTGCACCCAGACGTCTTTCGCCTGATCTGCTCGCGATGGGAGACGCCGCTAGTCGACCTTTGCCGCCAGATGGAACTTGCAGCTCCCTCTGTTTGCCTCTAGTCCCGGACCCTCTCGCCTGGGCGATATACACGCTCTCCTTCCTTGGGACGGAATGATCTCTTATGCCTAGGCTGGTCCTCCTGTAGTGGAACAGGAAGCTGCTTCCTCTGTCGCCTCCAGACCGGATCCACAAGCCTTCGATGGGCTCATTCGAGGAACGGACGCCTTGCATATCCAACCACCTTTACATACGGATTCTCCGGCTCGTCTGTTCACCGAAGTTAAGCCGTTGGGGGTGGTTAATCCGTGGTTGGATAACCCCATGGGAACAACAGGTATGGTGAAAGTCATCTTAACCCTTATCTTGTTCACACATACGTTCGAATAAGAATAGTTAATGGGTAGCGCCGGAGTGGCTTGGCGCCGCTAGGCTTCACGCTAATCCGGGCTAGCCTTCAAGTAAGCCTGTGGGCTATTTTTTTATTTCTATAGTATAACCTGTGTATGGCAGGGCACAATTGAAACTGTTAGCCTCAGGCTGATATGGGTTAAGATGCAGCAGCATGTTCCCTCCCCCCAGGACGGGTACATAGGGGCTCCACAAGCCCAGGAATGGCATGGGGATTAGGACTTTGATGACCATTCAGCTGGATCACAGTCTTTTGGAGACACACGGTGAACCCCTGCCTCAGCTCTGTGTCCGAGACGATCGCAACCCTGGCAGCAACTGTTTGTACAGACACATAGCAGTTGGCGCGGCACGCTGGGAGATGGACAGTCAGCACTCACACAAAGAGGCTTCTCGGGTGTGACAGTGGATGCGATTGCAGCGACTCAAGGTTTCTCTGACGGTACGGATACGAGGGAGAGTGGAGAGTACTACAGGCCTGATGTGCAGTGGAGCAACTCTCCCCACAGACCGTACTAACCCCATTTTGGCCGAGTTCATCTAGGGGTTCCCAAGCAGATCGGACCCTTCAGCATCGTACGAATTTACCGGGTAGCAGCCACTTATTGACACCTAGCACGGACCAGCGCCGGTACAGACCTCTCGGACCGGATCGAGCACCGTCGTCGGCAAGACAGCTGGCTTCCGCTGACGTTGAGGGAAAACCTAACAGGAAGACGGCTCGATACAGCTCTTCACAGACCTTACGTTCTGGCAAAGAAAAGCCTCCCAGCATCGGCGCTCCAAGTATTGTCCATCCGTCCTCTCAGGACAACGGAACAGGATGGGGAATCCCGCCTACAGGACCCCGTCAAAGCGCTTAAAGTTACCTGCGCAGAACTAAGCCACTATTACAAGGGCGCTTGCGCCTATTTCTGCCCTTGGCTCCAGGCAGATGAGACATATCTGCGCAGGCGATCTGATCCTGGCTCTGCTGGGTGATACAGGAGGCATACAAAGATCTTGCCCTGCACAAACCAAGACCTTGCGTATCAGGGCACATGAAGTCAGAGCAGTGGCAACTGGCATCGCCTTTGACCACAACTGCGCGGTCAGCGACATGGTGGCAGCCGTGGGTTGGCGGGCCGAATCTACCTTCGCCCACTTCTACCTATGAGATCTATCCGGCCAGCGCGACAACCTGGCCTTACTGGGGGACATATCAGCAGCGCAGCACTCCCTCCAGGCGCCTCTGGCGCCGTAGGTAACGCCTAGCTAAAATTGTCGGGAGTGGGCGCGTAGGGTGGGACCCTCAATTTACGCGCAGAGGCGCTTGGGCGTGGGACAGGTGGCCCAGGAACTGCGGCACCCTCCTCCTATTCGCCATTCTTCCTAGTAGTAATGCCGTCGGTAATGATTTTGAGAAAATAAATAATTTTTTTTTCTAAAATGTATTTTTTTGAAAAATACTTACCGACGGCATTACTCAGAGGTCCCTCCCGCCTTCCCCGCTTGCCGCAGTCGAGCTAAGACTCAGAGACTGCCGGGAAACAGTGAGCGCGCCACCGGATAGGAAGGAGGGGAGGCCACCACGGGTGTCCTGGTAAGGACACCCCTAGTGATTGCCTCCCCTGTGGTAATGTACACAGTGAGTTTTTTGGGCTAAAATTGTTAAGCTAAGCAAAGTATTCCTAGTAGTAATGCCGTCGGTAAGTATTTTTCAAAAAAATACATTTTAGAAAAAAAAAAAAAAATTCTGCGTACACTTTGTATGTGATGGTCTGTGATGTTGGACCTTATGGCTTAGAGCTTTAATCATAACAAATTGCAGACAAGCGTGCACATTATTAATGATGTTTTACATGTAACTTTGACACAGAAATGTGAGCTTGATTATGTACTACCTGGTATGTATTGACTTCGTGAATTATTTCTGCAGGGTGTTTGGTGAACTGAAGTATGTGCGACTGCCCAAAAAACTGAGTGGTACAGGAACACACAGGGGTTTTGCCTTTGTTGATTTTCTTACCAAGCAAGATGCCAAAGTAAGTTTTGGTGTGTTATCGTTTTCAGGTTTTGTTTGTTTGTTTTTTATATTTTTAAAATATTGGTATGGATGGGCGTATCTTGGTTGCATGAATTCATGTCTTTTTTTCTTGGATATTGAGTATGTCAAGACCTAATTACTGTCACTACCCTTGAACTAATATGGTCAATCTATATCTTGTGGCGTATGTGTGGCACCAGGCTGTACTGGCAGCGCTCTTGAACTGTCCTGGTCAATCTTTGTCTTGTTTTAATATCAGAGCAGAAAAGATTAATTACATTGTGTAGTTATTTTGCTGTTGGGTTGCATAATGTGGAGATATAACTTTTGCAGCGTGCATTTGATGCCTTGTGCCATTCGACCCATTTGTACGGCCGGAGACTGGTACTGGAGTGGGCAGAGACAGCGGAGTCTGTGGACAGTCTTCGCCGTAAAACTTCCAAGCATTTCCACGGGGGTGAGTTGTAACTTGCTTGACATTGGTAGCAACTGAAAAATTGTCAAATTGTTGTTTTCTGTGGGGGTAAGCAACTACCATTTTTTACATTTCATGGGGATAAATAATATATTTATATTTCTAGGGATTGGAAATTGTGAAAGGTTTGTTTTGTATGGTGTTTGTAAACCAGGTTATATCATTTGATCTCAGTTGTTCCATGTTTGAGATCTTGATAGTTTCTTAGCTCGTACACTTTTAAGGCCATCTGAATGAGGAAGGCTCTTTTGCACTTCCCAAACAGTCACCTCATATTTTCTTTCTCCACTAATTTTGAAAAACTTGGGTCGCTTGCTGCTGTTGGGGTTGTGTTACATTGTCTGTAGGAAACAAATTGGGCAGTTCCACTGAAAGAAAAGCTTTAGAAATGTTCACAAACCAGGTAGGTGAGGTTAGCGCTGGCAGAATTGTACACAAACCAAGGGGAATCACTCAGCGCTGGACAGACAAACAGTTAGATCCCCTGCCCCCGCCTATCAGGCACCCAATCGCCAGCCCACAGAGAAATATGCAGGTATAGAACAAGACGATCATCTGCATCATCTGGATAGGCGGGGGCAGGGGATCTAACTGTTTGTCTGTCCAGCGCTGAGTGATTCCCCTTGGTTTGTTTAGAAATGTTGCTGATAGAAAGAAAAAAAACTGAAATGAATATATTCAAAAAAGATAGGTAGGAAGCTATTTCTTTTCGCGGTATGGGCACATGAATGCTCAAAATCTGTAGAGGTACTTAGAGACTGGGTATGTTACGATGCCATTGTCTTACTCAAATGAAGAGCAGTGTTTTATCAGGCATATGGGGCATATTTTCCATTCAAAATATGTCTTGATTTGTTGCAACAAAATGTCGTTGGTGACAATTTGATTATATTTTTATGATTGCATCACAGTTTCATGCGTTCTTCCTAAAGAAGTTGTCCTTGGAACTGATGATCTTTCTCCCATAGCTGGTACAGTGTTTTAGGATGCCTACTATTGTTAAGAAATTATTATTAATCATTGTAGTTGCAAAAGTGTTTGAAAAAAATTCTATTTGCAGGTGGTCCGTCCAAAAAGCTGAAGAAAAGTGCCTTGATGGAATCACTGGAGTGACCAGCTGGTTCTCGAGAATAGTGAGACAGGACAGGATGAGAACAACGAGAGAAAAATTACAGTTATCTGAATAAACAATACATCCTCGGTGTGAGGTACTGCTGGAGCTGAGGTATAGATTTGCATGAACCCCTCAACCCATTAAACTCTAAGGTTGCATGTCCAAGATTTTAGAAGTGTCGCTGCACAACTATGTACCAGTTCTAGGAGATGGATCGACCATGATAATTCAAGGGTAGCGCCAGATTAGCTTGGCGCCTGATGGCGCCTGTCATCATTTGCATCTTTGTCTCATGTTGATAGAAAAAACTGTTTTGGGCCCGATCAACTTATTTTGAAATACGCTTTAGGCACATATGCTGCATTTTGATTTTTTTAAAAGTAGTCGGCCTTACTTTTGGTGCAAGAGTCAGAATACAGTGCAATGGTAGAATAGTTGGAAAGGTACATGTGCACGTGTGTATATACGTGTGTGTATGTATGTGTGTATGTGCGCTTTTAGAAAGAGGCATTTTCAGGAGAAATTGTCTGTTTCTGAACATCACATAAATGCAAAGTGAGTAAAAGAAAAGCACATTTATCTTGTGTTCATTTTAATCAGGTCTGTAATGTATTAACTGTCAGTCATGATATTTGAATTTGTAAATAAAATATTTATGCTCACTTGACTTCTCTGTTTAGTTTGTGTGTAAGGTTGCCCATGTACTCTAAGCAACAACAACAAAACAACAGCACACATGCATGATTGTGGGATGTTTCTGTCGTAACACTGTATCTCATTAGAACTACTTACAGTTATTTTCTGATGAGATATTGAACACAAAGCACATACATGGTTGGTCACTTGATCGTTTAATGGCCTTTTCTTCTTCTGATAAACTGATTATTTCATACTAATTTGTCAACACATTCTACCCCAGGACTGAAATCCACAAATTTTCAAGTTGCCCTCTGAAGGACTGTATTAAGTTCTAGAGACAGATCGAGCATGATAGTTCAAGGATGGTGCCAGAATAGCTTGGCACCTATGGGTGCCAAGATATTCTGGCACCTTCCTTGAACTATCATGCTTGATCCATTTCTTGCTGTGGTGTGTCAGGGCCGAATGAGTTGAAACAAATGCATTTTTGGCATTGCAGGGGATATGGGACATGGAAAAAAAATAAGCATAAAAAATGATGATCCCCTTCCCCTGTCCGATCCCTCCCCTCCCCCTCCACTGCCACTCCTACTAACCCCTATCCCTCCCCATGCTGCCCAACTCCCGAAAAGGTATAATTTCATCGTAATCTCTTTAATGCTTTCATACTCTTGTCTGTTCACTGCCTACCCGGCACCGGCCTCCACGTGGCGTGGGTGGGTAGTCCACTCGGTCCCTGACTGAGTGGGCTTGCAGACGGGTGCCATCTTTGTCCAGGATGAGGACTTGATGTCAGCAGATATGTTGTTCAGTCTTTTTCACTGGTCCGGTTTTTAAGGAGCTGTGCTTACCCAGGTCTTACCATGTTGGATTGGTCCTTAAAAATACGCGTGAGCTTTTGGTCCTTTGGATCCCAAGTGTTTGCCGTGCTCGGAGACCCGTGTCGGGGGAGAAGAGGATCCTGGTGGCTGAAACACTCCACTTTGGCCTTGACTTCTGCCTAAACGGGAGGCTAGTCGTACCGGCCTAGTCAATCGGCTCTTGTCACATCGAGCCCTATCCCCCTGTTGACATGCGGGTTGTTATACGGAGCACCATGCTATAGCCTCTGATGCTGATTAGGTGCTTTACGCCAGTATTCCCCTGTATTCAACAGTGTGATAGAAGGCGGTGGCTCAAACGGTTCAATCGGGCTTACCCCCTTGAGTATATCTTTCGGGCAGTCTCCATTGTGCGTCGGCTGGAGACCCGCCGACAATTGCACTTTCCCTTGTTGGGCTCGGTGGCGGGCGGGGACCCCCGGGGGATGAATATCTATCATACTATAATATGGAAAATATCAAAAAACCAAAACTAGCACCAAAGCGGCACATAGCCGCCGACATTGTCATTGAGAACGATAGTGACTCTGACTGTGAGGAAGCGACACCTCAGGCGTCGGCCACCTGGCCTCGCTTTCTCATTATCCACAGCAAAGTTAAAGAGAAGCCTGTTTCAAAGCTGCACCCTTTCCTGGTAGGGGAGACCCTCGGGAGCCGTGTTGGCAGGCCTGAGGCCCAGCGCCTCAGGTCTGGTGACTTGTTGGTAGTGTGCCGTACCCGGGCACACTCCAATGGGCTACTGAGGCTCTCCTCTATCGGAGACAGTCCAGTGGAGGTCACTCCCCACAAAACAATGAATTCCTCTAGAGGAGTGATTAAAGATCAAGCATTGGCCGAACTGTCTGAAGATGAACTTGTACGGAACCTTAAGTCACAGGGGGTGACCTACGTCAGGCGCTTCATTTCCAAACGAGGTGGTAGGGAGATCCGTCTCCCTACCATCATCCTGACTTTTGGCACCCCCACAGCTCCTACTACCATCTGGGGAGGTTACTACTCCCTAAAAGTGAAAAAGTACGTCCCTCTCCCCCTCCGGTGCTTTAAGTGCCAAAAGTATGGCCATGGGCAGAAGACATGCCGCCAGGCAGAGGCTCTATGCGCCCGTTGCACTAAGCCCGGACACTCTGCCGAGTCCTGCACAGCCATCCCCCTGTGTGTGAATTGCCAGGGGGCGCATATGGCTTCGGACAAGAAGTGCCCTCGTTGGATCTCCGAGTGCAGGATTCAGCAGGTGCGTGTGGAGAAGGGGCTGTCCTTTGCGGACGCAAAAAAACTGGTTGACGGTCCTGGTGCAGCTGAGGCGGCGCCAAACTCAAATAACAACTTTGTGTATACTTTCAGTGCTGCGGTGGCAGGCAAGCGCCCCACCAAAGACTTCTCTTGTCAAACCCCAACTTCTTGGTTGGGGGCGGAGCCTCGGATCCTCTCACCCCTGGAGAGTAACCCTCCTCCGGTGGTGACGAGGAGCCAGGGAACGCAGAGGGCGGACGCTACCGGTCCGGTGGCACCGCCTTCTGCTGCCCCTAAGCCTCAGCCCCCACCCAAACCTGCTAGTTTGTCAACTCCAAAGGTTTCTGGCTCTGGTCAGCCTTCTAAGGCTAACTCTAGCGGCAGGACCACTGCCCAGGACCAGAAGTCTAAGAAATCTATGGGACCGCCGTGCGCACGGGCCCAGAAGGGGAACACTGATGTCCCCCTTCAAAACAAATATGCTGCATTGGAGGAGCAGATGGAGGGAGTGGAAGTTGCCGATGCTGCGGCAGCTCCACCCCCTTCATCTCCTAAGAACCAGAGGAGGCCCGGGAGCCGGCCCCCCTCTGTTTCTCCGACTCCTTCCAAGGCAAAGGAAAAAGGGGGGAAAAACTCCACACCCCCAGATAAGACATAATCATGGACTCTCTGCTTCAGTGGAATTGTCGTGGTTTTCAAGCTAACTTTGAGGAATTACGTCTTTTAGTCAAGTGCTATAACCCCTCAGTAATATCTCTTCAGGAGACTTACCTGAAGACTTCTGACCCTGTGTCCTTTAATGGTTTTAACGTTATACATAAAGGCTCTGATTCGGAGAGGCGCTCGGGTGGAGTGGCTCTTCTCATTAGTAGCCAAATTTTATGTAGCCCCGTTAGCATCGACACCTGTCTTCAGGCTGTCGCAGCTCGGGTTACCTTGAAGAAGACCATAACCATATGCAGTATTTACCTGCCACCATCCCTGCGGGTCTGTAGTAATGATTTTTTAAATTTAGTTGATCAACTGCCCCCTCCCTTTATTCTCATGGGGGATTTTAACGGTCACGCTCACCTTTGGGGTAGTGACCACTATGATGGCAGAGGTCAGATATTAGAAGATGTTTTTTCTCAACTTAATCTATGTGTCTTTAACGATGGTTCACCTACATACTCTAACCCAGGTTCAGGATCTAGTTCTGTTCTAGACCTCACTGTGTGTGATCCTTCTCTCATGCTGGACTTTGACTGGAAGGTTCACGATGACCTGTGTGGTAGTGACCACTTCCCAGTAGTCCTGTCATCGGTCAGCTGTGGGGAGGATCCGCCGGTGGGGTGCTGGAATCTTAAGAAAGCTAACTGGCCTCTGTACGCCTCCCTCTGTCAGTCTCGTATTACAGAGGAGGTGGTCATGTCATCTGAAGAACCTATTTCTTCTTTTACTACTATTTTGTTGGACGTAGCGGGTGAAACCATCCCTAAAACTTCCGCATCAGTCCCTCGAAAGCCGAGAGTACCATGGTTCAACGAAGAGTGCCGCAAGGCCCAAATAGCGCGCAAATCTGCTCGGCGACGTGCTTTCCGTAATCCGTCGCAAGTGAATATTTTAACCTTTAAAAGACAGAGGGCGAAAGCCCGTTACATTTTTAAACGTGAACGCCGTGCTTCCTGGAGACGCTTCGTCTCATCTTTAACTTCTCGGACTCCATCCCAGAAAGTATGGAGGGCTGTTCGGAGAATTAGGGGCAGAGGTGGCTCGGCTTCTGTTGGCCATCTTAGAGATGGTGCCAGTTTGGTTACAGATAAAAAAGCTGTGGCCAATTTGCTTGCCTCCACCATTGCCCATAATTCTTCAACGGAGCATTATTCACCTTTCTTCCAGAGAGAGAAGGAGAAGCGAGAGTCTCGTATTTGTGATTTTAAGTCCGATAACTCAGAAGACTATAATGTCCCGTTTACATTATCAGAATTGCAGCAAGCTTTGCAGAAATGTAATGACTCTGCTGCTGGCCTAGATACCATCCACTATCAATTCCTAACGCATCTGCCTGAGAGGTCACTCCTTGTACTTCTCAAGGCCTTTAACCATATCTGGAGAACTGGTCATTTTCCGCCGTCTTGGCGCCAGGCTGTGGTTGTACCGATCCCCAAGCCGGGTAAGGATCCTTCCGACCCGGGCAACTACTGGCCTATCGCTTTGACATCATGTTTATGTAAAACTATGGAGCGCCTGGTCAACGCCCGCCTGGTGTGGCATCTTGAGTCACAGGGTCTCCTCACAGACCTCCAGTGCGGTTTCCGGCGCTTCCGTAGTACAACTGACCATTTAGTCCGCTTTGAATCATTTATTCGAGATTCTTTTGTCAACAAGCAGCATGTCTATGCAATTTTCTTCGATCTTGAGAAGGCGTATGACACTACCTGGAAGTATGGCATAATGTCTGACTTGTTGGACATGGGTTTTAAAGGGCACCTGCCCGTTTTTATTCACAATTTTTTTACTAACCGGTCGTTCCATGTCCGTGTGGGCTCCACCCTCTCCGACTCCTTTGAACAGGAGATGGGTGTCCCACAGGGCAGCATTCTATCTCCTGTTTTATTTAGTATTAAAATTAATAACATTGTAAAGGCCGTCAAGGATGATTCTGAATGCTCTTTGTTTGTTGACGACTTTGCTTTGTGCGCACGTGGTCGAGGACTTGCGTCCCTTGAGAGGCGCTTGCAGCTGTGCGTTGATCGTATCCAGCGGTGGGTGTCTCTCAATGGATTCAAGTTCTCGCCCTCCAAGACTGTTTGTGTGCATTTTACTAACCAGACGAAATTTTTTTCCAGAACCTAGCCTGAGCATTGCTGGAGTGCCAATTAAGGTGGCCGAGGAGGCAAAGTTTCTGGGGGTCATTTTTGACAAAAGACCTTCCGCAACCATATTAATTACCTTAGAACCACTTGTCAGAAGGCTCTCGACATTCTTCGTGTCGTCGGTCGTACTGACTGGGGTGCAGACCGTACTGTCTTACTTCGTCTGTACCGGGCTCTTGTTCGGTCCAAACTGGATTACGGCTCTGTGGTGTATGGCTCAGCTTCCAAGTCTGTGCTACAGTGTCTGAACACAATTCACCATCAGGGTCTGCAGATATGTCTTGGGGCCTTCAGGACGTCTCCAGTTCCTAGTCTGTATGCCGAGGCAGGGGAGCCTTCTCTCAAGCTCCGCCGCATCCGCCTCATGCTCAGCTACGTTCTGAAACTGAAGGCCCATCCAGACAATCCTGCCTATGATTGTGTTTTTAAACCATCGTTTGCAGAGATTTACGATACCCATCCGGGAGCTGTCCGTCCACTTTCTTTCCGTGTCCGACCTCATCTGCAGGCAGCCGGATTGGACCTGGACAGAGTTTTGGAATCCCTGCAACACATCACTCCACCTTGGCTCTTACCAGTTCCTGACATCTTGCTGGACTTGACTGCCCACAAGAAAGACTCTACTCCACCAGCCATATACCAACAGAGCCTCAATGAACTGCTTTCAATTTTTCCTGGCTATTGTCGCATCTATACCGATGGGTCAAAGTCTGAGGATGGGAGAGTGGCTGCAGCCGCAGTGTCCTCCCGCCATCCTAGACGCCCATTTAAGCACCACCTCCCAGACCACTCATCTGTATTTAGTGCGGAACTGCAGGCGGTTCTGCTGGCACTCAGGCATGCTTATCGATCTAGAGAAAGGAACTTCCTGATTCTGTCTGACTCTCTTTCTGCCCTGCAGGCCCTTCAGGGCACGGGAAATGACCACCCACTGCTGGTGCAGATCAGAGAGCTCCACGCGGACTTGATGAAGGAATATTATGATATCATTTTATTTGGGTGCCAGGGCATGTGGGCATCGAAGGCAACAGGATCGCAGATTCTGCTGCCAACGATGCCCGCAATGACCCTGTCCCTGACACACAGACTGTTTATAGTGATTTTAGACATGTGGCTAGTGCGTACATAGCCCGTGAGTGGCAGTCCGAGTGGGACAAAGAGGAAGCTAACAAGCTGCATGAAGCCCTTCCTAAGTTGTCCGACGGTCTACCTTATCGCTGCGGCAGCCGCCGTGAGGAGACTGTCCTGGCTCGGCTCCACATCGGCCACACGTATGTTACGCACTCTTATTTACTTAAACAGGAGGAGTGTCCATGGTGTTATGCCTGCGACGAGCAGTACTCTGTTCAACACTTTTTGTTGTCTTGTGCTGATCTAATCGACACAAGGTATAAACATTTCACGGCAGACTCCTTGAAGGTTTTGTTCCGGGATGTGCCCCCGGACAAGATCTTCAGTTTTCTGAGAGAGCGCCATATTTTTAATAAGATTTGAGCGTTTATAGATTATGATGTTTCTATTATTTTGACCTTTTTGAGAGTCTTCCGACGTTTTCTTTAAAGACCTGTGCGACATTTTAGCCTGACATATTTTTTAAGGTATATTTACATCATGTCTTAAGACCTTTCTTTTAGTCTGGCTGACCAGAGTTTTACCCTTCCCGCCGTGAGATGGCCTTAGTTGCCTGCTCGGCGTTAAACCCAAATAACTAATTGTCTGTTCACTCATTTGCATCGTTCAAGTTCCGACTGAGTGAATTAGAGGGGAATCATGTTTATCAGCCGCGCCCTGCCCCTCCTGGCCAATAACCACATATTCTTGGAAACTCCATCTACAAGAGACATAGATCTTCATTAACCCCTACAGGATGCGGGGGCTCAGCCGTTGTCAAACCTCTCCTGAAAAAGTCGAATCTTGACCCCAACCAGCTAAAGAACTATCGCCCCATTTCAAACCTACCCTTTCTGTCCAAAGTTCTTGAGAGAGTCTTTCTGACACAGCTCACTAAATACCTACAGTCAAACAATCTCGTCCATCCGCTTCAGTCTGCTTACCGTACCGGGCATAGTACTGAAACTGCTCTCCTCTGTGTCGTTTAAGTGCCTATGATGAAAACCAGATCTCAGTTCTTGCCCTGTTAGACCTATCAGCTGCGTTTGACACCATTGACCACTCCATCTTGCTCCAACGTCTAGAAAACTACTTTGGTATTTCTGGTAAAGCTCTCACCTGGTTTCACTCTTATCTGTTTCCCATCAGATCAACATCTATGTCAAGAACGTTCTTTCTGAAGTTGCTGCGCTAGAGTTTGGGGTCCCCCAGGGCTCTGTCCTGGGCCCCATTCTATTTATGCTGTACACTCAGCCTCTGTCTCAGGTTATCGCATCGCATTCAACCGATCACCATATGTTTGCTGACGATACACAACTTCGGAAATATGCACCTCCAAACAGCTCCAGTCAGGCTATTTCAGATGTTCAGAACTGTTAGTTCCCAGGGTCACCCTGGTCAGCCCCACAGGGTGGGTTTTTCTCTCTATTCTGGGGCATGTGTTTCTGTCTACCCTTTGTCCATTCACCTTTATTTGCCTTTTTAAAACTCTCCCTACTGTCTGCACTGCCTGTAGCTCGTGATATTGGATGTGTGTTGCTAAATGGTCTTAGCTTTATTTAGGCCCCATGTGTTAGGTTTATTTAATGTATTTGACCGGCTGGCGACATACATTCAATGTTCTGTTTATTTTTTTTTTTTTTTCACAAGCAGTGCAGGCACGTCCTGAGAAAGCCTTGTTGCTGTCGGGACGTTAAGCAATGTACAATCAATCATGTATCTCGGATGTTAAGTCCTGGATGTGTGAAAATAAACTTCAGTTAAACGAGGGCAAGACAGAAGGAAGCTCTTGTTGTCAGTGCCTCTCGACTGCTGCCCAATTCTCCTGACTATGCGCATTTGTGACACACCTATTCCATTTTCTGATTCAGTTCACAATCTTGGCGTTTTTCTTGATAAAGATCTTCAAATGAAAGAGCATGTAAATCATGTCTACAAACTTGCTTTTCTGGAATTAAGACACATCACTTCTATCCGTCATTCCCTCACTACTGAAGCTACCACCAAACTGGTCATCTCTTTACTCTTGTCCCGCATTGATTACTGCAATGCCCTCTTAGCTGGCCTCCCTCAGTTTCTCATTCAGAAATTGCAGCGAGTTCAGAATTGTGCTACACGTCTCATCGTCCGCGCCTCACAGCATCAGCCCATCACTCCTATTCTGAGACAACTTCATTGGCTGCCAGTCAAACGAGTCTCGTACAAAATCGCCTGTCTGTGCTACAAAGCTATTAACTACTCTACCCCCCGCCTATCTCGCTGATCTTCAACTATACACTCCCTCCCGCTCCCTCCATTCAAGTAGTGACACGCGCCTTCTCAGAGTCCCACTCTTCAAATACAAAACCAGAGGCGACCGTTGTTTTGCGCACATTGGACCTGTTGTCTGGAACTCTCTACCAATAGACATTATACATTCTTCCTCATTCACTGCCTTTAAATCTGCCCTAAAGACCCACCTGTTTGATACCCCAATGTAGCTCAGTTCTTCGTCATTATGTACCTGTGTATGTGTGTGCGCGCGCATGTGTATTGCAGAATCCGTTGTTTCTCTGGTTTCATGACCCCCTCCACTCCCACTCTTTATTTATAAAGCGCTTAGAGCTTATTTAAGGATAAGCGCTATATTATTATTATTATTATCATATATATCTGCCTTAGGTTTGTTCATGTGATTCCTCGTACAGAAGGGGTCGGGCATCAAAGTGTTGCATCTATGATGGTTTAACCCTTTTAGCCCTGGATCCCTACAGCAGGAGATGGCTTGACCATGATAATTCAAGGGTAGTGCCAGATTAACCTGCACCTGAAGGCGCCAAGCTAATCTGGCACTACCCTTGAATTATCATGGTCAAGCCATCTCCTGCAACTGGTACATAGGCGTTGGGCAACACCTCAAAAATTTGAGAAATGGGACCTTGGGGCTAAAAGGGTTAAGAAGTTGTTTGGTTCTGTTATGTCAACAATTGCAAACATCAACAACATATGCAGGAAGGATAGACACCTCAAGAAATCCTGCAGGCTGCGATGGTTCTAATTTTAAGGTCGGTTCAACATTAACTCATTACATCATTAGGAGGATGTCAAGTTTATGGGTATCCTTTGATGTCTAAGTCACAGTTCTATGTGAGATGGATCAGCCATGATAGTTCTAGGGTGGTGTCAGAATACCTTGGAGCTATTTTGACACCACTCATTAACTATCATGGTCGCTCACATCCTTTCATAGCATTCAGGGCTTTACGGGTTATTCTGCCAAATTCTGTGCATCTGGGTCGAAGTGTGTTTGAAATCCTTCAGTCTCCCACCCGGGTCTGCCCTGGGGGACTTGGGTTAACTACTTTTTAGTTCCCAGAGTCACCCTGGTCAGCCCCACAGGGTGGGTTTTCCCCTCTATTCTGGGGCATGTGTTTCTGTCTACCCTTGGTCCATTCACCTGTATTTGCCTTTTTAAAACTCTCCCTACTGTCTGCACTGCCTGTAGCTCTTGGTATTGGTTGTGTGTTGCTAAATGGTCTTAGCTTTATTTAGGCCTCATGTCGTTGGTTTATTTAACGTATTGGACTGGCTGGCAACATACATTCAATATTCTGTTTATTTTTTTTTTTTTCACAAGCAGTGCAGGCACGTCCTGAGAAAGTCTTGTTGCTGTCGGGACGTTAAGCAATGTACAATCAATCAATTCAGTCTCCCAGTTCTTCAAATCATATATGGAGCACATAAAATATGAATTGTATATACATCTTTGTTTGGACGGAGCAGAAGGTGGTTTTGAGAAGTTCATTTTATCAATAAATGTTAACCCCTTCAGTCACTGTCAGTGAACACAAAAGTATATCTTCAAGAATAATCCAATCAGAGTGGTATGCACTAAAAATGTGATTCAGTTCTCCGGATTCGTGATTGCAATATTTTCATCCTCGCTGTCCGTGAAAGAAGGGGTCGTCATCAAATGTGAAGCCCAAAATTTTTTTGTGTGATGCGGCCATGTAAACAGCCTAGTTATTTTGTGAAACATAAAAATATGTTGACAGACTATTATTTCTAAATACTGACAAATAAACAAACACTCCACGTTGTGTCTGTCATACCTTGGTTTATTAATGTTTTGTGCAATTAATGATTACAGTGTATAACCAAACTTCACACACACACACACATACACACACACACACACACACACACACACACACACACACACACACACACACACACACATATATATATATGCCTTCTTCAACATTCTGACATGCATCTGGGCAGAGGAGAACATGCCACAGGAATTCAGAGATGCTGCAATTCAAGAACAAGGGCAGCAAAGCAGACTGCCAATTACCGAGGGATCTCGCTCTTGTCCATCGCTGGCAAGATCCTCACGAGAGTCATCCTCAACCACCTGATCAGCTCTGTATCTGAGGAATCACTTTCAGAGGCTCAATGTGGCTTCAGACCCGGCCGCAGCACAGTCGACATGGTCTTCTCTGTGAGACAGGTCCAGGAGAAATGCATTGAGCAGCACATGGACCTCTAAGCCGTCTTCATAGACCTGACCAAAGCATTCGACAACGTAAACAGAGAAGCGCTTTGGGTCATCCTCGCAAAGCTCGGCTGCCCCAGGAAGTTCACAACATCATCCGCCGCTTCCATGATGGAATGGTAGGAGTTGTCCAGTCAAACGGCGACACATCCACACCCTTCGACATTTCCAGTGGTGTAAAACAAGGCTGTGTTCTTGCCCCCATGATGTTCAACCTGTTCTTCATGTGTGTCCTGACCCATGCAGTACGCGATCTTGAGAAGGGAATGTACCTGAAGTACAGACTAGACGGCTCTCTCTTCGACCTCCGTCGACTGAACGCCAGGACTAAGACCTTCGAGAGACTGATCCTTGAGGTGCTATTTGCAGATGACTGTGCGCTGATGGCGCACATGGAGTCTGACCTCCAGACCATCGTCAACAGGTTCACAGAAGCCTCTCGACTGTTTGGCCTCACCATCAGTCTCAACAAGACCGAGGTCCTGCACCAACCAGCCCCAGGCACAAGAGCACCCCCACCAAAAGTGTATATTGAAGGCCTCCGAGCTGAAGACTGTTGACCAGTTCAGGTACCTGGGGAGCATCATCTCTTCCGACGGTACTATCGACAAGGAAATCGCAGCTAGCATCAGCAAAGCCAGCCACGCCGTGGGTCATCTGCGCACTCGTGTGTTGAACAACAATGTCAAGCTCTCCACCAAGATCAAAGTCTACAAGGCAGTAGTCCTCCCCAGTCTCCTCTACAGCTGTGAGTCATGGACGCTGTACAGAAAGCACCTCAAGCAGCTTGAACGTTTCCACATGAGATCCCTGCACTCACTCATGGGCATCAAATGGCAAGACAAGGTGACAAACCTGGAAGTCCTGGACAATGCTGGCCTAGTGAGAGTTGAAGCCTTGATCTTAAAGACAGTACTTTGCTGGACAGGTCATGTCATACACATGGATGATTCTCACATGCCACGCCAACTCCTGTATGGTGTACTCTCAAAAGGCCAAAGAAACGCATGAAAGACTGCATAAAAGACAGCCTCAAGTACTGCATCTTCCCGGTAAAGGAACTCAAAGTGCAAGCGCAAGACAGATCTGGCTGGCGTGCCACTACCAGGAAAGCCTGCACGCGGTTTGAACACAATCGGCGCGAAAAGATCACAAGCTTGCAGAAAGACAGCGTTGACTCTCTCCACAGCTACGTTCCAGTGCCCCCATTGCCCTCGCAGATGTGGCTCCAGGATTGGCTTGGCCAGCCACACCCGCACCCACAAATAGAAGTCATGCACAATGACGACATCATCGGCTTCCGATGGTCTACCCATGACATATATATTATTTGGGAAGGGGTTGCTTTTTATTGTTTAAAATATGGTGCATTGAGACTGAATAGCAGGAAGCGCTATTAGGGTTGGGGTTTTGGTTGGTTAGTTCGGGTTTAACGTCCGCGGCACCGAAGTGATAATGGATGGCCCTGACGGGCGGGTTATGGGGGACAGGGAAATCTGTTACCTATGGAGTACGACCTGAACACTTATCAACTCAGGCGCACTCCAACTGTGTCACATTGATTTACCAGGACCTTTTTACGGACATGCTATTGAACAAGCCTGTCTTTTCCCCCTGGATTGCGAGTCCATCTGCCGGGACGGGGACTCGAACCCACGGCCCGGCGATTCCCTTCGCTCTCCTGCTCCAACGCTTAACCGCCTGAGCTATTTCGAACTCTGCTATTAGGGTTGCAGAATGCTATACTTTTATATTTTGGTGACTTGACCCATTCCGTGGGCGACTTGACTCCTTAATTTACCGATTTGGGACTCGATACCTTGGGCGAGATGGCACATGGGCAAGATGGCGTATCCTATTGGACGAGTCGGAACTCGGATCATAACCGGAAACAGTGTTAAAGTCAAAACCAATGAATACGAACGGAGACTAATACATTGAACGTTTAAAAACGACTCGAGGAATACATCCAATGTATATAAATGTATCATATAATATGTGTATATGATTTGTTTGATGGTTGAATAAATGTGATCGTATGAATTAATAATTGATATTTAATTTATCGTTTAGTTCCACCGTAACTACTATTCCAGCATGGCGGCTGAACCAACGTTAGGTTGAGGTTTGCAGACGAAATAGGAGCGTTTACTTTCCTCCGAGTGCTAACGAAACGTACGGATTGAAAGACAATATCACTTTTGATTAGTAAAACAACAGGAGCAATATGGTAAGTTATCTTCATTTTTAATCGATTAAATTTACCCTCTCTCTCTCTCTCTCTCTCTCTCTCTCTCTCTCTCTCTCTCTCTCTCTCTCTCTCTCTCTCTCTCTCTCTCTCTCTCTCTCTCTCTCTCTCTCTCTCTAGTGTAATGTGTACCTTAAAGATTTTATGCCTCAACGAAATTTAAAATGACAAAACAATAAAGATTAAATTAAAGGATTCTGTTCCTGAGCATCGTGACTAAACAAGCGGCAGAGGGATATTAAGTAGCTTTCTCATATATTTGATGCTTGGTATCTGATATTGCAAAAAACAACAACAAAACAAACACCCTGTTAGTGTTAACTCATTACAGCCTGAGGATGAATTTTTTAACACCCTTTGAATTCTGCGTCACAGTTCTGGAGACAGATCGACCATGATAGTTAAAAGGTGGTGTCTGAATAACTTGGCACCTGTAGGTGCCAAGTTATTCTGACACCACCTTTGAGCTATTATGGTCGATCTATGTCCTTGCATAATGGGTCAGAGCTTTATGGGTTAATGGACAAGTGTCATTATAGATCAGGGAAAAGTGAAACTGAAAGTGAAAAATAGGATTAAAATGAGGAATGATTAGAATAGAATGGTAGTAAACAAGAAAGAAAAACGTTCATGATAACTATGTTCCACTTTCGGAATGCAGAATGGTACGTAACTGTACCATCTTGATCAGCTGATCCATGCAGGAGGTGCCATAACTTATACTATAAGTGTAATGAGTCAATATAAATTAATACTAGTAGTCATGGCTGCATCAATTTAGGAAGTGAGAGTGGCGAGTCCCTGCTATAAACATACCAAGTTAAGGGCCATTTGAACTGTATATATATATACCCTTTACAGGGCTTCCGTTTTAGTGCGTCTATGACGCATTAAAACTCAAATCACATACTGAAAATGTAACTAAGGGGTAGTAAGACGCACTGAAATTCAGTGCATCTGCTTCCGAGACGCATCATCCTTGCGCCAACGTGCGTAACCTAACAGAGGTAGGTGACAGTCATACTATTTTTAGTGAGGAGTTAGTTCGTTTAGCTGCTTGATCACGGCTGCATTCAGAATCACCTCGACTCCTGGGTCTGTGCGAGTGTAACTGGACGGGCAAACTGTTAGTTTACGTGTAGCGTCAGCACTTTATTACAAAGTGCGCGCTACATGTTGAACGCGTTACTTGCTGTGACATCACCATTCATACTAGTACGGGATACCGCATCGTGCGCTTCACTTTCGATCTTGAACAAATTTGTAAATGGCGGAGAAAAAGCAAAGTAAACTGGAATGCTTCAGATTCTTCAATCCGTACCGTCTGATCTTGATAATCACTTAGAAGAAAGTTGCACTTTGACACCGCCATCTCCATAAACAAGCGACAGTAGCAGAAATGATATCTCTGCACCGTGTGTGGCGACTCGCAGTTTTCAGAGTTCATGGCTGGCTAAAGCATGACGGCACACGGATGACATCTCAATGTGCATGGAGGCAAACTCAAAAAGCAAGTAAAGAAATTTGAACAGAAATAAGTTTGTCAGTTTTTTTTATCGTGGTCAATCCATCTTCTGATACACAGGTATTAGGCAAAAGCTCTAAAATTGGAGAAATACATCTTTCAGGTTCATTGGGTTGAAACCAACAATTTAAGTACATTAATTCACAGAGAGAGAGAGAGAGAGTTTAGACAAGTCAGACTTTGGTTGTCAAGCTGCATTCATCAGAAAACGCTATATTCTATGTTACAATACATTATCAAATGATCATACAAAATACATAATGTGTTTTTCTGTGAGAGAGAGAGACGGAGAGGGAGACAGGCTTTTGCACGATAGCTCAACAGTTAAAAAAATCAGTATCATGGAAAACACACACACACACACAGTCACAACAAATTTAAAGAGGGGAGAGCGAAATGAGTTAATTTATTTTTTAAAAAACATACAGATGATGCAGTTTTTCTTAAATAAATTTGTGGACCCTCTATTATGCTCAGAGTTGGGTTCTGTGTACCCTCTAAAATTTATACCTGGGGGTCTACAGGCCCTTTAACCTGTTGAGAAAACAGAAGTCCTGCCTTTATTGATTATGATATAATTTTGTACTCTTTCTTTTCAGGCTCGGAACAGCGAAAAAGCCATGTAAGTCTTTATAACTATGTATCTTATTCTTATACAAAAACTGGTTTGCCAGACTCTCACTGTCTCATTGTAAATGAACACGCATTATGTATTAAATTTAAAGACGTGTATTTTTTAAGCAAATTTAAATTATCAATATTATGAACAGAATTATGTCTGAGAGCATACAGTTAAAGGGTCGGGTTCCAAAGTTGTACCTTATGATAGACCCGTACTGCAGGTGCTGATGGCTGGGATTCAAGTGACTATCCAGGATTGTGCCTGCGTTATACACTGGGCAGCGTTTTTTAAACCTAGGCATGTAATTGTCGTAGTGACTTTTTGTTATCCTAAAGTGATCTTCTCCATGGCAGGCTTTGGTATGCAAAACTTGGCTTTTACAATGGGGTATCAATGCTGTCATTGTGTCAACTTAGACTTTTGTACCCTTCTTTTTACAATCCATGTGAGTAGGCACACACAGATGGTGTTTTTTTTTTTTAAACCACCTTTTGAGCATTTATATGTAACTGAAGGAACTCTCCTGCATCCAAAGGAGAAGAAGAGGACAAAAGTCTGTAATTTTACACTGACACTAGTTCAAACTTTGTAATTTAACTTAGCTCTTTTATCCAGCATAATTCATAAATTGTAAGACATATACGAGTAAAGTATCTGACTGACTTGCTGTGAGAAAAAAGAGTGTGTTCGGCCGGCCGAAAAAAACAGGCCATTTCATCGGATAGTGTGCGATGTGATACACTTTTTCACAAAAAGATATATATTGTGACTATTCACTTTTTACTGCCTGTAGTAGTTCACTTTTAACCCTTCTAGCCCCATGTGTGCATTTCCCAAATTGTGGAAGTGTTACTTAATGACAATGTGCCAGTTGCAGGAGGTGTATTAACCATGATAATTCAAGTATCATGCCAGATTAGCTTGGCGTCTGATGGCGTCAAGCTAATCTGCCACTACCCATGAATTATCATGGTCAATCAATCTCCTGCTGTTCGGGGCTAAATGGGTTAAGGTAGTTTTCAACTGCTTCAATTTGCCTTTTAATCCATTCATCTCTGACTAGTCTGACACATAACACTGAGTAGGGCATTGGTTGACCATGATGGGTCAAGAGTGGTGTCAGAATGACTTTGGGCTGGCTGCCTCCATGCGCCTAAGCTAATCTAGCACCACCTTTTGAACTGTCGTGGTCAATCTGTCTTGTGCACTGTTATATAGACTCCAGAGGAGAACTAATTTTCAGATTTTCTTGTGCCATAGGGCTCAAAGTAGTCAATTGTCATTGTTTGGAGTAACATCAATGGAGTCGTTAGTACCATTGCTTTCAATGTCTTAATGTCAGTCTTATATTTCTGGTATATTTCAGGACTACCTTGGCTAGGTGGAGAGCCTCACAAGAAGGAGGGCTGAAACAAAAGGTGGGTATAGATACATTACATTATTGCCAGTGTCTGTATTATTTTCATATCATCAGTTTGATGACTAACAAGGGTGTCATTACTGTCAACATAATCAGTTACTAAAGTCAGCAAAGTTACTACAAAATACGTGCATGGCAGTCTTCAGTCCTGGAGACTGAATCAGCTTTTTCAAAATCCCAGAAAGATGAATTTCAGCTTTTCGGTTCAGACAGAACATCCCTTCAGCCAGCCTGTTCCGTCTGCAAGAAGCATAAATTCTCATGAGCCCCTGCATCCGCAGGGGCTCATGAGAATTTATGTCTTGCTGGCGATAGATTGTGGGGCACAGTCCATGGGCTGTTTTCAGTCATTTCATTTTTGTGCACTGTCACCCATGAAAATATCACATGACAATCATTTTATGATACATCATTCTGGAGTATTAAGAAGTTCATTAGTATTTCACTGGTGAAAGCAGCCATCCCACCATATGGGTCATTTGGCTCCAGACCTGAGATATAGGTCAGGCTGTGCATATCGCAGTACCCAGGGTCCATAAGTCAGACTACTTTATTGACATTAGCATTAATGTACCGGCATTAGCATGTGAAGAAAAGACAGTAATCAGGAAGTCCTCTAGTTGGCCTGCACATAGCAGGTTAACTACTGGTATGGCTGGACTTCTTTGCTGACTAGGTAGATCTACTTGAGAGCCATAGACCTAACCATGTTGCTTCCAATTTTGCTATTATATCTGATGCGTGTAATAGTGAGGCTGAACTGTACGCACTTGTAAACATGGAACTGATTTCTTAACCCTTGAACCCCACAACCGCATGTATTGAATTTTGGAAGCATTACTTATCGACTGTGTACCAGCTATGCAGGCGATGGGCTGACCATGATCATTCAAGGGTAGTGCCAGATTAGCTTGGCGGCTTCACGCATGTATTGAATTTTGGAAGCATTACTTATTGACTGTGTATCAGCTATCCAGGCGATGGGCTGACCAAGATCATTCAAGGGTAGTGCCACATTAGCTTGGCACTTGTAAACATGGAACTGATTTCTTAAACCCTTGAACCCCACAACCGCATGTATTGAATTTTGGAAGCATTACTTATCGACTGTGTACCAGCTATCCAGGCGATGGGCTGACCATGATCATTCAAGGGTGCTGCCAGATTCGCTTGGCACCTTCAGGTGCCAAGCTAATCTGGCAGCACCCTTGAATTATGGTCAGTCCAGCACCTGGTGTAGGGCATCTTGGCTAAATGGGTTAATCTGATAAAAGCTATTGCATTGAATCAGGGGTTGCTTTTGACATCAGCAATCACTTTTTTGTATATGTTTTGAGCTGGCCCTTGCCAGCAACTGTGCTTTGAAACAGCAGTTTTCCTGTCCTGTGCATGCTTTTGCCAGTGGTGTGTGTGCTTACATGCTAAACGGTGATAGGCAGTGTGATCCCTGATTGAATGGTTAACCCTTTCACTGTTGGTAGCATTTTTCCTTCAGGTGATTCCCGCCGGAATTGCCTCGAGCAAAATCATTATCGATAACCAAAGGGTTTAGCAGATGTTGCTTTTGTCTGTTCTGTAAATAGGAAAGACGACCATACCTTGCCTCTGACTGCGATGATCTACACCAAGCAGAGAAATGGCGTCGACAGATTTTGGGAGAAATTTCAAGAAAGGTCGCCCAGATACAAAACGGTGAGAATAAACTTAATTATCCATTATCATTCGGCATACACCAGTGTGTGAAATAAGTTTGACTAAAATAGTTCAAGGGTAGTGCCAGACCAAGCTATTCTGGCGCTACCCTTGAACTAAAGCCATTGGTCTATATAGTATATCCTTATCTGTAAGTACTATAATCAATGTAGCTTGCATATACGGCAGTGTACAAATTTGAAGCTTTTAGTTTTAGCCTCAGTGAGTCAGTATGATATGAGTTATCTGGCTTTGAATCTCAACAAACAAAAACATTAGTAGGGCATTGATTGCAGCTGTTTTGTGTGCATGTTACGGTGAAAAAAAATCTGAATTTTACCCGGTTAGTGCCAGCTGACGCAGACGTAGACTGTGTTTCTGCAGTCTTGGATAATTCAACACACAAAAATCCTATCTGCCCAAGTAGTGTCAGTAAGAGGCATAGATCCTCATGAGCCCCCGCAGTTGCGGGGGCTCATGAGGATCTATACCTCTTGCAGTTGGGTGGTGTTCAAGTTTTCTCAGCGCAGAATGGGTTAAACTTGTTAATCATGGAACATGCTATGATATGAAGTACTATACTTCACTGCTATTCTGCTGACTGTTCGTTGGCACTATTATGTATGTTCTCCTGAGAATGGGAGTTGTCATCAGAAGATTACATAACTACATTTCATTTCAGTAAAAAGATTGACCTTGGTAGTTCAAGAGTGTTGCCAGAATAGCTTTGCTCCAGCATGCACCAAGCTGTTCTGGCATCACCCTTGAACTATCATCGTTGATTCATATCTTGTTGTAGTGTTTCAGAGCTCATCGTCTAAAACACATTTCTTCAGCTTCATGATTCCTGCAGCTGTCTGTAGTACTCTTTATCATGATTCCTGCAGCTGTCTGTAGTACTCTTTGTCATGATTCCTGCAGCTGTCTGTGGTACTCTTTGTCATGATTCCTGCAGCTGTCTGTAGTACTCTTTATCATGATTCCTGCAGCTGTCTGTAGTACTCTTTATCATGATTCCTGCAGCTGTCTGTAGTACTCTTTGTCATGATTCCTGCAGCTGTCTGTAGTACTCTTTGTCATGATTCCTGCAGCTGTCTGTAGTACTCTTTATCATGATTCCTGCAGCTGTCTGTAGTACTCTTTATCATGATTCCTGCAGCTGTCTGTAGTACTCTTTGTCATGATTCCTGCAGCTGTCTGTAGTACTCTTTGTCATGATTCCTGCAGCTGTCTGTAGTACTCTTTGTCATGATTCCTGCAGCTGTCTGTAGTACTCTTTGTCATGATTCCTGCAGCTGTCTGTAGTACTTACTCTTTATCGTGATTCCTGCAGCTGTCTGTAGTACTTACTCTTTATCGTGATTCCTGCAGCTGTCATACACTTTCTCATGATTCCTGCAGCTGTCTGTAGTACTCTTTATCATGATTTCTGCAGCTGTCTGTAGTATTCTTTATCATGATTCCTGCAGCTGTCTGTAGTACTCTTTGTCATGATTTCTGCATGAGTCTTGACAAACAGTACAACAGACAGCCAAAGGTTATTTCCAAATTTTGGATTTGTCATCTAATGACTATGCACCAGTTGCAGGAGATGTATCGACCATGATAATTCAAGGGCAGCGCCAGATTCGCTTGGCGCCAACAGGCGCCAAGCTAACCTGGCACTACCCTTGAATTATCATGGTATACCCATCTCCTGCTGTAGTGCATAGGGCTGAATGGGTTAATGTTGCCCTGAAGCATGCATGTATTCATATCTTTTATAGTTTTACTTTGTAACATTTGTAGCTGGTCTGGGTGAGTTCAAGCTGCGAGACCTGAATGATGAGATCAACAAACTGTTGCGAGAGAAAGGCCACTGGGAGGACAGGATCATCGAGCTGGGAGGTCCTGACTACAGGGTAGGCCACTAATGTGTCACAGTTTTTTGGTTGATTACCCCAAATTTAGGAGTTGACCTCTGCAGACTGCATACTGATTTATGGGATGAAATGACCATGATAGTTAAAGGGTGGTGCCAGGATAGTTTGCTACTTTAAGGTGCCAAGCTCTTCTTGCACCAACCTTCAACTATCATGGCCATTCTGCCTCCTGTTGTAGAGTCGGGCCTGAATGGGTTATGTATACAAGCTGCTCCAGACCACAGAGATTTTGCTCAAGAAACCCCCTCTAGAAAGGCCCCATTCAAGGTTTTGCACCAGATGCCCCCTTCTGAGAAGGCCTCACGAGATTTTTTGCACAAGAAGCTCTCTCTAAGAAGGCCTCACTGGAGATTTTGCTCAAGAAACCTCATCTAAGAAGGCCTCAGGCATTAGCGGAGGTTTCTTGAGCAAAATAGGGGATGTTGTACAAGAAGCCCTTTTCTAAGAAGGCCTTACTGGGGTTTAGCACAAGGAACCCCTTTCTAGAAGGGCCCCACAGGAAATTTTGCTTAAGAAGCCATCTCTGACAGAGGGCCAACTTACCCTGGCCGATGAACTCAAAATATTTCAGTGCAGTATGTTTCGAAAAGTAGAATAGCAATTGTTGAACAAGTTTCATACCCACAGCCCACAGATATTGGGATGAATTCATTACTGGTAAAATCATTGGGGGTATGCCAATAATTGTGTCCTGTGATTTGTTCTGCAGAAAACTGGGCCCAAGATGATGAATGCTGATGGCAAGGAGGTGCCAGGAAACAAGGGATACAAGTAAGTGTCAGACAGACTGATGGGGCAAAATGGAACTCCACCCACTGCAAGAGTTGCGGGGGCTCATGAGGATCTATATCTCTTGTTAAAACCACTCTGTGTCCATGTTCCTTTGACGGCTTGGGATCTCGGACATTGAATTTACAATGATTTCCAAACACAGTCTGTGTCTATTGGCAGTATAGGGGGTAACTGTGGCACTCATGCATTATGAATCGTATCACGGCCTTCTGTGCGTGCGTTTTTGCATGCATATTATATGTGTGTGTGCACTGTGGTGCATTTGTGTGTATACATGAGGAAAAGACACCAGATATTTTTTAGTTGGTGCGTTTTGGTTTAACTCATTTAGCCCGACGGCCGTATTTCCCAAATTTTGGAAGTGTCATCTAATGACTAGGAGATGGATCGACCATGATAATTCAAGGGCAGTTCCAGATTAGCTTGGCACCTGTCGGCGCCAAGCTAATCTGGCACTACCCTTGAATTATCTTGGTCAACCCATCTCCACTGTAGTGCGTCAGGGCTGAATGGGTTAACCCATTACGTCATGAGGTTGAGTTTTTAAAAGTCGCTTATTGTCCTAAGAAGGCTACATTATAGATTAGGAGATAGGTCAGCCATTTTAGTTCAAGGGTTGTGCCTAAGGTGCCAAGCTATTCTGACATCGCCCTTAAAATCTCATAGTCACATTTATTTTGAGCAGTAGTGTAGCTATTCTGACATCGCCCTTAAAATCTCATAGTCACATTTATTTTGAGCAGTAGTGTATCAGGATAAAAAGGATTCATTTCATTTGCAAATTTTATTAAGGTTTCATACAGACCTGATAAAAAGTTCATGCTTTTTGTGTGTCTGCACCTCAAATGTTTGTACACTGAGCTAGCTTTTTTAAAACTGTGATTTCATACATGTGTGGTTTGTGTGATAGCTGAACTAAAGGAAAACCACTTATAATTTCAGGTACTTCGGGGCTGCCAAAGATTTGCCAGGTGTCAGAGAACTTTTCCAACAAGAACGTGAGTACATTGTTGCATACATGCAGGTATATTGAACATTGTCCAATTTTGACAGTTTCAGTGGTTTCATCTTAGCAGGAGAAATACTGTCAAAATAATATCAAGAGACTAACCTTTTGTCTGTCACTGTCAGCAGTTTTTGTCAGAATCATTCCCGCAATTTATCCCGTTGGCTGTCAGCAGTTTTTGTCATTCCTGATTCCTGCTGGAAACATGACAAAAAATGCTAATGACAGCCAAAGGGTTAAATACATTTGATTGTTTTGAGGAGCTGTTCTTTTCGAGTTTAGTCAGTTTTAGCCATCAGTGCTGCTTTGTTCAGTAACAGAGATGTGGGGACAATTTGTCACATATATCTGGCACTACCATTAAACTGATGGGTTGGGGATTAAGATTTACGGAGACGGAGATTTTGCGCATCGCTCATCAGTTGTTATTGTTGAGTTGTTATTGTTGATAGCTCCTGCTGTCGCCCGGAAGAACCGTGCTGAACTGATGAAAGATATCGACGCAGATTACTATGGTTACCGAGACGAAGATGATGGACGCATAGTGCCTGCTGAACAAGAAGCAGAAAAAATAGGTATTAGAGATGAACTATGATATATATTATTCTGAAACTGACTGTGTGGCTAGATAACTCATGTAATTTCACCTGACATTTTGTTTTTTCAAAATACATTACCGATGGCATTACTATCTGGGAATACACTCTATTGCCTATCGATTTCAGCAAAAGTTGTGTATAAGGCACAACTGGGGAGGAGACACCGGGGATCCATGTACTAGGGCCCCGGGTGGCCTCCCCTTACTACCCTATCCCGGCATGCGTGTGGCGAACTTCCGGCGTTCACCGGGCGACCTAATCAGTTTCACTCATAGCTCGACCGAGGACGGTCGAGTTTTTTGCCTCCTCCTCTCGGACTCTGATCTTCAGTGAAAGTTGATTTAGGAAACTCTGTTTCGACGGTTGTTACTCGCTACTCGCTTCTTGGGCTTTCGGCAGCTTATGACTTGTGCGCCAACCGAATTCCGGCTGACTTTGTGACTTTCTCCAACTTGGTTCAGCCGGCCCACGTGCATTGTGCCTGGTAGTGAGTTGTGACCGGTTGACGACTCTTCACCTCCGGTTATGGCTTCTTCAGTGTTGAAGACTTGCCTCCTTTGTGGGGACTTCCAATGGCCGGACGATGCTCACGCCTCTTGCTTACCGTGTTCGGGCTGTTCGTCGGACAGTACGTGTGACGTTTGCGCCGCTTGGACGGAAGACCGGTGGTCGCGCTTGTGGGACTTCTACAGACACGACCGGGCCCCTCGCTCGTTTCAGCCTCCTCGGGACCCTCCACTGGTGGACGGCCTTCCCTCGACGCCTCGGGCTCCTCTCCGCTCCGTCGTTCGGGCCGTCCGGCCCACAGGTAAGTCCCCTTCTTGTACCATTACTTCGCAGGCTCTCCCTCACCTCTCCGAGTCTTCGGAGGGTAGGCGAGCCTCTGAGTCTCGCTCCCCACGCTCTGCGCCGTTAGCGCGTGGCTTGAGCCCCGTTACCTTTCCCTCCCCCCGCTCTGCTTCGCGCGAGCGGTCTGGGAGGGCGGAGCGCTCGTCACCCACCCCCAGCTCTAGGTCTCCGGAGCGAGGGCGGGGGACTGAGCGCAAACACAAGAAAGAGAAAAGGCGTCATAATAGAAGCTCTCACTCGCGCTCCGAGACCTCGGAACGGGAGTCGAGACATCTCGCCCTGCTACCTCCCCGCTCCGTTCCGCCTGAGCGGGCTAGGCCAGCACCACTTTCGTCCCTCCCCCGTCCCGCCTCGCCCGGGCCGGCCCGGGTGGATTTTGTCTCTCGCCCCTCGCCCTCCGGATCTTCGGACCGGCGGGCCCGTGTACATAAACGGTCTCCGCCCCGCTTCGCTTCGCCGGAGCGGGCGCGGCGTGACCATAGTCTGTCCCCCCCCCCGTCTCGTATCGACTGGACGGGCCCGGTGTGACTCGGACCCGCGGCCTCCTCGCTCTGAAGCTTCGGAGCTCAGGTCGCGGGCTCGGAAATCGTCCCCTCCCCGCTCCGCCTTTCCTGAGCGGGCTTGGTGTGACCCTCGACTGTCCCCTCCCCCCGCCTCGTATCGACCAGGCGGGCCCGGTGTGACAACGTTGCGCGTGACCTACGCTCCGAACCTTCGGGCGAGGCACAGCGCGCCCGGTTTCTGTCCCCTCCCCGCTCCGCCTTTCCTGAGCGGGCTTGGTGCGACTCCTTGCGTTCCCCCCCCCCCCGCTACGGCTCTCCCCGGCGGGCCAGGGGTGAACATGCCACTTCGTATTTGAGCCGTTCGCGGGTTCCTAACCCTACTCGGCTTCCGCGCGCGGTTATTGATTTTGAGGTTGACCGCCGCGTTGCCGCGGTCCCTCCGTCCCCGCGGCGCTCCTCTCGGTGGGTGTCGCGGGTGGTTACGTCTTCCTCTTGTGTGGCGGAGCGCCGCTCTCGGAGCCGCTCGCCCCTTTCGTCTTTTTCGCGGGAGGACCGGTGTCTAGAACCGGACGTCCTCAGCCTTCACCCTACGGATTCGGCCTCAGCGATCTTTCTGCAGGATTCGGCGGTTGGTTCTCCGTCCCGCCTTTCCGCTGTCTCCTCCGCCTCGTCAGACGTCGCAGGCCCCTCGCTCGGGTCGCAGACGGCCCACGCCCTGGAAGAGGCTTCACGCCTGATCGTCAAGTACTTACCACCCGATTTATGTCCGCCTTCACCTCCTCCGAAGAGACAGGCGTCGGCCATGGTCGACGCGCAGAGACCAGTCAAGCGCCGCAAGTCCCTCCCGCAACCAGCGGCCTTCCGGGACCTTTCTGAGGCCTTCTCCACCCAACTGAAGAACGACTCCTTTGGCGACGCTGGGTTTTTTACCGCCTCTCGTTGGCCTCCGGGGATCAACCTGAGCTTCCGCCAGGCCTGGTATGCAGGACACTCACAAGCCTTCGCTATTCCTCTACCAGCGATAGATACGGCGGCCTTAGTGCAGGCGGGCGGCCGCAGACCGGTGCAGAGCGCTTGGCCCCGGCCCATTGACAGGATCGCCTCCTTAGCCCGGAACTCGCTAGCGTGCTCGGGCTTCTTAGAGCTGGCTACCCAGGCGGCCTTACATTGTCTCCAGGATACTTGGGACATGGAGGTGCAGTCCCCGCTCCGTGACGTGCAGTCCATTCTGATAGCGGCCAACCGGGCCGCCTACCATTCCTCCGCCAATGCCATGGCTGCAGCTGCCAATTGCGACCTCTGGAGGCGAGACACCCTTTTTTGCGCCTCTGCTCGGACCTTCCCTTGGCAGTGAAAAACCAGCTCCGCCAAGCTCCCCTTGGCGGTTCCCTTCTGTTCGGCGACACTTGGCAGACAGTTAAGGAGGCGTCCAAGGACTTATGGCCCAAGCCGGCTTCTACCTCCGCCTCGCTCTGCTTTCGCACCTCCCGCTCGGCCAAGGGTCGCGCCCGGCGGTCCTTCAGACCCTCCTTCCCAGCCGGATCGTCGCGAGGGCGGGCCCGCCCAGCCCAGGCTCCGCAGCCGGGCCCCACCCCTCGCCCCGCTTGGCCCCGCGGCGCCCGTTCTACGGGCCGCGGCCGGGCTCGTTGACTCGCCTCCGCCCCCGCCGTCAGTTCTCGGGTCTCCTGTCGGCGGGCGGCTGTCCCTCTTCAACGACCTTTGGAGCTCACTGTTCCCAGACGACCCTTGGATTCGTTCCACGATTACTTCCGGCCTACTCCTCTCGTTCCTGTCCCCGCCGCCTCTTCGCAGGTCACCCATGTGGACCCAGGAGCCGACGGACGTCACCCAGGCGGACGCGCTTCGCGGGGAAGTGGAGGCCCTTCTCGACAAAGCGGCGACAGAGGTAGTTTCGAGGCACGACTCTCCTGCCTTCTACAGCCGCCTCTTTGTGGTCCCCAAACCAGGCGGCAAGTGGCGTCCGGTGATCGACTTATCGGCGCTAAACAAGTTCATTTTGGCCCCTCGCTTCACTTATCGGCGCTAAACAAGTTCATTTTGGCCCCTCGCTTCAGGATGGAGACGGCCCGGTCTCTCCGGGCGGCCGTCCGTCCGATGGACTTCGCAATCAGCCTCGATCTGTCCGACGCCTACCTTCACGTCCCGATTCACCCGTCGTCCCGTCGGTACCTTCGGTTTGCCTTTGGAGGGATAGTATACCAGTTCTGCGCCCTTCCTTTCGGACTCAACATCAGTCCTTGGGTGTTCACGAGACTGCTCGACGCGGTCATGGCCTACTTTCGTCGACGTTCCCTGAGTCCGGCCTCCAATTACTTGGACGACCTTCTTCTGCGCAATTTGGTCTCCGCTACGCTCCAGGCGGACAGAGATGCCCTGCTTTCCCTTCTGCGTCGGCTCGGCTTCCTTCTCAACCTGGGGAAATCGGACCTTTCCCCCTCTCGACGGTTCATCCACCTGGGGATGGAGTTCCTGACCGATCGCAACCTCGTCCGCCTACCCTTGCCCAGGCGGCAGAAGATCGTCGACTTAGCGACTTCTATGGCGGGGGGGGGGTCCTCCTTCACCGCCAGGGTCTGGCTTCGACTCCTGGGCCTCCTCAGTGCGGCTGCGGACCTGCTTCCTTTGGGCAGACTTTACGCTCGGCCTCTACAACTACATCTCCTACTCCACTGGCGACCCTCCTCGGGCTCTCTGTCGGATCTGGTTCCGGTTACTCCTCTGGCTCGTCCTCACCTCGAGAGATGGACAGACCTCGCTTGGCTGGCGTCGGGGGTGCCTCTTCACTCCCCACCACCCCGGTGGTCCCTCTGTACGGATGCGAGCCAGTCCGGCTGGGGCGCTCACCTGTTACCGGATTTTCTCTCGGCCTCGGGCCTTTGGCCCCGGGACCTCGTAGGGAAACACATCAACTGGCTAGAATTGAAGGCAGTGGGGTTGGCCCTCGACCGTTGGCAGGAGACCTTGGCCAACCAGCAAGTCCTCGTTCTCTCCGACAACTCGACGGTGGTGGCTTACATTCAGAATCAGGGGGGCACTCATTCGCCCTCCCTCTGCATCCTCCTGTATCACCTTTTCCTCTGGTGCAGGGATCGGGGCATTACTCTTCGGGCCCGCCACATCCCCGGCCATCTCAACGTAATTGCGGACGCCCTGTCCCGCCGCGGACAGCTGCTCCACACAGAATGGTCTCTACACCCGGACATTTTTCGCCTGATCTGCTCGCAGTGGGAGACGCCGCTACTAGATCTGTTTGCCACCAGGTGGAACAACCAGCTCCCAGTCTTCGTCTCTCCAGTCCCGGATCCGCTAGCTTGGGCGGTGGACGCCCTCTCCATCCCTTGGGACGGCCTGATTGCGTACGCCTACCCCCCGTCGGTTCTCGTTCCGAAGGTGTTGCAGAAGCTTCGCGATTCCTCGGCGATTCTGTTGCTGGTGGCCCCCTTCAACTGGACCAAGAGCTGGACCACGGACCTCCTAGCGCTGGCGACGGACCCTCCTTTAGAGCTTCCTACTCCGCCCGCGATGCTCAAGCAGCCCCGTCAGCAGCTCTTCCATCCGTGCCCGGAGCGCCTGCGCCTTCACGCTTGGAGGTTGTCCAGCAAGCCCTCGCCGATAGAGGTTTCTCGGATGCAGCAGTGGCGGCGATTGCAGCAGCCCGCAGACCCTCCACACGGAAGGTGTACGAGGGCAAGTGGAGAGTCTTCCAGTCCTGGTGTGCCTCCCAAGGGCTTCCTCCAGCTAACCTAGCCTCCCACCAACTGGCTGAGTTCTTCCTGTGGCTCTTCGAGGACCAAGGCTTAGCCCCGATCACCATTAAGGGCTACCGCGCTATGATCGCTGACACCTACCGTCACCTGCGTCTTCCGGACCCAGGCGCCTGCAGGGACCTTTCAGATTTGCTGGCTCACTTTGAGCTGCGACGGCCGGTCTCCCGTTCACTGGTACCTCGGTGGGATCTCGCCTGGGTACTAACGTGGCTGAATACGAACAGGTTTGAACCTCTTCCCTTGGCGCGGTTCTCGGATTTGACCCGGAAGACTTGTTTTCTTCTAGCTCTCGCTTCGGCCTCCCGGGTGAGCGAGCTTCACGCACTCTCGACGCTTCCAGCCTGTCTTCAGTTTCGGGCAGACGGCTCTGCACAGCTTCTCCCTGACCCTTCCTTCCTGGCCAAGAACCGTCCCCCTACGGCGGCCCCTCAGTTACTGACTATACGGCCCCTCCGGGGAGCGGACCTTTCTCCTGTTTCGCGGCAGCAGGACCCGGTGCGGGCCCTCAGGATTTACCTACGCCGCTCTAAGCCGCGTCGCCGAGGACGCACACGTCTCTTTCTACCTTTGTCCGCGGGCAGACAAGACATCTCGACCCAGACCGTGTCTTCCTGGCTGCGTTAGGTGATTAGGTCCGCTTACCAGGACCTCTCCCCAAGCGGCGCTAAGCACTTAAAAATCCGGGCCCACGAAGTGAGAGCGGTAGCCACCAGTCTAGCCCTGGACCGCAACTGCTCGGTCTCTGACATTGTCGCCGCGGGCGGCTGGCGCTCAGACTCCACTTTCGCACGCTTCTACCTCAGGGACCTATCCGGCCAGCGTGACTCACTGGCTCGTGTGGGCGACATCTCCGCGGCCCAACACTCCCTCCGAGCGCCTTCGGCGCCTTAGGTACGTCATAGCTGAAATCGTCGGGAGTTCTTCTCTCTGGGCCCGCGGGGTGGTTAGCTTACGTTAGGTACGGCACCCTCCGCCTGTTCGCCATTCTCCCAGATAGTAATGCCGTCGGTAATGTATTTTGAAAAAACAAATGAATTTTTTTTCTAAAATGTATTTTTTTGAAAAATACTTACCGATGGCATTACTCGAATGGCCCTCCCACCTGCCCCGCTTGCCCTCTCTTGGCTAAGTGTGAAACTGATTAGGTCGCCCGGTGAACGCCGGGAGTTCGCCACACGCATGCCGGGATAGGGTAGTAAGGGGAGGCCACCCGGGGCCCTAGTACATGGATCCCCGGTGTCTCCTCCCCAGTTGTGCCTTATACACAACTTTTGCTGAAATCGATAGGCAATAGAGTGTATTCCCAGATAGTAATGCCATCGGTAAGTATTTTTCAAAAAAATACATTTTAGAAAAAAAATTAATTTCTCATAATGTGTGCATG
The DNA here is from genome assembly GCA_036245525.1 of Semisulcospira habei. Taxonomy (NCBI): domain Eukaryota; kingdom Metazoa; phylum Mollusca; class Gastropoda; family Semisulcospiridae; genus Semisulcospira; species Semisulcospira habei. The sequence continues at coordinate 231,047,890 of BTPG01000003.1, forward strand.
ATTTCTGGCTCACCCTCAGTAGCAAAAGTGAGTGCGTGATGGGCCAGTGGTTGTCCTGCTATTGTTTTAACCCTTATCATTTGGAATTCACCAGTGTTTAAAATAAGTTTGACTAAAATAGTTCAAGGGTAGTGCCAGCCTTGTCTGCAAGTACTATAATGTAGCTTGGATATGGCAGTGTACAAATTTGAAGCTTTTAACCTCAGCATGATATGGGTTAACGTTTTACTGCATGACATGAAATAAGTGCAGAATGTACAATTATGTAAGATGGATAATTTTGCAGAGGAAGTGGGGGGGGGGGGGGGGGGTGTCCTGAAGAGAAAGGTAGTGTACCTGCCGCCAGTTGTGGAAAATTTTCCAAGCCAGTGACTACCACGCAGCTACCCCTCCCCATTACATCAAGTTTGTGTGGAGCTAAACATGGCTCAAACCAAGCCACTAGAACTATAATGGGCAGGCACTGGCTATCGCAAGTCGGACCAACTTGTGCATTAGTCTCCTTGTGCGTGCAGCCAGCAGTACCGCAAACAGCATCAGTGGTTGCATGCACAAGGGGAAAATATGAACGCACCCAACTGCAAGAGGTATAGATCTTCATGAGCCCCCGCAGGTGCGGGGGCTCATGAAGATCTATGCCTCTTGCTGACATCACTTTGAATCTATGTTTCTAAAACAGCTAGGGCTTGTTGATGTTGAATTGACGAAGACTGCAGAAACACAGTTTCCATCAGCGGGCACTTAACGGGTTAATCTTCAGTGAAATAATTTCATGTTTTGCGTCCTCAGCAATAGCGCAGAAGGTGTTGGAATGGAAAGAGAGGTTGGCAAAGATTACCAGTGGAGAGATCACCAGAGATGCCGATTTGGACCCAGAGGAAAACCTGTATCCTCCGGAAGAGGTGTGTGTTGTTTTGGATCTGTGTATTACAATGAGCGCCATATGAAATAATATGCTGAAGAGCAAAAGAAATATGACATCATATGAGTTTGCAAGCACTTTTAGTATGTGAATAATGTCTCAAATGAAATGTGACATTCAAGTTATTGGAAATGCTGAAGTAAGAAATGCAACATCATTCGAGTCATCAGAAACACTGAACAGTCCAGGATCGATAATCAAATTTAAGCATATTTAAAGATTTCCATGTGCACTTATGAGAAACATTTGCTCATTATGCACGTCCTATAGCATTTTTTTTGTGCTCTATCAAAATCGCTCAAGTACTCACACATCTACTTGAGGGTTTGTGAGTGGCTCCTATGTTTAATAAAATAATAAAATGAAACTCTCAATAATTGGATTTGAGCTGGCTACAGAAATCATTCAAGGTGCTGGCCTAAAACACTGTATAAACGTGTTCAAGAGATCATAAGTGACGAAATGAATAGGTACTTTCACATGCTGGTCTCCATTAGGAAGATCAGTATGCAAGAAAAGTCACAATGTTTCCTCAAAACACATTACCGATGACATTACTATTAGGAATGGTTACTTAGCTAGCCTAATTTCAGCCAAAATTGGTTGTGTACCTATTTGGCAGGGGAGGCAACAAGGGGCGCCATAACCTAGCCAGTATCCCGAGTAGCCTCCTTCCATCCCCATCTGGTCACGAGCCCACCAGATTCCCGCCAGTCTGTTTCTTAGCTTACCTACGCTTCTGCATCTTGGCTGTGTACGGTTTTGACCGGCCGCCACTGTGGCTTGGAGTTCTGCCGTGTTCACTGTACTAGCCTGGGATTACTGTGTTCACTGTGCTAGCTTGGAGTTTACCTTCGTCGGTTTTACGTGTCCGCCGGACTTTGAGGTGCTGGGGACTTGGATTACTTCCCGTGTTTTCCGCGCTAGCCTTGGATTACAGTGTTCACGTTGCTAGCTTGGAGTTTACCTTCGTCCGTTTTACGTGTGGGGGCTTCTGCCGGGCTTTGTGGTACTGGAGACTTGGATTGCTTCCCGTGTTTTCCGCGCTAGCCTTGGATTACTGTGTTCATGGTGCTAGCTTGGAGCCACCTTCGTGGTGCGGCCTCTACCGTTGATGGTGCGGGGCTTCGTCTGGCCCCCAGACCTCATGGCCCAGCGCATCAACTGCTTAGAGCTGAAAGTGGTCTGGCAAGCCCTCATTTACATGGGAGTCATGTCTGTGACACCAGGAGCTTCTCCTCCTCTCAGACAACGCCACAGTAGTCGCCTACATCCAGAAGCAGGGCAGGACGCGGTTCCCCTTCCTCTGCTTCCTCCTCTACCAGGTGCTCCAATGGTGCGAAGATCGAGGTATCGCTCTCCGAACAAGACACTTCCTGGGTCATCTGGATGTCCTAGCTCCGTCCGGACATCCGCAGAATGGAAGACCCCCATGATCAACCTCGTTGCAACTAGGTGGAATTGCCAGCTTCCCCTCTTCGTCTCCCCCATTCCAGACCCGCTAGCCTGAGCGGTCGACGATCTCGCCCTCCATGGGACAGCCTCGTTGCGTTCCGTCTACCCACCTATGGTGCTCGTCCCCAAGGTCCTGCTCAAGCTCAAAGTTGCAACGCTGTCCTGTTCCTGGTGGCTCCATGCTGCTGGATCAGCTCGTGGACCACTGACCTCCTGATCCTCACCGCAGGCCCCCCTCTGCGGCTCCCCATCCCACACACAATGCTTAAGCAATCACGGCAGGCGCGGTACCATCCATGCCCCGAGCGACTCCTCCTCCAAGCCTGGAGGTGGTGCGGCGAGCCCTCGCCGCTAGAAGCTTCTCAAGTGCAGCAGTGGGAGCTATCGCTACGGCCCGCAGTCCCTCGACCAGGCAAGTTTACGAGTGAAAGTGGCGAGTCCTGTGCGACTGGTGTGACGATGAGCGCCTCTCCCCCACAGATCTGTTGGTCCCCCAGCGGGCAGAGTTCTTCCTCTGGCTCTTCACCGACCTGCCTTGACGCCAATCACCCGTAGGGGCTACCTGGCCATGACCGCTGGAGCGTACCGCCATTTGGGCCGACACGACCATGGTGACTGCAAAGACCTCGCTAACCTTATGGCCCACTTCGGTCTACACATCCTGCCCTTTGCTCGCTGGTGCCGCAATGGAACCTACTCTGGGTGCTAACGTGGCTCGACTCGGACCCCTTTGAACCACTCTATTTGACGCGGGCGGCCGACGTGACGCGGAAGACCTGCTTCCGACTGGCCTTTGCCACTGCTTCCAGGGTCAGCGAACTGCACGCTCTATCAGCACGCCCCTCAGGCTTACAGTTCCGGACGGATGGCTCTGTGCAACTGCTGACCGACCCGGCTTTCCTAGCCAAGACCTGGTCTTCTTTGGCCACCCCACAGATGGTCACCATTCGGCCCTTGGGAGATTCAGGCCCTGCCCGGGAGACCAGATAGCAGGACCCGGTGAGAGCCTTACGCGTGTACCTGCGCCGGACCAAGCTGCTACGCGGGGGACGCACCCGCCTATTGCTCCCTCTGTCCCCAGGTAGAAATGACATCTCAGCCCAGATGATATCCTCCTGGCTCCGATGGGTGATACGTGCCGCCTACCAGGACCTCTCCCCTGATTGATGCAGCCACAGGAATGAACATCAGGGCGCACGAGGTCAGAGCCCAGGCTGCAAGCCTCGCATTCGACCGCTACTGATCTGTCAAAGACATTGTGGCGGCTGTGGGCTGGCGAGCAGTGTCGACTTTCGCCCGATTCTACCAGAGGGACCTCTCCAGACAGCGCGAGAACCTTTCAGGTCCTCTCCGGCCAGCGGGAAAACATGGCGCTGGTGGGAGACATCGCCGCGGCGCAACACTCCCTCCCGGCACCCTCGGTGCTGTAGGCAATTCTTAGCTGAAATTATCGGGAGGTTGGTCCAGGGAGGGCGGGTCTCGTGGCCAGTATTTGGGGGTTAGGGGCATTATAAGCAGCACCCACCTCCTCTTCGCAATTCTTCCTAATAGTAATGTCATCGGTAATGTGTTTTGAGGAAACAAATGAATTTTTCTCTAAAATGTATTTTTTCGAAAAATACTTACCGATGACATTACTCGAATGACCCTCCCACCCGCTTGCCGCTGGTGAGCTAAGCAAACAGACTGGCAGGAATCCGGTGGGCTCGTGACCGGATGGGGATGGAAGGGAAGCTACTCGGGATACTGGCTAGGTTATGGCGTCCCTTGTTGTCTCCCCTACCATATAGGTACACAACCAATTTTGGCTGAAATTAGGCTAGCTAAGTAACCATTCCTAATAGTAATGTCATCGGTAAGTATTTGTTTTCTCAAAACACATTACCGATGGTATTACAACTAGGAAATGTTTCTTAGCTAGTCTAATTTTAGCCCAAAAATTGTTGTGTACGATAATGGCCATGATGGCAGGAGAGGGGCGCCATAGGTTAGGCGGAAACCCGGTAGCCTCCCTTCCGGTTCAACCACGCATGTGCTCAGTGCTCAAATCACCAGTCAGTTTCTTCGCTAGTCGCGTGAGGTTGTGTACGCCTGTGGCTCCTTCTTTCGTTGGCTTTCGTTCACTGCTTCGACTTTCTACTGTGTGAGAGGGATTGTGGCCTTTGGGCTGGGACGCTTTCGTGTGTGCGTTGTTTCGAGAGGACTTCCTAACAACGCTGGTGAGCTGTGCTCACTGTCGGCCGGTCGCCTTCAACTTCTGGTGCCCTTGGCCTACCTCGGGGAAGGCCTGGTTCGGTGGCGGACGGCGCGTTCCTGGTCTTCTCGGGTGACTGTCGTCTCTGCGCCTGGCACCGGTCCCTTCGTGGCCGGTCGGAGCGGGTTGGCGCCTTGATAGGACGGCCTCGGGCTTCACCGCTGACACCGCTCTTCGTTCCTCCCCTTTCCCAAACATGGCGAGGTATAATCTCGGTCACTGCTTCCGTACGGCGCTCAGGGAGGGTTTGAGCGCCGCACGCCAGCATACGCCGTATCTCCTTCGTTCGTTTCGCGCGTTTCGTTGCCTGCCGGCTGCGGCAGGTTCGATTACCTTCACATAGATTGTTCTGTTTTGTGTTGCAGTTGGCAAGTCTGCACCTGTATCAGATGTGGACAATTCCAGTGGCCGAGCGATGGACACGAGGTGTGCCTGCCCTGTTCAACCTGTACATCTTCCCAACCGTGCCTGGTCTGCGCCCCCTGGCGGGAAGAACAATGGAATCAGCTATGGGGTTTCTAACGTGCACTTCCGACGCCAGCACGTATACAGGGCCATACACCGGTAAGAACCACAGACCCGACTAGTGGGTATTACCTGGTGAGAGGACAGTCTACGCCGCGACTTACACCGCGAGCCCGTCCTCCTGGGCCGGCAGCGAACACAGACCCGACTAGTGCGCGCTGTCCGGTAGCAGAAACTAGTACTGAAGTTTCAGTCAGGCCCTCTTCCTGGAACAATATAGACACGCCGGTAATCACCACAGACCCGACTAGTGGTGCTTATCAGACGTTAGAACGTTCTCCATCGCGACTTCGGTCGCTTGCTCGTTCTACTACACCGGCAGCAGGTACAGACCCGACTAGTGCACGCTGTCCGGTTCCGCCGATCCTTTCGGCGCGAGACAAAGTACAGGTACAGGCTTCAGTTCCGGTAGCGGTCTCGGCACAGGAGATGCCCGCTTCCCAGCAGAAGGATACTCCTCCTCCACGCATCGACAGAGTTCGGCGTTCAGGTACGGACCGTTACTCACCTCGTTCCAGAGAGCAGAAGCACCGGACGGTCTCCCGCTCTTCTCGCCATCGTTCACCCTCCAGGGACAGGTCACCGCGGCATAGGCATGCCTCCAGATCTTCCCGTACCAGTAGGCCATCGCGGACGGTGTCCGGGGTCGGATCTCCGCAAGTGGTGCGTCGGTCCAGACCGCGTTCTCCAGATGTGAGACATTCTACTCGGAGAGCGCGCCAATCGTCTACTCCACCCTCCAGGCCGTCGTCGTCCAGAGGCAGTCGACGCTGCCGCCGCCAATCCCGTTCTAGGAGTCCCCGCTCCCGCCGTGAGCCCTCCCCGCGGGGTAGGAGGTCGCCTCGACGCTACGCTCATCGTTCTCGCTCTGGGTCTCAAGTAACCTCCCCGGTCCGTTCGTGGCGTCACCGCTCCGTGAGACCTTCTCCGGCCAAGGCCTCGGTCACATCCCGGCTCGTCGCGGAGGCTGGGCCCACACTCTTAGCACGAACCGGCCCCACCCACCTCGCTCTGCAATTAGAGGATGACGCGCTCAGCCTGGCTCCTGAGGACTCAGTTTCGGCTTTACTTCGGGACGACAGCCCCGCGCACTCTATCCCGGCGCCCCCTGACGTGGATCAAGATGAGCAGGAACAACATCCGTCAGCAGTGGGACACAGGTTGGAGACTCTGCGTGCCCTGGACGAGGCAGCTCGCATCATCTCGGCGTGCCTGCCGCCGGAAGACTGTCCTCCTTCTCCGCCTGCGAAGAAGAAGGCCGCGGCCTATGTAGATGCGGAACTCCATACCAAGACTTTTAAAACTCTTCCTCAACCTCCGGGTTTCAGCAGCCTACGGGACGCGTTCTCGGCTCGACTCGCGCAGGGACACTTGGGCGCCGCCGGATTCTTCAATGACTCTAAGTGGCCGGCGGACCTACACATGTTTTTTCGACAATCTTGGTACGCGGGACATACTCAGAGCTTTACCTGCGCACTACCCAAACCGGACCCAGCTGCTTGGGCCCTGGCGGCGATTCCGGCACGGACCCCTCTGCTTCCAGGAATCGATCAGACAGGTAATCTCATACGCAACGCCTTAGCCTCCGCGGGATTTCTTGACCTTCTGACGCAAGCCATGGTTCGTCGCGTAGAGGAGGCTTGGCATCCGTCCCTTACGCCGCTGCTGGGGGATCTGCTAGCCCTGGCCGTCTCTGGTAACCGGGCCTCCTACCACACCTGTGTCAACGCTATGGCTGCGGCGGCCAACTGTGACCTTTTGCGTCGGGATTTCCTCCTCCGCTCCTGCCCTCTCCCCAATGACCTAAAGCTCCAACTTCGTCAGGCGCCCCTTGGCGGAGAACTTCTCTTTGGCCCCACTTGGTTAGCGGTTAAAGAGGCAAACAAGGACACCTGGCCAAGTCGTACAGTACCTACTCCCTTTCAACATACCCGCAGGACCCAGGGTCGCCCCCTGCGGGCGGCTAGACCCGTTTCCCGGCCTTACACCAGAGGTGGACGTCTCCCCCCCAGGCCCCCTGCCTTCCCCCGTACCCGTCCCACTGCAGGATCCTCTTCGGCCCCCGCTCCCAGGACCTGGCCCAAGCCTGCCCGACGCCCCGGGCGGGGCAGGGCCTTCTGACGTTCTCCACCTTCGGGCTCCGTCGACCGCGCTGGGACCTCCGGTCGGCGGGAGGCTTGCACGGCACAGCGCCGCCGGGCGGGCGCTGTTCCCGGACGACCCCTGGATTCTTTCAACCATCTCCCTCGGTCTGCGGATCTCCTTTCGGTCCCCGCCCCCACTGCAACGTACTCCGGCGTGGACCTTGGTTCCGACAGACCAGCTCAAGGCAGACGCTCTGCGCAACGAGGTGACCGCCCTACTTCGGAAAGCAGCGACAGAGGTGGTGACGCGTCTCGACTCCCCAGCTTTCTACAGCCGGCTGTTTGTAGTTCCCAAGCCGGGCGGCAAGTGGCGTCCTGTGATCGACCTGTCCGCGCTCAACAAGTTTATAGTAGCTCCACGCTTTCGCATGGAGACAGCTCGGGCCCTGCGTGCCTCGGTGCAACCCCTCGACTTTGCAATCAGCCTGGACCTCGCGGATGCTTACCTTCACGTGCCCATGCACCCAGCGTCCAGACGCTATCTACGCTTCGCCTTCGAGGGTGTGGTATACCAGTTCCGCGCACTTCCCTTCGGCCTCAACCTCAGCCCATGGGTCTTCACACGCATCATGGACGCAGTGGTAGCCAAAGCCCGTCGGACCTCCACGAGCCCCACGTCCAACTACCTGGACGACCTGCTCCTGAAGAATCAGGCCTCTGCCGCCTTGGAGGTGGACCGGGATGCCTTGCTTCAGCTCCTCAAGACGCTGGGCTTCATAGTCAACTTCGGCAACTCCGACCTCGTGCCGTCACGCCATTTCGTCCACCTAGGCATGGAGTTCTACACCGACCGCAATATCGTCCGGCTGCCCGAACCCCGCACTCAGAAGCTGGCGGAACTAGCTCGGCAGGTATCCCAGAAGTCTTCGATTCCCGCCAGGCAGTGGCTTCAGTTGCTGGGGCTGATGAGCGCGGCAGCAGACCTTATTCCGTTAGGACGTCTCTACTCTCCGGCCGCTACAGTTGCACCTTCTGCTACACTGGCGTCCGTCGACCTCCGACCTAGAGTCTCCGGTTCCGATTCCGTCGTTGCTCCGTCCTCACCTTCTACGCTGGGCGGACCCCCTCTGGCTCGCAACAGGAGTGCCGCTGTTCTCGCCACCGCCCTCCCTCTCCATCTGCGTAGACGCGAGCCTCTCCGGTTGGGGAGCACACCTTCTACCCTCCTTCGAGACGGCCTCCGGCCGGTGGGACCTGGATCTCCGGGACCGACACATCAACTGGTTGGAACTGGAAGCCGTCTGGCAAGCCCTTCGTGTGTGGGAAGCTCGCCTGCTTCACCGGGAGCTACTGGTGTTGTCGGACAACTCTACGGTCGTCGCCTACATCCAGAAGCAGGGCGGTACCCGCTCCCCATCTCTCTGCATCCTCCTGTACCAAGTGCTCCGGTGGTGCGAGGATCGGGACATTTCTCTCCGTGCTCGACATATCCCGGGCCACTTGAATGTGCTGGCCGACTCCCTCTCCCGTCGCGGTCAGCTACTGCACACCGAGTGGTCACTGCGTCCAGACATCTTTCGGATGATCGGCGCTACCTGGGAGTCACCCATGATCGACCTATTTGCCACGAGATGGAATCGCGAACTCCCTCTGTTCGTCTCGCCGATTCCAGACCCCTTGGCCTGGGCAGTGGACGCCCTCTCCATCTCCTGGGATGGACTGGTCGCCTACGCCTACCCACCCACGGTCCTCATCCCCAAGGTTCTTCTCAAGCTCAGGGGCAGCAACACTATCCTGTTTCTGGTGGCCCCGTTTTGTTGGACCAGGTCGTGGACGACCGACCTCCTGAATCTGGCGACGACCCCCCCACTACAGCTACCCACTCCACGAACGATGCTCAAGCAACCGCGGCAGACGCTGTACCATCCTTGTCCAGAACGTCTCCTCCTCCACGCCTGGAGGTTGTCCGGCAAGCCCTCTCCGCTAGAGGCTTCTCAGGTGCGGCAGTGGACGCGATCGCTACAGCCCGCAGAGCCTCGACCAGACGAGTTTACGAGGGCAAGTGGAGAGTTCTCAGCACCTGGTGTGACGACAGACGCCTCTCCCCCACCGAGTTGACAGTCCCTCAGCTGGCGGATTTCTTCCTCTGGCTTTTTCACGACCAGCGTTTAGCTCCCATCACCATTCGAGGTTACTTGGCCATGATCGCTGATACTTGCAGGCATCTAGGACGTCCCGACCCGGGCGCCTGCAAGGACCTCGCCGATCTGATGGGCCATTTCGGTCTGCATCGTCCCGCTCTACGTACACTGCTGCCACGTTGGGACCTACCTTGGGTCCTTACTTGGCTCAACTCGGCCCGCTTTGAGCCGTTACAGCTGGCGAGACTACCGGACGTGACGCGGAAGACCTGCTTCTTGCTAGCCCTCGCCTCAGCCTCCAGAGTCAGTGAGCTGCACGCCCTCTCTACTCGCCCCAACTGTTTACAGTTCCGGACGGACGGTTCGGTGCAGCTGCTTCCCGACCCGACCTTCCTAGCCAAGACCAGATCTCCACTCGTGGCACCACAACTGGTCACCATACTACCTCTCAGAGAACCACGCTCCGATCGAGAGTCCCGGCAACAGGACCCAGTTCGAGCGTTACGTGTGTACCTGCGCCGGACCAAGCCCCTCCGCAGGGGACGCACCCGCCTTTTTCTTCCTCTGTCCCCAGGTAGAAACGACATCTCAGCCCAGACTATATCCTCCTGGCTTCGGTGGGTGATACGATCCGCCTACCAGGAACTCGCCCCTGATGCAGCAAAACGCATGAGGATCAGGGCGCACGAGATCAGAGCCATGGCCACGAGCCTCGCATTCGAACGCAACTGTGCGGTCAAGGACATCACTCGTGGCGGCTGTGGGCTGGCGAACAGAGAACACCTTCGCTCGCTTCTACCTGAGGGACCTCTCCGGCCAGCGGCAGAACCTAGCGCTGGTGGGAGACATCGTGGCGGCGCAACACTCCCTCCCGGCGCCCTAGGCGCCGTAAGTATCTTCACTAAAATTAGAGGGAGGTTGCTTGGGGTGGACTCTTCTAGTAGCTTCGATGGCAGGGGTAGGGGCGGTTAGCGGCACCCACCTCCTTTTCGGGATTCTTCCTAGTTGTAATACCATCGGTAATGTGTTTTGAGAAAACAAACGTATTTTTCTTTAAAATAAGTTTTTTTGAAAAATACTTACCGATGGTATTACTCGAAGGTCCCTCCCACCTGCCCCGCTCGCCGCTGCTCCGCTAAGAAACTGACTGGTGATTTGAGCACTGAGCACATGCGTAGTTGAACCGGAAGGGAGGCTACCGGGTTTCCGCCTAACCTATGGCGCCCCTCTCCTGCCATCATGGCCATTATCGTACACAACAATTTTTGGGCTAAAATTAGACTAGCTAAGAAACATTTCCTAGTTGTAATACCATCGGTAAGTATTTTTCAAAAAAACTTATTTTAAAGAAAAATCTCTCCATCCTGTAGGTCTTTGTTGAACCATACCCCCTAAAGTGATGAAAATCAGCAGTTTCAAATTTGGTGAAAGGGTTAATCTGTCATATCTTGTACTGCTGTAGAGTGTCAGGGCTAAATGCATGACATATTCTGTGATTTTTGTCATAATGCTTGTTTTCCTGCTCTTGCAGATGGAGACAGAGGAAACACAAGAACCCACCACAGAAACAGAGAAGGAACATTTCATCGCACATGTGCCCGTCCCCTCACAAGAAGAAGTAAGATTTTCCAACAGACAGCATGCGATGCTTTAAGTTGTCATAAATTATTACAGCGGGAAACTTTCAGAACACTTGGAGTGATGACTGTTGGATCCTGTGTCCATAGGGGACTGACGAGCGATGTGTGCTGGAATGCAAGGCAGACACGGTCAGCAATAGAGAAACAAAGAAACTTGCGCCACGCCTGAAAGGAGGGAGTGCCCAGAGATATCCCACAATGCTTTCAGTCATGTAGAGTGCAGTGCTAAGCCCTTCTGTCAGTATGCTATGACACAGGCCACTCTACCATATTTGGTATTTTCAGTTCAGGCGTGACATAAGTTTCTTCCCTTGGTTTCTCTGTGGAAGAAGTGTCGCCGAGCATGTGGCGTGCATAGAGACTACCTTACATACAAGCGAGCGTCGGTCTGCCTGCATTCTTGCAAACATCAACACATACTGTTTTGCATAAGAATAATTTGTCTTTAATATAGTGCCATCCTCCTGTAATTCACGAGAAAACGATTTGGTGCCTCTTATCCTCCCTTTATTAACATCGTATAACTTCTTTGTCTGTTTGCTTTTAACTTCAGAGTAGAAATTTCCATTCTCATTCCTACTGATCAGAATCAAATGATTCACATCATTTCTAATCATTGCATAATATTGCTAGTGGTTGAAGTGAAAAGTGATAGTAATAAAAATAATAATGATAGTAATAAGAATAATAATAATGCATAGTTTTTATGTAGTGCTGGTCTCCACAGACAAGCAGTCTCAAAGCGCTTACAATACAAAACAGAATTAAGAACTAATTATGCATATCTGCTAGTAAGTGTAAGCTCTTACCTATCAGTGACCTTAAATGAGATCCGTGAAACCAGCTCACACTCACTGCCAGATAAAGAACAATGGATATAAATGAGGCCAGCAAGAGGCATAGACCCACATGAGCCCCCACAACTGCGGGGGCTCAAGTGGGTCTATGCCTCTTGCAGTTGCGTGTTGTTTACTGTTGTCTGACAGTGCAGATTTTACTTCAAAGTTTACCTGTTTAAATTCTTTTGCCTCCTCCAGATCGAAGCTGCCTTGGTACATCGGAAGAAGTTGGAGTTGCTGAAGAAGTATGCCAGCGACAGTCTCATGGAAGAGGAAGAATCTGTGAAACAAATGCTGGGAGTATGACCCATGCCTTGCCAGTGACGTCTGTTGTTCTAAGCACTGTAAACGCTTGGAGTTGGTACAATATGACCTGTTCTTGGCAACACGGGCTCAAGGACTGCCCGCTTCATCCAGGACACCCAACACAGGAACTGACAAATGCATGGATAAGCAACAGTTTAACCCCTCTTACTGCCAGTGAACGTAGATTGTGTTTTTGAACTCGTAACTTCAGCATCAAAGATCCCCAGCCGTCCAAGGAACAGGGATAGAAAGTGGTTTCAGCCAGAGGCATAGATCCTCATGAGCCTCCACAGTTGCGGGGGCTTATGAGTATGTATGCCTCTTGCAGTTATTATTTTTCTGTTGAGCAGCCATCTTCAATGAGCTGAAGATATATGCTGCCTTTGATGGTTAAATCATGATCGTGTTCATTTTTTTCTCAGTGTCGAAGGGGTTAAACCCAAAAGGAGAGAAAGAAAAAGGTTCAAGAAGCGCTCAGACTTGTGACTCGTGTCTGTTCAGGACGTATTTAGTTTCTTGCGGCAGCTTTCGTGACGAATACTTGCTGGTGATTTGATTTTTGTCTTCAGCTCCATCTAACACACTCCAACAAAATTTGGGTCGATCATGATAGTTTTAGAGTGGTGTGATAATAGCTTGGATTTTCTGGGGCAGCTTTCTTGAAGGCAGAGCGGTTTTGTGCATCTGTTGTGACCTGACACACAGCAATAAGATATCGATTGACCATGATAGTTCAAGGGTAGTACTAACAACAAGGTGCCGCTGGGTGCCAATTAAAGCTATTCTGGCACCACCCTTAACTCATTTGCAGTCAGCTGCATCCGGATGTGGCTGCCGCGAATGAGTTAATCAGTTCAGCCCAGACAAGCTACATGAAGGTGCAGGAGCTGTTTTAGCAGGACTTGAACTGTTATGGTTGTTTTGTTTCTTGTGTGCTTTTGTTTTAAACTTGTTGAATACGCCTCGCAACAACAGCTGCAAAAGTGCCGTATAGCGTTGCCACCTTGCGACGCTATACGACACTTTTGCAGCTGTTGATGTGAGGTGTCTTGAATGAGTTATTTTAAATTTGACCTCAATGCTCTATGTGTGTAAAGCAGTTACCACGGCTTGTTAGCTGGAAACGTGGCGCTGACTTTATTCAGGAGTCAAAGTACTGAATCGTACTCTTGGTTGCTCGGTTACTCTGAGTCTGGTTCACAGAGAATGTTTTCTAGATGTATTCCTTACCTGTCTCAAAACATGACCACATTGGCTTGTAGAAGTCCAAAGGTTTCAACATACAGGGGCCGGGTGCATGAGTGAGCTTAGTCCTGCTCCAGCCACTAAGCAAGGTGCTCTGCTATATAGTCCTAGCCAGCCACTAAGCAAGGTGCTCCGCTTTGCTATAGCGGAACATCTTGCTTGGTGGCTGGTGCAGGACTAAGATCACTCATGCAGCGGAATGATTTGAGGGCAATGGAAAGGATGTGTATCTTATGTATTATGTCTACATTGTGTGATGATGTGGTTAAAGGTAGGGGTATATAATCTATTCTCTCCCAGAAACAGGGCATAGTTGCATGAATGAGCTTAGTCCTGTGTGAGCCACTAAGTAAGTGCTGTGCTGTGCGAGCTACTGAGCACAGTGCTCTGCTATGAGATTAGTGCTGTGCGAGCTACTGAGCACAGTGCTCCGCTATAGCAGAGCACTGTGCTCAGTAGCTCGCACAGCACTAATCTCATTCATGCAACTAACTGACCCATATAGCATAACTGTAACACTGTTGCATAACCTCGTCTGCCGGAGGTACCGTACACAGACACCCTGTTACTTTAGGAATGAAGCCAACAAGAGGCGACTGCACGGTCACATGAGGATCCGCACCTCTTGCATTTAGACAATGCTGGTTGTGTTCTTGTACTGAAGGGGCCAAGTTACCATTGTGTGTCACTGGCAGTGTTCATGTGTGTGTGTGTGTGTGTGTGTGTGCATATGAGATAGAGTGAACAAGAAATATGGCTTGGATGCAGTGTAGATTGCATTTGACTTTGAACCGTGAACTGATATGTTTTAATCATGCGTTGTACAGATCATTATTTTGTAATAAAAGATAAATTCTTACAGTTGCAGCATCACTTTTGTCTGGTGATCCTATTTTGCAAGCAAAGCTGAAGGTTTAAATGATTGGAAGCATTTGTTTTGAGGTTTGTTTTCTGTGCAGATTCATTGAAACTTTGCATTTGAAACTTTCATCTGGCAATTTCATGACTGTAGTAAGCTAACAAAATTTTTTTTTACAGGGACTTGCAAAAACACACTTATTTGCAGTTATTTTAATGTCAATGGGGGTATTTGGCCTAATCTATTACGTTTTTTCCCAAATGTATTTAATGGAATATGGTTTTCTGCTTTCCATGCTTTCATTAGAGTACAGTGTGGTAACCACAAAAAAGGGTTGAATGCAGACTTTATCTACAGGTTTGAGGGGTGCGTATTCTTCATAATGTGAGAAATTCAGACGTTCTGTTCTATTTTTTTGTAATCTTTTCCCTGCACAGATTGCTTGGCTTATTCATATCTTATTGTTACACTATAGGCGCCAAGCTAATCTGGCACCACCCTTGACTTATCATGGTCAATTCATCTCCTGCGGTAATGCGTCGAGGCTAAATAGGTTAACCCATTTAACCCCATGGCCACATGTCCCAAATTTTGGAGGTGTTATCTAATGACTCCGTACCAGTTGCACAAGCTGGATCGACCATGATAATTCAAGGGTAGTGCCAGATTAGCTTGGCGCCTGAAGGCGCCAAGCTAATCTGGCTCTACCCTTGAATTATCATGGTCTATCCACCTCCTGCTGTAGGGCGTTGGGGTTAAATTGGTTAATGAACAACTTCTGTCACTACGGGTGGCCATCTACTGATAAGGCACATAATCATGTATATACAAGAGGTCATGGTTACCATGTCTGATGTGAAATATTTATGAAGCATACTGTTTACGGAAATTACACACAACCACCTGCCTCCCCCCCCCCCTCCCCATCCCCCCCCCTCCCCCCCCCCCCCCCCACTCTCCCCCCATTCCCCCTCCTCGTATAAATGCCGCACCCCTCAATGTGTGCTCATTACCTCACCAGTGAGGAAACGGGAAATGTCGGTCTTCCATACACTAGAGGGCCCGTGGATACCCGTGTGAAATGTTCTCAAATATTTATGAAGCACACGCTGTTTACATAAACTTCAGACCACCACCTTCCCCGGTAGCAAAACATCTTCGGGCCCACTGCGGCCGTCGTGGGCTAGAGAACCTTTGCTTACTGGGTCACCCCCCTCCCCCCCCCCCTTCCCCCCAACCCAAACCACACTTTCCCCTCCCTCCTCACAACGTGTAGTGGTTGCATCATGTGAGGCAACGGAAATGTTCACTCCTTTACCTGTTTGGAGACAGCACGGACGCTGATCAGGACATACAAATTTGAGTATACAACACCTCCATCGCCTGCCTCGATTTACGCAGATCTGCAAGAGGCATAGATCCTTGTGAGTCCCCGCAGACTGCTGGAGGATCACGAGGATCTATGCCTCTCGCTGGCTGCTTTTCACCCCACCGTATTCTTTAACCCATTTAGCCGCAACGCCCTAGATCAGTGATACTGATAGACTGACATGATAATGCGAGGGTGGCGCCAGAACGGGTATTTATATAGCGCCTAACCTCCTGAAGGAGCTCTAGGCGCTTTACAATGTTTATTTATTTATTAAATATAATGCAAACATAAATATACAAAAAAATAAATATTAACAAAATAAAAGAACAAAACCAAACAGCCACAAAAACACTGACTGGTGTGTATGTGCACATACACGATCAAACACACTTCACGCACACACACACAAACACTAACAAGTCAGTATGCAGACTTAAAAAGATATGTTTTGAGTGAGCTTTTAAACGAATGATTGCACTGTGCGTAGCGTATTTCTTGTGGCACTACCCTTGAATTATCACTCATGGTCGATCCAGCCCCTCCAAACTGATGCTGCCATGGGGTTAAATGGGTTAAAATGAGGGAGCTGCTTGCTAGACGCTGAGTCGAGGTGGGCGTCATCAATCTGACACCAAATACCCTTTTCTGGCAACACTATCCCCTGTGCGCTCAAGCGTCCCGACAAACAAACCGATATAATGGAAGAGCGCGTGTGTAAGAAAGCCACCATGACACTCGACAACATGATGTGGGTTGGTCTCGATAGGGCTAGTGCGACATACATCAGTTCAACATTCTGTTTGGTGTTTGGTTTTTTTTCACAAGCAGCGTAGACTCGTCCTGAGAAAGTCCTATAGTGCTGTCGGGATGTTTAAGCAATGTACAACCAACCAACCAGTGCGGCGACCAGAAAAAAATGGTGTCTGCAGGGTCACATCAGATCAGTAACCTTCCGTGAGAGTGTGTGTGTGTGGGGGGGGGGGGGAGGAGGTTGCAACTGTATTATTAGATATATTAACCCATTTAGTCCCAACGCCCTACAACAGGAGCTGTATTGACCATGATAATTCAAGGGCAGTGCCTGATTAGCTAGGCGCCTTCAGGCGCCAAGCTAATCAGGCACTACCCTTGAGTTAATGGTCAATCTGTCTTCCGCAAGTGGTAGGCAACACCTCCAAAAATTTGGAAAATGCGGGCGTGGCGGGGTTGAAGTCAGTAGATGGGTTAACCCATTTAGGCCCAACATCCCACTGCATGGGATTGACCATTATAAATTCAAGTGCAGTACAAGTGCCGGAACTGAAGCGCCAAGCTCACCTGGCACCGACTCCCCTCGAATTGTCATGGTCGATTCATCTTCTGCAGCTGAGACGTAGGTCGGAAACACCTCCAACAATTTGGGAAGTGCCGTGGCCTTGGTGTTAAATGGGTTAAACGCCCAGAGGCACTGAGAGAGGAGACACTGCTTGGCCGAACTCTCTAAAATAAAAATATGACAGGGGAGGGGGATGCACGTTTCCGTTGCCCGAAAAAATATCACACACACACACACACACATACGCGCGCGCGCGCGCGCTCCTGTACGTTGAGGCCGCTTTGACACCTTTGATCACGAGTTGTTCCATCGACACCCGACCTTTAACTCTTTCAGTCCCGACACGCCACAGCCAGATGATATGGCTCGACCATGATAGTTCAAGGGCGGTGCCAGAATAGCTTGGCGCCTATAGGCGCCAAGCTATTCTGGCACCACCCTTAAACTATTATGGCCGATCTGTCTCCTGAATTGTAATGCAGTCCTCAGAGGACAACTCCAAAATGTGGGGATTTGTTACCTGGGACACACTGATTGTTCTTTAGGTCGTTTGACATCGGCGCACAAAGTTTTTCGCAAATATGTCCGTAAAGAACCACTTTTCTATATCAATGTTAGACTGACAAATATAATTCAGTGACAGTTGACCTAATACGATTTACTTTTAAGAAGCTCGTTTTGCTGTACAGTCGTAAAATTTCGGAATTTGTTTTCATGAACTGATGACTGGATATTACATGTCTAAATGTGTCCCAGGTATATTAAGCCCAGTCTAAGAAAGATCCATTTCCACTGACGTGAATTGGCCAAGTATTCAAACCTGAAACAGCGCAGGCATACATGGAGTCTGCATGCTTGACCTCGATATTGAAATCTGCTGGGGTTCCGTTTTTACTTACTTACGCCTGTCACCCCTCCCAGGGTATAGGCCGTCGACGAGAGACCTCCAGCGACTCCTGTCCTGTGCTTCTCCTTCGATTTTACTCCAGGTGGTTCTCTTGATGTCTGCTTGGATGTCTGACGCCAGGTGTTTCTCGGCCTGCCTCTTTTCCTCTTTTCCTGGGGGTTCCATGACAATGCCTGCCTATTGATACTGGAAACTGGCTTTCTCAGACTGTGACCGATCCATCCCCATCTTCTTCGTCCAATTTCATTCTCTGCTGTTATCTGCTCTGTTCTCTCCCAGAGTCTGACGTTGCTGATCTTCTCTGGCCAGTGGATTTTCAAGATTCTTCTAAGGCAACTGTTTATGAAGATCTGTACTCTGTTGACTGTGGTTTTTGTCAACCACCAAGTCTTTGCTCTATATAGGAGAACTGCTTTTACGTTTGAGTTGAAAATCCGGACTTTGGTGTGTTGTGACAGCTCTCTGGAACTCCACACCTTTTTTAGCTGGAGAAAGGCTGCTCTGGCTTTACCGATTCGTGCTCTGACATCTGCATCAGTGCCACCTTTTTTGTCGATGTTGCTCCCGAGATAGGATGAAGGACTCCACCTCCTCCAACGGGGTGCCAGCAAGCAAGACTGGTTCTTCCCTGGTTGAATTCAGCCTCATTGTCTTTGTTTTCTGTTTGTGGATGGTGAGGCCCACTTGGGACGAGATGTTAGCAAGCCTCGTGGTCTTGTCCTGCATTTGTTGATGAGTGTGGGACAGTAAAGCCAAGTCGTCTGCAAAATCGAGGTCATCAAGCTGTGTCCACTGTATTCCGCTTCTTCTCTGCTTTGTGGTCCTCTTCATGACCCAGTGTATGGCCAGTAGGAAGAGGAACGGAGACAGCAAACACCCCTGCCTGACGCCGGTTCTGACCTGGAGCTCCCTGGTGAACTGCCCTTCATGGATCACGCGTCATGTCATGCCATCGTAGCTGCTCTTGATCAGGCAGACGAGTTTTGTGGGTACACCGTAGTGTCGTAGGAGTTTCCACAAAGTCTCTCGGTCCACGCTGTCAAATGCTTTCTCGTAATCCACAAAGTGGACGTACAGCGGGGAGCTCCACTCCAGAGACTGCTCCACGATGATGCGGAGAGTGGCAATCTGGTCTGTACATGATCGGTTTTTCCTGAATCCTGCTGGCTGGTCTCTCAGCTGAGGGTCGACGGAGCTCTTCATTCTCTCCAGGATGATCCTGTTGAAGACCTTTCCTGGTACTGACAGCAAGGTGATTCCTCTGTAGTTGGAACATTTGCTGAGGTCGTCTTTCTTGGGAAGCTTGATTAGGTACCCCTCCATCCAGTCAGCCGGCATCACCTCCTCTTCCCAGATCTTTCCAAACAGTGGGTACAGCATCTCTACTGTTGTTTCTAGGTCTGCTTTCAGAGCCTTCGCTGGGATGCCATCTGGCCCTGCTGCTTTGCCGTTCTTAAAAAATGCCACTGCTCTTCTGATCTCTTCCCGGCTGGGTCTGTCACAGCTGATGGGTAGGCCAGTCTCTGCTGGCTGGATGTCTGGTGGGTCGGGTGGGGTGGGTCTGTTCAGTAACTCTTCAAAATACTCGGCCCATCTGTCGAGTTGGTCTGCTCTGTCTACAATAGGCTTGCCTTCTTTGTCTTTTACTGTTCTTTCTGTATGGCCATACTTGCCAGACAATCTTCTGGTATTGTCGTAGAGCTGTTTCATGTTGCCGCTGCCTGCTGCCTTTTCTGCCTCTGCTGCTAGGCCGTCTGTGTAGGCTCTCTTGTCTGCCCTGATACTCCTCTTCACCTTGCGGTTGACTTGCGAGTATTCCTCATGTGCCCTTGCTTTGGCTGCTCTCGTGCGACTGTTGTTGACAACTGCTTTCTTCTGCTTCCTCACTTCTATCTTCTTCAAGGTCTGCGCCGACAGCCAGTCCTTGTGATGGTGTTTCTTGAACACCACAGTGTTTTGCAGGTTGAATTCAGTGCCTCTCCGAACTGCCTCCACTGCTGCTCTGTGGTGACCGCCTCCTCTTCATTTACTAGCTCCTGTAGCGCTTGAAACCGGTTGGACAGCAACAGTTTGAACTCTTCTCTCACTCCAGTCTCTCTCAGGAGGCCTAAATTATAGCGCTGTCTTCTTGTTGTCCCTGTGCTGCTCAGTTTCTTTAACTTGAGCTTTATTCTTAAGGTAAGCAGATGATGGTTTGCGGCGACATCTGCTCCACTCCTCACTCGAACATCTTGAAGGGATCTTCTAAATTTCTTGCTAATGCAGATATGGTCTATTTGGTTCTCTGTAGTATGGTCAGGTGAGACCCACGTTGCTTTGTGTATTCTTCTGTGTGGGAAGATGCTGCCTCCAATGACAAGTCTGTTTAGAGCACAAAAGTCTACGAACCTCTCCCCGTTCTCACACATCTCCCCTAGTCCCTGTCTCCCCATCACCTCTTCGTATCCGGTGTTGTCCTCCCCTATTTTGGCATTAAAATCGCCCATGATGATGGTGATGTCTCGCTCCACACATTTGTCCACAGCACTCTGGAGTCGGTTGTACAACTCTTGTTTCTCTTCCTCGTCACTGTCATTAGTGGGCGCATAACACTAGATGACGTTCAGCTTGATCTTTTTCCTGGTTCTAAAGGCTGCTGTGATAATTCTTGGCCCAAGAGGTTCCCAGCCCATCAGCGCTCTCTGTGCACTGGTGACAGCATGAATGGGGGGCATTCTCCTCTTCTGTATGGGGGGCATTCTCCTCTTCATGACCTGAATACAGAATCATCTCCCCACTTAACAGCCTTTTCTGGCCAGACTGCGTCCATCTGGCTTCACGGATACCTAGCAGGGAAAGGTTGTACTTTTGCATTTCCACTGCTATCTGGGCGGACTTCCCGCTCTGGTACATGGTCTTGACATTCCATGTGCCCATGATTGTGTCCCTGGATAGAGAGAGGCGGCTCGGTCCTGTGGCTTCCGAAGACTTCCGGCTTTCACCACACGACGTCATAAATCTTCTGGTAGAAGAACCTTCCTCCTCCAGGAAAGGAATTGCTGTTTGTTTATTCGTCGGCGTTTTTGTAGCTATTTCTTTATTTGCAGGGTGGGGAAGCTACCCCCACGTCCAACCCCCTTACTAGGAGGACCAGGGGTTTTCTGTCGGGGTCTCCTTCCCTCATCTTAAGGCCCCGCTACACGAGCCCGGTTTTGAGGCCGATTCCCGATCAGTTTTCGAATCGGTAGGTGATCGCTGCGGATTGAAAAACGTGTGCAGTGCCACACTGAGTGACATTTCTCGACTTGTCAAGTCATTAGCCGACCGGTTCATTGAACCGAAGATCAAAGTCGTACCTGTTCTGCAAAATGACTGCTAGTTTTGACAGTGATGATGATGTGCTTGCATTATCAGCAGTTTTGGATCATATTCGGGAAGAGGCGTGCGAAACATCAGCGGCAACGGTGGTGGTACTGATAACAACAGGCGTGTTCGGCCATTTGCAAACCGTGTTGAAACGACATGCTTTGCGAGACGCGCTCTGATTGGTTGAAGCTTACGATCGGGACCGATTCGGATCGGAAATATAGAGCAGGTTCTAGTCATCCGATTCCCAGCCGATTGGGACCGGATCGGATAATTGACGTCATCCGATCGCAAACGGATCGGAATCGGCTTCAAAATCGGGGCACAACCGGCCCGTGTGGCGGGGCCTTTAGACCATGTTGGTTCACGGCACCTTATTTCATTCGGTGCACCCCTCTCGCGAGGGCGGACCCCCTATCCACCACCCAGGGGACGCGCCTCAACGCCATATGGTCCCAGAGCGAGGTGGGGTTCCGTTTAAGGTATTGACAATGGCTTGTTCTTGTCTTTTAGTCACCATTTTTTTACGACCGCACAGCAAAATCGACAAATCATACGAGTTCAGAAGAAAAAAAAACCCACAAAAAAACACTTATTAGGTCAAATGGCACTAAATTATGTGCAGTGTTCTAAAAGTGATACAGAACAGTGTTTCTTTGCGAAGATATTTGGGGAAAACTTTGTGCGCTCCGATGTCAAATTACCTCCCAGCCTTGGTGCACGCTTCTCTCGCTGCTGTTTACTGTTCATGCTGCTTTACCGAACGTGTCGTGTATCAGTTTTTAGTTTACGAAAGGCACCCCTTTCAGTGCGCGCAGAGCTTGAGCACATACATTGTATGGACTGAGGAGTCGGGTTTCATCACACATAACCTTAAAGTCTAGTTCGCTGAGAGGTAAAGCTCCTCGGGCCTGCGTAGGCCGCAGTTGGCTCTCGGCGCACGGCCGTGCGCCGCGAGCCAACTGCGGCCTATGCAGGCCCGAAGAGCTTTCGCTTTTTTCGTGTGTCAGTGCGGGTAGACGTTGGTAATACCGTCCTGGACTGATCCCCGCGGATTATACAGGCTGCGGGTTACATGAAGAATGCGACGGGTTACTGCCACGGCTTCGCCGTGTGCAATACAGATTATCACGAGGATTTATTTTTGTGTTCTGCGAATTTGGACTTTTCAGCGCTTTTCTTGTTTGGTCGCGCCGGATGTTCCGACAGGAATCCTCGTCAGTGCCTGACAAAAACGTGCTGTCCGCGACAGCCTAGACGCAGGCTGTTTATATTGTCACAAGTTACGTGCAAAATCAATTGAAATCTACATCTATCAGTCGCCTAGCTACCGCGTTTTGTGCAAACGCATACGCCGCGGATAAATGGGGGGTGGGGGGAGGGGGGGGAGGGGGGGGGTCCGGACCTCCTACTACTCCACCCCATGCCAAACATTCTTTAAAATGCTATATCAAACATGGTTCCGTTTTGGGATTTTGGAACACCACAGGGCTCCGACTCCCCCCACCCCCTATAAGCGTGTTTCTTTCTCCGCTGGGTTTTTCAAGTAATAGCTGTACACATCTGACACAAAATCTTTACAGACCCCTGCAGCTATTACAATACAATACAATACAATACAATACAATACAATACAATGCAATACAATACAAAACAATGCAATGCAATGCAATGCAATGCAATGCAACGCAACCCAACACAAGGCAAGGCATATGGCAAGGCAAGGCTAGACAAGGCAAGGCAACGCAACGCACTGAGCACAACACAACACAACACAACACAACACAACACAACGCAACACACTGCCATATGCAAGTTGCATTATAGTACTTACAGATGAGGATATAGACCAATCATCGCTTTTGTTAAAGGGTGGTGCCAGAGGCGCCAAGCTATTCTGGCACCACCCTTGTTTAGTCAAACTTATTTCAGACACTGGTGTATTCCGAATGATAAGGTTAAGACAATGCAAGTACATGATTGAACATAAAAAGTGCACCACATAATAAAAGAGAAAAACAATGACACTGTAGCCTATCGTGGTCAGGTATGCACGTACATACTATAGAAATTGTATATTTCTCCTTTTTTTCCTTCGTCTTTCTGAAGTGGAACCCCACCTGCATAGTTAACCGGTTGAATTATCACGAACAAGCCATCTCCTGCTGAAGGGCGTATCCGCGGCTAAAACGGTTAATGTCGTGAGTTCCCAGAACACTGAGATGTACTTCAGGGACTCGTGACAGCAGCGAAGGAAGATGCTTTTCATGCGCAGCGTACCTGACATGTTATACTTTCCAGCCTAATTTTTTTTTTTAATTTTATTTATTTATTTATTTATTTTTATTTATTTATTTTATTTTATTTATTTATTTATTTATTTATTTATTTATTATTTTATTTTTTTTTTGTTTTTCTTTTTTTTATCGGGGGCTTGGGGTTGGAGGGGAAGAGATGGACGGAATATTCGTCTAGCGTCGACAAATAAAACATAAATTTTAAATCTCTACACTTTATTTTTCCAGAAATGTTAGGACGGTCGGGGGGGGCGGGTGGGCGTGTGAGGGTGGGAGTAGGAGATTCTGCCTCCCCCTCCCCTCCCCCACCACCGAAACCCCAGTGTTCGTACATCACTGGTTCCAAGCTTCATTGTTCCCTCCCTTCCCCACTGACACCCCTTTAGTCTCAGGCTATGTTCCTAATGTATATAATTGTTGTTTGTCTGTATAAGTGGCAGATGTGAAAAATGATATTGCCTCAGGCTCTGCTAATATCTTTACCCTTGTCAAATAAAGATTCACTGATTACAGAGACGTATAAATTGGTGCTATAGTAAGGGAGATAAATTTGCTTTCATGACCAACCAGAAGCCGGGATAAAAGATAGGAATCTGAAGGGAGCGTACTGCATGTAATACGTTAACCCTTTTCATCCTGATACACTCATTAGTTGAAATACATTTTGACTGATAATTCAAGGGTGGTGCCAGAACAGCTTGGCGGCTGAGGCGCCAAGCTATTCTGTAACCACCCGGGCCGGCCTTGCCTGCGACGAGTCGTTTTCGGGGAAGCACTTCTTGTGATATCATGTGCTGACCTAATCGATATAAGACGGAAACACTATACAGCAGACTCTTTGAAGGTTTTGTTCCGGGGCGTTCTGGCCCCGGACCGGCAAAATCTTCTGCTTTTTAAAGGAAGCCAATTTGTTTTAAAAAAATTAAGCCCGTGTATTTTATAAATCTGACTGTTCTTATGAACTTCCAAAGTCTGTAGACATGTACGATTGAGCTGTGTGACGTTTTAGCTAAGAATACTTTTAAACTGTATTTACATCATTTTTTAAGACCTTTCTCTTAGTCTGTCCTACCAGACTTTTACCCTTCCCGCCGTGAGATAGCTTTAGTCGCCTGCTCGGCGTTAAACCCCAATAACCAATTAATTAATTAACTAAAACGGTTGATCTAATCTCCTAATCTGTAATGTAGCCTTCATAGGACAACAACCAAACTATACAAAATCAGCCTACAGACCCTTTCGTTTGCTGACAATAGCATTGTGCAAGAAATCTGGGATAGTGCAACATTGGAGTGTGTGCGGTGTGTCTCCGCTTTGCTGAGATCCATCAGACTGAGCGTCCAGTGACTCACTGTTTGATTCCGGTCTGGAACCGACACAGATGCAAATGCCATCAACAGGACTAATATCTTCTTGAACCCCCCCCCCCCCACACACACACACACACACACACACCCCGCAGAATGCGGGGGGATCATGAGGATCTATGCCTCTTGCAGACAGAAGCCCGGACTGATTTGCTGAAGGATTATCAAGACACCATCACATCTGGCGTAGATAACCGATGACCTGCGAGACGCGTGGAGGTAGGCGCCTCTGCACGTGCTGGCTAGGAACCACAACCCAAGTATTGTGCGACTGTAAACGCCCGCCACCCACCCTGCTTCCATTCTGCAAGAGACATAGATCCACATGAACCCCTGCAGCTGAGAAGCTATTTCTCTTGCTGACCAAGATGGGTCCAGCAGTTCACTTGAATTCGAGGTGCCGCTCAGGTTAAGGCGTATGTTCTGTAGATCCGCTGTGGCCAAATGTCAGACTTCCACCACAGCTCGCATAAGCCCGCCATCGGGCCGATGTTAGCCGTCCTTGGCCCGCGCACGGCCGTGCGCGGGCCAAGGGCGGCTAACGTCGACCCGCTTACCTGATGCTCACTAGGACAACATTAAACTTGCATCAAATGCTAGACGAATGATGCCATGCTGAGTTTGCAATATCCTACTCAGGCAATACTACGGCCGACTGAACTGAGGAAGAACTGCTGATTATTTCTCGATCCGGTTGACAGACGTCACTCAGCGGTAAGACGACATTTGTATTCACAATCACAGGGGAGGGACAAGTGTATGTTGCTGTTGTTGTTGCTGTCGTTGTTGGTTGTTTGCGCTCCTTGGCTAAATGCTCAGAGTGAGATGGTTTCGCCGTCTATAGTCAGTTTCTTTCGATCACCCTATCATGTAAGTGACCACACTCCGACTTTACTACTGTTGGTTTTAGGTTGTGTGTGTGGCTGCTTTGAGTTACCCCCACCTTTAAGGTGGCCACACTCCGAGTCATTTTTAGAGAACTGTATAATCTGTTTCGGGAGAATGAACGTTATATTTATTGTTTGGTCAAAACCTCGGCGTCGACCGGCCAAACCTCGGCCACCGGCACAGCAACCTGGTCCACGAAATGAGGTATAAGATATAATACGTATAAGCGCTTTTCTCAGCTTGGAATCGCTCATCCTCCACATCGACGACGTCCTCCTACAGACATCGCTACTGAGTTCGAGATTGATCGTGATGAATTGATGGCGAACGTCAGTGTGGGATCAGTCATTAGCCATCCCACTGGTCTACAATTTCACAACATGGATGTGACATATAGTGCTCACAAAAAGTGAAAGACGTATTACTTTTAGCTTGAATTATTAAAATGTCCCAAACAGTTTAAATATTAATCAGGCCAAAAAGGGGACTGCAGTTTGCAGATGTAAGGTGTTTTCCGACATTTAGTAATTTAAGCTGAAATTATGGCGTCCCTTACTTTTTGTGAGCACTATATGTCACCAAGCCTTCGCAATGCTGAAACCCATCTGGAGGACCACAAACCTGAGCATCCACACCAAGCTTCGTATTTTTAAGAGTAACGTGCTGAGTGTCCTTCTCTATGGGTCAGAGTGCTGGAAATCCACTACTGCTACGGAACGCAAGCTGGAAGTCTTCCAGAACAAGTGCCTGCGACGGATCATGAAGGTCTTCTGGCCAAACATGATTACAAATGAGAAACTACGGAAGAGAGCAGGCGCAGACAGCATCGCTGAAACCATCGCCACACGGAGATGGAGATGGCTAGGCCACGTTTGCAGAATGTCACCCGACTTATTACCAAGGGTGGCACTGAGATGGACACCACAAGGGAAGAGAAACCGTGGGCGACCAAAGGAGACGTGGCGCCGAACCGTGGAGCGAGAGCTCAAGAACAGAGGCCTTACTCTGCAAACAGCACCCAAAATAGCAGCTGACAGACAAAAGTGGCGCTCCCTTGCCGTCGCCTCAAGCACCAGACGGCGCAGAGAGGATTGAATGAATGATATGTCACCAATGCTGTGAAACTGTAGGCCAATGGGATGGCTAATTACTGATATAACCGTTATTATACCATTCTGAGAACTTTGAGTAATTGAAGCTGAAAAGTTAATGTACCTTACTATTTTTGAGCATTATATGTCACTCTGGCCGAGGTTGGATAGACGCCGAGGTTGGGACCCAACAGTTATATGCTTGGAGCTTACCATGGCTGAATATACTCCACTAACATTGAACAACAGCAGCTGCTGTATTGAGCCTCATGCGGAGGGTTTTGCCGGGCTGCGGAAGTCAGCTGATGACAACAGCCTTTGCCAGAGGCCAAAAATAAAAAGGATAAAATTTAAATACAATAAGAAAATCGTTTGGGACAATTCCCGCCCCACCCCCTCTCTCTCCCCCACCCCTTCTGTGGTTGTGGCACCGTTTTGAACATCACGAGTCGGTATTAGAATCACCTCTACTTTAACCCTTTGGGTGTGGCTAGCGGTTTTTGTCGCCAAGCGATGATTCCGACAGGAATCATCGCGACAAAAACCGCTACCCACACCCAAAGGGTTAATGTGGCAATTTCGACATATTAATGCCGGGTGCAGATTGTGTTCCTGAAGCCTTGGTTAGTTCAGTTCAGTTCAGAGTCGGGCAAGATATTAGGATGTCTGCGCTTGTAAATCCATGCGAGCTCCATCCCAACAAAGACAGTATATTATAATTATTGTCTTTGATCCCACCCATAAGAACTTAGTCTTCCCTGAGTTTCTTTGTCCACATCGTGCCAGCCAAAGCAGCCTCATCCATACCACGAGAACTTAACATGGATTCGAAGTGTAGTGAGCAAGAGACACAGATCCTCATGAGCCCCCGCAATTGCGGGGGCTCATGAGGGTCTATGTCTCTTGCAGTTAGGTCGTGTTCAATTTTTCTCTGCAGCTAATCCCTTCCCTGCCAACGGACGCATATTTTGTTTCTTGAATATAATATGGAGTGTTCACTGAACGACCAAAAGCCACAACAGTCCAAATAACATGGACGCAATGTGGTCTCAGCAAGAGGCAGATATCCTCATGACCCCCCGCAACTGCGGGGGCTTAAGGGGTCTATGTCTCTTACAGTTAGCTCATGTTCAGTCTTTTGTTCTGCAACTAAATGTTGCTAGTGCCCGTGTCATAGTTTCAGGCCGACCCATGTGATGAGACGGAAAACACGCAAGATCGATGGTGGTGTGATTATTAATAACACTAGTAATCGGACCATCAGCCTGTATTGTCACCATTATGTGAATAATGTGAGCTTGTTTGAGGACAGCAATAATACTCTTTATGCAGCATTAAGATTTCCATTAATTTCGCTGGAGTGCACTCCAATAACAGACCCATACTGAGAGGTCGACAGGAGCGGATCTTGGGGGATGGGGTTTTTTTTTGGGGGGTGTTCCAGGGGTTCCGGAACCCCCCTCCATACCCAAAATTCTTTAAAATTTTAAAATGCAATAACAAAGTCCCTTTTTGGGGTGTTTGGAACTCCCCCCCTCCTCCCTGTTTGACTTTTTGGCGAGTTTCGACACCCCCCCCCCCCCTCACACACACACACACCCGTTGTTTGATTTTTCGGCCACTTGAAGAAGGTCTAGCGCCGGGAAGGCCTTTTGTGTCAGGCTGAAGGTCCCGAAAAAAACGTTGAACCCTTCCCCTTCCTACCCCCCCCCCCCCACCTCGAGGTAACTGATCCGCCCCTGGTCGATAACACTGGTAATCGGAGCTGGATGTCGATTTCAAATGAAATTACACCAGCGGCATTGATCATTATCTGTTTGTGTTGGTCTAGCTCTTGTGGTGTTTGGAGCAGATCGACCCGCAATCTGGAATATAATATGAGCTGCTAAATGTTGTATGCTTGATTCGAATTTCGAGAAACTTCCCGTGATAACTCGACCATTTTCACTCAAGGGTAGTGCCTGGTTTGCTTGGTGCCTCTAAGGCGCCAAGCAAATCAGGCACTACCCTTGTGTGAAAATGGTCGAGCCTTCTTCCTTCTTCTTCGTTTATGACAAGGCCGGATAGAAGAAAAGTTGGTTGTCGGACCGCATACTGAACACGTTTTCAGAGCCGAAGAACCCAACGGAGAAAGAAACAGGCTTAGGAAAGACAGTTACAACACAGTTTATTAATATTTCTTCAAAACAGACAAACAAACAAGTATAGACAAACAGACAAACAAACAAACACCGGGCGGTCCGTAGCGCAGTGGTAAAGGCGCCTACCACTGACCAAATGCTAAAGGTGCGAGGTTGGATACCGGGTTCCGGCTTCGGACTTTTCTCCTCTAGTAAGTGGCACCGTTAAGTCGGGCGGACCGTCGGGGGTTCTTTCGCCGGGTACTCTGGCTCTTCCTCCTCCTCCACTTAGGTACCGGTTTCAGGCCACTTTATAAATTTCAAATACAAGCGATCAAAATTTCCGCTTCGCACCACGTGAATGTCTTGTGTTTGTGTTGTACTGTGTTTGTCTTCAGAGTGAATGCGCGTGTGTCACGTTCGTGTGCGTGTTGGGTTCAGTTCGCGGCGCTTTGAGCCGATTCACAAAATTGGGTAAAGCGTCTATATAATAACCGATATTATTATTATTATTATTATTATTATTATTATTATTATTATTATTATTATTATTATTATTATTATAGAGATCAGTCGCTACTTATCTTATCAGCGAAGAAGGAATGAATGTGGCAACTGAAGGAGTGAAACTTTTTCAGAGATCCGGACAGAACTTTTTTCTACGTCAATAACTGCGCTTGTAACAAACTTCGGTTATTACAACAAGAAAAAAATGGGTCCCCTGGCGATTGATATATACGATGTTTACTATGTGTATATCACGGCCGGTATATAATTATAATATTTAACTGCTGAAAATTCTCATCGGCCTCGAGGGCTTCGCTGCCCTTTACCCTTATCATTCGGAATACACCAGTGTGTGAAATAAGTTTGACTAAAATAGTTCAAGGGTAGTGCCAGAATAGTTTGGCGCCTAAAGCCATTGGTCTATATCCTTATTTTTAAGTAATGTAATGTAGCTTGCATATGGCAGTGTACAAATTTGAAGCTTTTAGCCTCAGCGTTACGATTGTGGTTGTGTTGTTCCGTGAGAGCATGCATGTATTAATCGTAGGAAACGATCCGATATTTATCTGAGCTATCTTGGTTACGAATCAGGTACCTTTTCAGTAAGATTCTCTATCGTTCGCGCAGAGAGCGAATTTGGCTTTGTTATGTTACGCTAAGATTAGTCCGGAAGTTTTTAGCTAAGTCGCACGGAGAAGAGCGGTCGATTTTTGTTATGCGTAGATTCGCTGAGAATAGATTAGAACGTTCGAGAGAAGTCGCGCTCTGTCGAGTGACCTTACATGTTACGTGAAAGTGTAGTAGAGCCGCTCTATTAGTCATAGTTGCCTTTTTCTGTGCGCGTGAATTTAGCAGTCGGTCAGTGTGTTTTATGAAAGGTCGTGAACGGCCTGCCATACTCTTGTGTGACGTCATTACACACTGGGATTTGGGGCTGAAATTAGCAGTCAAATTTTTGTAGACCATTGTAGTTATTCTAGAAAGTTCTTTTTTTGCCCAAAATAGAACTCAGTGGAGAGCACTGTCTGTTGCTGCTGCCTTTCAGTCCCCCCAACGCCCAGTTCGGGCAAGGGACTGATGATGATGATGATTTATGAGTTTCAGTTACGTGTTCCGTTCTGATTGGTTGCGTTGTGTGAATTCGTTAGTTTATTCTGGAAAGTTGTTCTACTATAAAAGATTGTGCTAGGAAGCACGTGGGTACATTGTCATGCATTGTCAGTGTAGGGACACACAGTTTATCATAGGTACGTGGCCCGTATAGGGTGTACATTGTGAGAGACGCAGCGTAACGGTGGTGTACGTTGTGAGAGAAACGCTTTGTGTGTCCACTGTTGACATATTTTTGAAGAGACATTGTATCAGTGGTGGTGCATTTGGGAATGCATTGTGTGGAGATCGCATAGCTGAAATAAAATATTGTTGGAACTGTTACTCCTCGGTGCTGTGGACGTTAAACCCGAACTAACCAACCTACTCCAGTATTGTCTACAACCTTAAGCCACGTGTGACGGCGGGTTGCAGCTGAATGAAGTTTTTTTTTAAAAGAACCTTACGTGCGTGCCGCGTCTGGTGTGATATCATACTACGACTACGACTCAACACGTAACACTCAGTATGATATGGGTTAAAGGCCCACTTTTACCGCCGTAACTGTTCAAAGATACACTTTTGTAACAGATGGTTACGAAACGCTACAGACAGGTCTGGTTATGGTTCATTTAGACGCAGGAGATTCCAGTTCAACACACGTCGTCTTTATATCAAGAGTAACCTGACAATGACTCCACTCCGTTCTAGAAATACAAAGCTATCAGTGCAAGAAACAGCTAAACATAGCCTGATTGGCACGCAAACGGCTGCGCAGAATAAATAAGTGCGATTACGCGTGTGCTCAGTTTTGCTGCGTGTCCGAACTGTTGTTAAAGTTGAGTAGGTAGTATCGACAAGGCATAACAAACACAAATGGTTTTCTAGTTCAAGGGTGGTGACAGAATAGCTTGGCGCCTCAGGCGCCAAGCTATTCTGGCACCACCCTTGAACTGACATGTGCCCTCATTTACGGGTAATGGCACTTTTAAAAATGGGTACTTGCACAGAGAGGCCGTCAAAGGGACGACACGACATGTAGGTCGCTCATCCAGCCTGCCTGGTCCATCTGCCAGAGTCGTACTTTAGATTCTTATCAGCTCCTGCAGCCGCAGGTAATAAACGGTTCACATACCGTCAAGGGGAATTACTCAGCGCTGGACAGACAAACAGTTAGATCCCCTGCCCCCGCCTATCAGGCACCCAATCGCCAGGCCACAGAGAAATACGCAGGTATAGAACACAAGACGATCATAGTCTACTACAAATTCTCATGTTCCCTCGAGGGCTTTGCTGCCCTTCAACCTTATCATTAGGAATACATGTGTGTGAAATAAGTTTGACTAAAATAGTTCAAGGGTAGTGCCAGAATATCATCTACGTCCTAGATGATCGTCTTGTTCTATACTTGCTTATTTCTCTGCCGTGGGCTGGCGATTGTGTGCCTGATACTGAGGCGGGGGCAGGGGATCTAACTGTTTGTCTGTCCAGCGCTGAGTAATTCCCCTTGGTATGTATTTTGCCAGCGGCTAGCCTCACCTATTTGGTTTGTGAATACAAAAATGGTTTAACGTGGCATCCCAGTGCGCAAAAGGCCACCGGGCCGACGTCGGTCGCCGTACCAACGGCGGCCGACTCGGCCCGACGGCCTTTTGCGAATTGGGATCTTTACTGTGACAATGCAGTAAACTTCACATAGCACAGAGTGCCTGGGGATCCCATTCATTTTGTGTGTTGTTGATGTGTCCAGCGGAGTTCGTTATGAGCAAAGCTAATTACAAACAAGAGAAGTGTCGTCAGAATCTCCGAAAAGGCGGTATTACATCAGACTTATTATATTGGATCTTGTTTTATAAAACAAGACAAGTTGACCGCATATAACTCATTCTACCCCAGACACACCCCAGCAGGATAAGGATCGACCATGATAGTTCAAGGGTGATGCCAGAATAGCTTGGCGCCTATGGGCGCCACGGCTATTCTGGCATCACCCTTGAACTACCATGGTCGATCTGTGTCCTGCACTGCAAAGCAGTCTTCAGAGGACAACGGCAAAATTTGGGCATTTCGTTGTTGGGGTAGAATGAGATAAACTTCTGACGTAACAAATCGCCTGTTGTTATATACGAAGTGTGTTATACGCAAAGCAACAGACAGAGTGCTGAAAAATGATCTATGAAAAAAGTGTTGGGATGTCCGACTTTTGTCAGTTATACCGAACCTTGTTAATAAGCGAAGTGAACTGTGCTATGTTGTTGATGTTCGTCCATCGCGAAGCGATGAGGGCCACTAGTCAGTTCTGCCATCTAGTTTGTTGCTGGAGTTGAGTGGAGCGGGACTACGTCATAGGGGCCTGAAGAGTGGTGCTTGGACTAAATACAAATCCGCTGCGCCACCGCGTGCGCGCCGCCGCCGTGTAAACTAGCTCAAGTCAGAATATTATCGTAAACTAGCTCAAGTCAGAATATTATTATTCTGACTTGAGATAGTTTACGCGGTGGCGCAGCGGATTTGCATTTAGTCAAAGCACCACTCTTATTCTGATTTGAGCTAGTTTACGCGGTGGCGCAGCGGATTTGCATTTAGTCAAAGCACCACTCGTCAGGTCCGTATGATCTGCGTAGATGGCTGATGAGACCGATCTGCACCCGTAAAGTTCGCCGGCAGTGCGGCGCGGACAGGGAACCTGACTGTGCTATATTGACTTGATGACTTGATGGAAACTGGACTGACGGAAAGCACACGTGAGTGAAGGCTGTTATTTAAGTAGAGATCGCACGCGTATTCTTGTTCCTGTCTTGTTGATGACTGCTTGATCGCTACATTCGGATCGCGGCATCCACGTTCTCCCCTGTCTGACGTAATTCCGATTAACCCATTGTGCCCCAAGGTCGAAATCCCAAAATTCTGGAGTTGTCCTCTGAAGCCTGTATCCCAATTCAAGAGACAGATCGACCATGATAGTTCAAGGGTCGGTGGTAGCAGAATAGCTTGGCGCCCAAGCTATTCTGCCACCACCCTTGATCTGTCATGGTCGATCCCCATTTCGCTGTCGTGTTTCGGGACTGAATGAGTTGAAGAACAGTCTCTTGAACTCTTCACGCTACTAGGTTTTTTAAAAAAAATGGTAGGATATTAACCGCGGCAAGACTGCTGTCGGTTGCAGATCCGCTTCTGAAATAATTATGTGCAATTTCGACGCTAAAGTACTCACTCCATCCGTCCCAAAAAATATAGATACAAAGTGAGGCCAGCAAGAGGTATAGATCCTCATGAGCCCCCCCGAGGGGGCTCATGAGGATCTATACCTCTTGTAATTGGATCGGGTTCACCTTTTTTTCTCCGGGCTGTGATGGGGTTAAAATTGCGAAGTGACAGTTACGTTGAAATGTAAATGACCGTGATGAACTGTGAACTGACAGGCACGTGCATTTTTGTGTGTGTGTGTGTGTGTGTGTGTGTGTGTGTGTGTGTGTGTGTGCTGACGTCTATATTGACTCATTCGCTTAGTACTACAGGCACGAAAAAGACTGCCAAGTGTGTAAAATGCAGAGAAGAACCCCAACGCAGAAAGCGTGTTCCTTACTAAGCGTGTTTCTTTCCGCTCCGTTGGGGTCTTCAGTCTTCTCAGTCGACTCATTCACTGCCGTGAGATAGTCTTTCTCGCTTGCACTACGTTACGGACATTGAAAACGATCTGTTGTAATGGGGGGGGGGGGGGCGGGGGGGGGGGGGGGGCGGGTCCAACATTTTGTTTGGGACCTTCAACCTGACACCTAAGGCCTCCCCGACGTTAGACCTTGCTTTCAGTGACCGAAAAAAATATTTTGGGTCGGAGGTGGGGGTGGGGGGCCGGGGGGGGGGGGAGGAGGGGGGCAGTGGTGGAAAGGCACACTCCCTCCCCCCCACCACCACCCCCAACACATGCCCCCCCCCCTTTAACCACGACCTGCCTCCGCTGCTTTTTCCCTCCAATTCCGCACCGAAGTTGATGAACATTGTATAGTGCTGTGATGTATTCGGCTCTACTTTAAGAGATCTAAGCTTTCTGAGCACGGTCAAATAATTCATAACGACCTTTTCATCAGCTGTGTTGATTAATCACCTACGCCTACGGCAAGTGTAGTCAGCATGTACTACACCGTCCATCAACTTAACCCCTTTACTACAGAGATAAAAAGTGAACACAATCCAACTGCAAGAGGCATAGATCCTCATGAGCCCCCGCGACTGCGGGGGCACATGAGGATCTATGCCTCTTGCTGAGGCCAATTTGCGTCCATGTCTCTTGGACGGTGTTGGCTTTTAGGTCGTTGAATGAACCAAGATTTCACAGTACAGTGTCCGTACACTGGCAGGGAAGGCCGGGGTTAAGCAAAAGGTCCACGGGCATGCACGGACGGCGTCGGTCGGCTGTGATAATGTCACATGTTCTGATCAAGGACATTGGTGCTGTCTACGTTAATTTTTTTAAACTATTACTGATTATTCACCCTTCACGTGTTCGTGTCCATCCATCAGCCCCCAGTGAGCAAAAAGGTTCTCGGACCGACTTCGGCTTTAGCTGGCCCGCGCAACGGCGGCCGTGCGCGGGCCAGCTCAAAAGGCCGACGTAGGCCCGAGGACCATTTGGTCGCTGGAATCGGTCGGTTCAAGTTTAGACACATGAGTGATCGACCAGTGAACTAAGTCATGGCTGGCTGCAATCTGCCTGTCACTCCCTGTCGCGACTGACAATTTAATTTTCACAGCCGGAAGTGAGTTTGTTGAGTGCGATTAATTTAACTTATGTGGGGATGTGTGAGATGTAATAGCTTTTATACGCGTGTGTATGTGTGTGTGTGTGTGTGTCAGTGTGTGTGTGTGTGTGTGTGTGGGGTGGGGTTTAGTGGGGGTGGGGGGGGTTGGGGGGGGGGGATCGGGGTTGGGGCTGAAGCGAGCGACAGTCCAATTGTCCATAGGATCAAACAACTGGAGTGTGTGTGTGTGTGTGTGTGTGTGTGTGTGTGTGTGTGTGTGTGTGTGTGTGTGTGTGTGTGTAGTAGTAGTAGTAGTAGTAGTAGTAGTAGTAGTAGTAGTGACTGCAAACCGCGACAGTCCAGCTTTGTTGAATTTTTTTTAAAGTTTGGTGAAAACTGGAAATATTATATTTTTCTCTCCAAAAGCTTTTTAAATCTCTCCAAATTTTCTTCTCCAAATATTGGG
Organism: Semisulcospira habei; assembly: GCA_036245525.1. Classification (NCBI taxonomy): domain Eukaryota; kingdom Metazoa; phylum Mollusca; class Gastropoda; family Semisulcospiridae; genus Semisulcospira; species Semisulcospira habei. The sequence continues at coordinate 231,083,663 of BTPG01000003.1, forward strand.
GGTGGGATGAGGGATGGGGTGAGGGTGGGGGGGATACTCTGGCCCCCTCCCTCCCTACTCTTTTTATTATGGAGGGGTGGGCAGGTCCATGGACCCCCCTCCCTCTTCCCCCATAAAAGAAGGCTATTGTCCTTGACAAGCACATTTTGTTGATGCTTGCACAACCGCACACACAAAAACTCTGCTTCATGTGGTTAATTTGTCCCCAAAATTTTGTTGACCCTTCCGCACACTTGTAAGTGATCCGGCCCTGGTGAGAGCAGTGCCTCCCCCCCCCCCACTCTCCGCCCACCACTCTACCCTCCCCCTCTCCCCACACACACACACCCCGTCCCCCGCCCCCATTCGGTTCCTGCTCCACTGTGTTACAAGTCTGCTATCTTATTCATGGCTCATAATAATAATAAATAATAATGAATACTAGTCTAATATTGCATAATATGTTTTGCTCCAGAAAAGTAAATGAAAACTGGAAATATATATGTTTTTTCTCCAAAACTTTTATATCTCTTCAAATTCTCTTTTAATTGGGAAGGGGGGCAGTGCCCCCCCCCCTCTCTCCGCCCACCACCCTCCCCCACATCCCCCGCCCCCATTCCGGTTCCTGCTCCACTGTGTTACAAGTCTGCTATCTTATTCATGGCTCATCATAACCTTTTGGGGGGCATGGTGACATGGTGAAGTGAAGTGCTGTGTAAACAGATTTCAGTTATACCTGTCAAAACCCGAACACGTGCACGAGCACACGTAATGGAAACTGTGTATGATGCTTGCTTTGTCAACATGAAAACTGAAGTGCTCGTCCCGCATAAAACGCTTCAGGGCTAGTGCGCAGGAGACGGACTGTACTGAATTAAAGGAAACAGAGTGTACTGAATTCAAATAAATTCCTTCCTTCCTTGAAAGTTCCTTCCTTCTGTTCTAATTTCCTCTTAACCCTTTTCATCCTGATACACTACTGCTTAGAAATTAGTTTGAATATGATAGTTCAAGGGTGGTGCCAGAATAGCTTGGCGCCTGAGGCGCCAAGCTATTCTGGCATCACCCTTGAACTAAAATGGTTGAATTATCTCCTACTGAGGCGCCAAGTTATTTCTGGCATCACCCTTGAACTAAAATGGTTGGTTGATCTATCTCCTAATCTGTAATGTAGCCTTCGCAGGACAATAAGCACATTTAAATAAAAAGCCTCAGGATGACATGCACAGAAGGAAATAACGCTGACGAGCAAAAGAAATGCGGCATTTTTGGAATGATTCCAAAACAATGTCGCATTTTTGCTCGTTAGGATAGAATGGAATGATGAAACTATGTTTCCAAACCTTCTGTCCTTTCTAAACAGTTTCTTTATTTGAAAAGAAAAGGGGAGACTGCCAGTGCTCATATTTTAGGAAGTTTACAAAGTAAAGTAGGTAAGAGCACTGTCAGGGGAGAGAAGTGTGCATGATCGACCAGTGATCATAGATCTACTGTGGCCAAAGGACACAAAAAAAGAGATAGCAAAGAGGGTGCGCTAAGAAAGTGACTGAAAGCAATGTATATGGAAGCCCCCCCCCCCCCCACGAAGGGGGGGGGGGGCTGGCGTATCACATATCCCACTGTTCCAGCCACTCAGTGCATGGAAATTTAAATCTAGGTCCCCCCAAGGGGTGTCCAGATATTTAGCCGATATTTAGTCTTGGCGACCTCTTCAGCACACCATCGGCAATACTGGAGGGAGGCAGGGAATTTCTGCCTACCTGCAATGACAGCCACATGTTACTGTGGTGTCTGCAGGGGCATACATCCCATGCCACCACCTAGAGCTAAATTTCCATGCACCCTAGTTTCTTTCTTTGTTGGGTATTTCTTTGCATTTTACACGCTTGGCAGCTACCTTTTTTTTTTTTTTTGTTCTGGTTTGTGGAAAGACTTGTAAATGGTTTGGCCCTTTGAAGACAAGGAAAAACCACTTTCCTGGCTGAGGCAACGAGTATAATATACTTTCCTTATTACTTACTTACTTACGCCTGTCACCCCTACCCGGGTATAGGCCGTCGACGAGAGACCTCCAGCAACTCCTGTCCTGTGCTTCTCCTTCGATTCTACTCCAGGTGGTTCCCAGTCTCTTGATGTCTGCTTGGAGGTCTCGACGCCATGAGTTTCTCGGCCTACCTCTTTTCCTCTTTCCCTGGGGGTTCCATGACCATGCCTGCCTAGTGATACTGGAAGCTGGCTTTCTCAGGCTGTGACCGATCCATCCCCATCTTCTGTATGGGGGGCATTCTCCTCTTCATGACCTGAATACAGAATCATCTCCCCACTTAACAGCCTTTTCTGCCCAGACTGCGTCCATCTGGCTTCACTGATACCTAGCAGGGAAAGGTTGTACTTTTGCATTTCCGCTGCTATTTGGGCGGCCTTGCCGCTCTGGTACATGGTCTTGACGTTCCATGTGCCCATGGTTGTATCCCTGGATAGAGAGAGGCGGCTCGGTCCTGTGGTTTCCGAAGACTTCCGGCTTTCACCACAGGACGTCATAAGTCTTCTGGTAGAAGAACCTTCCTCCTCCAGAAAAGGAATTACTGTTAGTCTTTTCGTCGGCGTTTTTGTAGCTATTTCCTTTTTTGCAGGGTGGGGAAGCTACCCCCACGCCCAACCCCCTTACTAGCAGGACCAGGGGTTTTCTGTCGGGGTCACCTTCCCTTAGACCATGTTGGTTCACGGCACCTTATTTCATTCGGTGCACCCCTCTCACGAGGGACCCCCCTATCCACCACCCAGGGGACGCGCCTCAACGCCATATGGTCCCAGCGTGAGGATACTTTCCTTATGAATAATATTATTGCTTGCAGTAAAAAAGAAGTCACGACTATGACAGGCTGAGTCGCTTTTTTTAAAGTTTAATTGAGCTCGTAATTATGTATTCGTATGCGTGCACTGTTTTTTTTTTTTTTACTTCCGCAAGAGGTATAGATTCTCATGAGCCCCTGCAGAATGCAGGGGCTCATGAGAATCTATGTCTCTTGCTGACTGAGTTGGCCGGCCACGGACTTGCATCCTGACACTGAGGGAAGTCACTGAGTGAAATATGTGGCTTTATGTGACAAAACATTCGGATCATGTAATATATATCAGTATAGCGGTCTAGTTTGTGCCGGGAACAGCTGGCCCGTCGCGGCTGATGTCACTGTGGCGGGTCAGATGACTGAATGATCTTTGAGTTATGTGGCCTTATATTATATGTACTCAAGTGTCTCTAGTTTTAGGTCAGTTTCGTGCATCGCTCACTCTCTCTCACTGTGTGTGTGTGTGTGTGTGTGTGTGTGTGTGCGTGCGTGGTACGTGTGTGTGTGTGTGTGTGTGTGTGTGTGTGTGTGTGTGTGTGTGTGTGTGTGTGTGTGTGTGTGTGTGTGTGTGTGTGTGTGTGTGTGTGTGTTTTGTGTCTGTGTTTAGTGGTGTATGCTTCCTGACATGACGAGAAAGAGGACTCGTTATTCGGGTCGTTATTGGTCCCGACACCCCCCCCCCCCCCACACACACCCCTCTCCCTTTACTGTCGCCATAGGTCTTCATCGATCCACTCCCGATTTAAAAACAAGCGACAATAAGCATTGTTATCTCAATCTGTGTGTGTGTGTGTGTGTGTGGGGGGGGGGGTTGTACACGTGTGTGTGTGTGTGTGTGTGTGTACGTGTCTTTGTGTGTGTGTGTGCGCCGTGCACCGTGTGTGTGTGTGTGTGTGTGCGTGTGTGTGTGTGTGTGTGTGTGTGTGTGTGTGTGTGTGTGTGTGTGTGTGTGTGTGTACGTAATGCACGCGTGCGTGAGTGTGTCCAGCGGACTGACGCGCGCGCGTGTTTCATGTGTGCACCTCTGTGTCAGCTGTGTAGGCTACAGAGCGCACATGACACACACGTAAATAGCCAGCATCACTCCAGCTGTCTCGGTCCTCTCATGTTCAATGACCCCAAAATCACAATGCATTCTTGAAAGGAGTATGCCTGACTTAGTAGGCCGTGTGAGGACACCTCGAGACGCCGGCCGCCGCTCTTCTTCGCTCTTGTATATTCTGTTGTCCATGACCCACCTGCGTCCGAGTACAGACGCTTACAACAAGAGGCATAGATTCTCATGAGCCCATGCGAATGCAGGGGCTCATGAGAATCTATGCCTCTTGCAGATGAAGCGGGGTTGCTGAGGAGTCCGAAGCTTATTTATTGACAGAACTATTTTCACATCCGCCTTGGTGTGGTGCGGACAGTTTACGAAGGGGCTGTAAAACACGCAAAGGTGTTTTGAGTGTGCAACAGGACTGACTTATAAACTCCCAAGTTCGAAACACTGACGTCAGCAGGTAAGCCGCTTTTCGATTTTCCTTTAACATGCCGCGTGTCAAAATTTTGTGTTATGCACACGCCTTGAGGTACGGCATACGCATGGTACAGCCTGTTCAGTGAGATTTGAGATCATTCGTTTCCCAGTTTCATAGCGCCCTCCGTAAAACACAGGCGTGGGATATTCGTTGAGAACGTAGGAAATAGCTTATTAGCTACTAGCTGCGTGACAAGGTGTGATCGATTTCGCAACAATCACCCCATGCCTGTTGTCTAGAAAAGCGTCGAGCAGCTTTGACCGACCGATCGTTTTAGTGTCGTTTATTTACAAACTGTAGCATTAAACGGCTTTGCCAGCTGGTCAGCTCAGTGTTTAATCTGTTGACTCGCAGAACTAAAATGACTTCCATTCCATAGAATGGTCGTCAATTAGTCCTGGGAGTTAATGCCGGGGTTAAAGATAGACCGTTTGTCTGTAACCAGCATAGACTAGAGGAATTCTTTTTCACGATGTGTATTACATCTTCTGGTCACTTCAGTCCTCCCACGGCCGGCAGCCGCATTTTTCAAATTGTGGAGGGTGTCACGGAACGAAGGAAAGGCGCCAAGCTAATCTGGCATTACCCTTGAATTATCATGGTCGTTCCATCTCCCGCAACTGGTGCGTCGAGGTCGCAAAATGGGTTAAATCAAATGACTAGAAATAGCCTGAGATCTTGTGTACTGATCCCGCTGTATCGACGCAAAAACGAGGGGACGGCTCTTAGAGAAACCTAGCCGAGCGGAAAAAAATAAAAACAATAACTGACGCTTACTTAAAATTTGAAATGTTGATTAACCCTTTTCATTCTGATACGCTGCTGCTTAAATTAATTTTGACTGTGATAGTTCAAGGGTGGTGCCAGAATAGCACCACCCTTGAACTAAAATGGTTGATCTATCTCCTAAGTAATCTGTAATGTAGCTTTTGCATGACAATAAGCAAATTCTTTTTGAAAATAACCAGCCTCATGATGTAATGGGTTGACGTGAAATTTCTATGAGTACCGTACACCCGAGTTTTTTGTTTGTTTGTTTGTTTGTTTGTTTGTTTGTTTGTTTGTTTGTTATGGCAGTACACATCATACGTTTTAGAGTGCAATAGTTCATGAACTTATATAAACTCTTTATTATGGTTGCGGACTATCACCGAGAATCTTCATAACAGAGAATGCCGTTGAGATATGTTGTTAAGCAGGTTTCAAATTTACAGTTAAATTATGAAAGTGTTGCTTTTTCCTGCTTGACTAGTTTTGTCTCGTCGACTGACGTACACTCGCTTTGGCGTTGATACAACGTGATCGGCATGCGTCTCAAGTACGCGAGAACACAACTATCTCAAAGTGTCTTGTCGTTGTTGGGTTCCAACCTCGGCATCGACCCAACCTCGGCCAGAGTGTAATAATTATACATTACTACCTTACTATATGTGAGCAGTATATGTCACTTTGGCCGAGGTTGGGTCGACGCCGAGGTTGAGATCCAACAGTCGTATCAGTGTTGAAGGTCTACACTGAGCCACACGCTTCACAAAGCAACATCAGTTTCTAGAGTGCATTCTTTGTACGCTGTCAAACTTACAGTTTCACAACTTTCGCGTCGACAAACAATATTATTTTACTAAACAGCTGCGGGAGATTTAAATGGATCGGTTTATCGGGATAATTCAGTCAAGCGTGGTGCCAGATTACCTCGCGTCTGGGCCGAAGGCGCCCAGCAAAATTTGGCACTAGCCTGGAACTTTCATGGCTGATCCATCTTCCGCCCCGCACCTGCGAGGGCTCATGAGGATCTATACCTGTGGCTGAAATCTATACCTCTTGCCGTTGAATGTGGTCAAAATGTCTCGGCAGTAAGGGGGTTAAAACATTATTCGCGTCACAGATTATGTCGTTCGCAGCTTTTTGTCAGTGATAATGGAGCTTGTCAGTAGCGAGGCCGCCTACCACCGGTATTAACGACTCAGAACGCACCAGTTCAAAGCCTCACAAAAGTTGTTTTTGCGGCCGAGCCACGGTCGTGTCATGAACTGTGACAACTGAACACACATTGATTTCTTGGTGGGAGGGGGTGGGGGGGGGGGAGGGGGGGGGGGCGGGGAGAGGGCTGGTCCTATATAGCCATACAACATGTGTATTCATATGACCGGTTGCACGTTCTTTTTCGACTCGCTGGTCTGATCAGCGTAGTGTCAGTTACGCCGGCAGTGCCGATGCCCGACTTTTCAAGACTAATTCATGCCTAAACTTGACGCCTCTGCTAAAAAAAAAAAAAAAAAAAAAAAAAAAAATATATATATATATATATATATATATATATATATATATATATATATATATATATATATATATATATATATATATATATTGTGTGTGTGTGCTCGTCTGTGATTTTGGACCTTACGGCCATCGGCCGTAAGGTCCAAAATCATAGACTAGCACACAAGTAGTCAATTCAGTCGGCTCCGTGTTTGACTGACGTCAGCCGTTAAGACTGACACTGATTGGGTTTGAGTCTGAGATTACTTACACCAAAGATCCTACATATATAGGATCTTTGCTTACACCAGGTACTACGAGTACACTTGATTGAGTTTTCCGAGTGTAAGGTCATGAAAAAAAAAACAGTTTTGACTTCTTCTACCGATTTCTCACATTGATTTAGAAGGGGCAGCCGACATACAGACTAAAAGAGCGCCATTTCAGTCACTGGGTATCAGCGTGTAAAGCATTTAGCTGCCAGCGCTGCGTGTTTTAGGCCGCCCGACGGTCGACTCAGTGTCCGATGCTGGACCTTTAAAAACAGGTGTCTTTAAAACCACCGTCCACCAGGCAGAATCGCCTTATCTTGTTTATAACTGTTCTTAGTATGTCTTACGATAATGCTGGACGAAAGAGCCAACTTTAAGTATGAAATATGGATGTCGTACTGAAAACGAAAGACTTTTCTGCTCTCCTCTGCTTGGTACGCAGGAGAGTTCCATCCATAACGCTCAAAACCCCTTTAACCCCCACTCGGGTCTGCCCTGGGGGATTTGGGTGGGGTAACTACTTTTTAGTTCCCAGGGTCACCCTGGTCAGCCCCACAGGGTGGGTTTTCTTCTGTATTCTGGGGCATGTGTTTCTGTCTACCCTTGGTCCGTCCATTCACCTGTACAGTTTTCCTTTTTTAAACTCTCCCTACCACGGACCTTTATTACAATAAAGGTCCGTGCTCCCTACTGTCTGCGCTGCCTGTAGCTCTTGATATTGGATGTGTGTTGCTAAATGTTCATAGCTTTATTTAGGCCCCATGGCGTAGGTTTATTTAACGTATTCTGTTGTTTTTTTGTTTTGTTTTTTTTCACAAGCAGTGCAGGCACGTCCTGCAGCCGAAATCATGTCGGGACGTTTCATTAACAGGGGACCACAAACCCAATCGTCCTTTTAGGAACGGTCCCGTAAACAACGCCAGTCAAATGGAATTCATGACGGGCTGGCAGAAGGAATTTACAGGGACGGCAGCTAAAGTCCCAACTATTTATAGACTAGTGACCTTGACTTATTTTGGGGGTGAAGCCCGTCCAATGCGCATGCGCAGCCTCTAGATTTGTTCGCACGTTTGGTACGCCATTTAAACTCCGCCTCCCGTTCACAGTGATTATTTCATCTTCATTATAATGCCGTACAAAGATAAAAAATCCAAAAATGTCAGCAGTACCAGCAGGAAGCCGAACTGGCAAAACAGGGAGATTTCTTGTCTCCTAGAGTTTATCCGGGAAAATAAGACCATTTTGCAGTCATCGCGGCGTTTACCAACGACATCATACTCACGAATAAAAGAAAACAAGAGCTGTGGCAACAGGTAAGAAAAAAATAAGATTAACTTTATTCATCAGAAACATGATAAATGTGAATGCTTATTTTTCTGTGCATCGTTTAAAATTCCGATGACATGATAATAATAATAATAATAAAATTCCAGGCTTAAAACCGCAAGAGTGCATATAATAGTGATACTACTAGTACTACTAGTTTAGCAGAAAGCCTTGTTGCTGTCGGGACGTTAAGCACTGTACAATCAATCAATCAAAACCCCTTTAACTCATTCAGCCCGGACACACCACAGCACGACATGGATCGAACATGATCCAAGGGTGGTGCCAGAATAGCTTGGCGCCCATAGGCGCCAAGCTATTCTGGCACCACCCTTGAACTATCATGTTAGATCTGTCTCTAGAACTGTGCAGTCCTTCCGCAGCGGGCAAATTTAAAATTTGGGGATTTCGGTTCTCGGGCAGAATGTCTTAGACCTCTGCTACGTGTGCCTGCTTTGAAGATGGATTGTGAAAAGAAGGGTAGAACAGTCTCAGTTGAGGCAAGACAACATTCATAACCCGTTGTACGGGCGAACTTAGCAAGCAAAGTCCACCCGGGAGCAGATCGCTTTAACCGGCCCTTTGCGTGTCGGTAGCGGTTTTAGTCGCGATAAATGAATTCCTGTAGGAATCAGCGCGACTGAAACCGCTACCGACTCGCGCAGGGTTAAAGGCCCAATACCGCCGTTACGGCTGTTCAAAGATACACGTCTGTAAAAGGGGCGGTCCGTGGCGCAGTGGTTAAGGCGCCTGCCACCAATGCCAAAGGTGCGCGGTTCGATACCGGGTTCCGGCGTTGGACTTTTCTCCTCTGGTAAGTGTCACCGTTAATTCGGGCGGACCGTCGGGGGTTCTTTCTCCGGGTACTCCGGTTCTTCCACCCCCACCCCCCCCCCCCCACTTTGGTACCGGTCTCAGGCCACTTTACAAATTTCAAAATACAAGCGATCAAAAATCTCTGTAACTTCAGTAGCTGACTGGCCCTTCGTTTGTCTTGTACTGTGTTTGTCTTAAATGGCGTAAATCCGTGTCTGTTTCGTGAGTATGTGTGTTGGGTTTCAGGCGCGGCGCTTTGAGTCGATTTCCCCAAAATTGAGAAAAAGCGCCTATATAATAACGGTATTATTATTATTATTATTATTATTATTATTAAAGATGGTTATGAAACACTGCACACTGACATGTCTAGCTATGGCTCATTTAGAAACAGGACAATCAAGTTCAGCACACGTGGTCTTTATATAAAAAGTAACCTGACAATGACTCCATTCCGTTCTATAAATACAGCGCTATCATTACGAGAAACAGCTAAAAATAGATTGACACGCTAACGCCTGCGCAGAAGAAATAAGTGGGATCAGTTACGCGTGTGCCGGCTTTTGCTGCGTGTCCCAACTGCTGTTAAAGTTCATTAGGTGTGTCGACAAGACATAGCAAACACAAATGGTGCTGAAATGTGTCTTCAGATTTATGCGTAATGGTACTTTAAGGCGGCTTAACCTGAAATATCGACTACGCGCCAGTTTTGGTCTCAAATAACTTTAGTGCACTCCATGGACTGTATTGCACAGCACAAGGTGCATACGTTTTTGTCGCGTGTTTTCGGTTTCGTAACTAACCGGCACAGGCGCCTGACAAGTGCGTGTTAATATACGAAATGCCTCTAGTCACGGTTTCTGCGAGTGATCCCCCGCGCGCACGGCCGCAAAAAAATACTCAATAGTACAATGGTGGCAGAAGCCCGCCACTCTACAAGCCTAGAAACTGTACGGGCCTGTGAAGGTGCTACAGAAGACCACAGATTTCATTTTGAGAGCCAAACTCCAAGTGTGACGGCGTTCGAGAAGAAGACTAGAAGAAAGAAGAAGTACAATGGCGATTACAATCACCATCGTAGGCTACTGCGTACATGTGCCGTGCCCCGCCCGGGGGCTCCCTCGCAGAAACTTCATTTCGCATATCAACACACACTACGCGTCAGGCGCCGCCTATATGCTATCAGACGCTGCGCTTAACTTATTCCACCCCGACACACCACAGGAAGACGTGGATCGAGACTGAATCGGAGAGTTCAAGGTGTAATACAGTGCTTCAGAGGGCAACTTCAAAATTTGGGGATTTCGGTCCTGGGGTAGAATGTGTTGCCGGAAGTACAAATATCATTCAAGGCCCAGGCCACATTGCTTGTAGGATATGACGTATCAAGTTCATACGTGTCTTGTCTGTGCTGGCCCGGGCTATGATTTTGGACTGAAGCCGTAAGGTCCATAAACACAGACCAACACATGTCTCTATTTCAGTGTCTCTCCGTCCGCACAATGTCGCGAAAATTTCAGTAGCCTGTGTAGCGCTGCACCGCGGCGTCACGCTTATCCTAAATTTTCCAAACGGCGGGAATGTGACAGTACATGTAGTAGTGTCATCACCCTTCTTGAAAATGCAATGAGCCGCAAGTTGAAAATTCCGAATCTGGGCGGAGTGGTTTACTGAAGCCTGCATTATATGTACATGGTAGTTCAAGGATGGTGCTAAGCACTGCGTCTTGAGACGCTAAGATATTTTGACTGGCACCACCCTTCACTGAACATGTATCTCATGGTCAGAGAAGCGAAGACCAAAATAACCCTCCAACTATCATGCTTGATCCGATCCATTACCTGCGTTAGTGTGTCAGGGCCGCTTAACCAAGTTTGCCCCGATGCCCTACATCAAGAGATGGCTCGACCATGAAAATTCAAGGGTAGTGCCAGATTAGCTTGGCGCCTGAAAGCGCCAAGCTAATCTGGCACTACCCTTGAATTTTCCCATTAAATGACACCTCCAACATTTGGAACTGCGGCCGTGTGGCCAAATGGGTTTAACACCGTGACAAAACATGTCTATCGCCGTGCAGTATGCACACTGTTGGTGTGGGCGCACCATTTGGCCAGATTTGCAAGTAAATTCAAACGCGTAGTTTGCACGCTTGGGTGCACATTTCGATCGACAGACAGGTAAAGAGGCACCTTGGGCGTGCGTGTCAGGTTGTCGCACAGTCCAGTGTTCTATGCATATCATTATCTGTTACATATTTGACCTTTGAAATACGACGCTGGGTCAGTTTTTGGCGTTACTTCGACTTGTTCTGGTAAGTTTTCCTCTATCATAACTGGGTCACGTCAGTTTTGGGTGGCACTTAATCCGTCCTATACATTTAAGTTGGTCTCTATTGCTGGGTCCTGTTTTGGTGGTACCTCGTCGTATTCAGTTTTGCCGTTGTTGCACTTATTTTCAGTACCGACAGTTTGTATTGACATCAGAAGAGCGCACAACGTGTTTTTTTTCCCCCACATATCTCCGCAAAAAAACCCCACTTTTCTGTACTACTTTAAGAATAAATATCATTTAGTACCCTTTGACCTAATACGGAGTATTTTTTTACTGACTTCCTATGATTTGTTGATTTTGCTGTACAGTCATAAAAATTTGGTGAAAAGACAAGAACAAGCCACTTTCAGTACCCTAAGTAGAGACCCGGCAGATTTCAATATCTCGAGGCCAAGCGTGCAGACTTTATGTATGTCTGCGCAGTTTCAAGTTTGAAAACTTAGCCAATTCACGTGAAAATGGATCTTTCTTGTACTGGGATGTAAAATGAGTCATTTCACGAACAAATTCCGAATTTGTACGACTACAGCAAAACTTGACACATTGTTCGATTTTCTTAAAAAATAAATCGTATTAGGTCAACCGTCACAGAATGATATTTGTTCTAAGATTGTTATAGAAAAAGGGCTCTTTGCGGAGATGCGTGCGAATAACGTTGTGCGCTCCAATGTCAAACGCAGGGTCACCCTGGTCAGCCCGGCCACAGGGTGGGTTTTTCCCTCTATTCTGAGGCATGTGTTTCTGTCTACTCTTGGTCCATTCACCTGTATGTACCTTTTTTAAACTCTTCCTACTGTCTGCGCTGCCTGTAGCTCATGATATTGGATGTGTGTTGTTAAATGGTCTTGGCTTTATTTAGGCCCCATGTCGTAGGTTTATTTAATGTATTGGACCGGCTGGCGACATACATTCAATGTTCTGTTTAATTTTTTTTTCCACAAGCAGTGCAGGCACGTCCTGAAAAAGTCTTGTTGCTGTCGGGACGTTAAGCAATGTACAATCAATCAATCCAATGTCAAACGACCTACAACTTGCTCACTTTCACCCGACAGTGCACTCACAGGCATGGAATTGTAGTTGCAAAACCGGCCACTTCTGTAACACGGGCTGTAGGAAATAGCAGGCCATAGCGCCTATGCCTACTACCCGTGTAGAGAGGTGGTCGATTTCTCAATCATCATGACATCAGCGTGATTACAGTGAGGAGGGTGGACTGTGATAGTGTAACCCTTTCTCTGTCGGTAACGCTTGTTGTCGAGGTGATTTCTGCGGGAATCACCTCGACAAAAAGGCCGGGGCTCCCTTTGCGTGCCAGTAGAAGTTTTTGTCGCGATGTAGGAATCATCGCCACTAAAGGCCCCGCCACACGAGCCGGTTGTGCCCCGATTTTGAAGCCGATTCCGATCCGATTGCGATCGGATGACGTCAATTATCCGATCCGGTCCCAATCGGCTGGGAATCGGGTGTTTAGAACCTGCTCTATTTTCCCGATCCGATTCGGCCCCGGTTGTAAGCTTCAACCAATCAGAGCGCGTCTCGCAAAGCATGTCGTAGTTTGCAAATGGCGGGAACACGCCTGTTGTGATCAGTACCACCGCCGTTGCGGCTGATGTTTCGCACGCCTCTTCCCGAATATGATGCAAAACTGCTGATAATGCAAGCACATCATCATCACTGTCAAAACTAGCAGTCATTTTGCAGAACAGGTACGACTTTGATCTTCGGTTCAAACCGGTCGGCTAAACAAGTCGGGAAATGTCAGTGTGGCAGTGCACACGTTTTTTAGTCCGGCCCGATCACCTACCGATTCGAAAACTGATCGGGAATCGGCCTCAAAACCGGGCTCGTGTAGCGGGGCCTTAAAACCGCTACCGACACGAAAAGGGTTAACACTTTAGCGACGTGCCGTCAACGGATATGCGTCATTTTTGACGCATACCCGTATTCGACACGTCTCGAATGAGGTAAAGGTGTCACCAGCATGGCTTATCAACCAAATCATACCAGATCATCCCATGAATATTATAGGTATAGACGATTCACATGCCGTGAGGCGACCGTAGTCACGCCTGTTTGTCGTTAACCCTTTTAGCCCCGGATCCCTACAGCTGGAGATGGCTTGACCATGATTATTCAAGGGTAATGCCAGATTATTTTGGCGCCTTCAGGCGCCAAGCTAATCTGGCACTAACCTCCTGCAAGTGGTACATAGTCATTAGATGACACACCCAAAATCAGTCCAGGAATTGCGACCGAGGGTTAAATGGGTTAACCATACAAACCTGTTAGTGTTACATAGATTTCCGGGCATAACTGCATGTGTATATCTGACTCAAAGACAGCTTAATTAAGACACCAGCCTGACTGTGATATAACCCTACAAAGGCCGTTATATTAGATCGCCAGCTACTTTCTGTTTTTTGCTCATGGACCAGGAGTTGTGCTGTAAATAGCTTTTACCTCGGCTCTGACGCTTGGTGGCACCGTTTAGCGGCGTTACGCTTCAGTGGTAACGGACACTGACGAAGTATGATATGATCACGCTGTTCAATATGAACGACTAAATAACAACCCTAGCCACTCGTTAGGAGGCATTGCAACACACTTTATGTATATCAGGTGTTGATACTTGTCAAACAGTTTTATGCAGTGTGGAGAATGCTCCGCGAGAGCTTAGGGCCTCAGTTTTGAGTTAATCAGCAACACTAGGAACAAAATAATTGTGCCGCTTTGAGTTCAGTGTCAGGGTATAACTGGTTAATGCGGGTGCAAAGGTTTATTTTATGATTATTGGTTCTATGGCTTCATGCCGTCTGGTCGGCTCATTCATGCGACTGATTCACTAATCAACAGCGCGCGCAATTAAACCATTTATCTATTGGATGATTGATTTTATTTTTCCGCACGTTTTAGAAAGTGAACGTTGCAATTTGTTTAGCCAAGGGCTATTAAGGCTGAGTTGGTATACTTCGCCCTGTATCTAGGTTAAACGCACCAGTGGCGCCATTAATGCGATTTTCGCATCTGTCCCCTCGCTCGGACGGGTCCTGTGCACCAGAACTGCGTGTGCAGGTAGGCTTCGTGTGGTCTCGTACGTTCCCGCGGAAGATTGTGATCGCAGTCGAAAAACGCTTCGTTCCCGGTCAGTTTTAGCGTTATTCCCTTTGAGCATAAAATTTTGGAGGGCGTATGTTCCTACTGGAAAAAGATAGATCTCTGGGGGTTGTTCGTTCTCCTCAGAACTTTCGTATTCCTGAATCAAGTCCATCGTAGTGCATGCATCTCTCGTATGGCTACGGCCACGATGGTACTTTCTGCCGCAAAGCGATGCAGATGTTGCAAAATCACCACCATTGGGGAAAAAAAAAAATGAAACTATTTTTGAAATCTGCCAAATAGTGTAATGTTTTGTTGTGCTAGCATAAGGATGCATTATTGCCGGACTGCATATAGGAAAAGGTTTATTCTTTATTTATCTTATTTTGCAGCAGTCAAACGTAACGTGATTCTTTCTCCGAGATTGCTCATTTGACAGGTGCAGAGAGCACACGCTCTAAACCAATCTGGTGCACAGAATCGGTCCGAGTGACCGGTCAGGTGCGAAAATAGCAACAATGGCGCCGCTGGTGCATCAACTCTCACCTAGGCACAGGGCGAGGTATACCAACTCAGCGCTGCCATCACCGTTAGGAAACCGCTCAGTAACCAGAATCTGTTTGTGTTTGTTTCCAAAGAGGAAGAAACATGAAAGAAAACGTGTTGAAACACTACTTTGCTACTATCTGAAGGCTATTCTATAAGTGATGGCGGCTGACGCGCCGACGCTGCTAGGCGGAAACTGCGCGGGGAACTTCCCGAGCCCTATTTGGCTTTGAATCAGTTTAACACTTTCTCTGCCATTGGATGCAGTTGTGTTCGGTATTAAAACTTGTATAAATATAGGTTAAACGCCAAAGAATTTCAGCCTATCCAACAACAACCAAAAAAATATGCATGCCAAGTGGCTTCAGCAAGAGGCATAGATCCTCATGAGCCCCCGCAGTTGCGGGGACTCATGAGGATCTATGCCTCTTGCATTTGGGTGGCAACACAACTTCTGGTAAGTGGCAGTAACGTGAAGGGGTTCATTTGTTAAGAGAAATAGCCTGGGGCAGCAAAGTTGATTAACACATTTGCTGACAGTGCGTAAAGTCGGATTGACTGGTAGTGTGTTCGACTGACATGAGTCACGCAGCCCGGCCGCTAGCGTTTAATGACTTTCCGTGCTGGCATACCTGGCCTGGTCGTTGATGGCCGCGACTGAGCGGCGGCCTGCCATACCAACGGCTGCGATTAACTCATTGTACTCAAAGGCCGAAACCCCCGCCAAATCGGTTACCGGCGTTGGCGGTCCTCTGAAGACCTCCAGTTGCAGTGCAGGACGCAGATCAGTCGACCATGATAGTTCAAGTTTGATGCCAGAATAGCTTGGCGCCCATAGGCGTCAAGCTATTCTGGCGTCAATGACCGGCCTTGAACTATCACTATGATGGTCGATTCATATCACCTTGCTGTGGTGTGTCAGGGGTAGAACGAGTTGAACTACTCTGGCCTGACAGTATGTCTGTCACGCGCCAGGGTTCAGTGCTTACTGACTAACATGCTAAGCGTATGACCCGACTGACACAAGTGGCTCTTTCTTAGTGAACCTCCTCCCCCCCCCCCCCCACTCCACAATCCCCCCCCCCCCAGCCCCATACACACACACACTCTCTCGGGGCAGTCTCTCTCTCTCTCTCTCTCTCTCTCACACACACACATACCAACACACACACACACACACACACACACACACACACACACACGCACGCACACACGCACCGTACACACACGCGCGTGTCTATACGGTTCGAGGCCGTGCAGAGACACCACAGCCGTTTTCACAATACTTAGGTAATCCGCTGAAAGAATTTGAAAGAAATGTTGAAGGTACTTGTTAAGACACACACACACACACACACACACACACACACACACACACACACACACACACACACACACACACACACACGCACGCACGCACGCACGCACGCACGCACGCACACACACACACACACACACACACACACACACACACACACACACACACACACTCAGTGATTCTCGCATCTATCTGTCCAAGAAATACCCAACGGAGAAAGAAACACGCTTAGAAAAGACGGGTACAACACAATTTATTAATATTTCGGGTAAATACCCTTTGTCAAAATAGACAAACAAACAAACAGAGACTGATTAGCCGCTACTTATCTTCATTGGCAGAAGGAATGTGGCAACAATTACACGCTTGGCAGTCACCTTTTTGGTCTGGATTGCTTATCTGTCCAAGGGCGTGCGGATAGCTGCAGTTTGTTTTCACAACACTTACGTAATCTGAAACAGATGTGGAACGCACTGGTCAACCCCAACCCCTCCCCCCTTCCGACCTCCTCCTCCCAACCCCCCCCCCTCCCCCCCCCCCCACACACACCCAAATGTATTTCCTTCAACCCAGCTACCTCTTCAGTACCTGATTTTGTACACGTGCTGACGCACCGCTCTTTTCGATATTTTGTATCGAACGCACGTTTTCAATCAGTTCCACTTGGCCGACACGCCATTCAGTCGTGCGATCGACTAGGCAGTACGGGACCCCTCGCGGCTCTTGTAATAATCACAGGTGTCTAGCAACACTACGTGGTACCATTAACCCATAACATCCTGAGGCTCATTTTCTTTTTAAATTGCTTATTGCCATAGGAAGGTTACATTACAGATTAGGAGACAGATCAACCATTTTAGTTCAAGGGTTGTGCCAGAATAGCTTGGCGCCTTAGGCGCCAAGCTATTTTGGCACCACCCTTGAACTATCTTAGTCAAAATTATTTCAAGCAATATGTCTATTAGGATGAAAAGGGTTAAGTACAGCAGCACTTGTTTTGAGCGACAACTCTCGTGAGAGATTGCCTGTCATTAAAGACCATCAGTCAGGGTGGGTAGAGTCGCTTATCTCTTAAACTCCCTGAACTAAATGACTTTCACTCTATATTCCATTATTCCATTCCATTAGACTGTATGTTAATTAGAATGTAAATTATTATGTATGTATTGTTTAGTTTATTGTAAAAGTGGTGTGTTCCGGCATTGCGTTTTGTTTGTATGTGCATATGTCATTGTATTTTTAGTTTTGTGTACAGATTGTAAAGCGCTTAGAGCTTTTTGAGTACGATTAAGCGCTATATAAATAATAATAATAATAATAATAATAATAATAATAATAATTATTATTATTATTATTATTATTATTATTATTATTTTATTATTATATAATGGAAGTCATTTAGTTCTTGGAGTTTATGAGTTAGATTGCTGTCTTTGACGACTAGGTGACACTCTACGCTCTTCGAGACTTAAACTGAGAGAGCACCTGTCTCTTAAAGGCCACATATTCAAACTTTTTGTAAAAAGTAAATGGTCGCTCAAACAGGTTCTCCTGTACATTGCATAAATGACTGTTCAACCCTGACATGCTGGAACAAGATAGCGATCTACTATTATAGTTCAAGGATGGTGCCACGATAACTTTGTTCCACATGTACCCTAACGCAGAAATTTTTGGCCGGGAGTCATTCTCTGAAGGCTATTAACAAGGTAGGAGACAAAACGACCATGATATTTCAATGATGGTGCCAGAATGGGGCTCGGGAAGCTGACGTTATCACGCCAGCCGTGGCGGCCATCTTGTGAGGATACGGGACTAAGCGCTCATAGGGAAATCGCTGTTTTAGTGTAATGTCAGAAAAGTCCTGACGTACTATAAGCAATAACACTATTAACAGTAAGTCTTGTCATCACTGTAGAAAACCGCTCACCAGAATCTGTTTTTGTTTGTTTTCAAAGAGGAAGAAAAATGAAGAAAAACGTGTTGAAAAACTCAGTATTTCGCTACTATACCATGACTATGGTATCCTCTTAAAATGGCGGTGACCGCGCTGCTAGGCAACGCGGGGAACTTCCCGAGCCCCTATAGCTAAACGCCTACAGACGCTAAACTATCATGTTCTTTCCAATTTTAATGTGTCAAGGATAAATGAGATTTTGAGTGAACACTTTCGCTTTTAATGGCATGGAATTGAAGTTGTAAATTAGAGTGCCCGATGTGTATTCGAGTTTAATTACACATAATTACTGTTAATTCTGTTCGATATTCACCTGGTTGGAATGCAAGTCTACTGACTTGGCCTGTCTCACTGACTGCCAATTGAGAAGCGTTTAGACGCTGGTCCCAAGGAAATAGTAATGTTCCACACTTAGCTGTTGTTTACGTTACGGATAATGCGCAGTTTTCACGCCTGGCTGCACAAGTCGATCGGTGCCCGGTAAGCGTTAGGTCCTCGGGCCGACGCCGGTCGTCCAACCGGCGTTGACTCTCGCCGGCATGTCTCTGCCACCACAGGCGCCTGACGTGTCCGTGTTGATAATCGAGTGCACTGCCTCGCACACACACTTAATAGTGAATGTTTTGTTATTGAGCGCGTACCATGCGTGCGAGGACACACTCGCAAAAAAAAAAAAAAAAAAAAAAAAAAGCCACCAAAAAAAAAACAAAAAAAAAAACCAGCAAGCAAACAAAAAATAAAACAAAACCAAACCATTTGCGTATATCAATGCCCAGTGCGCAAAAGGCTATAGGGCCGAAATCAGCCGCGGTGGGCCCGCGCACTTTTGCCCTCCACTTCGGCCCTTTGGCCTTTACTTAATTAACTCATTCTACCCCAAGACCGAAATCACCCAATGTAGCCGCTGTCCTCTGAAGACTGCTTTGCAGTGCAAGACACGGATCGACCATGATAGTTCAACTCAAGGGTGATGCCAGAATAGCTTGGCGCCCATAGGCGCCAAGCTATTCTGGCATCACCCTTGAACTATCATGGTCGATCATGGGCGCCAAGCTATTCTGGCATCACCCTTGAACTATCATGGTCGATCCATATCTTGCTGTGGTGTGTCTGGGGTAGAATGACTTAAGCCGAGGGTCCGCGCTCGTCCGGGCGCCTCAGCGTGATCTGTGCGCGGGCCAACGGCGGCCGATATCGGCCCGAGGATCTTTTTCCTAATGGCCGGGTGAAGGCTTCATCCCCACCCCACCCCCAAACCCGCCCCCCCCCCCCCCCCTCCTTTTCCACAAAGGCCAGCTGATGCGCCGGTCCTGTAGTTACAGTATCGTACACAGCAGCGTAATCCTGATAATCCCCTCTAATTGCCAGTGAGAAACGACGATGTAAGCATCAAGCCGCATATAGATTCTCGTACGGCCCTGCTGATGCAGCGGCTCATGAGAATCTATGCCGCTATGCCAAAGGCCTTGATTAGCGATCGGATAATGACTTAATCGTTGGTGTATAATCTCTGTGTTTATGTTCATGATGCGCCTCATCACAGAAAAGTAGCGTCCTTCTGGTTCAGGCGTTTTTGCGTCTGGCTGTACCACTACACATTTTGTAATTTTTATTTGTTTTTGTTTGTTTATTTGTTTGTTTTGTTTTTTGGTAAGCATAAGAAAATGTGTTTTTACCCTTTACTAACTGCCGAGAACAAAATGCACTCAATGCAAGAGGTATACATTCTCATGAGCCCCCGTAGTTGCGGGGTCTCATGAGGATATATGCCTCAGTCTTGCTGACATCGCATTCTAGAGGCCAGAGTTTGCTTTCCGTTGTCCAAAAACTCAAAAAACGAAGTGGGGGGGGGGGGGGGTATATGTGTGTGAGGACCTTTTAAGCGCTGGCGGAAAAATTTAAAAGGGAGGGGGGGTGGGTGGGTGTTGGAAGAGATTCTAAATTCCAAAAGAGGGATTTTATGTAGATTTTACAGTATATTTGGTTTAGGAAGGGGCCCGGGGAGGGGTGGAGAGGGGGAATCCTAGTATTAAACACCCCCACCCCACCCCAGATCCGCCTCTAAATGTGCTCTTCCAGTTTACTCTCTGAAGACAGAACACTCCCAAGACGATTAATCGACTTCTGAAGGACCTGTTCACTTTCTCGTTCTTCGATACACACACTTTATTAGCTTCAGATATAACAAAATATCGAGTCACCTCAGTACATATCAATGTTCTTACACCCGAAGTCCGGCACAGTTCGTCACTTATAATCGCAGGAATATTGTGGTCAGGACCTCTAAAATACCGGCTCGGACTTGGTAATATCGGTAATACCCTACACCGACCTTGTCATAAGCGAAGAAGACTTACTCTGTATTGTATGTATTTCTACAGCTGGCCTACGGTCTGTACCTTCCCTGTTATATAGGACGTCGTGGGCAGACGATTATAGGAAGGAGCACTATTTTAAGACCAGACACCCTAAGACCTTCTATGTTAGCTGAACTATGTGAAAACACATACGTAGATTTCGTCAGCAAGAGGCATAGATCTTCATGAGCCCCGCTTTGCGGGGGCTGATGAGGATCTATGCCTCTTGCAGATGTTGGATCACACCGGTTGTAAAACCCCGAGAGCCGGCCAGGCAGTGCGCTGACCTGCTTGTTCTTACCTGACTAGGCTGTTTGGCTCTCCCGCTGTGCGCCTGTTTGAGCACCGATACCACACCGGTGTCCTCCCTCGATTCATCACTGAGCTGCAGTGAGTCGAGGCAGGCAACCAGTGTGCACAGAGTCCGCACACGCGAGAGCCACTTGACATAACCACAGAACTCGCAGGTGGAAAAAGTCTCTTTCGATCGCGCACATGTGTATGTACGGCAGTCAGCAGTACCGTGTCGGGGTTGTAGGTGTTGTTGGATACTGGACTAGCTGAAGTTTTCCGCGGCTTACCTTTGTGCTGTAGTTCGCATCAAGAAGTTTCTCCTCTGGATTAGCCTGCACTGGTGCCAGTATTATCGGATATTAGAAGGTAAGTTTCAGTGTATCTGAGTCAAGTTATGGCTTTGATATATTTAGGCTTGACTAACTGCGACCAACTGCGGGTATCAACTATATATACACTGACTTCCATTAAAAAAAAAACGCGAAAATTTCAAAACGTTGTTTCCCATACTAAAACATCTTAACCGATGTAAAGAGTTTACTTGCACACCGTGCAGGCCGATTTTAACCGGTTGGCAGTACTCAAATACCTGTCACTCAAGTTAACTCTACAGAGTTTATGAATTTACTGAAGAGGCGGGTAATGTCATGTAAAATGCACGTGTGTGTGTGTGTTTGCGTGTGTGCGCGTGTGTGTTTGTGCGCGTGGTATAAGGTAGTGTCGCCTCATATTTTAAGCACTTTTTTTTTTTTCTCTAAGTGAAAAATAACACTACAGATGGTTGTGATGTTGCATACGTGCATACACTCACTGTAATCGGTCGGTGTGTTCTAGTCAGTCAAATGTATTTTGTTTTATGTTCACATTTGTTTTTTTTACGTCTGTTTTAAAAATTCCCCTACAAACAAATTTCCCATCTTGGGACAATAAAGGTATTCGTATCTTAGTTCTGGGAGTTTAAGAGCTAAGAGCAGTCTTGAGGGCAGAAAGTGTAACCTATCATTAACTCATTCAGCTGTATTTCCCAAATTTTGGAGGCGTCGTCTAATGACTATGCACAGTTGCAGGAGATGGATCGACCATGATCATTCAAGGGCAGTGCCAGATTAGCTTGGCGCCGACAGGCGCCAAGCTAATCTGGCACTACCCTTGAATTATCACGGTTGACCCATCTCCTGCTGTAGTGCGCTAGGGCTGAATGGGTTAAAGAACATCATTTAGGCGACTTCAGCCACCTAAATTGTGCTGGTCTGTAATGACAGGTGATCTCTGATAAGGGAGGTCGCTCTGAACAGGCTCTACGTGATATTAAACGTTCGCAAGTTTCCAAAGTGGGTGAAGAACGGCGTCAGACTTGTTTGATATTTTGGCGAATGGTGTGAGTCTTAACACGCACGCGTCTCTCTCTCTCTCTCTCTCTCTCTCTCTCTCTCTCTCTCTCTCTCTCTCTCTCTCTCTCTCTCTCTCTCTCTCTCTCTCCACAACCACCCCCCCCCCCACCCCTCGCCCCCCGCGTTTCGATTTTTCGGCCCCTGGAAGCAAGGTCTGCCGCCTGGGAGGCCTTTTGTATGAGGTTGAAGGTCCCAAACAAAATGTTGGACCCCCGCCCCCCCCCCCTCCGCGAGGTAACTGGTCCGCCCCTGCAACTCCCTCTTGTCATGGTCGATCCATGACCCTTTACTCCCACTTGAACACAACACCTGACGGATTCTACGGTGCGCGAGGAAACGCGAGAAAAAAACAAACAAACAACAAACAGGCAGCAACGTGTAAAGGTTACAATAAAAGTTTGTTCAAACGATCGCCATACAGAAAACCGACTAGGATTTTGCCAGCTGAAATCAACAAAATACACATGTATTAATAGGTGTGCTGATCTGTGATTTTGGACCTTACGCCTAAAGCCTATCCACATTCCTCTTTTATGTTCGATAATAGCCTCGGGCGATGATTTCGTAAAAGGCTTATTGAAATGCCAAATTATCCCCGAGCCGGCCACCATTGGGTTCTCGATTCAGTCGATCAAAGCCTCGCAAATGTATTGGGTGACATTATGAGAAACGGATCGGCCCAAACGTGAATTTCGACTCCAAAGACTCCGGCTGTACGCATGAGCAACAGTTAACCCTCTTAGCCCCACGGCCGCATTTCCAAACTTTTGGAGGCGTTGTCTAACGACTATGTACCGGTTGTAGGAGATGGATTGATCATGATAATTCAAGGGTAGTGCCAGATGAGCTTGGCGCCTTTAGGCGCAAAGCTCATCTGGCACTACCCTTGAATTATCATGATCAGTCCACCTCCTGCTGCAGGGTCCCGGGGTTAAATGGGTTAAACTAACTGTGTGTCGTACAAACCTGTTTATTACATTGATTTCTGGGCATAACTTGACTGCATGTTTCACTCACCGGACAGATTAATTAAGACACCTGACTGAGATACAGCCGCACAAAGGCCGTTATATCAGATCGCCAGCTACTTTCGGTTTTGCTCGAGGACCTGGAGTTTGGAGCTAAAAATAGCTTTTACATCGGCTCTGACGTTTGGTGGCGGAGTTGAGCGGCGCATGCGCTTCAGCGGTAAAACGGACACAGTGACGTATATCACGCAGTTACGAACGAAATGACAACCGTAGCCACTCGTTAGGAGGCGTTATAAAACATTTTATATATATATCAGATGTTGATATTGTGTTGGTGCTGACCATGTAGCTCCATCGTGGTGGCGCATCAGCATCATGAAAATGCGTTTAACTTGGGGATGGTTTTGTTATGTGTGTTTCAGTTGTATGTGTGTGCGTAGATTAAATTCTTTTAAAGGTAGTGAGATTCTGCATACATACATTTTTATAACGCGCTTAGAACCCACTGCTCCTGGGGATATAGAGCCATATATATATATTATATTCGTCAAACAGTTTTACGCGGTGTTGAGAATGCTCCGGGAGCGCGCAGGGCCTTTAAATATCAAGTGAGTGCTGCCATTATGGAAGTCGCGCGAATATATTATCAGCTGATAGGTATCATGACACAAACGGATTGGTCCAGTCTTGAATTTTGACTCTTATATGACCACTACGAAAATATATATGCAACAGCCACACCCATCAACTACCGTGCCGAAGTGTCGAAGAGAGTCACGGCTCTCATTGTGAGCACAGGCAATTGATGATATCGCGAAATCGGCCGCCTCTGTAAGAAGGGTAGTAGAAAATATCAGTCACCGTGGTGTTACGATCCTACCACTATCCCAACGCGCAAAAGACCAAAAAGGTGACTGCCAAGCGTGTAATATGCAAAGAAGTACCCTGTGCCACATTCCTTCTGCCAATGAAGATAAGTAGCGGCTAATCTCTCTGTTTGTTTGTCTATTTTGACAAAGGGTATTTACCCGAAATATTAATAAATTGTGCTGTACCCGTCTTTTCTAAGCGTGTTTCTTTCTCCGTTGGGTACTTCTTTTCAACGCGCAAAAGGCCATCGGGCCGACGTCGGCCGCCGTTGGCCCGCGCACGGACGTCTTATCATCGATTTCGCAACGATCGTTCCATATCCGTGTTTGTGAGTGCCTCCATTTGTCCAGGCGGATCGTACTTGTGTCGATAAAGTCGGAACTAGACCAGGGTAGTAAAAAGCAAAGCACTCAGCTAGTTCTAGTCTAATGCAATGCACTAAAAAATAGTGTTGGATACTGCGCAGTAGTTGATACAGAAGTCTCTGTGCCGGTCTCCATCTTTTGCAGCAGCTGACCACCCAGTAGGCAAAATATCACCGGACCGACGTGGCCGGCTTCGAGGACCTTTTGCTCACAAGGAAACACTTTGTGAGGAAGAATTTTAGTATCAACGAGTATGACGTACTGGTCAGGGGCCACAGTCGCATGAGTGAGCTTGGTCAGTTCTGCGCCAACCACAACGCAAGGTGCTCATGCAACTGACCCCACCAGCACTATTAAGGATAATTAGGTCAGTTAAGCCTGTTGGCCTAATTTTACACCTATGTAAGATCACGTATGGTGTTGCGATCGACCTCTGAAGCCAGAGTAGACAATTCTGCAGTTCCTGGACACAGGCTACGTTAGAGAAATCCGTTTTGAAGACTGATGTGTATCACTGCACAGCATTTGTGTTTTTATTTTTTGGTCACAGTACAATCGGACAAGTAGAGCAATGCGTTAAGGTTTTTGAGATGTTTGTCAATGCACAGTATTTTTTTTATTTTATTTAATTTAGACAAAGTCTTGTTTTAATGTGATTAGAAGAAAGAATTATTGTGTATTGATACAGATCCTGAAAAGGCATTTCTCTACCTTAGCCTGTGTTAGAGGTTGTTCCAGTGATCAACAATGTAAGTGTGCGTGAAAAGCTTAGAACTCCTGCATGTAACTTCTATGTAACTATGTAACTTCTAATGTTCACTAATCAGCGACTTCTACCTCGTCCTTAATTATGCAAGAGACATAGATCCTCATGAGTCCCTGCAGCCGCAGGGGCTCATGAGAATCGATGTCTCTTGTTGGCACTTAGGTGTCAGTGCTGTTATGCATCCTGACCCTGCGCCCAGAGAAGCCAAATTCATTTTGTTTTTAGAATTTTGATTAACTCATTGTGTCCGAGGTACGAAATACCCACATTTTGGAGTTATCCTCTGAGGACTGCATTACAATTCAGGTGACAGATCGACCATGATAGTTCAAGGATGGTGGCAGAATAGCTTGGCGCCTACAGGCGCCAAGCTATTCTGCCACCACCCTTGAACTATCATGGTCCAGCCATATCTTGTTGTGGTGTGTCAAGTCAAGTCAAGTAACTTTATTCTTCCAAATACATGTTGCCACGTACAGGAAAATTTGTGTCGCCACCTCAGGTGCAACTCGCAATCACCCAAACTCACACAACATTTACAACAACAAATGGACAATGGCTCGGGACGGGTAAAGCCCGTCGCCAAGGCGTCTCATGGCCAGCGCCAGGGGCCCCAACCCGACCTGAACCTCCCTAACACAAAGCAAACTAAGGACAGCCCTATCATAGTATCTCTTAAACACGTAATATAATGTTTTTATACTTCATGCTTGGCTGAGACTAGTTTCACAAATTTAAAAAAAAAAACAAAAAAAAAAAACGCATAAACAAAACAAAAAGACAAATTATACTTCCACAGTTCCTACCTGGGGGCCCGTCGCTATAGATCAGCGCCGGCTATTAGACAGACATTCGCTCCGGCATAAACAGAATGAGGTAAAGACAGTGTTGGCTATTCGCACGTGCACTTGCATAGACCCCGAAATGTATGCATACATGTATTTTGTGACTACAGATAATCATAATGTAATGTAGTTGCTTTAAAAAAAAAAAAAGAATACATGTAAAGCGGACATTAGGAAATGTTTCCGCCTTTCGGACAATAACGGGACACAGCGAACACTACACATCTGCTTAAGGTATAGATCCTCATGATCCACGCCACAACATATGCGGGGGCTTATAGTGGATATATTAGCTTTTTCCTCTTGCTGCCTGCGTTCACATCTTTCTTCCTACAGGGCGGTGAACTGCTTTTTTTTTAGGTTTCAGTCTTCAGTGAGACTGAGATTTTCTTTATGGCTACAGGCAATAAAAAGGTTAATTAGTATTTAATGATGTGTCTGCACGCTGGCCCAGTTCCGTAATGACTGGCTGCAGAGCACAGCCGGATTGTACATTGTACATTGTGTGCGCAATGCCGCAGTCAACCTTTTTTTTTTTTTTATTTAAATAAGTTGGTTGGTTAGTTCGGGTTTAACGTCCATCGTCACGATTTTATAGGGCTCCGGGAAGCTGACGTCATCGCGCCAGTCATGGCGGCCATCTTGTGAGGATACGGGACTAAGCGCTCATAGAGAAATCACTGTTTTTGTAATGTCAGGAAAGTCCTGACGTACTATAAGCAATAACAGCAGTCTTGCCATCACTGTAGAAAACCGCTCACCAGAATCTGTTGTGTTTTTTTGTTGTTTTTTTTAGTTTGTTTCCAAAGAGGAAGAAAAATGAAGAAAAACGTGTGGAAATCTTATTCGCTACTATCTGATGACTATGGTATCCTCCGGCTTAAGATGGCGGCTGACGCTCCGACGCTGCTAGGCAACGCGGGGAACTTTTAGTCCCGAGCCCTATTAACCCTATGGCTATCGGTAGCGCGTCTTGTCGTGAGGTGATTCCTGCAGGACAAGACGCGCTACCGACAGCCAAAGGATCTTAAAGGAGTCAGCCAAAAGATTGTTTTATCACCTCGACAAAACGAGCCTCTGACAGTGGAGCCAAAGGGTTAAATGCACATTAACCTACATTGTGGTAACATAAACTATTGAACAAACGAAGAAACGCCCTCCGGGTTGACAGCAATAACCATTTACTGAACTCTCACGTCAATGTGAACAAAAATAAGAATGAACTATATAGCTTGGCGGTGTTTTGACTTGTTCTGTTCCATGATCGATTTTGAAATTTACGGCTTGAGCTTGGCACAGGTGACAGCCAGCAGCCGTAAGGTCCAGAATCACAGATCGACACATAGTTTGTCTACTGTCACCGGCCCGCCCCCCCCCCCCCCCCCCCCCGCTCCCCCCCCCCCTCCAACGCCCCTATAAGAAAAAAAAGGTCAACCACCAAAAAAAAACATCACACCGTCACTGTACGAACACTATACAACTCCTTAGGATACCTGTTCTGTAGTCGATGTGCTTAGTGGCTCACTCAGCCCCGACATACCACAGCAAGACATGGCTCGAGCATGATAGTTCAAGGATAGTTCAAGGATGGTGCCAGAATAGCTTGGCGCCCATGGGTGCCAAGCTATTCTGGCACCACCCTTGAACTACCATGCTCGAGTATCTGTCTCTAGAATTGTAATACAGTCCTTCAGAGGGCAGCTTCAAAATGTGGGGATTTCGGGCCTGGTGTAGAATGTGTTAACCCATTTAACCCCAAGCCGCTGCATTTTCATATTTTTTTAGGTGTCACCTAACGACTGTACCCGTTGCAGGAGATGCGGGATCGACCACGACAATTCAAGGGTAGTGCCAGATTAGCTTGGCGCCAACAGTCGCCAAGCTATTCTGGCGCTGCCGGCGCTTTGCCGTTACACTACGTGTGGCATCACTGAGTATGTAATTACCGTGCCACGACCATTACAAATAGGAAGTTGATCTCATAATTTAGTCGTAAGCCAAGACAGGAATAGCTAAATCTGTTATGATATGCAGGGCCGGAAATGGATCCCATCTAATTAACGGGCCGGCCCTAAACCAGAAGACAGTTATGGGAAATTGATCCAAAAGCAAAATCTATTAAGAATGGGAAATAGATCCCATCTAAAAAGGGCCGGCCCTAAACGAGAAGATGATTGATAAGGCCAGGGTGTATGTATATATATATATATATATATATATATATATATATATATATATATATATATATATATATATATATATATATATATATATATATATATATATATGTATATATATATACTGATGCGCACACAGTAAAGGGGGAGAAAAAACAAGGGACGCAAGAGAGCGACGAGAGGACGAAATGTAGCCTGTGGTTGGTCCTGCCCAACTCCAGAGTCCGAATGCAATAAAACGCGAAAGAGAACGATCACCAGACTTCAGTTGTTTTTCGTGTCCATAGTACAACACCTTGCATTATGAACCGTCAATCCATCTCCTGCTGTACAGCGTTAGGGTTAATCTGGCACTACCCTTGAATTAGCACGGTCGATCCACCCGTCCTGCTGTGGTGCGTCGAGGCTAAACGGGCTAGAAGGCAAGCCCTGTTGGTTTGAGTCGGTGTTATTGCAGGTCGGGTGCTGGCCCCCCGCTGACATATGAGCTTGCTTTGTGTGACTTGTGTTC
The DNA here is from genome assembly GCA_036245525.1 of Semisulcospira habei. Lineage (NCBI taxonomy): Eukaryota > Metazoa > Mollusca > Gastropoda > Semisulcospiridae > Semisulcospira > Semisulcospira habei. The sequence continues at coordinate 231,112,482 of BTPG01000003.1, forward strand.
GAGACCAGACAGTACCACTTTCACCTCCGCCTCTATCTGCCGGAAAACTCACGGATTAACTCTTTCGAGACGTGTCGCATCCGGATTCGCGGCGTAAAGCCGCGAATCCGGATGCGGCACGTCTCGAAAGAGTCCTTTACTGCCGAGCCTTGAAAAACTCAGCACGATCCAACTGCAAGAGATGACATAGTAGATCCTCACGAGCCCCCCCCCCCCCCCCCCGGCAGTTGCGGGGGCTCATGAGGATCTATGCCTCTTGCTGAAACCAATTTGTACTTGTGTTCCTTTGACAGCTGGGGATTTTTGACGTTTTACTGACAAATGATTGAACAAAAAGGTCTGCGTCCACTGGCAGTGAAGGGGTTAATTTAGGAGACGGGATTACCCAGTGTTAAAATCGCGACCAGTGACTGCCCTTGTTTTTGGTTCTCGTGCCTCGTGACAGACCGTCAGTTGTCGTGAGTAAACGCGGCGATTTGTGAACGTGTCTTCATAAACTGGTGACGGTTCGTTCCCTTAGTGTTGCCTTAGTGATTTACCGCAACGCGGACTTCTGGTCAGTAAACGTCCCCAGGAACCCCTTCACTGCTGAGAAAAAGTGAACTCGATCCAACTGCAAGAGGCATACATCCTCATAAGCCCCCGCAGTTGCAGGGCTATGAGGGCGCCTGCTGTGATCATATCAGGTACCGTCTGAACGTTGTGCCTCTTGCTGTGAATCAATATTCAGTAGTATTCCCCGTTTCCTTGACCACCGATGTTCAAGGTGGCCGATGCTTGGCGCTATGGCCGTATTTGCAACAGAAATAAGGCACTGCAATGCAGTCTTCAGAAGACAACGTAAAATTTGGGATTCGCATGGGTAGAATGGTTAATGAATATTTTCAACTGCTTAGAAAATGTGAACGCGAGCCAACTGCATGAGGCATAGATCCTCATAAGCCCCCGCAGTTGCGGGGGCTTATGAGAATCTATGCCTCTTGCTGTGATCAATGTGTAACCATGTTTCTTGAGCCGTTCTGGCTGTTGGTCGTTGACTGAACAAATATTTTTAGAAACGTAGTAATTTGCAGAGAAGGGTTATTTTGAATGAACATTTCCAGCTGACGGTACCGCATAGGACTCGAGTTAATTTACATATATGGTCGATCCGTCCCAGGCGAAACGATAACCAGCACTACCCTTAAAGCTATCACTGTATGTTGTACTGTGTTGTACTGCACCTAGTCGCTATGCGGACGATTTTGATGTGTACTATATTATGACCGCAGAAAAGCAAGGCCAAAGTGCACAATCTGCTCATCTTTCAATTCTCCTCATTTGAATACGGTCTGCAACCACCTCAATCTAAGAAGCACAGATGTAATTGACCCAGCAAGAGGAATAGATCCTTATGAGTCTCCGCAGTCTGCGGGGACTCATGAGGATCTATGCCTCTTGAGGATGGATCTATGTTTGCTGTAGAATTCAACGTGGACAATACATTCATTATTTATTCAGTGTTGTCGCTTGGAAAATCCCACACAATCCGTTCGAGTAGGTCATTTTGGTTTATTTATTTGTTTCCTTGTCATGTCCTACACCGTCTGACTCCCATATATGGGTTACTTCATGCATAATCTGTCCATATGGCGACGTTAGACTTGCGGCTTTTTGGTTTTTATTATTGTCGGTTGTTTTTATGTGTGTGTGTGTGTGTGTGTGTGTGTGTGTGTGTGTGTGTGTGTGTGTGTGTGTGTGTGTGTGTGTGTGTAACTAGTTAAAGGCCCACTACCGCCGTAACTGTTCAAAGATACACTTCTGTTACAGGTGGTTACGAAACACAGGTCTAATTATGGTTCATTTTAACACAGCACAATCCGGTTCAACACACGTCGTCTTTATATCAAGTAACCCGGCATGACAAGGACTCCACTCCCTTATATAATACAATGCTATCAGTACGAGGAACAGCTAAAAATAAATTGACACGCTAACGGTTGTGCAGAATAAATAAGTACGATTTGTGCGTGCGCTTTTGCTGCGTGTCCCAACTGCTGTTTAAGTTCATTAGTTGTGTCGACAAGGCATAATATACACATGTGGTGCTGATATGTTCTTCAAATGTACCCGTAATGGTACTTTAACGTGTGTGTAGCTAGTTAACACCTATCTAATACTGACTTTTTTGCGACTTACGAGGACGGTGCTGACTGTAGGAGATAAGGAGACCCTGGCAGTTCAAGGGTAGTGCCAGATTAGCTCAGCGCCTTCCCAGGCGCCGAGTTAATCTGGCACTAACCTTGAACCGCCCAGGGTCTTCCCTGGCGCCGAGCTAATCTGGCCCTACCCTAGAGCTATCGTGGCCCAACCCATCTCCCGTGGTCAATGACGGCTACCTCAGGCTGATAAGTGTGCTTCAATATACCGTCAACTCGGCACCTAAAGGTTAAAAAGGCTTATTTTATATTTAGCTTCAAAAATCAATCATTCCCGTGAATTATTTGTTTTCGTGCTGCCATTCAACATTCTGTGTTATTTGTATTCCTGTGCTAACTTGACGATCGTCACAATCACCCACATCAATGCATCGTTGACTTTGCATACCGCAAAAAAAAAAAAAAAAAAAAACAACAACAACAAAAACCGAAAAAGAAAACATATTTTTGTTTGAGAGCTGGCCTGTGATTTTGGAAATCACAGACCAGAACACGGTTCGTATTGACTCTGCTCTCAGCTGTCATTGGCCTGAATCAACTGAACCACCCGACCTCTGAAGTAGGTGTCATTTTCTACCTGACAGCCTGTGGAACAAACCCGCAAGGCAACCGACCGCTGCTCTCCTGGCAATAGGGGTGTGTGCTGGCCTGTGATCCTTGCGGCCTCAGGCCGCAAGGTCCAGAATCGCAGGCCTGCACGCGTTGCCGTGTCGTGCTTTCGTCTTCAGTCGATCCAAGCAACAGACCCACGAACGGTCGCGGGTCGATGACAGGCACAAGTAGCGCGTACAAATCACTGTGCGGAACGGGTAGACTTGACCGTCGATATCTTGCATGCATAAAGATCTTTGATGTATGCAAGCTTGCGTGTATAACCGATTTCATTGGCAGTAGGCTTAGGCTTCACACATTCTACCCCAGGACTGAAATCCCCAAATTTTGAAAGTGCCCTCTGAAGGATTGTATTACAATTCCAGAGACAGATCGAGAGTATGATAAGTTCAATGGGTGGTGCCAGAATAGCTTGGCGCCTATGGGCGCCACGCTATTCTGACATCACCCTTGAACTATCATGCTCGAGCCATGTCTTGCTCTGGTGTGTCGGGACTGAATGAGTTAATATTGCAGTCACAGGCAGCGGACCGAGAAACGCGTTTTTACGAATGTATCTAAAAAACCAAACCAGTGATGGATGAAGTGACGGAGAGGTGGGTGGTGGTATGTGTTGATCTGTAATTTGGGACCATACAACCAGAGGCAGATTAAACCATTTAGCCCCCAACGCAGTGGAGCAGGAGATGGACCGATCGTGATAATTCAAGGGTAGTGCCAGATAAGCTAATCTGGCACTACCCTTAAATTATCATGGTCGATCCATCTCTTGCAACGGGTACGTAGTCGTTAGGTGACGCCTCCAAAATTTGGGAAATGTGGCCGTGTGGTTAAATGGGTTAAACATTTCAGTGCCATTTCATAGCTGCCTTATTGTGGTCCTAGTGCCTGAATTACGTAAATTATGTGATATTTATGTGATATTTAATGCTATGTGTAAATTATTTAGCTTCCATGTTTTATGTGATATGCCGTGAGAATGTGATGTGTATATTGGTTGTATTCTTTTTCGGTCTCATTTTAGATTATGTTTCTTACTAATCCTAATACCTCTTTGTTATGAGCTGTGAGAAGAATATCTCTTTTGGGAAATAAATATCGTGAAGTATTATTGTATTATTGGATTGAATTAAACAACCAGCGACTACTGCTGTGATAGCGACACGCGTGCTGTTCTGTGAATCGTGACAATACCGCCCGAGACATGCATTACTGTGAAGTGGAATTCCCCAGTAGCAAAATATGTCCGGGCCCACGACGGCCGCAGTGGGCCCGCGCACAGCCGTGCGCGGACCCACTGCGGCCGTCGTGGGCCCGAGGACCTTTGCTTGCTGGGATTAGCCGAGACGATTCTGTTCCGTAAATAAGAAGTTGGGCAACACGTAGCGCGTGTTTGACGCAGACAGTGGATTGAAAGCCTGGACAAACATGCGATATCGCATCTTCGTCCCAGGCTTTTAATCCACTGTTCGCTTCAGACACACGTGTACATTATTTGGCCTCCTGATGATTTCCCAGAAACGTTTGTTTCGAATGATATATCTTGATTTTGAGAGAAACTCCAGACACTGATTGATTAATAACGATCGATCGATCGATCGGGGGAGGGAGGGAGAATATATTGACGGATTCTTTTGGATGGATGGATGGATGGATGGATGGATAATATATTGACTGATTCTTTTGGATGGATGGATGGATGGATGGATGGATGGATGGATGGATGGATGGATGGATGGATGAGTCATTGATTCGTTCGTTTGTCCCTTTACGCATGTGTGTACTGGTTCATGATTATGGACGGTAAGGCCTAAAACCGTACGGTTCAAAATCACAGACCAGCACACATGTATATGTCAATATAACATATAAATGTGCAGTAGACCGTGAAATTAATTATTTATTAATTAAATTATTAAATGGACCGTTATTAATCAATCAGTGTCTCGAGGTCAGTCTGAAAAAGACAGAGGTCCTCCATCAGCCGGCACCCAAGACAGTGTATCGCCCTCCTCACATCACCATTGGCGAGTCTGATCTAAAGTCAGTGCACCAGTTTACTTACCTTGGCTGCATTATCACGTCGGACGCCAAGCTGGACAAGGAGCTTGACAGCAGGCTGGCAAAAGCGAACAGCGCTTTCGGGCGACTTTTCAAGCGGGTGTGGCACAATCAACAGCTGAAAACAGGCACCAAGATCAGCGTGTACAGAGCTGTGGTCCTCACCACCCTGCTGTATGGTTCCGAGTCCTGGGCCCTCTACCGCAGCCAACTACGACTCCTCGAACGCTTCCACCAGCGCTGCCTGCGTACCATCCTGGGCATTCACTGGAGTGACTATGTCACCAACGTCGAGGTCCTTGAACAGGCTGAAACTGTGAGCATCGAGGCTTTGCTGCTGCGGACACAGCTCCGCTGGGCGGGGCATGTCTCCAGGATGGAGGATCATCGCCTACCAAAGATCACCCTGTTCGGCGAGCTTGCTACTGGACACCGTGACAGAGGGGCACCAAAGAAGAGATACAAAGACTGTCTCAAGAAGTCACTTAGTGCCTGCCAAATCGACCACCACCAGTGGTCTTCGCTTGCTGCGGACCGTGACACCTGGCGCTCCACCATTTACAAGGCAGCTGTCTCCTTTGAGGACTCTCACAGAGCTAGCCTTAAGGACAAGCGGCTCAGGAGAAAAAAACAGAGATGCCGCAGCTCAGAACCCCGGCCATACCTTCCCCTGCAGCCACTGCGGTCGAACCTGCCTGTCTCGGATTGGCCTCCGCAGCCACGAACAAGCCTGCAGACGTCGTGGGCAACTCCTATAAAATCTTCGTTCGCGAAGTCAAGCCAAGAGAGAGAGAGAGAGAGACCGTGAAAAAACAAAAATCGCCGTCCTTATTGTTTTGATCAGTTTTAAACACGCGTTTCTCTTTTTATAGCCGCTGTTGTTTCTATCACACATAAATCATTTGAGCTAACGTGTACTCTGATTGACGCAGCGTTCACAGCATTGTACACAGTGTGGTTCTCAAATAACGTACATGTCCTTCACCCAGCTGAAACAACCTATGGGTAATCAATTCGAGACTGTGGAAGGCATAATGATGTTATTTATCCGAATGCAGCTGTTGCATTCTGTTTCCGAATCAGTGGATGGATCCGGCAGTAATTTGCGTCTCTCTCTCTCTCTCTCTCTCTCTCTCTCTCTCTCTCTCTCTCTCTCTCTGATAATCAATACTTTTGACTTAATTTTGACAGTTTGTAGTTTATGTTCAGTTTATTCAATGTTGGCGATGTTTATGTAAGTTGACATGCTAATGTAGCTGCTCTGCATAAAATGTATGTCAGTATTGCCCTATAGAGGTTGTTCGGGACTTAGAGGCGGGTCAGGTTTGCGTGTATTTTGGCGACAGCGGTGGGTTGGAGGCCCGGACAGGCATCGTGATAGCTCATGTTGGTCCTGGCGTTTTATCCATTGTTTGCGTCACGCCTGCGCCTTTTACTTTTAGTGCCTTTCTTTTGATTTACGGAGATCCTCTATTGATGGTATGAGAGCGTGTGCGTGTGTGTGTGTGTATGTGTGTGTGTGTGTGTGTGTGTGTGTGTGTGTGTGTGTGTGCGTGCGTGGTGCTTGCGTGCGTGTGTGTGTTCGTGTGTGTGGGTGGATTTTTACCCTGTAGTTTGTAGCAAGGACAAGAATGAAAAAAAGGTCTACGCACCTATTTTTTTATCCTTGGAAAATAAAGTTTTATTTAATTTCATCTCTCTCTCTCTCTCTCTCTCTCTCTCTCTCTCTCTCTCTCTCTCTCTCTCTCTCTCTCTCTCTCTCTCTCTCTCTCTCTCTCTCTCTCAATTGGTCTCACAAGTAATGCCCTATAGAGGTTGTTCGGGACTTAGAGGCGGGTCAGGTTTACGTGTGTTTTGGCGACAGCGGTGGGTTGGAGTCCCCATTTTTCCATTGTTTGCGTCACGTCAGCGCCTTTTACTTTTAGTGCTCTGCTTTTGATTTACGGAGATCCTCTATTGGTGGTATGAGAGCGTGTAGTGGGTAGGTGTGTGTGTGTGTGTCTGTGTGCGTGCGTGTGCGTGTGTGTGTGTGTGAATGTGTGTGTGTGTGTGTGTGCGTGCGTGCGTACGTGGTGCTTGCGTGCGTTTGTGTGTTCGTGTGTGTGTGTGTGGATTTTTCCCCCTGTAGTTTGTAGCAAGGACAAGAATGAAAAAAAGGTCTACGCACCTATTTTTTTTTTATCCTTGGAAAATAAAGTTTCATTTCATTTCTCTGTCTCTCTCTCTCTCTCTCTCTCTCTCTCTCTCTCTCTCTCTCTCTCTCTCTCTCTCTCTCTCTAAATAGGTCTCACAATCTTTCCCCAACCGAGTCCCGTAACGCAAGCTCCACGCAGAGTTCTGCCTATCGGCAGAACTCTGCGTGGAGCTTGCGTTACGGGACTCGGTTGTCGGCAGAGCTCTGCGTGGAGCTTACGGGACTCGGTTGGGCCGAAAAGAAATTTCAGATATCAGAAATAGCTCAAAATTGCTAGTGTTTCGACTACAACGGTGGTTTTTAAGCCCAGACAAACATGCGGTATCGCATTAACAAACAACATCCGCTATAGTGCAGTGAGCGACTGAATCGCTTGACACAAAGCAGAATGCACGATGTTGCTCTTGGCCTACGGATGTGGACGTCAGCCACCGCGAGATTACTTCCCCGTAGAACATTACCGGCTGCGAGATCCGCCCAGCCAAGGTTCGCTTGCAGTGCTCGTGCTTGGCTATTTTTAGCGCTGACTGTGTGGTTTATTACAAGCAGTTACTTGTCATGCGCACCGGATCCAGAAATGAACTCTTAAGAAAATTACTTAGTGGCGGAGAAAAGTTTCTCAGTAACTCAGTAAACAAAAAAGTTAACTCATGCAAGACGTGCCGCACACGGATACGCGGATGGTCGCCGCGTATCCCCATGCGGCATGTCTCGAATGAGTTAACACACAGATTGGCCTTCGGTCCTAATTGCCACATTTTGCAGATGTCGTCTGAATACTGCATGCGGGGTCAGGATCGGAACAGGTCGACCATGACAGTCCATGGGTAATGCTAGTTAATTAGCAGGCGCCTGGTGGAGCTAAGCCAATCAGACACTATCTTCGAATGATGTTATTTATCCGATTGCAGCTGTTGCATTCTGTTTCCGAATCAGTGGATGGTATCACTAATTTGCCTCTCTCTCTCTCTCTCTCTCTCTCTCTCTCTCTCTCTCTCTCTCTCTCTCTCTCTCTCTCTCTCTCTCTCTCTCTCTCTCTCTCTCTCTCTCTCTCTCTCTCTTCCCCCACCGGGTCTGCCCTAGGGGACCTTGGTGGGGTTGTCTACTTTTTAGTTCCTAGGGTCACCTTGTCTAACCCCTGCAAGGTGGGTTCTACTCTTTTGGGGGTTTGCATTTCTGTCTTTCTGGTCTATTCATCTGTATTTTTCTTTTGAAATTCTCCCTCCTGTCTGCGCTTCTTGCAGTTCTTTTCTTCATTTAGCGCAGGCACGTCCTGAGAAGGCCTTTGTCGCTTGCGGGACGTAAAGCAATCTATACTCTCTCTCTCTCTCTCTCTCTCTCTCTCTCTCTCTCTCTCTCTCTCTCTCTCTCTCTCTCTCTCTCTCTCTCTCTCTCTCTCTCTCAGGACAGTTTGGAAGATAGGCATTGCTATGCCTAAAACTTTTTATCCTGAATAAAAACGTCATCATCATCACCATCACCATCATAATCATCATCTTCTTCTTCTCTCTCTAGGACCGAACTGAAGGCTCAGTGTGTTAACTCATTCGAGACGTGTTGCATACGGACACTGACGCGGCGACCAGTCTTGCACTAGGGCTGAACTGGCTAACGCTTTGTTTTTATCTGCCTAGGCAATGTTGAATGGTTTTGTGAGACAGACTAAAAAGGTTTTTGAGGTCTTTCTTTGTTCAACGCAAGAAGCCCAAGCTGCTCAAGGAACATAAATACGATATAGTGTCAGCAAGAGGCAAGTGTCTGCAAGAGGCATAGATCCTCATGAGCCCCCGCAGCTGCGGGGGCTCATGAGGATCTATGCCGGCCCCTTGCAGTTGAATTGCGTTCGATTTCTCGACAGCGCAGGTTTAAAGCAAGTGAACTGCAATACCAAAGGAAGACATTTTAAACCATAACCTGATGAATACAGAACTTCGTGTAATGCGCTAATAGTGTCAATTATCGAGTGGCTCTTTTCCGACGCAAGGCCGTAAGGTTGAACTACTTGCGCATTTTACCAGGGGCGGGACTCGTTAACTACTGCCGCTCACCGTTTGATCCTCGATCGAGCGCACGAGCAAACGCCGACACGTAAATTGAATGCATTGATCAGTTGTCGAGACTATGTAACACAGGGAAACCTGTAACCTTGGCCAAAACCCAGTGATCTCCCTTTTTTGAGAAGCATATAATTATATACATAAACGGGGCCACTTTTGGCCATTCAGAGGCGTATGCCTCTGAATGGCCAAACGTTGCACCGTTTATAAATATCCTTTATACTTCTCTGATACGAGTGCACTGATCAGTGTTGACACAGAGAACTAGGTATCTTACACCGGAACGCAGTGGTCTTACTCGTTTGAGAAGCATATACATAAATGGGTTGTTACATTTTGCCATTCCGAGGCATATGTCTCTAAATGGCAAAGTGTAGCCCCGTTAATAAATGTGCTTCATTGGGATCTACATTTCTTGTGTGGAATGCAATCGCTGCGCAGGAGGCCACGGAATTTTACCCGAACTCGGTCGCAGATTCGATCCATGGACGCAGCGGACATAATGCGCATTGGGAAAGGTAAAATGCTGAGCCAGGACATCGCGCCGGAGCATTCGTCAGGTGAATTTCAGTAGAGAGGCCTACTAAACCAGATGCGTTTCGTTCGATCTGACCTGTGTTGCATTTGTCCTTTCTAAGCGTGTTTCTTTCTTTGTTGGGAATCTCTCTGTATTTTACACGCTCGGCGGTCGTCCTCATGGTTTGGGTCTGATCTGTGTCACCGCGAATGTTTGACCACCTGTGCAACCCCGGCAGACTAAGGCCTTGGTCAGAGATACACTATTCGCTGTGTAATATCTTGTGCTGAAATGGTCGCATACCAGTGCGCAAAGGCCATCGGGCCGGCGTCGGCAGCCGTTGGACCGCGCACGGCCGTGCGCGGGCCAACAGCGGCCGACGTCGGCCCGATGGCCTTTTTGCGCATTGGGGCAGCTCATCACAATGAATAACGAGGTCGGAGTGTCCGAGTTTGGGAGTTCTTGCCGTTTACAGACTGTAGTACGGTTCAGATAACAGTTCGACCATGATGGTTTTGGCACCACCCTTGAAGTATCATGGTCGGTGTGTTCTAGCGTGTCGAAGCTGGATGGGTTTGGACAACAAATTAACCCCCTTCGCTGCCCGCCAGTGATCACGAATTTCGCGCCTGAAACGATTGCACACTGGCCGACATTCCGGTAAAGAGCGCAGATGGGAATTTGACAAAAAAAAAAAAAAAAAAAAAAAAAAAAAAAATGGCGTAAAGAACACATGACTAACAAGAGACATAAATCCTCATGAGTCCCCGCTGTCGCGGGGACTCATGGGTGGTTTATGTCTCTTGCAGATGGGTAACGTTCGCTTTGCCCTGGCAGTTATGGGACAGATCTGGCCTTCGGCAGTATTTTGAATTGTCAGTGTAAGCTCCACGGCCTTTCGCTACAAGCTAGATCCTCTCTCGGTATCCCTCTTTTTCTCTGACTATGAGTAGAGCTATCTGAGAGAGGAAAATTGCAGGCAGCAGTTCAGTACAGTTCCTTCAAAGTGGGGTATCTGCACTCGGGAAAGCCCAGTCGCGCTGCTGACACCATGGGGCCCTCAGATGTCTTCCCCTTAAGCATGGTTCCTTCGATATCGTACCAACATTGGTCTGCATTCTGTCCTGTGGATGCAAGAGACAGCCCCAGTAAGCAAAAGTCCTCGGGCCTATGACTGTGCGCGGGCCCACTGCTGCCGTCGTAGGCCCGAAACGTTTTGCTACTGGGGGTACGTGCATTTTGTGTGACATTTGAGATTTTCGCCGTAATGCAATGAAACTGTCGCGTTTCACTCACACACACACACACGGCACACACACACACACACACACACACACACACACACACACACACACACACACACACACACACACACACACACACACACACACACGCACGCACGCACGTACGCACGCACACACACACACACACACGCACACACACACGGTTGTCTTTACCTCCACAGCAGATTTATGTATGTTTGGCCTCTCACGCCGCCAGTGGGTCCGAGATTGAAATGACTGAAAACTGACAGCGCTGATCTGATTTGACGAAAAGGCCGTGAATCTCACATCGCTCTGCTAGTCACTCAAATCTTCTCAGCGTCCACTGCCTTTCTCCGCGCCTCTGCTCCGGAGGGCGATCGATTGCAGGCTGTGCGCGCCAGGTGGTACGAGGATAATGACGCACTCAACAGGGGAAAGTTGAAAACACGCTGCGGAGTATCGTGTCATTCGCTGCATGATAAAGCTGCCGATTGCAACCCAAGCAGACAACTGTGCACGCACTGAATTTTTCACCTGATCGGGTTCTTTCGATTTCTGCGAACAGAAGGCTAAATTCTTCGGTGGACAGCGGATGGTGTCAGAGGCCAGTGTCATTCAGTGTCGCCCACCATTGAATCGGCCGCATAAAAGACTGAATACAGGGGTCTCTTAGCATTTCGGTACTTGAAGCGGCCGGCCAGTAATCAGCTTAGATGTTGAAGCTGTGTCAGTTGTGCGTGGGTCGGCCAAGGACGGCGCGAAGACTTGTTGCACACTCGACTTCTACCGGATTTCCTCGCCTGGAGGTAGAGGAATGCACTTTAACTCCTTAACTGCCGGGGCAAGACGACAGCTACCCTGCCGGCTGCAAGAGATATAAATCCTCATGAGCCCCCGCTGTCGCGGGGGCTCATGAGGATTTATATCTCTTGCTAGTCTTATGTTCTTTATGCCTAACGTTGTCTCATTTACATTCTTGTTTTTCACGACAGTGTCGGTCAGCATGCACTTTTTTTTCTAACACAAAATTTTCGTGATTGCCAACAGCCACGGGGTCAACCATTTAACGTTGTGTGTTGCAGGACAAGAGCTGGAGGCTGCAAGCAGTGACTATTATGTAGATGTGACGGACGGAGGCTGCAAGGAAACCTGACCCGACCGTCACCTGTAAGTCAGCACACTGACACTTGGGCACACTCGCAACCGTGAGCTTAGTCCTGCGCCAGCCACTAAGCCAGGTGCTCCGCTAAAGCAGGAGCACATTGCTTAGTGCACTGGCGCAGGACTAAAGCGCACTCGTGCAACTGAGCCCTGAGCTCGAAATTCCAAATCTAAGACTGTCATCGGAAGACCACAGTTTGTCCCTTTTCATCCTGATACAACCCATTCAACCCATTGGGTGAAATAAAGAATTGACTGATAGTTCAAAGGTGGTGCCAGAATAGCTTGGCGCCTGAGGCGGGAAGATATTCCGGCACCACCCTTGAACTAAAACATCTGCGGATCTATCTCCTAATCTGTAATGTAGCCTTCCCTGGGCCATAAGCAGATTTTACAAAATCAGCCTCAGGATGTAATGGGTTAACCATTTGACTGCTGCTGACGATACCGTTCGGTGGAAAATACAGAGCAATGTCGTCGGTAGCAATCAAGAGGTTAAGGGACCGACCAGAAATCGAACAATAACAACCTAAAGGTGGTGCCAGAAAAGTTTTGCGCCTCAGTTTAACTCTTTCGAGACGCGCCGCATAAAGCCGCGAATCCGGATGCGGCGCGTCTCGAAAGAGTTGAAATTTAGTTCTCTGACGACTGCATCACATTTTAGGCGAAAAAGACTGCATCACATTTTAGGCGACAGATTGACAACACACTCTATATGATTGTACCCGCGGCGATTGTAACCCTTGGCGTGTCGGTGGCGGTTTTTGTTTTTCGCAAATGTGCCCTACAGGAACCATCGCGGACAAAAACCGCTACCGACACGCCAAGCGGGCTTAACGTGCTGATAAATTACAGTGTCAGAAAATGAATTGACTGCACGACAATGATAGTCTGGCAAAGGGTGGTGCTGGAATAGCTAGGGTGCGGCAAGCTATTCCGGCACCACCCTTGGACCATCAAGGTCGATCCATAATCTTGGCTGCAGTGTCAGGGACTAACCCCTTCCCTGCCACTGTACGTACATTGCACGTATGAAATAGGTGTCAGCTCAACGCGAAAAAAACTCCAGCCATACAATGAACAATGGATACAACGTGGTTTCCATCAAGAGGCATAGATTCTCATGAGCCCCCTCAATTGCGGGGGCTCATGAGGATCTATACCTCTTGCAGTAGTGTGGTGTCCATTTTTGTTCTCGGCAGCGGAGGGGTTAATGGGTTAAAAACAGCGTACATCAGGGACGACGTTAACGTGGCGGTGAGTGAACATCTGTTGTACCACGTAAGCGACAGGCGCCATAATGCGAATCGTAGGTTTCAGTGTGCGCAAAACTGTCAACTTCTTTGTGCATAAATTTGTTTCGGTTACAGTTACAATATGGTCGCTGGTGGTGTCAAAAGACGAAACGAACTCTCTGGGTGTCATTAGTCAGTAGCGGTTTTAGTCCCGATGATTCCTGCAGGAATAACAACATTCTGACATCCAGCAGGAATAATAACACTCTGACATCCTGCAGGAATAATAACACTCTGACATCCTGCAGGAATAACAACACTGACATCCTGCAGGAATAATAACACTCTGACATCCAGCAGGAATAACAACACTCTGACATCATGCAGGAATAACAACACTCTGACATCCTGCAGGAATAACAACACTCTGACATCCTGCAGGAATAACAACACTCTGACATCCTGCAGGAATAACAACACTCTGACATCCTGTAGGAATAACAACACTCTGACATCCTGCAGGAATAACAACACTCTGACATCCTGCAGGAATAACAACACTCTGACATCCTGTAGGAATCATGGCGACTAAAACTGCTACCGACGCCCAAAGGCGGGTTAAAAGCCAGGGGCGGCTGGGGGTGGGGGTGGGGGTGGGGGAAATCCTAGGGGTTCCGGAACCCCCACTCTAGAAACAAAATGGTTTAAAATGCTATAACAAAGTCCCTTTATGAGGTGTTTGGATCCCCCACTCATCCCCCCCCCCCCCCCCATTTTATTTTGTGGCGAGTTTTTCGTCAAACACACACTTGTTGTTTGATATTTGGGCGGGTGGCGAGAGTATTGACACACGCGCCTTCTTCCTCTACTCAAGGCCCCCCTCCCCCCCCTCACACCCCCGCCCCCCCCCCCGGCACCCCTTGACACCCCCACCCCCTTCCGTTGTTTGATTTTTCGGGGCCACTAGAAGAAGGTATAGCGCCGGGAAGGCCTTTTTGTGTCAGGTTGAAGGTTTAAAGGTCCCAAACGAAATGTTGGACCCCATTCCCACCTCGAGCTAACTGATCCGCCCCTGAAATCTGTAATATTTGTGAGTGATTTGGTATTTTTCAGCTGATATTCACAGTCGCAACTGGATGGAAAACATGCGCTGGTGATTTCGGAGGATAAGACTAAAACATCAAAGAGGTTATTTGGATGAAATAGATACAAAATCAGTGTTAAACCGAATGTGTCTGCATGAACTGTGGCCAGAAAGGTGTTGAGTAACTGTGTATCACATTGTCACAAACGGACGTTTGACTCCGGCATTCGACCTCGCATCTCAGTCATTGCCCAGGGGTCTAGCCAACAACTCTCAGCGAGGGATGCGAGAAGGGAACCGTCGTGACAATCACTGAGGAGAATGTCTACCTCAGACACCGCCCGGCTGCATCGTCCGCACACATTGTCCGAGTCGTCAGCTGGCAGCGAGATGCCCCTCCGGTCCGACCCCCCGGCCTCCCCATCTTCCTCCACCCCCACCCGTCCACGGCAGCCCAGTTGTGAAGCCGTGTACCTGATCCCCACCCGACTGGCGACGGCAGGGCTGGCGCTGCTGCAGGGCGGTCTGATGGACTGTTACCTGGTGCACTACAACACGCGCTACTGGTACGCCTGGATTGCTGGGGACGTGGCCGTGCTTCTCATGTTTGTCGTCGCCTTTGTCATATCGTACCGCCAGATGAAGCAAGCCTTCCGCAGGTCAGTCACTCACACCACATTTATTGTATCTTGGCTCTCATTGGGAGCGAAGTCATGACCAGAAGCATAGACAACACTCCGAGCATCTCCAAGAGGCATAGGTCCTCATGAGTCCTCTGGGCTCGAGTCATGAGGACCTTTGCCTCTTGGAGATGTTTGGAATGTTGTCTATGCTTCTGGTAGAAGCTGGATGTCCACCCTGATTTTACTCTCGTTCTTTGTTGAGAGTCGTTCGTTGCAAACGAAACCTCACTAGTAATGAAGTAGTCACTAGTAATGAAGTAGTCACTAGTAATGAAGTAGTCACTAGTAATGAAGTAGTCTACTTGGATGAAGTAGTAGCAGAAATATCGGGATGGATTCATGAGGGGTTCCTCCCCACACCCGCCCTCCTCTCTCTCTCTCTCTCTCTCTCTCTCTCCTCTCTCTCCTCTCCCCCCCCCCCCCCCCCCCCCGCCTTTTCATGAAATAAAGAGAACGTATAAAAAAATTAATAAATGGCCTAACTAGGAAATGGTGAGAGATCGTGATTTCAAATACTGTAGATGATGTGTAATCATCTGTGTACTGTACATGCATGCCTTTAACAGTTTTATTGACATCCCATGCCTGTGGTTACAGTGAAGAAGGATGGACCATGATGGTGCAGGGGCGGATCTGGGTGGGTGGGTGGCCGGAACCCCCCACCCCCTACCCATTTTTAAAAAATACTATAACAAAATCCCTTTTTGGGGTGTTTGGACCCCCCCTCTCCCCCCTCCCCCCCCCCCCCCCCCCCCCCCCCGCGGTCTATATTTTGGCAAATGGTGAGAGTCTTAACACGCACTAGCCTTCTCTCTCTCTCTCTCTCTCTCTCTCTCTCTCTCTCTCTCTCTCTCTCTCACTCTATCTCCCCCCCCCCCCCCCCCCAAACACACACACACACACACCACTCGCTTTTCGATTTTCGGCCCCTGGAAGCAAGGTCTAGCGTCGAGGAGGCATTTAGTATGAGGTTGAAGGTCCCAAACAAAAAGTTGGAAAACCCCCCCCCACACACACACACACACACACACCCACCCACCACCCTCGAGGTAACTGATCCGCCCGTGTAGTCTAACCCTTTGACTGTCGGCAGCGCTTTTACGAGGCGCTTAACAATTACAATTTCGAGACGTGCCGCATCCGGATACGTGGTCCATTTGCTGCATGTCTCGAGTTTCATGTTTCTTATCCTGGCAGCGTGTTCGGAGGCTGTGGAGCGCCCGAAGGCGGGAACCCCGGCCGGTGTTGTGTCGGGAGTTTCTCCGTGGTAGGGGGAGTAGTGGACTCGCTGGACAAGGACGAGGAGGGCGGCGTGGTTGCGTCCCCTGGCAGCATGCCCTTGGCCTACTTCGCCTGGCTCGTGTACTCCGCCGTGCTGGCCATTCGCGTGCTGCTGGTCTACAAGAACTTCGCCCACGAGTTGACGGAGGATACTTTCCTCGGACCCAACATGTTGCAGGTGGGTCTCTTCAGCGGAACTTTCGGACAGATACAGGTCCTGCGAGAACGATTTTTTTTTAAGTGAGGTTAGGTTTAAGCCGAACGACTCCCAACAACGAAAGAGAGCAAAGTCACGGTGAATAACCAGCGTGCACCATAAGCATAGACAACACTCTGAGCATCTCCAAGAGGCATAGATCCTCATGAGCCCATAGGGCTCATGAGGATCTATACCTCTTGGAGATGCTCGGAGTGCTGTCTGTGCTTAGTGTAGAAGTTGGTTATCCGCCGTGACTTTGCTCTCGTTCGCTGCAAAGGAAACCTCACTATTGGTTTATAAGTCCTCTGCTGGGCCAGAATGGATGGAGATTTGTTCTCAGTTCCATTCTCGCTCAGACTTGCGTTTAGTTGCCTGTCTGCATTCGTGTGCACAGCAGACATAAATATAAAAAATGCAGCAGTTAAAAATGACTTGTCACGTTTCCACTGTTCGAAAACGAGAAGGCCAATGTGGGCCAGTAGGCCGGGAAACAAACTTCAACAGAAACACTTCAACCCCGACAATAATATTAGAATGAATGAAGTTGATAAATCAGGGGCAGATCTGGGGGGGAGGGGGGGAGGGGGCTCCAGGGGTTCCGGAACCTCCCCCCCCCCCCTTAAATTCTTTAAAATGCTATAACAAAGTCCCTTTCCGGGGAATTTGGAGGCCTTTGGTGTCGGGCTGAAGGACCGAACCCCAATCCCCCCCCCCTCCCCGGCCCTAGAGGTAGCAGATCCGCCCCTGTAGGTAAACGAAGAAGAGAAAGGAAAGTTCAGCCTGCGCGCACCTGTATATTTTGTCTTGACTGAGCAGCCAAGCTAATCTGGCACTACCCGTAAATTGTCGTGGTCGGTTCTTCTGCCGTAGTGTAACCTCTCAGGACAGAATGAAGTCACCTCAAAGAACCTAAACATAATGTGTCTCTGGTGCCCTCGTTCCAAAAAAATTGTCTCTTGCGTTTGAATGTTGCTGGTCATGTCCCGGCAAGGAAAGGGTTAACGTAATAACCCCTTCACTGCCATGGCCATAGAACGTGCTTTGGCAATCGTTGGAAATCATTCTTCAAAGATTCTCGGCAGTCAAAGGAACGCGGATTCAAAGTGGTTTCAGAAAAGAGGCATATATCCTCATGAGCCCCCGCAACTGCGGGGACTCATGAGGATCTATGCCTCTTGCAGATGGGCGTTGCGCAGTGAAGGTGTTGTACCACACGTGCCTGTTTTGTTTTTCTGATTCATTCCCGCGCCGTCTTGCAGGTGACAGTAGCGAGCGCCGCCCTGGTCTTTCTGCTGCTTCTTCTGGCTCACCACGACGCCGCTCCGGACTCGCGCAGACGTCACCGCATCGACCTCCTGACCTACACGGTCCTCTTCGACATTGTGGACGCTGTCGACCTATTGGCTGTATTCTTCCACCCGCAGGCCCGCGATTGGCCGGACTGGCTCACGTGGGTCGTGCTGGGCGTGGCCTGCATGAATCTCGTGCTGCCGACCTTGCCGCTCATGGTGCTTTCGCGGACCCACTTTGGGGCGCGTCGCCTTCCTGAGGTAAGAATTCAAGTACCCGGTGTAACACGTCAACATGGCTCTAATGTCAAAACGACCCGGAGTAATTTTGGCGCAAGCGCCAAATTGACTCCGAGTCGTTCTGAGGTGAGAGTTATTTTGGCGTGAAAGTTATTTATGTTACTCCCCTTCCCCACCTCCCCCTCCCTCCCCCCCCCCCAACGTAAAATCGCCACGCCAAAGCGACCCAGAATAGAACCGGTGTCGATGTGACATTTGCATGCCCTGTTTCACTTTCTGCCCGGCAAGGTACAATAACTGCTATGAAATAAGATATGGATCGACCGTGATAGTCCAAGGATGTTGTCAGAATAGTCATAGGCGCCAAGATATCCTGGCAGCACCCTAAAACTAACATGGTAGGCTCTTCTAGCACCAACTTTGAACTAGCATGATCGCTGTAGCTACTGAACTGGCATATATTCGTTCCATGACAGCTTTATGCAGAGTTGGAATGTTGATATTCATCGTTTGAAAATGAAAGAAAATTATCGGGAACATGGATGCTAATTTGGTAAGCTAACGTTTGTATAAAATTTGCGCAACCCAAAATTGCAGCCAATTACGGTTGGTTTTCTCAGCGCCCTCATTTTCCCGTGATCTGAACTTTTTTTCAGGCTTGACTATCCCCCCAAAAAAAGCCCTGACATGCTATGACAGGATGTGGATCGACCATGATAGTTCAAGGGTGGTGTCAGAATAGCTTGGCGCCTATAGGCGCCAAGCTATTCTGACACCACCCTTGAACTATCATGGTCGATCTGTCTCCCAGAACTGCGATGCAGACCTCAAAATATATCTACAGAAATTCAGTTGCAATTTCGTCCTCAGGGTGCAAGAAGCTCACTTACAACGAAATCTGGAAATCTTACGCGCGTTGCGGCCTATCCGCCTTTGCATATTCTCTCAAGATCCACGTACAACATCTTTATTGGGTGTTTCAGCATCTACAGACGATGCACCGACTGCTGGTTCTTTTCGCCATCAACCTTCCCTTGCTGGGCGTGCGATTGCTGCTCTGGAAACGCGAGCAGCTCCCGGTGTCCACTTTTTTCGTCAAGAACCTGGCGGTGTCCTTCCTCGTCCTCTATTCCTTCTACGACCGCGACCACCACAAACGGCTGCTGGCGCGCTTGACGGGGGCGGGTCAGGAGATGGTCAACTGAGAAGGGTGAAATACTGCTGCCATGGCCGGCTCTGACGACCTTGACCACATTGACTACCCGGCGGTGGACGCAGGCTGTGTGTTGGAGATCGTTGATATAATTCGACGTCTGAGGTCCCCAGCCGTCAAAGGAACATGGATATACAGTGGTTTCAGCAAGAGGTAAAGATCCTCATGAGCCCCCACAGTTGCGGGGGCTCATGAGGATCTGTACCTCTTGCAGATGGGTGGTGTTCACTTTTGTGGACAGTGAGCGGGATTAATCTGGCATAATAATGCGGCCTCTGTGCAGAGATGGGCATACAACTTGAGAGGCTGAACTTTAGGGATGTAGATGATGGCCTTGTTCTCTACCTGCATATTTTCCTGTGGGCTGGCGATTGAGAGCCTGATAGGCGGAGGCAGGGGATCTAACTGTTTGTCTGTCCAGCGCCGAGTAATTCCCCTTGGTATGTGTACGGTCAGTTCTACCAGCGCTAGCCTCACATATCTGGTTTGTGAGTGAACTTCAAACGTGTGAGAATTGTTTCCCATGATGACTGTAGCAGACGATACAGGCGCTGTCGACATTCGCATTATCTGGGACTCTTTGTCCTCTGAAGTCTGTTCCAGATTAGGAGACAGGTCAGCCGTGATAGTTCAAGGGTGCCCATGAACTATTATGATCGATCTGCGTCCTGTTGTTGTTTGAACTGTGTCAGGGTTGTGTGGGTTTAACCCATTTAACCCCCAAGGCCAGAGTTCCCAAACGTTGAAGGTGTCACCTAACGCCTATGTATGAATTGCAGGACACGGATCGACCATGATAATTCAAGGGTAGCGCCAGATTAGCTTGGCGCCATCAGGGTCCCATCAGGCGCCAAGCTAATCTGGCACTACCCTTGAATTATCATGGTCGATCCATTTCCTGCGGTAGGGCGTCGGTGTTGAATGGGTTAATGCGCGCCGAACATTGTACTGTAAATTTTATTCCGGAAAACTGAACTCAGAAAGATCCCAACCTCTCAAAATTCATCATGGCAAATGTTCAAATTATTTAGTTGCCGCGCAACATGCGGCGGGAAACTGTGGGTTGGGTCCATTGAAGGTTCAGTTTTTTTTTCCGGGTAAAATTCATAGCATGTTTTGCGTTCTTTAACCCATTTAGCCCCAGAGCCCTACATCCGGAGATGTATTGACCAGGATAATTCAAGCTTTGTGCCAGATTAGCTGGGCGCTTGAAGGCCCCAAGCTAATCTGGCACTAACCTTGAATTATCGTGGTCAGTCCGTGTCTCCTGTAAGTGGTACTCAGTCCTTAGGTACAGAGTCGTTAGCTAACGCCTTAAAAATTTGTAAAATGCGGCCGTGGGTTTAAGTGGGTTAATATGTGAAGCCAGGGCATGGACAAGACTCGAGCTGTGACGTTAGTAGTTGATTGATGCGGTTTAACGTCCACTAACGTCCAAACGTTACTACAGACGGGCCTACGGACCTACACTGCGGGGGGACGTGGTGACGGAATGGACACTTAGTGCTACAGAGGCAAAGCTTCCTGAACACTGATCAATTCACAAGCACCCTGATCGTGCCATATCAGTAGTACTCACTGGGCCATGCCCGGGTATCGGACACTTCGAGATGACAGACACACTAAGTTATTGGTAGCAGGGGTTTGCCATACACGGACCCTTGCAGGCCTTAGGGAGGTCAAAGTAACCATTGTACCATGGCGAAGCCGAAAGATGTTTTGTTTCGCAAAATGATTAATTTTACGTTTTAGTTCTCAGTCACCCTGGTCAAGATCACAGGGTGGGTTTTCCTCTTTTTGTGAAGCGTATGTTTCTGT
Source organism: Semisulcospira habei (assembly GCA_036245525.1). NCBI lineage: Eukaryota > Metazoa > Mollusca > Gastropoda > Semisulcospiridae > Semisulcospira > Semisulcospira habei. The sequence goes on from BTPG01000003.1 coordinate 231,133,589, forward strand.
CGCTTATTGGTCCGTTCACTTACGTGTACATGTATTTCCCTTTTTCACCCTTTGCATATCGGTAGCGGTTTTTGTCGCGATGATTCCTACAGGAATCATCGCGACAAAAACCGCTACCGACATTAACGCAAAGGGTTAACATTCTCCCTCCTGTCTGCGCTGCCTGTAGTACTTGATGTTGGATGTGTGTTGCTAATATATAAATGGTCTGCTGCGCCTTTAAAATGATAAGTTATATGTTTGCAGTTAATTATACATAAATAAATCATCCATGGGCGGTCCATGGCGCAGCAGTAAAAGCGCCTGCCACCAATGCGAGGTTCGATACCCGGTTCCGGCTCTTCCTCCACCACCACTTTGGTATCAATTTCAGCCCACTTAATCAAATTTCAAATTTAAACGATTTGAATTTCCAAAACTTCAGTAGCTCGCTTGAGCTTGCCCTTAGCACCACGTGAATGTTCTGTGTTTAATATGTACAGTGTGTGAGTGAATGCGCGTGACTCACGTGAGCGTGCTTGTTGGGTTCAGTTCGCGGCGGTGCTTTGAGCCCATTTTCAATTGGGATAAAGCGACTATTTAATGCTCTGATTTATTTATTTAATTAATTATGCATAGCAGTTCCCTGTACATATTTTGTAATTTTAATATTTTCAGTTGTTTTTGGAATCTGGGGTTTGATTGATTAGCATGAAGGTCCAGCGTCCCAGATTGTCATATGTTAATTTCGCTTTTTTGAACGGTTGCCGACATGCATTCGGTATTCCGGTTGTTTTTCCCAAGCCGTGCAGGAACGTCTGAGAATTTTTCGTTGCTGTCGGGACTTGACAACCATCTTATCAATTAACTAAATGCGTCCTGGTTTGTTAATTTGAACCCTACGGTTAAGCGCTGTTAGGTTCCAAATCACAGACTAGCACAAATTAACTCTTAAAATCCCAGAACAAAATGACTTCCATTCTGTAGAATGGAAGTCATTTTAGTTCTGGGAGTTGACCCCTTGCGTGTCTTTAGCGGTTTTCGTCGCGATGATTCCTCGACTAAAACCGCTATCGACATGCACAGGTTTAGAATTTAACTCATTCTACCCCAGACATACCACAGGAACATAAGGATCGACCATGATAGTTCAAGGGTGAAGCCAGAATAGCTTGGCGCCTATGGGCGCCAAGCTATTCTGGCATCACCCTTGAACTATCATGGTCGATCTGTGTCCTGCACTGCAATGCAGTCTTCAGAGGACAACGGCAAAATTTAAGGATTTCGGTGTTGGGGTGGAATGAGTTAAGTAACTTGCGACCTCTAACGGACTGCATCACAATGTGATGACATGTTGATAAAGCATATCAGAACTGTTACGGATGCTTATTTTTTGGAAAACCCTTTGGCTGTCGTTAGCGCTGTTTTGTCGAAGTGCCTCCAGCAGGAATGGCACCCACGACTACAAGCACCTCCGGTAGCCAGTGTGAGGTTGTATTGTTTGTTTTGTGTGGGGGTGGGTCTGCCGTTTCAATGCAA